>CM077655.1:21586460-22186460 GCA_039707465.1 Rhabdophis nuchalis
GGGCGTCTACCATGAATCCCAGGAATTCGACCTTAGGCTCAGCGAATTTGCATTTGCTGAGCTTCAATTTGAAACCCGCGCCCCTGAAAATGGTGAGGACCTTCCGTAGTACTTTGGCGAGGTCTGATACGCTGTTGGCAGCTATCAGGACGTCGTCGAAATACGGTACGACCCCCAGAAGCCCATGGAGCAGCCGCTCCATGAGGCTCTGGAAGATCCCCGGGGCCACGGACACGCCAAATTGGAGGCGGTGGCAGCGAAAATCACCCCGGTGAGTGACGATGGTCTGTGCTTCAGCTGCGTCGTCGTCCACCGGAAGTTGCTGGTAGGCCTGTGCCATATCTAGCTTTGCGAAGATGCGACCCTGCCCTAAGGAGTGTAGTAGGTGCTGCACTACCGGAACCGGGTAGGGGTTTGCCTGGAGCCCGCGGTTTATTGTCGACTTATAGTCGGCGCATATGCGTATGGACCCGTCGGGCTTAATGGGAACCACGATGGGGGTTTCCCATTTAGCCTGGTCGACCGGCTCCAGGACGCCCTGCGCTACTAATTGGTCGAGCTCCGCGTCCACCTTTGGCTTCAGGGCGAAGGGCAGTCTACGGGCCTTAAGCCGGATTGGGGCGACCTGGGGATCTAAGTTGAGGGAAACTGGGGAACCCTTGTAAGTGCCCAGAGTGCCATCGAACACATCGGGGAAGTCTGCCAGGACTTCGTCCACTGGTGAGGCAGTGGGCACCCGGTGTACCCGCTGGACTGAAAGACCCAGGGCGGTGAACCAGTCTAACCCTATGAGGGCGGCTAGGGGGCGCTTGACGACCAGGATTGGGAGAACCCCGGCGAAGCGACCATAGCGGACGTGGGCGCGGAGTTGGCCCAACACATCAATGGGGTTTCCCTGGTAGTCTTTTAACAGAGTCCCGGGCTGTGCCAAATCGGCAGGCTTAATAGTGGGGCAAAGGCTGGTTAGCTGTGGCCAGGAAACGAGGGATCGAGACGAGCCCGAATCAACCTCCATAGTAATGGGCCTGCCGTTTAAAAGAAGGGACGTGGAAATACGCCTACGGTCATCCGTTGGAAGCGGAATCGAGTCCTGGCGCTCCGTCATGGCGAAACAGTCTGCCTCCAGCTGTGGTCTGCGGGATGGGCGGCGTTGGCTGAAATTCCGGAACGGCGTGGCGATTGCAGGATACGTCGGCGGGGGGGGCAGGGTCGGGAGGTTGGCTCTGCAGACGCGTGCGATGTGGCCCTTGCGGTCGCAACGACGGCAAATGGTGGCCCGGAAAGGGCAGTCGTTCCTTGGGTGACCACCGCCGCACCCGATGCAAGTTGTGGGTGGCCGGCGGGGTGGCTGAGCTCTGGCGCGGCTTCGGCCTGAGGCTTGGATGTGCGCTACCTGGTCGTAGGCCTCGAAGTCGTCCGTCGGGTCGACGAGGTCGTGGTCATCTACCAGGCAGGCCCGTGGGGCGGTCGATGGCGTTGTCTGTTGGCCGGGGCCTAGGTCAGGGGACGTGGCCTCGGCCAGCTCGGCGCCCCTAGCTTCCTCCACGGCCTGCTCCAGGGTGATGTCTGAGCGGGCCATCAGTCGGCGCCTGAGCTTCGTGTCTTTAAGTCCGCAGACGAATTGCTCGACCAGTGACTCGTCGAGGCTCGTGGCGGCGAACTCACATAAGATGGCCGCGGCTCTCAGGACTTGCAGGTAATCTGCTGCTGACTGTGTGGGCTGCTGGCGGCATTGTCGGAACGCGAACCATCGAGAGATTCGCGAGGGTGCGGGGGCGAAGTGGGCCTTCAGGCGGGCCTGCAGCGTGTCCCAATCCAGGGTGTGGACCGGTGCAGGCGTGGCGATATTCCGCGCAACGGCGAAGACTGTGCGGCCTCCACAGCCCAGGAAGAGTCCCAGCCGACGTTCCTGGGTGAGTTCGCCGTGATCTCCCGCGACGAGGAAACATTCAAATCTGGCCAGGAAGGCTTCCCATGATTCCTGCGAAGCGTCGTAGGGAGCGAACGGCGGCAGGGTGGCCATCGGCTTGGCTGCAGTCTTGTAGGCTCGCTGAAGAACTAGCGAGGACGAGTGGTCAGACGAAGATTCTTCGATCGGTGAGTGACTTCGCTCTGAGTAGTCAGTACCGGCGCCAGTGTTAGATTCTCGGCAGAGAAAAGGGAGTCCAGACCGGTATGACTTAGCAGCTCTTTATTGCAAGGAGGAAGACATAGCAAGTGACCAATTTTCAAAGGTGGCGCCTTCTGCCTTGCAGCTCCTTTTATGGAGCTGCTGGAGGGCAGCCGGCCAATCAGTGCGACCAACGCCCTCCAGCCACAGCCAACCGCGGCTGGAGGGTAGCCGGCCAATCAGCGCGACCGACGCCCTCGGCCACAGCCAACCGCGTCCTGTCTACTCCCGTCCAATCAGGACGCGGCTGGCGGCTGCCGGGGCTTCCCGTGTCTCTTCAGGATGCAACACTCCCCATCATTTCCAGGAGTGCCATCATCATGGGGACCATGGCGGAGGAACGCGTGGCCCTCAAAGCAGAGCTGGAGGAAATCAAGCAGGAAAACCGGAGGTTGAGCGGGGAGAGGAATTTCCTGCGGAAGACCTTCGGGGAGCAGCTGAGGAGGTGAGAAGCACTGAGGCAGGAGGGAGGAAGGAGGAGGGAGGGGAAGCGGACAATGTGCGGGGCGGTCATTCATTGTCCCCCTTCTGCTTCTTTCAGAGCCAGAGAGAGGGACTTCCCACTGGGAAAGGAGAGGACCCCAGGAGGCCTTGGAGAAGCTTCCGAGGAAACCATCGAAGGAAACATCTGCCGGGAGCTTCGGGTAGCCTCCTCCTCCCCTCCCCCCTCCCCTTCTTCTCCCCCTCCCCTTCCTCTTCCCCTCCCTCTCCCTCTCCCCCTTCCCCATTTCCTTCCCCTCCCCATCCCTTCCCCCTCCCTCTCCCCCTTCTTCACCCCACCCCTCCCGTTCTCCTCCCCATCCCTTCTGAGTCCCCTTCATTCATCACCTCCTGGGTCCCTCATTACAGCCGTGTGTCTTAACCTTTCCTGCTTTCATGGTGGGCGGGAGGGGTTTTGTCCGATACTGAAGCACTTTCCCTTTTTATAAAATTTAATTGACTTCCCTACTTTATAAATCACCATTTCTGTGGAACCGGTGGGATGTTAGAAAATTTTACTACTAACAGAGATACAAAAGTGGGCGGTAAGTATAAAAAGGTTGACTACCCCTGTTCTAGGGTGTTGGCAACTCCTGCCAGCTTAGTATCATCTGCACATTTGGTAGGTTCCCCTTCTGTTCCCTCATCTAAGCCGTTTATGAAGACACGGAAGAGCCTAAGATGGAACCTCGTGGTGCCCCACTGCTTACGTCCCTCCATCTAGACGTAGACCCCTGATTGGTCGACAGTTGGAAGCAAATAACTTCTTGGACTGTCGTTCAAGTGTGCAAAGAGGGACCAAAGTTTGAGAAAGCACAACTGTTGATTGCTTCTCTCATTTATTTATTTATTTATTTATTTATTTAAATTTATATCCCGCCCTTCTCCACAAAGGACCCAGGGCGGCGCACAGGAAATTTAAAACATACAAAATACAATAAATATAATTTTAAAAAACTATTAAATAAACCTATCCTGCGCTAAAACCAAATTTCAAAACCCAGTTTAAAACTATCTAAAAGTCCCCATGGGAGGTTAGGCTAGGCCGGCTTGTTGAAAGAAATATGTCTTAAGACATTGGCGGAAGAGGCGGAGGTCGGAGATGGTACGGAGTTCAGGGGGTAGGTCGTTCCAAAGGGCGGGGCCCGCCACAGAGAAGGCTCTCCCCCTGGGTGTCGCCAGTCGACATTGTCCGGCCGACGGCACCCTGAGGAGGCCCTCTCTGTGGGAACGTATCGGTCTAAGGGATGTATGGGGCAGGAGGCGGTCTCGCATATAACTAGGCCCCGAGCCATGGAGCGCTTTAAAGATAGTTGTCAAAACCTTGAAGCGCACTCGAAAGGCCACAGGAAGCCAATGCAGCTCGCGCAGGATCGGTGTTATGTGGGAGCATCTAGTGGCTCCCATAATCACCCGCGCGGCTGCGTTTTGGACTAGCTGTAGCTTTCGAGTGCACCTCAAGGGAAGCCCCATGTAGAGAGCATTACAATAGTCGAGTCGGGACGTCACGAGAGCTTGAGTGACTGTGCGAAGGGCAGCCCGGTCCAGTAAGGGGCGCAATTGGCGCATCAGGCGTACCTGATGAAACGCCCCCCTGGCCACGGCTGCCTCATGAAGGGTTTTCACAGACCGCAGGGGGGGTTGTGGTCGATGACAATCCGAAGTCTATTTCTGTAAAGAGACTGAACCTTCTCCATTTCTACGGAAAGGAAAAACTGGGAATTCTGGAGTGAGTCTCCTCTTCTCCCAGATGTTGCCATGTTGGGAGGGTTGAGGGAGTTTGCGATGCACCCAATCTCCTGCTTGCCACTATGCACAGGGTGCAGCCACAGGCCGTCCATTCTGGTCAAGACGGAGTGGGACTCATTCCCCAGGTTTCTCCGCCCACGTCTCCTGGACTCCAGGCTCCTGCTAGCCCAATGTATTGGGGGAGGAAGCGATTGCAAAACAACCAATAAGGGGATGGAGAGAGCAGGGCGGATCTCATAGAAAATCCCATTTCACAGGACAGGAGCAGCTTCTTCTGACCCAGGCTTCCTTCGAAAGCAAGAAGCACAAGTCTTGGTCCCTGCAAAACCTCTTTCCTTTACACGACTGTGAATCCCTTTCATCCACAGTCAGCCAGGCTTGGCAAACAGTCTTTCAGAGGAATGTTTATCCACACGAACCTTATCTCTCTCAGAGAGCTGCCAGATAACTAGTTTCCAAACGCAGGGCAAGACCACACTTGGCACAGAGCCTCTTATAGTCGCAAATAGAATTTTCCAGACTGAATGAATGAATTGTTTCCACATTGTTTACATCGTGGCAACCAAAACTGGATGCCGGATTCCAAGTGTGGCCTTCCCAAGACCTTATAAAGTGGTATCAACCCTTCACGTGATCTTGATTCTATCCCTCTGTTGATGCAGCCTAGAACTGGGTTGGCTTTTTGGCTGCTGCTGCCCACGGCTGGCTCCTATTTCAATGGTTGTCCACTCATCTTCTCTTCGAGAGGCTAGACATTCTTGGACAGTCTCTTAACTGGGGAAGGAAGGATTCTGCACACTTCCAATAACTGAAGGATGTTGCAGGGAAGCTTAAGATCTCTTTACTGTCATTCCAGTTTCAGACATGGAAGAATGAACACAGCTGCAAGAAAGGAAGTTCAGTAAAGCAGAGAGGTTTAGCCTCCCTTGTCCATTTGTCTCTGCCAGACGCAGGTAACCAGGAACAGGAGTTGAAGGCAAAGCAGTAAAAATTTACTACATGCTACAGATGCACAGTGAGTTTGATCTACTAACAGCCAAGGCAAATTGGCACTGCGTAAGAGTCAATGGAATTCACGGGGGTCTGGAATTGGGTCTCTTGTGGGGATGTAAGAACTCCAAACTGATGACACGTTTAACCCAGCCTCCATCTCGGCCTGCTCATCTCCTAATGCAGAGACCAAGCAATCCTTAGTCAGGAAACACTCTTACTGGAATTCCTGGAGAGAGCAGGATGGTTGAGCTATATGGTCTCAGGGTCTCCCTCAAATTGCTTCAAATTTCTGTCTGTGTATGTGTATATGTGTATCTTTGTTTACATGTATATGTGTATGTATATGTGTATATGTAAAACATGAGAAAAAACACCATGATATTATAAGAATGGAATAATGTCCTTTTATTTGAAAGAATTCCTGAATTATTTCCACTTAGATACTATTCAAGAGTCAAAGAACATATCTACATGTTTCCAAATGGGAAACGGTTGAATGATTGTAATTCTTATAACTGCCTTCCTTTTCACTTCAATAAATCTTGCTAAAGAGAACTCTGTGAAAGTCGTTGAGAGGAATTTGTTGTCCACCAACTGCCAATAAATTTGATCTCTCTTTAAAAAAAAAAACGATTTCAGAATGATTCCTATGGACAGCAGTAAAAGCTGCACCGGGTGAATATTTGCAAGCAGGAGATCGGCTGTGTCCCAAACTCCATTAGAGGAAAGGACTGCATACGTGTATAAAGATAACATAATAAGCATAATGTAAATTTAATCATCTTTGGGATCTCTGTGATTGTTGGCCTCTGTATTTTCCTGCACCTGGGAAGGGAAGTTGCTCCTGATCAAGGCTTAGATAGTTACATAGATAGTTACTGTACATAGATAGGTACATGCAGTACATATTTATATAAATACATAGGTGGTTACATAGTTATATAGATAGGTGTATAGATAGCTGTATAGATAGATGTACAGATAGATACAGAGAGAGACCGAGAGGTGAGGAGGACTTGGTTTCTGGTCTCAGGTATTTTTTCTTCCTTCCTTGGGAGTTTGACCTTGGGATGGAGAGTCTTGGAGGGGAAGCACCAACCATTAAAACCAGAGATTGACTCTTCTTCCTCCATCCCTTTTCTCTTTCAGGAATGGATCCAAAGGAGCTTCTGCGGCCATCCAGGGAAAGACCCCAGACTATCTTTGGAGACCCCTGGAAAGTCACGTTGTTCATCGTTGGGGGTCTATGTATTCGTTGGCCTCTGCATTTTGTACCACCAATGCAAGTAAGTTACTCCTGTTAAAGGGAGCATCGTCACCACAACCAGGGGAGCCCTGGGGCACTGAAAGCCCCCCCCCAAAAGAATGTTGGTGAACCTAACAGGAGAAAGGATAGAATCCCTCAGGGCTGGAAGGGACCTTGGAGGTCTTCTAGTCCAACCCCCTGCTTAGCAAGGGGTTGCCTGAGACCTCTCAGGATCTCTCTTTTAGCATGTCACCCTCCATACTGAAAGGTGCACAGTTGCTGGAGGGGGACCCCCGGCATCTCCCCATAGCTGCCCCAAAGATTATGACATCACAGCACATGTCATAAAACATTGGCTGGGCTGTCCTGGGTCATTCAACAGGGCTTCAGAGAAACCATGGCAGAAAATTTCCTCCAAAGGACGAGAAGGCAGCTAAAGCCCACAAATAGAGGTAGGAGAGAATTAAAAACAAGAGACTTATTATCTACTTAACTTTAGGAGCAAGCAGGATGAGTAGATGCCAGAAATATCAGTTGGCACCTAATATTTGAGAATAAAGAACCAGATAAAACTGTTGCTGTAAAAATGAAAGTTTGTGGAATAAAAAGAGGAAATTGGGGTGGGGGTTAAAAGTGCCCATTTCCAATCTTTTCTTGAAAAGTTCCAGTAATGGAGCCTCCATTAAGATTAAGCTTTATTATCACTGTTAAGAAAATAATGTACCAGTCAGTTATATTTGATTCCTTTCTTCTTCTTCAATGCCCAGAAAAAAGTGTCTGCAAGTGTCACCAGAGAAACGAAATGAAGATGTGGAGGCTGCCATAATCCCTGTGGAACCAAACATACCAGAACCCATCTACCCCAACGTCCCCGTCATTGATGAGCAAGGACGTCAGACATTCTACCTTGTACCACAATGTGATGGTTGGTAAGCGTTTGTCCGTTTTTCTTTATTTTTCTATTTTAAAGGCATTTTGTTATTTTTGTTGTTTTTATTCAATTCTTAATGCCTTTTGTTCTTTTGCATTTCCTGCTTTGGGGTTTGGATGGGGGTGGTTGGACTATGAATTTGGTTGCTCAGTTTTACTAATTGTTTTGTTCCTTGCTTCCTATTTCATTATTCTTAATATACTAAATCTGTCCTTCTTTTGCCCCAGGACAAATCGTGGTCATGGGTGAAATTCCAGCCATCACATTGTTGACCAGGGCTGAATATCTGACATTGTCTTCCATCAATGATGGTGATGTTGGGATCGATGGATTCCGCTTCCTTGTCTTCAGTTGGTGGTTCTGGTGACTCTTGCAACACCTTCAATGCAGAGTCCAAACAACACATTGACCCCAAAGATGACCAGTCATTTTCCAGGGTCTCCAAGGAACTTTGGTGGTCTCTTACTGGATGGCCACACCAGTTCTGTATCAGCTTATATAAATATGTATTATACATCTGTATTAAACAATTTAATAAATATTTTATTGTTTCTTGTTTTATTTGGGGGTCTATGTATTTTTGGCCTCTGCGTTTTTTTCCATCAGTGCAATTAAGTTGCTCCTATTAAAGGGAGTATCATCAGCATAACTTGGGGAGCCCTGGGCCACTGAAAGCCCCCGGCCCCCAAATGTTGGTGGAACTAATAGAAGAAAGTATAGAATCCCCCAGGGCTGGAAGGGACCTTGGAGGTCTTCTAGTCCAACCCCCAATCTTGAAAATCTGGAGCCCCCATTAAGAATTATCTTTGTTATCATTGTTAAGAAAACAACGTATCAGTCAGTTATATTTGATTCTTTTCTTCTACAATCCCCAGAAAAAGGGGTCTGCTAGTGTCACCAGAACAACGAAGTGAAGATGTGGAGGCCGCCATAATCACTGTGGAACCGTACATACCAGAACCCATCTACCCCAACCTCACCATTGATGAGCGAAGAATGTCAGATGTTCTACTTTGCATGACAATGTGATGGTTGTTAAGTGTTTGGACTAATTTGGTTGTCAGTTTTTCCCCTCATTATGATGATATTATTGTTTTTTAATTTTTAAGATGGATTCCATTCGAGAGGCAGAAAAACCCAGGGGACTGCAGTCAGTGGGCAACTTGGAGGCTGGAAGAAGTGAGTGGCCGGAGGACTTGCCCAAGAGAAGAGTCCTAGCTGAAGGGAGAGGATTTGGGGTCTCTTGAGGTCACCTGGGGTCCTTGGTTGCTTTGCATTTCCTGCTTTGGGTTTTTGGGTGGGGATGGCTGACTTTGGAAGCTAAAAAGGATGAAGAGTGGGAGCCTGGTAGTTTTAAATGTTAATTTGGTTGCTAAGTTTTATTTATTTATTGTATCTTGCTTACTTATTATTTTTTTATTAAAATATTAAATCGGTGCTTCTTTTGCCCCAGGATGAATAGCTGCCATGGGTGAAATCCCAAAACAACTGGAGCCTCCTGTATTAATCCCTCCTGTATTAATGACAATATAGAAGAATAGATGAACAAGGACTAATTATTGTTCATACCTCCTCAGTTCTAGGAGGCATTAATTATCTTCATTAATTAACTTAATTATCAGGAAGTAGTTAACACTTTGCTGGGTCAAGGTGTATCACTAGCATTCCCACAATGAAGAGGAAGGAAGTGCAAATATTAAGGAAGTGTAAATAAAATATGGCACCAGGCTAGAAAGTGGGAGATCCTGAGTTCAAGTCCCACCTTAGTCATCAAAGCCAGCTGGGTGACTTTGGGTTAGTCACTATACCTTCTACCTCACAGGGTTGTTGTTGTGAGGGGAAATAGGAGAAGGAAGGTGTGGTTGATAAGGGAGGATAGAAACAAATAAATGAAAATCAATAAATGTCCTTGGGGGAGAGAGGGAGAAGAGGCTGCATAGGGAATGATCAGATAAGGTGGGGGAGCCCCCAGGTGCATAACTGGCAGAAAAAGAACCTCAGAAAGACCCTCCCTCACTTTTCAGGCTTTCAAAAGAGTTGGTGGGAGATTTGTACTTTCAGACATGCAAGATTCTCTTATGTACCTTTCCAATAAAGTAGAGTTACATCGTGTTTCCCATCTGGTGTACCTGGGAGAAGATGGGAGGACTTGCTACCTAGTGTGCCAGGTGAATCTGGCCAGAACCCGATCTAGGAGCCCGGATGTGGCTGCTGCAGACTTTTCAGATGCTTCTTCTTGTTTTCCCTCATATTCTGAAGAGGGATGACTTTCTCAGTTGGCTGTAGTGGCTTTTCTACACATGGTAACTCTAGTCCATCTCAGCCAGTTCACGCTACAGACTCTGGAGGTGCTTCTTAACATCTGAAAGAAAGTTCCTCACCTCTTTGAGGTGTTTATCAGTCAGCCTTCTCTTGGTTGAGATGGACACTTAGCTAGTGACCTCACACAGTTCTTTGTGGAGTTCTTCAATGTATTTCACCAAACACATCTAGCTTTAACTCTAACTGGTGGCATGATCTTCTGCAGGTTTTCTGTTGTGCTCTAAAGTTGATCCAGTTTCTCCTGGAGAGAGCTGTGCTGCTCTTTCATCCAATGATTGTCTTTCTGGAATTTCTGGGTCTGAAAGTCAAGGAGCCTCTCAATTCATCAATGTGGAGGTTGGGACCATCAGTGGTCACTAAGAGATCATCCAAGGATATTCACCCTTTCATCATTTCTTCCTTGTGGTTGACCTGTTTGAAAAATGGAGAGACACAGTCACGTTCTCTCCCAGTTCAGGGATAATTTTGCTAACCTCCGTTCTCCACTCTGGTTTTTTCCTAGAGTTTTGGAGTTTTTCTCTAGCATGAGATGTAGTGGGAGTGAAGAACCAGTGGACAATCTGCAGAGCTGGCTGGCTGGAGAATTCTAGGAGTTGAAGCCCCCCCCCCCCCCCATATCTTAAAGGGGCCTAGTTTGAGAAACACCAACATAATCCCTCAATACTGATCTCTCTGAAAACTGTCCTGACTTCCCATTTGATTCCACGTCCAACTCAAGGCATCTCAAGGCTTAAAAACCTCCAAAGGAGTCAGTATGGGCTCTCCATCAATTTGGCCCTCTTTGTATTGCTATGATTTCTGATAACAGGAAAAGGTGATGACCATCGGAATTAAGACAGACACCCCCCCCCCAAGTACTTACAAGTCCTATCTCAACCATGAAAGCCAGGTGGGTGACCTCGAGCCCGTCCCTCTCTCAGCCTTCACAAGGTTGTTTTGGTGGGGATGAAGGAATCTTAGATATGTTCACTGCCTTGAGCTATTAAGAGAAACAATAAAGGTGGTGTGAAAGTCTATGTAATAAAGTGGAAATAAATGAATATTTCAGTCACTAGGCCAAGTGTTTTATTGAGAAATAACTTCTCTCTGGCCAACAGAATCACAGTTTAGGTTAATTTCCCCAAATCATTAAGCAGGTCAATCTCTAGCTTTGGGGTCACAATGCCCACCTAACTGCAACAGCCTAAAGCCAGTTTTTGCTCCCCTAAACCTGAAGTGCAAAAGGTTTTTCCTCTAGTGCACTTCACTGCCAGCCAGCCAGCCCCAGCCCCTTTCTGGAGACAGGAGCCTTCGACCTGTTGGATGAGGAGTTTGATGCCAGGTAAGGAGGATGCTAACATGACAGGAATCAGCAGGTCTGTTGTGTTTGGTTGAACCCCCAGTTTTCTAATCCCCCCTAATTCTGCCTTAAAGGGGAGGGTCTCTCTGTCCCTCCTGAGGAGCTCAGGCGAGGGAGACCCTGCGATGCCCCCAGTGCCATCCATCCAATCCAGCCACTTTCCAGGGAGGTTGAGCTGAGCCTCCATTATGTAGTCCAGACTCCCCAAGGATGCTGGAGGTTGCCATGGAGAGAGAGCTCCAGCCAATGAGCTCAGGAGGAGCCTCTGACATCACAAGCCAAGGCTCTGATTGGCCTGGACCTGAGATTTGAATAATAACCACCAACTGTCTGCCTTCCCCTAGGCTTATCCATTAATGAGCCAATCCTGAAGGGGCTTTGAGCCCCAAATTCCCTTCAGCCAGAGAGGCTCTGTGTGAAGGGGGAACCTTTGGTCGCCTGGAGAGGTCGGGGAGCCCCAGATTCCGCCCCTTCTCTGGGGGTGAAATTAAAATCTTGTCCCTTGGAGTGTAATCTGGCACTAGAGATCCAGAGGATCCAGGCTTCCCTCTCCAGGCCCAGATGATGACAGGGAAATATATACATTGTGGGAAGTTATCAACCATCTCTCTCTCAGAAAAATGAAATGCACTAGGAAATATTGAAAAGGCAGAATACTATTCTACCCCAGATGTGAAAAGGAAGAAACATGTTTTGTCTCCAGCAGCCTCCTGCCCCCCCCCCCCTTTGTCAATGGGCCATTAAGAAGCCTGGGCTAGTCCACTTTACATAATAAAGACTTCTCCCCTTCAGCTCCAGAGTCCTGGGATTAAGGTAAGACTTGCCTTACCAAACCTGGACTCAGCCCATGTGAGCCTGGCAACCAATCAGAGTACACTTCTTACACAGGAACAAGAAACAGATAGGTGGGGCCAAACGGTTGATAAAAAGCCCTGCAAGCCCCTTGCTCAGCCCTTCTCTTCCTGTCCACCAACATTGAAGCATGTAAGCACATTTTCTGTTCAGGACCCCAGCCATGTGGTCCTGTCCACCATTAAACCATCTTTCCAAGCAGCCTCCATGTCTCCAGTGTCTTCTTCCCCACTTGGAGCCAAACCCAGAAGGACATTTCCTTACGACAATTGGCGACCAAACAATGGGACCTGAACTAGCCTAACCAATGGATGTGGCCCAGGTGAAAAAGACACCCATGCCGGCACAGACCTCATTGAGTCTGTGGGTGGACTTTTACCTGGTCTCTAGCCATCTGGATCTAGGTTTTAAAGGGGTTTTGAGTTTGAGCTCAAAGGCTGCCTGGAAAGAAGGTGAGTACCTCTAAATTTTAATTCTCTAATTTAATTTAAAGCATGGAAAAGCATGAGAAATGTGTGTATGCCTGCATGTGTGTGAGTGAGTGAAATCTTTCTCCCAATCACAGCTGGATCTTAGTTCCTCTGTGTGTTTTACCAAGAGAGCCTGGAAAGTATTAGGGTCAGGCCAGAGCACAGGACCTTCTGTTAGGGAAAAAAGAGAGTGTGTGAAAATGGATGGAAAAGTGAGTGATTTTTTGTTGTTGTTGCTGCTTTTGTCCTGTGAAAGCAAAAAGGCAAAGACCCAGAAAGAGTAGAAAACAGTGAAAAGAGTAGAGGTGCCGGTACTACTGCAGAGGGGCAGAGGTCCTCACAGATCACTTTTTTGATCTGCAAAACCCAGGTGATTCCCAAGGAAGGGGCCATTTACTTTGAGGGAATCAAAGTCCTTCCCAGAATCTTTTTTTTTCTGAAACTTATGGCGGGTGGTCACCAGGCTAGGCCAAAGTGAGCCCTACATGTAAAGGGTCATGGGAAGCATTAGCTCGTGGGTGCCCCAGATGCCCTCGGAGATTTCCTTAGATGCCAAGAGTTTGGCTGAGAGCAAGGAAATTGTGTGAGAAACGGGCTTTGCTGAAAGATGATACAGGAAAACTAATTTGGCTACATAAGGGTACTTAAAAGAAAAGGGAAAATGTTGGTTTCTTTTCTTTTCTGTTGTCTGTCTGTCTCTTTCTCTGTCTTCTATGTAACCACGTGGTTTATTTGTTAAGATTTGTGCCTTCCCTAATTTAAAAGATTTGTGCTGGGAATGACTAGAGTGTATAAACCTGAGAGTTCCTTTTCCCTTCTTATTTTCTCCTTATGTATATGTGTGCCTAAGTCTTTGTGCATCCTCGAGGTAATAGTAACTATAAAATGTCTCCAATCCAAAAGGACAGGAATTTTAAATTGTTGAAAGAAAGAAAAGAGTAAACTGGTAGAAATTGCCTTTGCTCAGTTTGTCGGGCCCAGAAAACTGAGCGAAGGGGGAGGGGACTCTTTATTTTGCGTCTGTACGGCCAAACAGAAACAGAATAAAGAAATATTTTTCCTTCCTTGTATCTTTAAGTAACAACCCAGAAAATGTTTAAGTTTATTTACAAGAAAAGTTTTGTCCTTGAATTTATTGTGTGTTTAAATGTTTTTACTGAATCCAGGTCCTATTTCTTATCTGAGATCCTCATGTTACCAGGTTATCTATTTATTAACTGAAGGTTTTAATTTTCAAATTGTGCTTGCAAGCTATCTACCCCCCCCCCCCTCTTAATCCTCCAACGATGCCTTTTCTGTGGGGGCGGGAACCTTGTTATCATGTCTTTCAGCCCTGGAAAAATGTATCCTGCGAGGTGAGTAGAGAAATTTTTTCCCCTTTAAGGAGGAGTGTTGCCTTGTGTGTGAATCACTACTAAAGGTTTGCCTTCAACCTGAGTAAAAACTCTGCACATCTATCTGGCCAACTACTCTTAAGTCCTAAGGTAGAATAGGTGCTCTTACCATTTTCTTCCCTATTTCAACTTGAGTTCCTAATCTAATTTTGTGATGCTGTTCTGGATAGGCTGGACTGTTTATCCCTTTGTGTAAAGACAGATACAAAAAGAAGTTAAATTGTTCTGCTTTCTCCCTGTTGCTTGTCACCTTCTTGCCCCCCCCCCCCCTTCTCCCAGCAGTGGACCAATTCTTTCCTTAATTTTTTCTTGTTTTTAACATGTTGGAAGAAGATTTTTTGTTAATTTTTACTTTTGTGGCAAAGTACTTTCTTCATTGTAAGCTTTAGCTCTCCTCACTTCCTCTTTGCAGGCTTGGGCTATTTGTTGATATTTTGCCTTAGTTATGCCCCCCCTCTTTCCACTTTTTATACCTTTTGTGTCTTTAAATTTGTCAGTGCTCTTTATGCAGCCATGCTGGTTTCTTTTGGGAACTGTTATTTTTCTTCTTCATTGGTATCATGCTATACTGAGCTTTTATAATTTTTGAAAATTTTCCAGACTTCCTGGGTGAGCTGATCCCTGACATAGTAAATGTACATTTTAATACCATTTTCAATTTTGAGGTCCTTTTGTTTTCTTTGTGCTATTGTTTTAACACTTTTTGTGTGTGCCTCTGCTAATGGTTCTAATCCTGTCTTGTCCTTTCTTATTCTTCTGCCCTAAAGTACTTCCCCTGGGGCAGAGGTGAGCCCTAGTGTCTTCTATTGTATTTCTTATTTTTGCATTTTTGCCCCAAGCTAATGAATCTTTGTTGTCACTCCAACCTTTTGCTATTGAAGAGGTAACTTCTTCCTATGCTTCCTGGGTCTTTTGTATTATCTTGTACTCTGCAACTATTTCTAATGGCCCTGATATCCTGGTAATTATTCTCAGGAAAGTTTCGTTTAGAATGTATGCTGGCTTTGTTATTCTAGTGACTTCAAGTTTTGGTTATGGCCTGTATTGGCCTTCCTAATACAACACTGTTCTGGTGAAGTTCCCTTCCCACAGTTTTGTTTCCCAGTTGACATCTAGGTAGTTAAAATCTCCCATTACTATTGTGGTGTGCTTCCTACATATCTTAGTTAGCTGGCTGAAAAAGAAAATGTTCATCTATTTCCTCTGATTGGTTGGGTGGCCTCTAGTATATACCTATGGCAAAGTCATCCCCCACCAACCTTTAATATTGATCTAAATGCATTCAAGATAGTTCTCATCATTGTTATGCTCTATTTATGTAGATATTTCTTATATATACTGCAACTCTTTCTCTTCGTTTATTTGGTCCATTTCTATTAAATAATTTAAATCCTTCTAGCTGTATATTGCATTTGTGGGTTTCATCCCACCAAGTTTCTGTAATGGCAACAATATCCTATCTGTCCTCATTCACTTGAATTTCTAATTCACCCTGTTTACTCCTCATACTCTGTGCATTGGTGTATAGACATTTGAGTCCATTCTGATTGACCCTGTGTTTACTATCTGCATAAACTGTTATGCCTGACTGTCCCTATTTTCTTGCCACTTTTATGGTTCATGCACAAGGTTTGGCAATCTGTGCACTTAATGTTAAGTAACTCAGTCCCTTTCTTGGATGGGTGCTAACCATCTCTTTTGTACAGTTTTCATTGGACCAGCTACAGACATCATGACTAAAACCAAAGCCTTCCCTTTACACCACTCCTTTAGCCACATTAAACGCTGCTACACATTGGTCCTTCCCCTTTTGTTCCTTATATACTGGTAAAACCTCTGAAAAGATAAGCCTACAATCCGTGCAACTAAGTTCATACCCTAAGCTCTGGAAATCATTCTGTACAGAAAGAGCCCACCTGGATACCTTAAAAAAGGTGTTGCAGCAGTAATAGTTGCCTTTAAAAAGAAAAGTGAAACTCAAGAGCCCCCACCCAAATGCAAATGATGTGTTAATGAAAGTCTCCATAAATCTTGGATCTTTAAAACTATGCCAGCGCCGTGCTGGGAGATCCAATCAGAACCCTGGCTGAATGCAAACAATGTGTGGACAAACATCTCTATACATTGTCTCTATACATCTTGACCTTTAAAATTATGCCAGCGTGTGCTGGGAGTTTAAGATGGATATAGAAGAATTTGGGTCTTTAAAAATTAGCCAGCGTCTGCTGGCAGGCCCAATTTAGAAACACCACAGGGCGGGGACAGGTATTAGCAATCTAGTGCTTGAGGAGATGGAACAACTGGCGTAACTTTGAGCAAAAGTAAGAAATTTTAGCAGGTAATAAAGAGGTAAAGCCCGTCTGAATGGAAGACCTAGGTAATTGGGCTTGATTAATTTGATATGTCTGATAAAATTCTTAGCTGTGCATGAAGAAAGAATGAAATAGAATTTTTGTGTGTGAAAGTAACTTACACAAGCAGTCTGGTTGCAGTGCAAATGTGAGTATGTTGATGATCACAGTTGGGGTGAATGTACTTTGATTCCCTTTCATATAAAGAAACAGTAAGTTGCAAGGGTGTGGTTTTTTTTTAATGGTATCTCTCTCTGTGTGTGTATGTGTGTTACCATTTGCAAACCTGAAGGGAGGGTGAGATCCTCTAATAATACAAAATAGAGCTCAGTGGCTTGTGTAAAAGCTCCCTGAAATACTTATAATATTGATGGGCATGAGCAAGCATGAAGGTATGAATACAGTATGAATGTGCGTGAGTGTCCCCAATGCCCTGAGGGATTGATAAGTGAAGGGATCCAAAGACCTGCGATTGCCTGATATCCCCCCCCCCCCCTCTCTTCCTTCTGGATCATCCTTTGAAGGGAAGCAGGAAAGGGGAGAAGTGTGATTGTCTGCTCATTTAACCATGAGTGCCTGTGTGAGATGCCCCAGTGATACCTGTGAATGCCTCTGTGCATCTGCCCCCCCCCTTTTTTTTTCCTCTCCCTCCTTTCTTCTAGGTCATTAAAAGCAGCTGTGGGTTTTTCTGCTCACTGTGACCATTTTGTTTTCTCTCTTCTGAGACATTTGGGGTAAATGAGTCACCTGCTCCTGCACCTTTACCTTTCACCATTGTGATCTTTTTGTCTGCATATAAAAGCTATGCAGTTACATTTCTTTTCTGCTCTGAAGATAATTTTGATTTTTTTCTCTTCTAGAAATTTTGAGGTTTAAAATGCTGAATTAAACCTACCAAAAGAAATGTTTTTGAGAGATTTTGCTAACACATGTAAATGTTTTAACATACTGAATGAGAATTTGATTCCATCTGAATGGAATCGGAGATTTTGGAGTGCTGACTCAAAGTACCCTTTTTTATGTTTGATAGTTTTATTTTTTGTTTTTTTTAAGTGGTTTGTCTCCCCCCTTTTACACCTGAGGGCATTTTTAAATGCTTATGAGTCAAGGTGCTCTACCCTATGAGATTTTGGTTTTTTTGTTTACAACACAAGTTGTTTTCCTTTTGGAAATGTACTCATTTTACTGCAAGTGTTTCAATCATAGTCAGTGGGAATGTCATGTTCCAAGAAATTTATATCATCTGCCTTCTAAAATAATGTTTGGATTTCCACGCTTGGACAGTATCAGGGAAAATTCCACAACATGAGACTAAAGATCTGCCTGTAAAAGAACTGTATACTTGGCCTCTCCTCTTTTTTACCTCAGAAACAAAGGACTGCTAGCTCAAACCATAACCCTCAGACTTGCTGCTGGTGATTGCCTCCTGATAAAACCTGACAGGAAAAAACTTTGCCAAGCCTGGGACAGACTCTACCAAGTTTGATTGACCACTCTTACCAGCAAGCCAAGCTAATGCCATCCAGCAGACATAAAAAGTGACCCTGAGATGAAGAAGTCAAGACCAAAAGGCTTTTTCAGTACCTAGAAGACAGCTGTAAAGACTATGGGGGAGGGTGGAAAATTGATTGTAAGGTTTTCTTTCTCTGCTTCATTCACAGAAGTTTGTTGTAAAGTTTTCTTCCTTTCTCTCATTTATATTGTACTCAGTTTAATGTACATGTAAGAATTGTATTTCACAGTGGCTGGCACAGCAAGATCTGAATACCTTAGATTTCTGTCTGGTGAGAGGGAAATTCTTCCAAACCGTAGTTTTGTATTATAGAAGCAACCACACACACACACACACACGCAACCACACACACACACACACACACACACACACACACACACAGAGAGAGAGAGAGAGAGAGAGAGAGAGAGAGAGAGAGAGAGAGAGAGAGAGAGAGAGAGAGAGAGAGAGAGATACTCAATTTAGAACTAGATTAAAACTGTCTCAACACAAAGCTTCTCTAGGATGATTTTCCCCTGCCAAGAAAGACTAAGCTTAGGGGGAGGGTCAATTCCCCTCAGGCAATTCCCCCACTTGAAGAAGAGCAGAAAGGATCTCCAAAACCTTGACTGATTGGCAAATGATGTTGCCCAGTAAAGCAGGATATGCGGCACTGGTGGTCCCATGAGTAGGAGTCCCAGGGTTCATTGGGTGTAATTAAAAGAAAATATATTGATTGACTTGGATTGCACATTTGCTAAACTCAATTTGGCCTCACTAAAATAAAAGCTAGGACAGGTTCAAGAACCATCCCTTGGAATTGAGCAGCCTGTAGTCACTTAAAGGCAAAACCATGGCTGTGAAGAATTTTGGGATCTCTGCTTACTTAAAACCTGTCTGGAAGCTCACAGAAAGTCATATCTGATATTAATTGGCATGGAAAATTGGACACTGTAAATTTCTTTCCAGAACTTGTGCCCCGACTGCTAGACCTTCATGGTTGAAAGCTCTCTGGGGGTCACTGAAGGAATCATTCTGTCTCTTTCAATGCCCTTCCATCAGAAAAAATTATGTCTCCCTGATCTGACCAATTTTAATCTTTTGTCAAAACATGTGCGTTCCACTCACATGTTTTGAAAAAAAAAGTAGGGATTGTGGGAAGTTATCAACCATCTCTCTCTCAGAAAAATGAAATGCACTAGGAAATATTGAAAAGGCAGAATACTATTCTACCCCAGATGTGAAAAGGAAGAAACATGTTTTGTCTCCAGCAGCCTCCTGCCCCCCCCCCCCCCTTTGTCAATGGGCCATTAAGAAGCCTGGGCTAGTCCACTTTACATAATAAAGACTTCTCCCCTTCAGCTCCAGAGTCCTGGGATTAAGGTAAGACTTGCCTTACCAAACCTGGACTCAGCCCATGTGAGCCTGGCAACCAATCAGAGTACACTTCTTACACAGGAACAAGAAACAGATAGGTGGGGCCAAACGGTTGATAAAAAGCCCTGCAAGCCCCTTGCTCAGCCCTTCTCTTCCTGTCCACCAACATTGAAGCATGTAAGCACCTTTTCTGTTCAGGACCCCAGCCATGTGGTCCTGTCCACCATTAAACCATCTTTCCAAGCAGCCTCCATGTCTCCAGTGTCGTCTTCCCCACTTGGAGCCAAACCCAGAAGGACATTTCCTTACGACAACATAAAAGATCAGATATGATTGACATTCAAAAGGCCTTGTGAGAAGGGGCCTGAAGAAGCACATGGGTCTTTGCCAGCTTTAGCTGTCTTTCTCACTGCCTGCGGAGGCCAGGTGTGGCTTAAAGGCCAGACTGTAGACATCCCCCCACAGGCAGTAAAAGAGGCAGCTAAATCATGGAAAGACACAGCAGAGGAAGGACCCTGATTGCTGACTGGGGAATTCTGGGAGCTGAAGTCCGCTCTTCTTCCGGTTGCTAAGGATGAGAAACCTGCTCTAGTGGACCCAGCACTGGGCAGTTGGACAGATGACCTCTGAGGTCTGGATGGAGGGGCTGCTAAAGGAAGGCCATGGCACACAGACTTGGAAGTGAATCAGGAAGACTGTAATAGGGGTGTCTGTCTGTCTGTCCCACAAGGACAAAGGATGCTTATCCACAGGAAAGATGCGTGTGTGAAGCTTGTAGCAATGATGGGGAGTTGGAAGGTTGATAAAAGGCAACAAGAATTAGAGAACTTGCAGAGCTCAGCTAAAAGTGAGGAATAGAGATGGAGGGGAGCCAATGAAACGCCTCTGAGAGAACTCCTGGGGCCTCCATTAGCCAAGGCTGAGGAATGGGGCAGCTAGAGACCAATAGAAGAAATTGTAGAATTAGGGCTGAAATGTTTATTAGAGGATCTTTCTTATTGTTTCACCTTCTCCCGCCTTCTCCTTTAGTGAAAGCGTATAAAGCTTTCTTCATCCTTTGTTCTGGGTTCTTCTGGGCCTTTTGACCAGGAACCCTTTTTCCTTGGAGGACTCCCATAAAAAGCAATCAGGAAACCTCCTGTCTGGCCTCCATCCTTGGCTTCGGCCCCAGGCTCAGACCCCCATTGGGGACAACACAGGAGGAAAGGAAGGATTTCCCTCAATACATGCTCGAAGCTCTTCCTCAACAGAGGGTCCCTCTGATTTTGGGGGAGGTGAAGAGGCCCGAAGCCCATCAGGGGCAGGGAGGGAGCCCCAGAAGCCCCCAGAGGGTCTCCTCAGAAGACCCAGCTGCCTCTTGCTGGATCCAGATCAGATCTGGGTGCTGGGAGGCCCTGGAGGAGGGGGGGGAGGAGGGGGACCCCAGGTGTCCTCAGGTGACCCCCGGCTTCCCTTCAGCAGGAGCCCCCTAAGAAGCTCGGGGGAGGCTGGCCCAAGGCAGCCCCTTCTCTGCCCCCTTGGAACCCCCCATGCCAGCCTGGGAGAAGCTCTGGTGGAGGGGATAGGCTCCATCGGCCACAGGGGACCCAGCTCAGCCCCACTGAAATTGGGGGAGTGGCCCCCTCACTCACTCCCCCCCCCCCTCTGGGCCGGCAGCTCCCTTGGTGGGGGAGGAGAGGCTCTCAGGGGGGCCTTTGGGGGTATTTCAGGGAGACTTCTGGTGTTGGGGGGGCTTCTGACAGAAGGGAGGGGCTGCCCTTCATTTAGTCGGTCATGACTAAAGCCCGGCCTTCTTGTTCTTATGGCACGAGAGGCAGGTGGTTAGAATGATGGGGAAATGGGGTCGGAAGGGGCCTTAGAGGTCATCTGTCCGACTGCCCAGTGAAGGGCCTCCTAGGGCAGGTGGCTCAATCTCAGCCACCCGAAGATGTCCAGACTTCAACTCCCAGAATCCCCCATCCAGCACACAGGGTCCTCAATCCTCTTTCCATGCTTTAGGTGTCCCTCACACTGCCTGTAGGGGGCAGTCAAAAGTCCGGCATTTCAGTCCCAGGTAGCCCCACAGGCAGCGAGCAGGACAGCTAAAGCGAGGAAAGACCCTCTCAGTGCCCTCCATTTTGTGGCCTCTTTTGTTTCCTGAGGCGATTCTCCTTCCCTCCATTTTGAGGGGAAGAAAAGCGGAGGGGAGATTTCCTCTCCTCCCCAGCCGGGACTCAGGGAGGGTCCCCCAAAGGGAGGGAGGGAGGGAGGTTGGGGGGCAGAGAGGGGATGAGGGGAGAGCAGGGCAGGGGGGCTGATGGAAAGAACGACGTGGCTTTAGAGCATGGAGGCTCTTCGTCTTTTCTGAACTTTCCACTGGAAATGAAAAGCCGGGAGAGCCGCTGTGCTTGGGGGCACCCAGAGATCATCCAACCCTGATTAAAGGAGCATAAAGGCAGAAGGGGAAGAAAAGGGACTCTGTGCAATGATGATTCAGGGCAGAAACACCCCAGGTGGAAGGTCCATAGAGTTCAAGGCCTCGTCCTTTTCCCCCCCTGATGTTTGGGGGCTTTAATATCAGGGCTTCCCATCCATCCCATCCCTGCTTATCCCAGGCTGAAGCCTCTTTCACCCCTTCTTTATCCCGGGGAAGAAAAATGCTGGAACAAGGCCTGATTTCCACCCTGAAAGCCAACGTCTCCATCGGCCCTTAGAGGTTCCCATTCAGCCTTTGGTAGAACATCTTCCATTCCTTTTTCCCTCTCAGAAATGGACCCAAAGGAGCCGTTGTGGCCATCCAGGGAAAGAGCCCAGAACGTCCTTGGGGACCCCTGGAAGGAGACCTTTCTTTGTCCTCTGGGGTCTCTTTGTTCATTGGCCTCCGTGTTGCTATTCTCCCCCATTGCAAGTCAGTTGCTCCTGTGAAAGGGAGGATCCTCACCACCACCTGGGGAGCCCTGGGGCACTGAAAGCCCCCCAAAATGCTGGTGGAACTAACGGGAGGAAGGATAGAATCCCCCAGGGCTGGAAGGGACCTTGGAGGTCTTCTAGTCCAGCCCCCAATCTTTTCTTGAAAATCTGGAGCCCCCATTAAGAATAAGCTTCCTTATCATTGTTAATGTACCAGTCATTTATATTGGATTCTTTTCTTCTTCCTCAAAGGTTTCTGCAAGTGTCCCCAGAACAACGAAAGGAAGATGTGGAGGGTTATCATCACTGGGGAGCCCTGCACACCCGAACCCATCTTCCCCAACACCCCCACCACTGATGACAGAAGGAGGATGTCGGAGGTTCTTCCTTGGTCTATAATGGGAGAGTTAGTCAGTGTTTGAATTAATTTGGTTGTCCATTCTTATTTTTCCATTTTAAAGATTTTGTAGTATTATTGTTGTTGTTATTTAATTGTTAGACTGTCTGCAAAGTTAGCCATTGCTCCATGGGACTCTGAGAGCAACTAATAAAATGCATTTCTTGCACAGGAACAGGAAGCTCAAAGGAAAGGCCCAAGAGAGGGTATTAATCCCCCGCCTCTCTCTCCTCCATGTGGTCAGCGGCCCAGGACTTCAAACCCATCTGGTCCTGTTCATCAGTAAACCATCTTTCCAGTCAGTCTCCATGTTTCCAGTGTCTTTTTCCCCACTTGGAACTGAACCCACTTAGGCATTTCTTCCAACAGTGTGCTGCACTTTCTTCTTGGAATGATGTACTTTCAATAACCCCAAAGTCTTTCAAATGCTTATGATTCTGTTCCACAAAAGCTGATTTATGTCACACAGACATAATAGTTTCATGACAAATATTGGTTTAAGTTAAAGAGGCTAACACAGAAAAAGTGGCTTAACTCAGAAACATATCTATTTCATAACCTAAACATTTTAATTCCCAAAAAAACTCATATAGCAAAAACTAGTGTAGTGTAGTCTTCTGACTAATAACAGTTTAATTCTGGTTTAATTCAGGTATAGATTATTTTATATAACCTATGTCACACTTCTTACCTCCATCAAAGTTTTCCTTGTGGCTGTCACTTATGGCCTGATAGCTAGATTAAATCCAAGCTAAACTGAATTAGATAATATTCCAAAAGGGAACTTTTTAATTAATTCAAATGTAAAGCTAGCAAACAAAATACCAGGTATTTTTTAATTAGTTTTAATTTTAAACAAGACTGAAGATTCAAATAAAAAGGGGCTAATCTTACTCTGGCCTTGATATTTCAGATGAGCAGATGGACCAGCTCAGAAAGGAGAATCAAGATCGGAGTTGCAGGGTTCAAAAACGAGATGGGGTGAAGGCGGAATTCCTCAGAGGAAAAAACGATATTAAAGAAGAACAGAAATATTGAGATAGCAATTCTGATTTTTTCTTTCAGATTCAGATATTTTTATTAGAGCCCTGAGGCCAGATATAAACAGGTTACTCAATACAAGAAGTATTCCATTGTGTCACATATCTGTTATGTGTAGAAGAGAAAAGCCATAAGTATAATGGAGTGTAAAAATAATTAAAAATATAGTTATGCTTGTTGATTCAAGTAAAAAAACCTAAGAGAACTAATTTCTCTCTATTCTTCATAATTTATGGGAAGACAATGAAAAGGCTGGGAAAAGGTGGGAAAATCAAGTAAAAATAACAGCCTCTGGGGCCATCTGAGGTTTCCCATAATTCCCAGTCCACACCTGATGCCAACAAGGAAATGGAGCATGCTCTGCACTTTGTCCATGCTCAGGAGTTATCGGCACACAACCATGAGTCAACGTGTTGAATCGCTATTCACGGACAAAATCTCTCTTGGATTTATGGGAAAAAAATCTTGCAAATCAAGACTTATAAGGCAGCTGTTCATGTACTTAAAAGCTGAATTTCGGCTTCAATTCAACTTAGTAAGTGGAACTTCCCTTTTTGTTGTGTTGTGTTCCAAGTGGAGGTTTTTCACTCTCCTTTGCATAGCAACGTTTGTCTCAAAACAGGATCCGTGGACAAAAGCTTCTGGATCCAGAGTCTTCCTCTCCCGCTTTAAGCAGGACTCCGAGGGGGAAGCGGCTCCCCTCCCACCTGGCCTCTCCCCTTTCTGAGCCCCTCGTCTCCGTTGCCCTCAATGGGACCATTCGCCTTTTCCCTTAAAGAGGCTTTTAGCTTCTTTCCCCTTTTCTTCCCATCAGCCCTTCAGGGAGCCTCTCGTCTGACGCCATGAAGAACCTGTAAGCTCACCTTTCCCTTTCTAGGAATACAGGCCGTCCCTGACTTACAGCCATTCATTTAATGACCATTCAAAGTTGCAACCGCACTCAAAAAAGTAGCATAGAATCGGTCCTCACACTTACAGCCAACGGAGCATCCCCACCCCCACCGGTTGCAAATTTGGGCTCAGGGCAATCTCCGTGTATCTAGAAGAGTTGGGGAGTCCAGGGGTCCCCCGAGCACCACTTGAGACCTTCCCAGATGGCTTCCAGCAAGCAAAGTCAATGGGGGAGGTCTGATTCATGTAATGACTGCATGCAGTGATTCGCTTAACAACCATGGCCAAAAAGGTACAATTGGGCACCACTCACTTAACAACAGAAATTCTGGTCTCAACTGTGGTCGTAAGTCGAGGTCTATCTCTATCCTGTTTCCACCAAGCAGTTCCATAGGAAAGAAGTTAATATTTTAGAAAGTAGCCCTAAGAAAATGGTACCTTTGCAAAGTGGCCCTCTGAGACTGCAGGCTTTGCACTCTGCACATGCACAAATGCTCCGTGAACTCTTGGTGCAGATGCAGAGGATGGAATTTGAGGTGTGGATGGAAAGACCGCAAAAAGGAAACTGAAGAAAAGAGGAGGGTCAGCAGGGGGGAAGCCTTGCCTTATGTCTCCTCTTCTCCACCTTTTCCTCTTTATGACCTCCAATGCATCAAACAGACAATAGGCAGTGCAGGTAGCCCTCGACTTACCACAGTTCAGTTAGTGACTGTTCAAAGGAGTCTAGGAGCCTTTAACCTTAATTTGGTTGCTCAGTTTTATTAATTGTTCTGACTGACGTTTTAACAGATTAACAGAGTTGGAAGGGACTTCATAGGTCATCTAGTCCAACTCTCCGCTCAAGCGGAGATTAGGGACTTTTAATTCGTTATTTATGTTTTTAACTATTCAATTTTAGCAGAGTCTTATTGATTTAATTGTTTTTTAAATGTTGTATATTGTGGGGTTTTATTTTTCTGTGCACCGCCCTGAATCCCTTTTGGTGAAAAGGGCGGTATATAAATTGAAATAAAGTAAAGTAAAGTAAAAGCAGGAGACCCTACACCATTTCTGACAAATGGCAGTCCAGTCTCTTCTTGAAAGTCTCAAGTGATGAAGCTTTTGTTTCTTGCTTACGGTTTCATTATTATTAAAATATTCAATCTGTGTTTCTTTTTCCATAGGACAAATCATGACCATGGGTGACATTCCAGCCATCACATTGTTGACCAGGGCTGAACGTCTGACATCGTCTCCCATCAACTGTGGAGATGTTGGGATCGATGGATTCCAGTATGGAGGTTCCACAGTGATGGAGGCCTCCTCCTCATCTTCAGCTTGTGGTTCTGGTGACACTTGCTACACCTTCAACGCAGAGGCCAAACCACACATGGACCCCAAGGACGAACAAGGTCACTTTCCAGGGTCTCCAAGGAACTTTGGGGGTCTCTCCCGGAATGGCCTTACCAGTTCAGTCTCTTCCATTTTGGAAAGAGAAAAGGGACTATTATTGCCATCATTATTGTTATTCTTATTGTTCTTATTGTTTTTATTGTCGTTGCTGTTGTTATCTTTAATGCTTTTGGTATGTCACTATAATAAACGTTGAATTGAATTGAATTGAATTGCTCTTTGGATCTGATTCCTTCAGGATCTTTCATTAATCCTGGAAAGTCTTGAATGAGCAAAGTGTCCAACAGTGATTCATGGATGCTCTCTTGTCTGACCATGCTCTCTTGTCTGACCATCCCAAAGCAATGGGATTGTTGTCATGGTAATACAGGTCTGTTTGGACCCTCCCCCCTCCCCCCTCTGGATCCTCCTCCCCAGCCAGGACGTCTACAACAGTGAAAATCAGCTCTTGAATTCCATGGAGAAGACGTGGTTGGATCCATCACTCGTCCATCCACACCCCACTCAGCCAAATAAAGAAACACACACAGGGACCTGACCTGAGGGACTTTGTAGGTGCCTCCTAATGTGGACATGTGGATGGAGAAGTCCCTGTCAGCTGCATGAAGAAGAGGCAAAGGAAGTGGTCCTTCCTCCCACCACCCTCATTGGGAACATGGGCTTCTCCAGGAGAGCCTGTCCAGCAAGGCCTCTGAAGGGCCAAGGGTTTCCTCTTAGCTGTCAGGGAGGTTGTGGCCAAGGGTGAGATTGTGCAGGAGCTGGAGAGTCTTACTGACCAATTGAGTGGCAAAAATACACCATACAGTATATTAAAGTCACCCATAGAGAAAGTCCTTTACAAAAAATGCTCATGTTGTTATTAGATCACCATGAATAGAAACAAGAAAATCATCTTTTTTCCTCAATTAAATCCTCTTTGTCTCCACCAGCTGACTGAATCTCAATCGAGCCCTGATCCAAAACCAGAGGCAAATGATAGTCACCCTCACCTGAACATTTGGATGAGTGTTGAGAAGGTGGGATGGAGACAGTTCTCCACCAGAGTTGAGAGTCACAAGCACACCATTATTTGTAGAAGGACTATTTTTTATCTGGCCACTAAAGGGGATTCAAAATAATTCAGTCATAAAAGGCAGAGGATTTTTTTAAATGTGAGGAACATTTACTAATTCTTTAAAAAAATCATTTGTTTCTATAAGGATCAGGAATTCTGTATCAATCAGCAGTTATAAAATATATGGAACTGGGCTGGGCAGGGACCATGGTAACCAGTTAAAATCACTACTTTAAACTAAAGTTATCATTCAAGGGATGAACTGAAGTTTGGATGGAGAGAGGGAAATAATCTGGAGTTGTTACGGTTTTTATTCCATCCCATCTTTGGATTTCAGGGACTTCCACAAAATAAGAGAAAAAGGGAGAAGCTTTGGAAATCCAGACCCTGCAGGAAATTAGAGACGGGTCCTTTCCTATAGGAGAAAGTGGGATCAAGAGAAAAGGAGGAAAGTGTTAAGAGGAATCCAAACAGAGCGAAGGAAACTCCAGCACAGGGAATGGATGAGGGAGGAAACTGACCAGGAGGAGCCTGGTTGGAAGTCCTTGTTTTCTGGGATCTTCCTGTGTGAAACTGAGGATTCTCCCAATGAGAAGGTCTCCTGGCCTGGAAGAGCCCCCCTTCAGCCTCTCCAATCTCGGGTGGCCCAGGAGGATCTCCGGATCTTTGGGAGGCCATTGACTGGAGGGGATGAGATCTCCCTGAGCTAAATTCTCTTCCTCCGACAGCCGAGGCTCTTTTCCTTTGCACTAGGAGCACTTAGGGGTCTCCTGGAAGAATCCCACCTCTGACACCAATTGTTGCCAGGTGTGTAGATATATTTTTGAACCAGCAAAGACCAGATTGACCCAGACTCCAGACTCACCAAGCACTAGAAACTTGAATTTGATTTGGGTATTTTTGTCTCTCCCTTCAGTGGCTGGCGTGAGATTTCTTTTTCACAAATAGGAAATCTTACACATTTTTAAAATTAAAATAAATAGAAATTCTACATTGTAAACCCTTTCAACCAGAGCAGAAAGTAATGTTAACACTATAACTATTTTAGCTATTTTATATAAGCTGTTTAATGACACTATTTTCTTTAACGTCCAATTTCCCTCCATCTTCCGATCTTCCTGCTCTGCGTCTCCAATAGGTTTCCTTAAGGCTGACTTTTATCTTTCTTTGCTTTTAATGGCTCTATATCTCATGGATCACGGAGCTAAACAACTTTTTCTAGAGAGTTTGATCATTTCTCTTTTTTCTTCTGTCAAAGTTTAAGTTTTCCTTTTTTTTTTGCTTTGTGGTCTGGAGGGGCCACAGGGACCCCCATCTTCCTCAGAGTCACGGAGGGTCCCCTCCAGGGTGAGGCCACCCACCTTTTCGTCCAGGGCAACCCTGGATCCCCCTTGGAAGACCCAGCCCTGCATGGCTTCTCCCCCACAGGAGCCTCAGCTGGAAAGACACGGAGGCCAAGTACAGGACAAGGTGAAGCTTCTTTCCAGTGGAGCCCAAAGGACCTCCATCCAATCATGATTTAATTTTACCTCTCCAAACCTAAATTCAGGCCCCGGTCAACTGACTTTCCTCCTTCTTTGCTATTTGTGTACAAGAAGCAAACAAAACCTAAAGCAATTAGCAATACAATCCCCAACCCTTCTGGGTTTCTGATGGAGATACTGAATTGTAGAAGGTCCATGAAATGGAATAGCACTGAAACCTCCCAAGAGGTCTAAGAAAACCATCATGTAGAGAGCGTTACAGTAATCCAGCCGAGATGTCCCGAGCGCTTGAGTGACTGTGCGAAGGGCCCCCCGGTCTAGTAAGGGGCGCAACTGGCGTATCAGGCGAACCTGATAGAACACCCCCCTGGCCACGGCCGCCACATGGTCCTCCATGGACGGCCGGGAATCCAGGCGCGCCCTCTCCACGGGGGCAAGTTGTTCGCCCCCAATGGCTAGTGTTGGACTTATCTGGCTAAACCGGAGTGCCGGAAACCACAGCCACTCGGTCTTGGATGGGTTGAGTTTGAGTTTGTTACTACCCATCCAGACCCGTACGGCCTCCAGACACCGGGACAGCACCTCGACGGCATCGTTGGGGTGGTTTGGGGTGGATATGTACAGCTGGGTGTCGTCAGCGTACAGATGGTACTCCACACCAAAACCACGGATGATCTCGCCCAGCGGCTTCATGTAGGTGTTGAAAAGAAGCGTCAAGAGGACCGACCCCTGAGGAACCCCACATGTGAGGGGCCTCAGGGACGACCTCTGCCCTCCTGCCAACACCCATTGTGACCGACCAGAGAGGTAGGACGAGAACCACCGCAGAACGGTGCCTCTCAGCCCCAACCCCCCCAATCGGTGCAATAAGATACTATGGTCGATGGTATCAAAAGCCGCTGAGAGGTCTAACAGGACCAGGATAGAGGAGCAACCTCTATCCTGAGCCCTCCAGAGATCATCCACCAACGCGACCAATGCCGTCTCGGTACTGTGACCGGGCCGGAAGCCGGACTGGCGCGGGTCTAGATAATCAACTTCCTCCAGGTGTCGAGGAAACTGTTGAGCCATCACACTCTCAACAACCTTCTCTAAAAAGGGAAGGTTGGAGACGGGACGATAGTTCTCTAATAAAGCCGGGTCCAGGGATGGCTTCTTGAGGAGGGGCCTCACCACCGCCTCTTTCAAGACGGTAGGCAAGAACCCCTCACTCAGAGATGAATTCACAATACCCTGGAGCCAGCCTTGTGTCACCTCCCAGGATGCCAGTACAAGCCAAGAGGGGCACGGGTCCAATAAACATGTGGTGGCTCTAAGGTTCCTCCGCAACCTGTCCATATCCTCAGTAGTGACAAAGTCAAACTCCTCCCAAGGTGTAATCTCAAGACCAGCACCGGACGCCTTGACCGGACCACTAGTGGAGGGCAACTCGTTCCGAATCTAAGTGATTTTGTCCTGCAGAAACACTCCAAATTCCTCTGCTCGACTCTGCAAAGGGGCTTCCCGCGGCCTCAAATGAAGGAGGGAGCGGGTCACCCCAAACAGGGCGGCAGGGCGGTTTTCCGCGGACGTGATAAGGGTGGCACAATACTCACGTTTGGCCACTCTTAGCGCCACTAAGTAAGTCCTAATATGGTCTCTCACTAGTGTTCGGTCAGCTTCGGATCGAGAAGATCTCCACCTACTCTCTAGGCGTCTCTTGCGGCGTTTCATCTCCTGAAGCTCCTCGGTAAACCAAGGGGCCTGGGTGACTCGACGCCGCATGAGAGGCCGCAAGGTCGTGACTCGGTCCAAGGCCCCCGTGGCCGCATTATACCATGCGGCCACTAGATCCTCAGTCGAGTCGCGGGGCAGGGACACAGGTATTGGCCCAAGCTCCCTCTGGAACCTTTCCGGGTCCATCAGGCGCCTTGGGCAGAACCAACTCGGTGTCTCCGGTTCCACCTCCCCGTGGTGGGGTGTGACAGTTGGAAAGTCTATCCGAAGGAGAGAGTGATCTCTCCATGACAAGGGTGAGATGACTAAATCCCCGATTCCAAGATCACTTCTCCACTGTCCAGAGACAAAAATCAGATCCAGCGTGTTTCCTCTCTCGTGAGTGGGGCCCTGAACTACTTGGGTCAGGTCCACGGCCGTCATGGAAGCCATGAACTCCCGAGCTGCCTCGGATGATTCGCCCGTCGATGGCAGGTTAAAGTCCCCCATGACTAACAGTCTGGGGGTCTCCACCGCCATCGCGGCGATCACCTCGAGTAGCTCGGGCAGGGCTGCTGTTACATAGCGGGGAGCCAGGTATACAATCAGCAAGCCCAACTGCCTCCCTAGGCCCCACTTCACGAAGAGGGACTCACAGCCGGTCGTCTGAGGCACAGTGGTCTCCCTCGGCTCCAGACATTCCTTAACAATAACCGCCACCCCCCACCCCTGCCTAGGGCCCTAGGCTGATGAAATGCACGGTAGCCTGGTGGGCACATTTCCACAAGGGGTAAACCCCCCTCGGGGCCCAACCAGGTTTTTGTGATTCCCACCAGCCTGGAAGAGCTTCCCCTTCAGCCTCTCCCGTCTCGAGTGGCCCAGGAGGAGCTCTGGGTCTTTGGGAGGCCGTTGCCTGGAGGGGATGAGATCTCCCTGGACTGAATTCTCTCCCTCTGACAGCCGAGGCTCTTTTCCTTTGCACTGGGGGCACTTAGGGGTCTCCTGGAGGAATCCCACCTCTGCCACCAATGGTTGCCAGGATGTGTAGATATATTTTTGAACCAGCAAAGACCAGATTGACCCAGACTCCAGACTCACCAAGCACTAGAAACTTGAATTTGATTTGGGTATTTTTGTCTCTCCCTTCAGTGGCTGGGGTGAGATTTCTATTCCACAAATCGGAAAGCTTACACATTTTTAAAATTAAAATAAACAGAAATTCTACATTGTAAATCCTTTCAACCAGAGCAGAAAGTAAGGTTAACACTATAACTATTTTAGCTATTTTATATAACTGTTTAATGACACTATTTTCTTTAACGTCCAATTTCCCTCCATCTTCTGATCTTCCTGCTCTGCGTCTCCAATAGGTTTCCTTGAGGCTGACTTTTATCATTCTTTGCTTTTAATGGCTGTATATCTCATGGATCCCACTCTAGGGAGAGAAACAACTTTTTCTAGAGAGTTTGATCATTAGTCTTTTTTTGGTGTCCGCTTTTTATTTTTCTTCTGTCAAAGTTTAAGTTTTCCTTTTTTTTTGCTTCGTGGTCTGGAGGGGCCACAGGGACCCCCATCTTCCTCAGAGTCACGGAGGGTCCCCTCCAGGGTGAGGCCACCCACCTTTTCGTCCAGGGCAACCCTGGATCCCCCTTGGAAGACCCAGCCCTGCATGGCTTTCCCCCCCCCCCAGGAGCCTCTCCTGGAAATACTCGGAAGCCAAGTGCGGCTGGAGGAACCCCCAACATTCAATTCTGGGACCCATAAACCAGGTTAGTCTCTTCCCAGGAATGCCCCACAACCCCTCCCCCTTCCTGGCCATCCTGGGCTTTCTCCATTGCTCTGGGCTTTGCTTTCTCCTACAATGCCCCATGCATGGAAAGAGGTGGCTGAGCAACATGGGATATGGTCTTCCCCCCTTCCCAGGACTCAGAAGATGGAACCTGGAGGGGGATTTTGCTTCCCTTCCCCAACACGAGGCTCCCCAGCTTCCTCCTCCCAAGAGGGGCTCCCCACTCAGCCGGGCAGAGTCCTGTCTGGCATCCCTGCAAGAGCCCCCTTGCCTGGCCTCTGCGTGGGAAAGGGTGGCAGGGGAACATGGGATATGGGCTTTTACATTCCCAGGTCTCTGAAGATGGAAGTTGGATTTTGCATTTTCATCTGCAATACGAAGGTCCTGAGTTCCCCTTCCCTCCCTCTTCTCCCTCCCTCCCTCCTTTCTTCCTTCCTTCCCTCCCTGAGATTTCCCCATCTCTTTTCACTTGTTTTTTTCTCCTTACTTCTCTCTGTGATTCTGTCTCTCTGGTTTTTTTTAACTCTGCAAAGTTCTGGTAACTAATTTTTCATTAAAGTTGTTTTTATTCAACAGACTGGCTCACTATTGCATCAGCCCTTGTCAGGTGGTGCCCTTGAGCATTAGCTTTCAAAATAAAATATTTTTTTTCTTCCAACTCTGCAGGCAGCTATTTCAGATCTGTGACATGCTCAGACATTAACTGGCCTCTGGGAGTTTTATCTTTAACCACAATTCCAACAAACGTCACATTTCTTTTTATTTTCACCCAAAGTGGCTGTGTATTCCCCCCAGGGCCAGTTTCAATGATGGCGCTCACAAACATTTCAATTCTATAATGATGGATTTAATCCCATCTCTGCCCCTGTTATTATGAGCCACATGGGGATTATTTCCCTTTCATTTCCCTCCAGAGAATTTCCCAACAACCTTTGAGTCCAAGAACTGGTTGGATTCTCCAGGGATCCCTCCTGAGAGGGAGAATTATGATCAAAGGTTCAGCTCTGCTCTTTGGCCGAATCCTCCAGGGGAGACTTTGGGCAGAGAAATAGGGAGTTTTGGGACAGGCAGGGTCTGTGCTCTTGAAAGTCCGTCTCTCTCCTTTCCAGGTGAAGCTGAGTGTTTCTCTGTGTTTCAATCAGGAAAGACACTGGATCATTTTCCACCTTGTGAGAATCCTTTGAATACTTCTAATTCTTCTTTAGGAACAGGAAGGGGATGGATTGATTCACCCCATGAATGATGGACCTCCTGCTTCTGATGCTGCTGGTGTCCCATGAAGTCTCTGGGAAGCTGAGGATGAAATGCCCGCAGAGTTTGGAGCACCAGGATGGAAAACAACCACAGAGCTTTTACAGCCCAGGAGACCATCTCATTGCTATAGTCACCAATGGAGATGAAAGATTGCATACAAAGTTGCCTTTCAACATGGCTCCTTCTCTTCAGTTCGTTTTCCGTGATCCGTAAGTCATTCAGGGTGATGGAGTTGCCCTCCCTCCATTCTAACACTCTCCTTCTTTTCTGTTTTTATTTTTCATTTATTCCTATATTGGAGGATATGTCTAATTTCCTGAATGATTCTGATTTCCACGGCTTCTCTCTTTTGTCTGATTTTGTGAAAGAGACTCAAAAACAGGTCTAAAAAAAAAGCTGAAAGGGCTGCAGATTATTTTCCTCTCTCAGTTCAATCCTTAATTTATCATTTGAATAATGAATTTTATTTAAAGTAGTGGTGGAATCAGTTGTAGTTTCTGTACCTTAGCCCATTTCCTTATTTGTATAATTGATCATTGTTTTTGAATCAATGTTGGCTTAAGGCTCATGAGACTTCTGGAGGATTATATATTTTTAAAAAGTATTTGTTGCTGCTGTTGATTAAAATAACACTTTTTTTTACAATAGGGATGTTCGTGGTTTTATAAATGGCTTAGTGTTTATTTTCAACATCCAAACGGTCAACAAGAATTCCTGGCTCCTGCACAATCTCACACTTGGCTACAACCTCCATAACAACTATTTGAGCACTTTCCACACTTCAGATGCCTTGCTGGACATTCTCTCCACTGGAGAAGCCAATGTCCCCAACTACAGCTGTGGAAGGAAAGAGAACTTTCTGACTCTTCTTGATGCAGCTGACAGGGACATCTCCATCCAGGCATCAACACTAGGGGGCACCTACAAAGTCCCACAGGTTTGTGTGTGTTTTTCTCCCTCTGGCAAAGTGAGGGGTGGGTGGTGGTGGGTGAGCAATAGATGCAATCATGTCTTCTCCATGGAATTCAAGAGCTGCTTTTCAACATATTAGCAAAAATGTCAACTATATTTTACCCCTTTATGTTCATGTTGAGATTAATCATAAAAGGCAATTCATTCCCTGGAGAAGACATTCTACCAACTATTTAACTGATCAAAAAATATCCCTGGTTGTTGGGGCCTCTATTGGCATCTTCATTTTCACATATAAATAATGCCTACCCTATCCAGTCGGATTGAAGTTGACAATAGTAGCGTTTTATCTATCTAAAAAGTGGAATAAAAAGGAGTCTTTCAATTATAGGCCAAATAGACTAGCAGATATTGTGGCTGAAATTTATGCCATGATCTTCTTAGTTAAACTTGAGAAAAATGTATTCCTTGCAGAAGAACCAGAAGGTTTTAAGTAGTGAACAGCTATGTAGATTTTATCAGAATTAATGCATAGGTTCATAATATAATATTAGTAACAAATTTGTCATAACGTATCTCATCTTTATCAGCAAAGTAAACAAAGGTTTGCTGGCTTTCTAGATGTTATTGCATTTGTCATAATTAACAGAGAAATATTATATAGGAAATCGATTGACCTCAAAATGGAGCTCAGCCTGTTGGCCCTGATCCAAGCTCTTTCTCCAGGTCCTTGTTTGAGAGGGAGGTTGGGCTCAATGGAGGAATGAGAAGAAGGATTGATACTTCCCAAGGAGGAAGGGAAGGAGGCATATTTGAACCCTTCTTATTCAGTCTAGATATTAATATTTCAACTAATGAAGGATCCAAAAACAGATCATAAATAAATGTTATTTCATTCTTTGACAAAAATTGCTAAATTAGAGGACCAGCGAAATGCAGTGCGCATAGTATACAGTACTTGGATTTTAGGAAGGCTTTGACAAAGTAAACCACCATCTACTTCTTGGTAAGCTAAAACTATGTGGGATAGACAGCATCACCCCCAGATGGACTCAGCTTGTGGTCCTCAATGGAACTATGTCTACATGGAGGGAAACAAGCAGTGGGGGACCCCAAGGCTCCATTTTAGGCCCAGTCCTCTTCAACATCTTCATCAATGATTTGGATGATGGGAGAAATAGAGAAATCATCAAATATGAAGACAACACCAACGTGGCAGGAATAGCCAACACCCCAGAAGACAGGCTGAAGGTCCAGGTGGATCTAGATAGACTTGAACCCTGGGCCTATCTAACAAAAGGAAATCCAATGTAGAGGAAAGTAAAGTCTTACACTGAGGCTAAAAGAACCAAATGTGCAGGTACAGATCAGGTGAAGCCTGGCTCAATAGCAGGAACTGTGAGAGGATCTGGGAATCTTAGGGGACAATCTCTCAAATCTGAGCCAGGAATGTGTGAGAGCAGCCCAAAAAAGCCATTGCAATCCTAGGCTGCATCAACAGAAGGAGAGAATCAAGAACAAGTGAAGTCTTGGTACCACTTTATAAAGCCTTGGAAAAACCTCCCTTGGAAGAGGGCATGGAGGGAGAACCTTTTCAGCACCGAGTGCTCTGGTCATGGATGCGATCTGGAAGAGGAGTTGCCCAGTGTGCCTGTCGGTGCGTATATGCACACCAGGCAGCTCCTCCTCCAGTTTCTGTCATGCATGCATGCGACAATCAGCTGCTGGAACATATGCGCTCACAGAAACCAGAAGAGCAGCTCCTCCACTTCTTGCACTGCAAGTGCCCACAAAGGCCAGCTGATTGTTACATTGGAAAGGGAGTTGGAGAATGAGAAGGAGATGGACGAATGGATGAAGAAGCCACGCAGCCAGATCGTGATGGTGGATCGTGACCGAAGAGGACCCAGGAAGACCCCGAAGTGAGTGCTGGGCCTGGAGGTGTTAAGCCGTGTCACACACTCTTCCGTTCTACACCAGGCCGCACGATGGACCATCTATTCATGCGGCACTAAACGTAGATTGAGACTTATGTGACCGAGGAGGACAAGTGGATGGGGCTTGGATGAGACTGAACTGTGTTCCCCCCATCCATAAGATCATCAGTCTGACTGTCTTCTCCCCTCTGCCCTAAATGGACTATGTACACTTTGCACTTGTCACTTTTTACCCTGGACTCTGTTTTAGATCTATTTTAGACTTGCACTTTGTCCCCTAGGTATGGACGACCTCTGTGTTTTTAGTATGTATTCTAGGCGTGATCTCCTTTGCCTGCGGGAGTCTCCGCTCTCGCAGGCCTGGCCCCCTAGTCTAACACGGGCCCACCTCGAGGATGGACTGATTGCTCCTGAGAGGTGGGCGAAGCGCAAACTTAGGGGGTTCCTTTTTAATTTTTTAATTCGATTTTTAGGGGGTTCCAGGGAGGAGGGAGGAGATAGTCAGGTGGGGGGACGCCAAATTATAAGGCCGGCTGGCGGAAATAGAGCAACGGAGGGGGGGGGAGGGGGGGTCGTTTCCACTGAGGTATTTTCCATCAAGTCGGTCTTGGGGAGGGGCAGGGGCGGTGGGAGACGGGATGGACACCGGTTGGAGGATCGTGGCCGCTGGTTACAGGCGGTCACGCGCTCCGACCTCCCATGCTCCCATCGCAGGCTAGGTGGGCAAGAACCACAGACCCGGGGCCCTAGGCTGATGCTATGCAACGCCAGGTCCGTGGTACAAAAAGCCCCCCTCATCCATGACCTTGTGTCAGAGGGGGACCCGGACCTGGTAGGCATTACGGAAACCTGGTTGGGCCACGAGGGAGGACATCCCCTCGTAGAAATGTGCCCACCAGGATACCGAGCCTTCCATCAGCCTAGGGCCCTAGGGAGGGGTGGGGGGGGGTGGCGATTATGGTTAGGGAAGGTCTTGAGCCAAAGGAGACCACAATCCCTCAGACGACTGGGTGCGAGTCCCTCCTTGTGAAGTGGGGCCTAGGGAGGCAGTTGGGCGTGTTAGTTGTATACCTGGCTCCTCGCTATGCAACAACAGCCCTGCCCGAGCTCCTAGAGGTGATAGCCGAGGCGGCGGTTGAGACCCCAGACCTTTAGTCATGGGGGACTTTAACTTGCCGTCGGCAGGCGAAACCTCTGGTGCAGCTCAGGAGTTCATGGCTTCCATGACAGCCATGGACCTGACCCAGGTAGTTGTAGGCCCTACCCACGAGGGCGGACACACCCTGGATCTCATCTTCGTCTCGGGACAGTGGAGTAGTGATCTGGGAATAGGGGATTTAGTCATCACACCCCTGTCATGGACAGATCACGCTCTCCTTCGGCTCGACTTTCCGATCGCTGCACCTCACTGCGGGGAGGCGGAACCGGACATTCCTATATGGTTCCGCCCCAGGCTCCTGATGGACCCGATAAGGTTCCAAAGGGAGCTTGGGCCAATTCCTGTGGACTTGCCCCGCGACTCGACTGAGGACCTAGTGGCCGCATGGTTAAGTGCGGCCACGGGGGCCTTGGACCGAGTCGCGCCCTTGCGGCCTCTCTTGCGGCGACGAACCACCTGGGCTCCTTGGTTTACCGAGGGGCTCAGGGAGATGAAGCACCACAAGAGACGCCTAGAGAGCAGATGGAGATCATCTCACTCCGAAGCCGACCAAACACTAGTGAGAGACCATATTAGGACTTACTTAGTGGCGATAAGAGTGGCCAAACATGAGTATTGTGCCACTCTTATTGCATCCGCAGATAACCGCCCTGCCGCCCTGTTTGGGGTGACCCGCTCCCTCCTCCAACAGAGGCCGCGGGAAGCCCCTTTACAGGGTCGAGCAGAGGAATTTGGGACTTATCTGCTAGAGAAAATCACTCGGATTCGGAGCGAGTTACCCTCCATCGACAGTGGCCCAGTCGAGCGTGCCGAGGCTGTTCTTGTGATACCATCATGGGAGGAGTTTGATTTTGTTACTACCGAGGATATGGACAAGTTGTCAAAGAGACTTAGGGCCACCACATGTTTATTGGACCCGTGTCCCTCCTGGCTTGTACTGGCATCCTGGGAGACGACATGAGGCTGGCTCCAGGGCATTGTCAACGCATCTTTGAGTGAGGGGTCCTTGCCCGCCGTCTTGAAAGAGGCGGTAGTAAGGCCCCTCCTCAAGAAGCCGTCCCTGGATCCAGCATTATTAGAGAACTATCGTCCCGTCTCCAACCTTCACTTTTTAGTGAAGGTTGTTGAGAGTGTGGTGGCTCAACAGTTTCCGTGACACTTGGAGGAAGTTGATTATCTAGACCCGCGCCAGTCCGGCTTCCGACCCGGGCACAGCACCGAGACGGCATTGGTCGCATTGGTTGATGATCTCTGGAGGGCACGGGATAGAGGATTTTCCTCTATCCTAGTCCTATTAGACCTCTCAGCGGCTTTTGATACCATCGACCATGGTATCCTGTTGCGCCGACTGGGGGGGTTGGGGCTGGGAGGCACCGTTTTGCGGTGGTTCTCATCCTACCTCTCTGGTCGGTCGCAATATGTGTTGGCAGGGGGGCAGAGGTCGGCCTCGAGGCCCCTCATATGTGGGGTACCGCAGGGGTCGGTCCTCTCGCCCCTACTGTTCAACACATATATGAAGCCGCTGGGTGAGATCATCCGTAGTTTTGGGGTGGGATATCACCTGTACGCTGATGATACTCAGTTGTACATATCCACCCCAGACCACCCCAATGATGCCGTCGAGGTTATGTCCCGGTGTTTGGAGGCCGTACGGATCTGGATGGGTAGTAACAAACTCAAGCTCAACCCGTCCAAGACTGAGTGGCTGTGGCTTCCGGCGCCCCGATTCAGCCAGATTATTCCAACTCTGGCCATAGGGGGCGAAACACTGGCCCCCGTGGAGAGGGCGCGCAATTTGGGTGTCCTCCTGGACTCCCGGCTGTCTATGGATGACCATGTGGCAGCCGTGGCCAGGGGGGCGTTTCATCAGGTACGCCTGATGCGCCAATTGCGCCCCTTACTGGACCGGGGTGCCTTACGCACAGTCACTCAAGCACTCGTCACGTCTCGACTCGACTACTGTAATGCTCTCTACATGGGGCTTCCCTTGAGGTGCACCCGAAAGCTACAGCTAGTCCAGAATGCAGCCGCGCGGGTGATTACGGGAGCGCCTAGACACTCCCATATAACACCGATCCTGCGCGAGCTGCACTGGCTTCCTGTGGTCTTTCGGGTGCGCTTCAAGGTTCTAACGACCATCTTTAAAGCGCTCCATGGCTCGGGGCCTAGTTATATGCGAGACCGCCTCCTGCCCCATACATCCCTCAGACCGATACGCTCCCACAGAGAGGGCCTCCTCAGGGTGCCGTCGGCCGGTCAATGCCGACTGGCGACACCCAGGGGAAGAGCCTTCTCTGTGGTGGGACCAGCCCTTGGAAGGACTTACCCCCTGAACTCCGTACCATCTCTGACCTCCGCCTCTTCTGCAAGTGTCTGAAGACACACCTATTCCAACTAGCCGGCCTAGCGTAGCCTCCAATTCTGACTCATAGATAGTTTTAAAATGGGGATTTTAATTCGGTTTTAGCACAGGTTTTTTAGTTGAATAAGTTTTTTAAAAAAAGTTTTATATGTTTGTATGTTTTTAATATGCCTGTGCGCCGCCCTGGGTCCGTTTGGAGAAGGGCGGGGTATAAATTCAATAAAATCAAATCAAATCAAACATGCACATGTGCACCAGAAACCCAAGAGAAATGGGCAAGACCTTGCATGCAAGGTGACATGGGTCTGCTTCAGGGGTGGATTTCAAAATTTTTGGAACATATTCTGTGGGTGTGGCCTGCTTTGTGGGAGTGGCTTGCCGGCCATGTGACCAGGTGGGAGTGACTTGCCGGCCATGTGACCGGGTGGGAGTGGCTTTCTGGCCATGTGACCGGGTGGGAGTGGCTTTCTGGCCATGTGACCGGGTGGGAGTGGCTTTCTGGCCATGTGACCAGGTGGGAATGTTAGCAGCTGCTGGAATTATGTTTGCACAACAGTGGAAAAACAGATATGAAAATGAATAAATACTATAATGTGCAGGAATAAATAAAGTGACAATTAAAATCAAGAAGGCTTTGAATATTTTTTCACGTGGGATTTGTTTTAGCAATTGCTAAGTAACAGAAACAGAAAATAGAAATCCAAAAGTATGAAAGACAACACCAATTATGTAAGGAAAGGTCACTAAAATGTATAAGGAAACATTAGTAGTACTTGATCATTATTAATGTGTACAATTGCTGCAGGACATAATACACCCACGCAAACTATGACAGTGCCAGGAAAACACCAAAAACTAGAATCCCTCCTATAAAAGACAGAAAATGAAACCAGTTAACACTGTATATTGAAGTGAACCATTTAAAAAAATTCTCTACTCAATACATTATAAAGTACTGAGTATAGAATTTTTAAAAATGGTTTATATTAATTTGTTTTTCATAGAATCTTTTTTTAAATAGTCTAAGACAGGGATGTCTAAACTTGGGAACTTTAAGACTTGTGGACTTCAACTCCCAGAATTCCACAAGTCTTAAAGTTCCCAAGTTTGGACATCCCTGGTCTAAGACAATTTAAAAAAAGAACCACACACAATCAATTGAAGTAAACCATTTTTTAAAATTCTCTACTCAATACATTATAAAGTACTGAGTATAGAATTTTTAAAAATGGCTTATATTAATTTGTTTTTCATAGAATCTTTTTTTAAATAGTCTAAGACAGGGATGTCCAAACTTGGGAACTTTAAGACTTGTGGACTTCAACTCCCAGAATTCCACAAGTCTTAAAGTTCCCAAATTTGGACATCCCTGGTCTAAGACAATTTAAAAAAAGAACCCACACACAATCAATTGAAGTAAACCATTTTTTTAAATTCTCTATTCAATAGTTAGGTAAAACAATTTTAAACAATTATATGCACAATAAATAAAATAATCTTTAAAAAATCATTAAAAAAAATAAAAGAGGAAAAAAAACCAGGTCACTTCCAGAAGGCAGAATCAGCAGCTCTCCGGTGGATGCAAAGAGGCAACAAGATGCAGGAAAACCTATCTGACTAGAGGGAGATGGGAGGCAGCCAGCCAGATGGGGCTGAGACAGAGGGGAGCTGGGGCGCTTTTGGCCATTGTGTGAAAGCTAGCCTACCCCCAAACGCGTGTTAAAAGGCATAGGCCTTTTACATTTCAAGCTGCCAGGCACCGGGGCCTTTCTCAACATGACTAGCCGCTAACGTGTTGAAAAAGGGGCCGGCAGCTTCATAGAGGGCGCTTTAAATTTCACGCACCGGCATCCCCCCCCCCCCCAGCAGCGCGAAATTTAAAGGGCCATGCTGTGAATCTGCTGTGAAAAATCCACCTAGCATGCCTTCCGCTGCCGCCCCCTAGCCATGCTAACAACGAAAGATCTTCAAGGCCCGGCCCCCGACCTTTAGTTTTGAAGCCTGGCAGGCTAGAGGCGGCGGAAAGCAGGCGCGCTAGGCTGCGCGAACCCCCCCGCCCCCCGCCAGTCGCGCCAACAGGGAAAGTTTTGCCGCGACTGGCGGGGGCCGGGGGGGTTCGCGCAGCCTAGCGCGCTCTTCTGCCGCCCCTAGCCAGCAGGCTTCAAAGGCCGAGCGCTGGCTGAAGGGCTCGGCCTTTGAAGCCTGCTGGCTAGGGGCGGCGGAAGAAGAGCGCGCTAGGCTGCGCAAACACCCCCCCTGCCCCCCGCCCCCCGCGCCAACAGGGAAAGCAGGCCCGGCCTGGCCCGGCAGCTTCAAAGCTAAAGGGCCTGGGCCTTGAAACTTTCCCTGCTAGGGATACACGAGCGAGCCACGTGTTCCTTAGATACCTCCGGGTCCACGGTCCAAAGGGATCGCTTGGGATCTGAAAATTTGACGAAAGGGCTCGCGGGAACCCCTGCGAGCCCTTAGGAACCCACCCCTGGCTGGAAGTGAGTGTGAATCGCCTGGACCCCCCCACTGCTTCCTCCCTCAGTTGGAGGCTTCCTTCGGCCTTCCAACAGTTGCAAGGGCTTTATTTTTTATTTCTGTTTCCAGGTTGGTGCAGGAGGCTTTCCAGGGCCAAAATGGGTACAGTCCAGGTTTTCCTGTTTTGGACCAGGCCATTCACACTCACTTCCAGCCCACCAGAGTTCACTGCATCAGGGCAGAAATGAGAGCCTGTCCTGTGGAACCCACTGCCACTTGGGAGAGAAGGATGCAGTTTGCTGCGCAATGCAAGCAACCCCCACTGCATACTCATGCGTGCCCTTCCCTGGCCCTCGTCATAGGCCCGAAAACCAGCTGGCCAGCACTTGAACAATGACATGAAGAAGAGGAGGAGGAGAATGAAGAGGCTTTGCAGGAGCCATCAGGGAGCAGGTAGGGGGGGGGCAGGCTGGCTGGGGAGGGGAAAAATAGGAGGCCCTGCTTGAATGGGGAGGAATCTACACACACACCCTGCCTCTCTGCTCAGGTGTCACCCACACAATTGGCAGCAGTTTTGTTGCCCACACACAAAGACACACACACACACACACAATGGATTGCTCTCTTCCCCTCCCTGTCTCTCTCTGGCCCCATTTACTTGGAAGCTGCTCCATGAGACAAGAAGCCGAGAAACAAGAGAGGAGAGAGAGGTTTGCAAAGTCAGGGAGTCCTTGTTGCAGGAAGGGAGGGAGAAGCAGGAGGGATCTGAGTGGGTTGGGGAGGCCTTGAGGGTCTCTTCTATCACTAGGACCCCCATGGCCTTCCCCACCCTCAGATTCCTCAGGGGCACATTGGTATCCTTCAATTGGAAGCTCTCAGGAAAGGATCCCCTCCTTGTGGGTTGCAAACAGCTCTTTCCAGTGGAGGAAACAGGATAAAGCAAGTGGGCAGAAAGAGTTTCCTTTGCTCTGTTTCCAGTCTGAAGGAGACCCCGTCCCATGTGGGACCACAAGGCTGCCCCTCCCATATCATTCCACCACCACCACCCCGGCTCCCACCTACCGGCTGAGCCCAGGCCTTTCCTTCGCAAGCCCCACGGATTGGAACTGCAAAGTAAGACCAAAGTTTTTTGGGAGCAGAGGGCTTTCTGGAGGGGAAAAACGGGATGCACGGAGGCACCAGGAGGGGAAAAGGGCGCCCTCTGCCTCAGCTTCTCAGTTCGGGCTAAGTAGCATGCAAACCCATGTCGCCTGGCATGCAAGGTCTTGCCCATTTCTCTTCTGAGTTTCTGGTCCGTGTGTGCATGTAACAATCAGCTGGCCTTTGTGGGCACTGCAGTGCCAGAAGTGGAAGAGCTGCTCTTCTTGTTTCTGTGAGCTCATGCGTTCCAGCAGCTGATTGTCGCATGCATGCATGACTGAAACTGGAAGAGGAGCTGCCTGGTGTGCATATACGCACTGACAGGCACACTGGGCAACTCCTCTTCCAGATCGCATCCCTGACAAGAGGAATCAGTGCTGAAAAGATCCACCCTCAATGCCCTCTTCCAAGGAAGGTTTTTTCAAGGCTTTATAAAGCGGTACCAATACTTCACGTGATTTGGATTCTCTCCTTCTGTTGATGCAGCCTAGGATTGCAATGGCTTTTTTTGGCTGCTGCCACACATTCCTGGCTCACATTGGAGAGATTGTCCCCTAAGATTCCCAGATCCCTCTCACAGTTGCTGCTATTGAGCCTGACTTCACCTGATCTGTACCTGTTCATTTGGTTCTTCTAGCCTCAGTGTAAGAAAATGGAGAAAAACCCACACAAACCTGTGGGACTTTGTAGGTGCCTCCTAATGTTGACATCTGGATGGAGATGTCCCTGTTAGCTGCATCAAGAAGAGCCAGAAGGTTCTCCTTCCTTCCACAGCCGTAGTTGGGGACATTGGCTTCTCCAGTGGAGAGAATGTCCAGCAAGGCATCTGAAGTGCGGAAAGTGCTCCAATGGTTGTTATGGATGTTGTAGCCCAGTGTGAGATTGTGCAGGAGCTGAGAATTCTTGTTGACTGTTGGGATGTTGAAAAAGAATAATAAGCCATAAACGAACCCATTGGAATTCCTATTGTAAAAAAATGTTATAATCAACAGCAAACAAGAAATACTTTTGTTATATATAATAAATATAATCCTCCAGAAGCCTCCTGAGCCTTAGGCCAACATTGATCCAAAAACAATGATCAGTTACACAAATATGGAAATTGGCTGAGGTACAGCAAGAACAAGTGGTTCAACCACCACTTCAAATAAAATTCATGATTCAAGTGAGAAATGAAGGATTGAACCGAGAGAGGAAAATAATCTCACAAAAGAGCTAAAAGACAAAGAGGAATCCGAGGGCTACTTAGTTTGGGACTGAGGCTACAATGGGCTAGAGGAAGGAGGGAAAAAAGGAAAGCAATAAAGGGAAGAAAAAAGATCAAAGAACCATAAAATAAATACAAAACCACAGAATTAACAAGAGGGGAAAGTATAGAATAGATTGTATACACAAATAGTCCAAAATAAGAAACATAAAGAATCAAATATATATAAAAGATTTCTAATGTATGGAATTAATAGAGATAAAAGATATGTAAAAATAGATAGATAGATAGATAGGTAGGTAGGTAGGTAGGTAGGTAGGTAGGTAGGTAGGTAGATAGATAGATAGATAGATAGATAGATAGATAGATAGATAGATAGATAGATAGATAGATAGATAGATAGATAGATAGATAGATAGATAGATAGATGAAACACACCATATATGTAAAAGATGTAGAAGTTTAGCAAAGATTATATAAATATATAACAAAAAGAAAGAGAGAGGAAAATAATCTGCAACCCTTTCAACTTTTTTTTCAGGCCCATTTTTGGATTTGAGTCTCTTTCACCAAAGGAGACAAAAGAGAGAAGCCATGGAAATCAAAGTCATTCAGGAAATTAGACAAATCCTCCAATATAGGAACAAATAAGAAATAAAGGAGAGTGTTAGAATGGAGGGAGGGAAACTCCATCACCCTGAATGACTTACAGATCATGGAAAACAAACTGAAGAGAAGGAGCCACATTGAAAAGCAACTTTGTGTGCAACGTTTCCCATCCATAGGTGACTATAGCAATGAGATGGTCTCCTGGGCTGTAAAAGCTCTCTGGTTGTTTTCCATCCTGGTGCTCCAAACTCTTCGGGCATTTCATTCTCAGCTTCCCAGAGGCTGGATGGGACACCAGCAGCATCAGAAGCAGAAGCAGGAGGTCCATCATTCATGGGGAGAATCAATTAATCCCTTTCCTGTTTCTAAAGAAGAATTAGAAGGATTCAAAGGATTCTCACAGGGTGGGAAATGATCCAGTGTCTTTCCTGACTGAAACCCAGAGAAACACTCAGCTTCACCTGGAAAGGAGAGAGACGGACATTCAAGAGCACAGACCCTGCCTGTCCCTAAACTCCCTATTTCTCTGCCCAAAGTCTCCCCTGGAGGATTCGGCCAAAGAGCAGAGCTGAACCTTTGATCATAATTCTCCCTCTCAGGAGGGATCCCTGGAGAATCCAACCAGTTCTTGGACTCAAAGGTTGTTGGGAAATTCTCTGGAGGGAAATGAAAGGGAAATAATCCCCATGTGGCTCATAATAACAGGGGCAGAGATGGAATTAAATCCATCATCTTGCATTGAGAGGTTTGGGGGTCTCCATGCTTGAAACTGACCCCAGAGGGAATAAACGGCACCTCTGGCTGAAGAAATAAATAAATCTGAGATTTGTTTGCGTAAAGACAGAACAGGGAGGGGGGCACTTAATGACAGAGTATGTCACAGATATGAAATAGCTGCCTGTTGAGTTGGAACCAAAAAGTTGGTTATGTTATTTTGAAAGCTAATCCTCAAGGGTTTTGAACAAAAGGGCTGATGAAACAGTGCAGCCAGTTTCTAAGAAGAAAATCAACTTTAGTGAAAAACTAGTTACCAGAAGTTTGCAAAGTTTAAAAAAAACCATAAAGACAGAAACACAGTGAGAAGTTGGAAAAAAAACCAAGTGAAAAGAGATGATGAAATCCAGGCTGCCTCTCACCCCATGGAAGGAAGGAAGGAAGGAAGGAAGGAAGGGAGGGAGGGAGGGAGGGAGGGAGGGAGGGAGGAGGGAGGGAGGGAGGGAAGGGAGCAGAGGTGGGTTGCTCCTGGTATGGACTGGTATGGGCGTACCAGTAGTGGAAATCAGCCGTATGTTTACATACCGGTAGACACCCCCCCCCCATACTGGCAGGGTCTAATGGCCTGCCCCCATTTGCAAGGCCCTTCTCAAAGAGGAGGAGCTGGGTGTGGGGCTTCTTCAGAGGAGCCGAGGTAAGAGCAGCGTTGAAGCCCCCTCCACTCCAGCCTCGGCTCCTCTGAAGAAGCCCTGCGCCCCCTTCCTCCTCTTGGAGAATTCTTGGAGGAATTTCCTGCCCTTCTGCCCTTCTCAAAGAGGAGGAAGCGGCTGTCTGGCTTCTTCAGAGGAATGGAGGCTGGAGGGAAGGGAGGCTCTCCACTCAGTCTTTCCAAGAGAATGGCCATAAACAATATCGGGAAATGGACAGCAGGCGGTCTTATGGCAGCCAATCTCATCTTAGGGACTAGCATCAAGGGGAAGATGATTTTGAAAAGGCTTCCTGTCCCACCATAGCATGCAAGGCGAGGCGAGGACTGGCTGGGAGGGGAGGGGCAAGGAGAAGCCAGGCCAGGTGCCCCTCCAGGTGAGTGACATCGAGTTGGCCACGCCCACCCCAGTTACATGACCGCCAAGCCACGCCCACAGAATATGTAATAAAAGATGTTTGAAACCCACCCCTGGCTCCGCCCCTAAGACCAGGGATGGGCAGGAGCCCAGCATTGGGCCAGGACTGGTGGGGGGACCTCCAGGCAGCCTCCAGGAGCCACCTGGCCAAGGAGAGGAAGCCCTGCAGCAGCTGCCCACAAGGAAGAGCTCAGGGAGGCTGGGCTGGGGTTTGAGTCCTCGGGAGCTTGTGGGCTGGGCTGGACACTCGCCCTTAACTGCCTGGGGCTCTGGACAGCCTGTGCTGCCATTCTCCAAGTGGCCTGGCAGGGATGGGGAGGCTCCTCTTTGGACGAGACTTTGGGGCTCACCCTGATTTCCCCTTCCTCCCCTGGAGACCCCTGGATCCCCCATCAAAGACTTCCCTGCCCCCCCTATAGTAAACGGAGGATGAGACTGCAGGGTGTGGAAGCCTGGAGGAGAAAGTTTGCTTCTGCCTTGAGGGATCTCTGGAGGGGAGGAGGGGGTGGGAGGTGGGGAGCTGCATGAGAGGAAGCTGCCCTAACAAGCCATCATCCTTTCCACCTGTGATTGGAAACAGGGATTCCCTCTCAAGAAGGCCCAGCCTCCCTCCTCCTCCTCTTCTTCGTCTCCAGAGATTCCAGGTGGATCAGCCTCGTCCTCTGCCTCCCGAATGCCAAGGAGGTCAGGGATTTGGAGAAGAACGGCTCCTTTGGCTAGCTGTGCACACACACAAACAGACAGACACACAGTTCCAAGCTTGGAGACTTTTTTCCAGATCGGAGCTTACAAACTGCCAATTATATCCTGGGCTTGGGGAGAAGGTCCCTTCTTTCATCTTTGTTTAAAAGCCCCCAAACATGGAATGTGGGGTGTGTGTGTGTGTGTGTGTGTGTTTGTGTGCTTGGTTGCCAGCAGTTTGGGGAGGGGAGGAGCTTGTGGGGCACTGAATTGTCCCCACGTGGAGTCAGCTGGTGCAACTTATTCCATCCCAACCCAGCTGCCCCCGAGACAGCCATGCCCAGTGGGCGGTGTCGAGCTGGCCACCCCCACTCAGCCACCCCTACCCAGCCATGCTCCCCAGTGGTGGGATCCCAAGTCTTTTCCTAGGGGTTCCATGAGAGGGGGCTTCCCTTGTGTGCATGCAGCCCTCCAAGAGCCCTCGGAGTCAGAGTCAGTGCTGGGGAGCTGAGCTGCTTCTTTAGCTCAGCTGAGGCACAGCAATGCCCTCTGCCACGCAAATGAGCTGAGCTGAGAAACAAGGGAATCCAGGTCAGGGAACTGCGTGGGTGGGAGGGCAGAGTCAGCCAGAGGTGGTACTTGCTGGTTCTCCCAACTTCTACAAACTTCCACTACACTTCAGAACCGGTCTGAACCAGCTGAATACGACCTCTGATGCCCACCCAGCCATGCCGACCTAGTCCCTGCGACCAGACTGTGACCCCCCAGCCAGGCCCATCTGGCCATTGTGAGTCTTCATGGTCTCACCTCCTTCTGGCTCTTTGAGGGCAACCATGAGGCTGATGGGACCCTCAATGAAGTGGAGTTTAACCCTCCCTGCCTTAAGACCCTCCGTGAAGGGGAGACTGAGCTTCTCTGCTTGACTGGCTCAGCTCTCCAAGGGCTCCTCCTCCTTTTAGGGTTTCCCCTCCTTCTCCTTCGGCCAGAATCTCCTCTCTTGTCCTGAGTTCATGTTCCCAGGACGGACTCTCTGGAACAACCCTGGGAAGATTCTGAGCTTCTGTCTGAGCCTCTTTCAGTTCGGCTGAATCCTCCCTTCTCCCTCTGGGAGGTTTTGTCGGTTGGAGAAGCTGCTCCCAGACTCCTCTCCTTCCACTTCCGTAGAGCAAGGTGGCTCTTCTCTCCAGTGGTGGGATTCAAAGTTTTTAACTACCGGTTCTGTGGGCATGGCTTGGTTGCTCATGCACTCCTTTCTGTTAGGAGATCACACATAATTCTCAGAAAATGGATATTCTTTAAAACGCATCAAATTAGCTTTGTCTGAGAATTGTATAAATATTGCATCGAATCTTGAATTATAGAGATTATTAAATTCTCTGTATTGACAGCATAGAAAAATTGATCACCCAGGACAGGTTATGATTCATAACCACCCGGTGTTATGAGAAATATTAAAAACATTAAAAGTTATTGGAGTATAATTTTAAGACATTTTTATCCACTTAATCGTCCCATCAATCCCTCACTTAACTAAGTTTCTAGTCACATCACAAAATTGTTTATACTTTACTGAAATCAATTTATATTACAATCGTTGCCATAATCTGGGAGATTTGCAGCTTCAGATGTCAAAACTTCTGTTAAAGTAGCATTACAAGAAAGTTGAATTAGTTCATCTGGTGATGTTTCCTGTCTGGTCTACCAGGGAGAAGATTAGCCTGATAACTTTCTTGTTGACTAATCCATGTTTTCTGATAATCAACCTGTGGTTTCCAAGGAGTTTATGAATAATCTCTTTTTATCTGTTATTCATTTTATTTGTTATTTGTTCTAGAAGGTTCACTATAATTGACCAACTGTGTCAATTGTATTTTCCCAATATAATCTATATTTTCTCAGTATATGATTGACAAATCTTGTTGAACATTTTTTGTTTGCTTATGAAGAGAATGTTCTCCTAACTAAGCATATTTGAAAGTTAGAAAATTGTAGAAGAAATATTCAAAACTGTGACAAGAAACAAAGTTTTCTGTGTTTCAAATTCTTGGACGTTTCAATACTAATTTCATCCCTTTCAGGACAAGAATGAGTTTTGCAATCTTTCCCACTTTAAACTCTACTTGGACCAAAATGGAGACAGAGCAGCAGGTCTGTTCATCTTGGGCTCCTTGGTTCTCCCAAGGAGGCTTCCAGGAAAGAGACTCTGGGGATTATTCATGAATTCTCTCTGAAGGGGGAACCCTCGATCGCCCAGAGAGGTTGGGGAGCCCCAGGTTCTGCCCCTTCTCAGGGGGTGAAGTCCAGATCGGGAATCTTGTCCCTTGGATCTGGAATCTGGTATTAGAGATCCAGGGAATCCAGGTTTTCCTGTACCTGCCCAGATGATGAAAGGGAAATATATGCATAAAATGTTATATATTCTTCCTCTTAAAAAGGCCTTGTGGGAAAGTGCCTGAAGAAACGGTGGATCCAATGATGTACAGTCCCTAACCAAGTATCCCACACATAGTCCTCAATTTACATCCATTCATTTAGTGACAGTTCCAAGTTCCACAGCCATTGAATAAAGCTCTTTATGATGGGTCCTCATCCTTATGACTAGTGCAGCATATAGCCGCCACTTGGGTGCCTGGCAATCAACATGGATTTATGACAAGGAAAATCAGTGGGCAAAACGGTGTTTTTTTCATGACTGCAGGGATTCACTTAACAACTGTGGCAATAAACATTGTAAAATTTAGTACAACTCACTTAACAAACACCTAACTTAGCAATGGCATTCTTGGTCCCAATTCTAGTCATAAGTATAGTTTTATTGTATTTCTGTGTTTTTAGATGCCTGTGCGCCGCCCTGGGTCCTAACAAGGAGAAGGGCGGGGTATAAATTTAATAAAATAAAATAAAAATAAAATAAGTCAAGAGGTAGCTGTAAGGTGCAGCAGCAGGTTGGTTTGGAAAAGCTTAAGCAGGGCTGGATTTCATCAGGGATGGGAGACCACCAGGAAAGCCAGCGTTAGATTGAGAAGAAGGCAGTGGCCAATCTATCTTGCTTTGAAGAAAATGAGGTGGGGCCCCTTAGTGACTCTGAGCCAATCAGAGAGTGACTCCGAGTTCTAGTCCCACCTTAGGCATCAGAGGCAGCTGGGGACTTTCAGCCAATCACCAGGAGGCTCTGATTTCAATTCCCAGGACCCAGCTAGGAGATCATCCGTGGTTTTGGGGTAGAGTACCATCTATACGCTGATGACACCCAGTTGTATATATCTACCCCAAACCACCCCAACGATGCCGTAGCGGTGATGTGCCAGTGCCTGGAAGCCGTACGGATCTGGATGGGAAGTAACGGATTCAGGCTCAACCCGACCAAGACCGAGTGGCTGTGGTTTCCGGTTGCCCGATTCAACCAGCTTACTCCATCGCTGGCCATAGGGGGCGAACATCTTGCCCCTGTGGATGGGGCGCGCAATTTGGGTGTCCTCCTGGATGCCCGGCTGTCCATGGAAGATCAAGTGACAGCCGTGGCCAGGAGGGCGTTTTACCAGGTTCGCCTGATTCGCCAATTGCGCCCCCTATTGGATCGGGACGCCCTTCGCACAGTCACTCATGCGCTCGTGACATCCCGACTGGACTATTGTAACTCTCTCTACATGGGGCTTCCCTTGAGGTGCACCCGGAGACTTCAGCTAGTCCAGAATGCAGCCGCGCGAGCAATTATGGGGACCGCAAGGTCTACCCACGTAACACCGCTCTTGCGCGAGCTGCACTGGCTACCTGTCGTCTTCCGGGTGCGCTTCAAGGTGTTAATTATCATCTTTAAAGCGCTCCATGGCTCGGGACCTAGCTATCTGCGGGATCGGATCCTGCCTCATACATCCTCATGGCCGATTTGCTCCCACAGAGAGGGACTTCTCCGGGTGCCGTCCACTAGACTTTGTCAGCGGGCGACGCCCAGGGGAAGGGCTCTCTCTGTGGTGGGCCCGGCCCTCTGGAACGACCTTCCCCCCGATATTAGAACGACCACGGACCTCCGCTCCTTCCGTCTTAAATTAAAAACTCACTTTTTCTGTCTGGCCGGCTTGGGATAGTCTCCCTGTCTTGGGGTTTTTATTGGGTAGCTTTTAGTATAGTTAGTTTTATGGGAATTTTAGCACAGGTTAAGTTTAATTTGGTTTTAGAACTGTTTGTATATTTTTGATTGTTTTTATTCTACCTGTGCACCGCCCCGAGTCCCCATGGGGAGAGGGAGCGGTTTATAAGTATTAAAATTATTATTATTATTATTATTATTATTATTATTATTATTATTATTATTATTATTATTATTATTATTATTATTATTATTATTATTATTATTATTATTATTATTATTATTATTATTATTATTATTATTCAGGGCCAATGTCTAATGTCCATGTCTCCCCCCATTTTCAATGGATGGAGAGTCCTAACATCTTTTCTTTGGCCTTCCTTCTTTCTCTGCTCAGTCCCTGCCTCAGTCCAGATGTGTGGAAAAATTGTCAAGAGGGATCGAGAAAGAGAACCAGTTTGCTGCTATGACTGTGTTCTTTGTCCAGAGGGGACAATCTCTGCTAAGTCCTCGCCTTAAGACTAGCCGCAAGTCCTCGACTTACGATTGACAACCATTAACCGCTCAGCCGCTCCTGATTGGCTAAGGCACGGCTGGCTAAGCGCAGTCTGTTTGCTTCACTCCCATTGGTCGCCCTGCTTGACAGCTCTAGTAAAAATAGCCATCAAGCAGGACGAGGGGCTGATTCTTGTATATAGCTGCTGTTTGTCTAGTTCTGTTGCAATAAAAGCTGTTCTACCTACCGTATTTTTCGGAGTATAAGACACACTGGAGTATAAGACGCACCCAGTTTTTGAAAAGGCATTTTTTTTTAAAAAGTAGGTAGGTAGATAGAGGGATAGAGAGGGAGAGAAAGAGAGAGAAATACAGTAGGTAGGTAGGGAGAGTAGTTAGGTAGGTGGGTAGGTAAAGGAATAGAGAGAGAGAAAGAGAGAGAGAAAGAGAGAGAAATACAGTAGATAGGCAGGGAGAGAAAGAGAAGTAGGTAGGTTGGTAGGTAGAGCGATAGAGAGAGAAAAATAGAGAGAGAGAAATATAGTAGATAGGTGGGGGGGAGTGAGTGAGTAGGTAGGTAGGTATATAGGACACAGGGAAAAATACAGTAGGAAGGGAGAGAGGGAGGGAGGGAGAGAGTAGGTAGGTAGATATTTCCAGGTGTATTTACCCATGTGCTGGAGAAGGAAATTGCTGACAAGCTGTAGCACATAAATCTTTGGGTCTGCAGGCACAGCAGTTGACCAACGTAATTCTCATCAATCCCTCTTAGTAAACAGCTTTCAGAAAGGGAAAAAAAGGTTTTGCACTCTGCAAACCTCCCCAAAACAGGCCCGGTTTTTCCAAATAAAAGGCATGAATAGCCTTGGGGAGGGGGAGCGGCAAAACGAGCTAAACACTTTTTTGTCAAAAGAATTGCATGCATAGCCTTATGGAGGCTTATAGAGTGCCACCCTGACTATTTTTATTGATATTATGTTATGTTATTTTATGTTATATTTTGTATACCGCATCCTCTCCCCAAGGGGACTCGGAGCAGTGCACAGGGAAAAAAATTAAAATACTATAAAAAATACATAGAATAAATACAGTGAATAAAAACGAATTAAATTAGAATTATCCCTGCGCTAAAATCCCCAAGTTATAGCACTAAAATTCCCTAACACCCCAAACATAGAGACTACTAGGCCGGCCAAGCAGAACAGATATGTTTTGAGTTTTTGACGGAAGGAGCGGAGGTCTGTAGTTGTTCTGATGTCGGGGGGAAGGTCGTTCCAGAGGGCTGGGCCCACCACAGAGAAGGCCCTTCCCCTAGGCGTCGCCCGCTGACAAAGTCTAGTGGACGGCACCCGGAGAAGTCCCTCTCTGTGGGAGCGAATCAGCCGTGAGGATGTGTGGGGCAGGATCCGATCCCTCAGATAGCTAGGTCCCGTGCCATGGAGCGCTTTAAAGATGACAACTAGCACCTAGTAACTTTTGTGATTTCTTGTCCCCACATGCCATACGCAACATGGCCACCAGATGGCAGAGTGTTGTTGCTAATGAAATTTCCCATAGACTTTGAAAACTGTTTTCATTTAATTTCAGGCTTATTTCACCCTGTTTTCCACTCAAGAGAGATTGGGGGCTCAGAGGTGCAACCCATGTCAGATTTTGCCCGATCTCCACTCTAATAATTTTTATTTATATTACCTTTTGTGATTTCTTGTCTAAGAGAGAGTGGGGGCTTCAGAGCACGATCCCACTCAGACATCGCAAGATCTGTACCCAAATTATTTTTATTTCTATTAAGTTTTGTGATTACCAGTCCTCACCTGCCATACCATAAATGACCACGGGGTGGCAGTCTGTTATTGGTATCGTTAATGGCCTCTGCTTTCATTTAATTTGAAGGGATATAGCACCTCATTTCAGCCACTAAAGTAATCAGCTGTCTCGGAATACAATCCCACGTCAGATTTACCTTGCTCTGTTCCCTGATTATTTTTATTGATATTATTTATTGTGATTTTTCTTCCCAACCTGCAATGTAAGACATGGCCACCAGGGGCAGGTTTTCTTGCGCCTTGCAATTTTCCAGACCTTTTCAAGGATGGCTTTAGCTTAATTTCAGGGGAGTTTGCACCTCTAAGACATAAGGGGCCTCGGACAACTATCTGACATGCATCCTCCTGATTATGTTTATAAATGTTGTTTCCTGCAAATTCTCCTCTTTTACTGGCAGTTGAATATATGAAGGGACGTGGTGGCTCAGTGGCTGAGCTTGTTGATCATAAAGGTCCATAGAGCTGCATAATGAATTGAGCTCCCATTATTTGTCCCAGCTTCTGCCATCTATCTGAGCACCAAAGAGAGATACATGGTGGCTGTGCAGGTCTTCTCCATCCTGGTCTCCAGTACTGGTCTGCTGGTCTGCATCTTCATCCCCAAATGCTACATTATCCTTCTGAGGCCAGACCTGAACACAAAGGAACATCTTATGGCCAGAACAAATGTAAAAACATGAAGCACAACACCAGTATGATAGTTAAAGAATTGTAAAAAATTTTTTTATTTGAAATAAGACATTAATTAATTCCATTTAGATAGTATGTGGAAGTCAGAGGAAATGTTTCCAAATGGAAAACGGTCGAATGACTGTAATTCTTGTAACTCCCTTCCCTTTCATCTCAATAAATCTTGCTAATGAGGTCTGAGGGTAACGGTGGTCTTTTTACAATTGCCAAAGTGTAGGATGCCACAGTCCCTGAGTTGGCTGTCTACCAATAACTGGGATTTCACCTTTGTCCATTCCATAACTTCATCTGGCAAATCTTCCTTTATTGTTAAAAGAACAAATATGGATTCTCAATTGAAAACATGCTTCAGAGGACTGTCAGAACAGTTGAGGGAGGCCCACTGTCAGCTACCCCAACATATAAACCCCTCAGCCTCAAATGCTAAGGGCAACTCCCTTAGTGGGCAGAGAAGAGCAGCAGAGATGATCAGGGGGCTGGAGGCTAAACCATATGATAATCGATTGAGGGACTGAATAGGTCTAGTCTAATGAAGAGAAGGACTACAAGGCAGGAGTGAAATGCTACTGGTTCTGGCTGGTTCGTCCGAACTGGTAGTAAAAATGATATTGGTTCACCTGAACGAGTAGTAAAAAAAATGCCTTAAAAGATTCAGACAATCAGTTGTGGCCCCGAACATTTTTAAAACTTTTTTTGAGCATTTATAACTAAATGACCACTAGATGGCAGCAAAGACTTTTTCAGCCACTTGATCCCAGAGATATAGAAGAGGGGTCTTCCATCCCATTTGCACCTGCCATCTTGACTTTTTTGACCTTATTGAGGACACCTTCCCATTGTTGAGAGGCTTGGGGACCCCCACCCTCAGTTCTGGCCCCTCTGACTTGGGATTGTAGCCCTACAGCCATCCCAGAGCTGCTCTGATGGAGATTCTGACAAAATCAGCCCTAATACATCAGCTGGATTTCTCAGCTCAGGGCAGGAATCAGCTCTGCCTGCGGGTGGAATTTTCTCCTTCGGATCCAATGATTCCTTTCAAGCAGCCACTTTTTAAATAACTTTGTTGGGATTTCCCCCCCTGCAGATAATTAAACGGCATTGACTCCACAAAGAACCCTATTATAATGGCCCTATGAGACTGGGCGTCCTCGACACGCTATGCACACGCATGCACATGGCACCGTACAGCAAATCTCAGCTGCTCGGCAGAGGTCATGCAGGTGCCATATGCTGTGCACGCGTGTGCAATTGGCCCATTTGCCTTGAAAAGCACTAAGGAAAGGCCCACCATTCCGGTATGATAGCCCCCACCCACCCCCTGACCCCCGTCTTTGGTTTCGGGAGGCTTCAGGGAGGCCTGCTAGGCCCAAAGCAGGGCTTAGGGGGTCAGGCGCATGAGCTGGGAGAACACGGGGGGAGCAAGGGGGAGTCCCATCCATGTGGGGAGGAGCAGAGGGGGGTGCGCGCATGTGCATGGGGCAGGGCGCATAGCCTTATGGATGTGGGTGCAGGTTCGACAAGTGAGGAGAAGAAGGTCAGCCATCCCTGTTATAGGTTATATGAAAGGAAGAAGCACTCAGAAGTGATTTATCTTGGTCTGGTTTTTTATTTTGCATTTCCAAAATGTGGCATTTTAACAGGGGTGTGTAGACTTTCTTTGCTAAATACGGAATTAAAAAAGCATCAAATAATCCAACTCTTATAAGCATAGGGATGCTAACCTTAATACTTAAGTCAAATCCCTTCAGACTCTCCTGGAAAATGTACCGATTTCCCACTTTTCCTGAGCCTTTCTAAAAAACCCAATGAATGGCTAAAGCAAAGTTTCCTGCAAGGAGAGATTTCTGATTGTTTGTTAATAGGAATCACAAACACTGAATTAACACACACAGAAAGGTATTTTCAGTACATAAAGGAATTTTTAATATTTCTCAATTGAAGAAAAAGTTCCAAGTAAATAAAATCAGGGGGGCAATTTCTCTCTGGTCCTCGTATTTACGACCACACAAAACAGTCGAATGAGGAGCTCCTGAAGCAAAACTCTCCTCTTGTCAATAACACCCCAGAGCTCTGCAGGGAGCTGGAGAGGAAGGAGAGGAGGGGAGCCATTCCCTGGCAGCAGCCCTGACTTGGGCAAAGGGTAGAAGGAGACCCCTTAGCAAGGAAGGGAGAGGAAGAGCCGGGGAGGTTTTGAGGGAGTTTTCACTTTAAATAGGTTGGAGGGGTTGGGGGGGTTGAGGGGAGACTGGAGGGGGCCAATGTCTCTCTTGTCTTCCTCTTTCACAGGATTATGGGGCTGGAGATGCAGCTCCCGGGGGAGAAAGGAGAAGATCGCAGCCTCCTCTGCAGAGTTCTGGAGGCAGCTGGGGAGAAACGGGAGCTCCTCATCCAGAGGTTGTGGGCTCTCCTTCCCTGGAGGATTTGAAGAAGAGAGCAGAGAGCCCCTTGTCTGAGAGGATGGAGGTTCTCCTGCTTGAGCAGGGGGCTGGACTAGAAGACCTCCAGGGTCCCTTCCAGCTCTCCTTTCTCTTCTCTTTTATTCTCTTCTCTCCTCTCCTCTCCTCTCCTATTCTATTCTGTCCTATTCTATTCCATCCTATCCTCTTCTCTTCTCCTCTATCCTATTCTATTCTCTTTTTTTCTCTTCTCTTCTCTCCTATCCTATGATGGAGGTTCTCCTGCTTGAGCAGGGGGCTGGACTAGAAGACCTCCAGGGACCCTTCCAGCTCTCTTTTCTTCTCTCCTCTCCTCTCCTCTTCTATCCTATCCTATCCTATCCTCTCATCTCCTCTCCTCTCCTATCCCAGAGGAGGAGGCCTCAGAGACAACCAGAGCCCCATTTTCTGGGCTGCTCCCTCAGGAAGATCACGGCCGTTAACACAGAAAGGCCCCTAAGAGTTTCAAGAGTTGGTACATTCCAACGACTCTCTGCCTGCCCAGAATCCCCCTGTCCAAGTGGATCAGACCGAAGAAGCCGTTGGAAGGAGCAGCAAAAACTCCCAGCCAATGAAAAATAAACCCCGTTGCCATGACTACGTTTCTAGGCATCCATCTTGAGGTTGTCAAAGGAGAATATAATAGGAATAGGAATAGGAATAGAATATAGAATAGAATAGAATAGAATTTAGAATAGGATAAAATAGAATTTAGGATTGAATTGGATAGGACAGGATAGGATAGAATAAAATTTCAAATAGGATAATATAGGAGAGGAGAGGATAGAATAGAAAGAAGAGAAGAGAAGAGAAAAGAATGTAGGATAGGATAACTTTATTGTCTCTTAAAATGTGCACTAATCAGCATCCATTCAAATGAAATTTTGTTGCCTGGAGCTCTCAAAGGGTTTCCACCTCCAATACACACAACATAAATGGGACTAAATGAGTGAATGAATAAACGTTATGTGTATAACCACACACACACCTATATTAGATGACACAGGGAAACAACCCAGTCTAGTTCGGGTGTTTAGATGGACGTGGAGAGGAAAAGGAATCCGGAGCTTGCCAGACGGAGGGCATCGGGAATGAAGCCCTGACAGAATCCGGGGGTCCTGCTGGAAACCCTTGGAAACCCCCTCCCGGAGGGAGCAACCGCAGGCATGTGGGGTCTCCAACAATGCTTTGAGGTCTAAGTGCAGAGCGCTTATAAGCTGTAGACAATCTCTTTGGCCACCGTCATTAAGTGAGTCCGGCTTCTCCCATTGACTTGGATCGTCAGAGGCTGGCTGGGAAAGTTGGCTGGGAAACCTCTGGACCAAGAAGACTTTGCAATCCGATGTGTCCATCGATTATGGACCGGACAGCATCTCTCCTTCCCAGCTGCCCCGTCTGCCTCCAATCTCCCACTTCCCCAAAGGAATCTCAGAGGGAATGAAGGGAAGCCGGTCTGTTTGATGGGAGGAGAGGGCTAGAGGATCCAGGATGCAAAACAGAGGGAGGGGAGAGGGTGGATTGAGAGGGAGCTGAGTGACCCACTTGATCCCTTCAACCTTGGAGAAAGGTCCTCTCTAGGGTCTGCAACAAACCAGGGCAGCCTTCCTAGTTCTTGGATAGGAAGCCAGTTAAACATTCCCTTCCTTCCATTTGTTTTTCCCCTCCCTCCCTCCTTCCCTCCTCCTCTCCCTCCTTCCCTCCTTTTCTCCCCTCCTCCTTCAAACACCCCCCTCTCTCTTCCACCCATCCCCAAGTCATTTAGCCCTTTGAGGAACATTCTCTGGGCTCAGTTCTCCTGGGAGCCTTGGGGGGGGGGCTTTACCCCATTTCCCCTTTTTCTTCCCCAGACTTTGCCCGAGATCTCTCGGGGTCTCTCTTTCAGCCTTTGGGACCCTCCATATGGAAAGGTCCACAGTTGCTGGAGGGGGAACCCCTGGCATCCCCCCCCCCAGCTGGATCAAAGGCTATGACATCACAGCACATGTCATAAACGTTGACTGGGCTGTCCTGGCTCATTTACCTGCCGTTATTGTTTGAAAATGGCAGGTAACTTCCTTACCAGCATGAAACACCTGAAGCACAGCAACAGAGAAACGAGACAATTCAGTCCAATCCGATTATCATCTTAGTGTTAGCAGCAATTGGTTAGAGTTTAGGTGCCAGAAGTCTCAGTTGGCACCTAATATTTGGCAGGGAAGATGATGGTGGATGAGTTTGTGTTTTTAAAGTTGTCTGTTTTTTCCCCCAGTTGTTCCGGAGACCCAGCCCTCCCTTGGGCCAAGGGGACACCCTGAGGTAGGTGACCTCCAAGACTATATAGGAGGTGAGCCATGAAGGGCAACGTGGCTCTTTGGGGTAAACTGGGTTGGAGGGACCCAAATGTCTTCATCATCTTCCTTTCTTTTTCAGCCAAGACCATCCCGGGGGGCCTCTTGCCCCCAATAGAGCGAGGGTGTCCTCCGCAGAGGTCCAACCCCCCCTGCCCCCCCTCCAAGGTAAGCAATGGGAATCTTCTGGGGAAGGTTTTGGTGTCCGTTACTGAGCAGGTCATTGTAGGACATGCAGAAGCCCCGTGGGAGGGTGGGAGGAGTGGAGGTGGAAGAGATATAAGTATATTCACACCTGTTTTTCTTTCTCATCTTTTCCAGACTTTGGAAACACCAGATGGGGGGGGGGACCGCTGAGGAGCCTGAAGGGGAGGGACATCACGTAAGTTAACATTTCGGACATTCCTCCTCAGTTCTAAATTGCTTCTCTCCTTGTTTCGTTCCCACCCTTGGCTTCTTGCTCTACCCTGAGTTGCTTTGGGGAATAGCTGGACTCCCTCTTCTTTGGGGCAACCCCTGAGATATTGGAACACTGCTCTCGTGTCTCCCCTGGTCCTTCTTTTCTACTGAATTCCAGCAATTGTTCTTCATATGTTTTAGTCTCCAGTCCCCTAATCATCTTTATTGCTCTTCTCTGCACTCTTTCTAGAGTCTCCACATCTTTTCTACATCGTGGCAACCAAAACTGGATGCCGTATCCCAAGGGTGGCCTTCCCAAGGCCTGATAAAGTGGTATCAACCCTTCACGGGATCTTGATTCTCTCCCTCTGTTGATGCAGCCTAGAACTGGGTTGGCTTTTTTGGCAGCTGCTGCCCATGACTGGCTCCTATTTAAACTAGGACTCCAAGATCCCTCTCACAGTTCCTGCTATGGACCCAGGTAGCACCTGTACTGTACCTGGGCCTTTGGGTTTTCTTGCCTAAATGGAGAACCTTATTTTTTGTTTTCGCCATTGAATTTCATTTGGTTACACACACACAGACATCAAGGTATTCTTAAGTCTTTTTTTTTAATTGGGAAAAAAAACCTTTGAGGGAATCAAGGGGCTAATTTCTTTCTGCTCTTTTCCTTTACAGCAGCAGAAGAAGGAAGGTTGAGGGGCTCCAAAGGGATCCCCAGCTTCCCAGGAAGACCCCAGAGCTCTGCAGAGAGCTGGAGTGGAGAGATCGGAGATGAGACATTCCCTGGCAGCAGCCCTGACTTGGGCAAAGGGTAGAAGGAAACCCTTTAGCAAGGAAGGGAGAGGAAGAGCCGGGGACCTTTAGGGAGTTTTCTTTGAAACAGGTTGGAGGGTGCAGGGGGAAAACCAGAGGGGGCTAATTTCACTCTTGTCTTCTTCTTTCACAGGATCATGGAGATGGAGGTCCAGCTCCAGCTGGAGAGGCAGGAAAATAACATCTTTCTCTGCAGCGCTCTGGAGGAAGCTGGGGAGAAACGGGAGCTCCTCAACAAAATTAAAACCCTTCAGGAACAACTGGACAGGTGAGAAATAGATAGAAGAATCCCTCCCTCCATCCCTCCCTCCCTCCCTCCCTCCTAATTTCTGTCTTTCTCCCCATCATTTGCAGGAATGCCATCATGATGGGGACCATGGCAGAGGAATGCATGGCCCTCAAAGCAGAGCTGGAGGAAATCAAGCTTCCCCCTTTCCTTCCCCTCTCCTTCCCTCTCCACTTCTTCCCCAACCCCTTCTCCTCCCCCTCCTCCCCTATCCTCCTTTTCCCCTTCCCTCTTCCCCTTCCTCCTTCCCCTCCTTCTCTTCCCCCTCTTTGCTATTCTTCTCCTCCTCCTTCCTCCTCTTCCTTCTTCTTCCTCATTTTTCTTCTCCTCCTTCACCTTCCTCCTCCTTCTTCTCCTCTTCCTCATTTTTCTTTTCTTCTTTTCCCTTCCTACTTATCATCACATCCTCATCACAGCCTCTTCTTCCTTCTCCCTCTCCTTCCTCCTTTTCCTTTATCTCTTCCTGTCCTTCCTCTTTTTCATTTCTTCCTCCTTCTTCTCCCTCTCCTTCTCTCAGCTTCTTCTTCTTCTTCTCCCTCCTCCCCCCTTTTCTCTCCTTCTCCATCCCTCACCTTCCTCTTCTCCTTCCTACTGCTCCTCCTTTTTTCTCCTCCACATTCTTCTTTTCTTTCTCCTTCCCCTCTTCCTTTCTCCTTCACCACAGCCACCTCATCATCATCTTCCTTATCATCCTCATCACATCCTCTTCTTCATCATCGCTTCTTCCTCTTCCTTCTGCCTCTCTTTCTGCTTTCTCTGCTCCCTCCTCCCCACCACCTATTCCTCCCCCTCCTTTCCCTCCTCCCTTCTCCTCCTCCCCTCCCCTCTCTCCCCAATCCCCCCTTCCCTCCCCCTCCCTTCCCCCTCCCTCCTCCCCCTCCCTCCCCATTCCCCTCCCACTCCCCCTCCTCCCCACTCCATTCCCCTCCCCACTCCTGTCCCCCTCCCCTTCCTGCCCCCCTCCCAACCCCTCCTCTTCCTCCTCCTCCTCCCTCTCCCCTCTCCTTCTTGTCCTTCTTCCTCCCCATTTTCCCATCCTCCCCTCCCCCTCTGCCCTCCTTTCCCTCCCTCTCCCCTCCCCTCTCCTTTCCCTCCTCATCTCAGCCTCCGTGACATCCAGCCCTCCCTGGAAAGGCCCCCTCGCTCAACCTCCAGTGGGTCACGCAATACTCCACCATGGTCTCCCTTTGGCCCAGTTGTTCCTGCTTTTTTTGTTATTGTTGTTGTTGTTGTTGTTGTTGTTATTATTATTATTTTGTGTAATTGTTGGATTCTTTTGTTAAATAAATTAGTTATGACCAAATTCATCAATTTGTAGTTTTATTCTGTCTTCCTTCCCCTCTTTCCCTGCAAACCTCCTGAGTCCCCTTCAGTCTTCACCTCCTGGGTCCCTCATTACAGCAGTTAACCTCAGCAACTTCAAGATGGGCAGCGGGGGAGATCGTTTCCGGCTTCGGACGCGGACGGACGTGGATCCTCACGTCCGCCGCTGTGTTGCCTCAGCTGCGCCCTTGGACGCGGGGGGGGGGAGGTTTAAAATCCCCCCCTCTGCAAGGGCAGCTTGCAGTGAGGACCCCCATCCCAACAGCGGTCGGGGGGGGGCTGATCCCGTTTCGCCCTAGGGGCTGGGGTACTTTCATGGGGGGAGCTTCCCCTTCGCCGAAGACGCTGGAACATGGAGGATGTTAGAAGGAGCTGAAACTCCGGGGCTGAATGGCTGCGCCGAGGCTCCGGATTAAAAAATAATGGTATGTGCCTTATTTGGATTTTTTTTTACATTCAATTCGATGGAAAGAGAAGATAGGGGGGAGTTGGAAACAACCGCCCTGGAAATAAAGCGGCATTGGATAAGAGTCCTGCGCTGCGGAGAGAGTGAAAGTGACTTCCGTCGGATTTATTGAAAAAGGAAGTCTCTTGTTAACTAAGGGATTGCTGTTAGACAATGTATCCTGAGCCTTGCTACATTTTAAATTGACTGTTTGCACTTTTGCTTTCTAAACCCTGCCGGCAAGGTGGAAAGATGGCATTCTCTTTGTTCTCAGGATGGAACTTTTCCTTTTTGAAAATAAGCATTCCTCTATCTCAACAAAGCTAGACTAATTTTAAAATATATAAGAAAAGGACCTGCTCTGGTGTCTTTCGGTGTTCTCTCCTTTTGTGAAACTTTCTGCTTTGTTTGGAATTTTTTTTTCTTTTCCTTTTTCTCTCTGGACGTTGTAAATTCAATTTGAACTCCAGCTGCTTTTGTCTCGGACTTCACAGACTGCCCGCCCAACAGTGCCATTTTTTCTTCCCTTTCTTCTTCTCTGCACATTAACACCTAAAACTTTAATTATGGCATTGAGGAAACCCCCATCTGGGAAACCAAGCTCTGCTCCAGCATCTACAAAACCCAGTCCATCCTCACGACCAAAGATTTCAGCTTTGTTACAGAAGGAAGTAGAAGCAGAGGTTCCTAAGTCACCAAGCCCTCAGCCATTAAATGTAGAGATGTTTCAAAGGATAATGAGTGAAATGCAACAAATCCGGAAAGACAATTTAAGCACAAGATTGGAATTATTGGAGGCGCAAAGAGAAATAACAAATAATAATAAAAAAATGTGGGGCTGGAAGGTGGGGCGGTTGAGATGAAGGAAGAGATAAAAGACTTTAAGAAAGAACTTACAGATATTACTGGTCAAATGTCTAAAATTGATTTTGAACGCATGTCTTTCTTTTTAAGATTTGAGAATGTTCCAGAATTACCGAATGAGAATTTGAGAGAGCTGATGGCTACTATATTAGCGGATTATATTAAGAAAGATAAGGAATTTATTTGGGGGGGACATTGATTTGATTTATAGAATTAATTCAGCATTTGCCATAATAAATGAGGTACCCAGAGAGATACATATTAAATTTATAAGGTCAACGAGAGAAGCGATACTGAGAGCGCAAAGAGGGGGCCCTTTGATGTATCAGCAAAATGAGGTGGCCGTACTGAAGCAGATCCCAAAGAAAATAAGAGATATAAGAAGGAATTATTGTCAACATCCCGATGTTGCCATGGATCTTATCTGTTTTGCCTTAACGAACTGAAAATTCTTGACATTCCTGTGGCAGGAAAGGAATCTCAGGACAGCCTGTGACTGCGCATGCATGCAATTATTTTCAATGCTAATTGGAGAACGTAATTTATGACAAGCAGAGGGGAGGGGGCATAAGGGGGTAAAGTGCAGAAGCCATCCAATTATTGCCAGACCTGGCTGCAACCGAGGCTCGCCATGATGTTATATTCAATAAACGGACTTTGCTTTGAACTTTTACGTGAGGCCATGAATCATTTGAACTTTCTCATTGGGAGCTTGACAGATAGCCAGGTCTTTTAAAAGAAATCTATCAAGATTTCCGGGCTACCTGAGTCCCGCCTCCCCCAGGCAATGCCTGATAAAGAGGGAGGAGATCAGGCCACGGCAGAAAAAAGCCTCATTTCAGCTGGAGGCCAGCCAACCCCCCTGAACAGCAGAGCTGCAGACATCCAGCCTGTAAAACCTTTCCCAGCAACAGAAGCAAGAAAAGATAAGTACTGGATGTGGGACTGGGAACAAGCTAGAAGGCCCCGGCCCCAGATGGGATCCCTGGGGTGTGCAGTAGAGAAACTGAGGGAGGATTTTGATCAAGCCACCCTTCATGACGAGAGGCCAGCCTGCCATCCGGAAGAGAGAGGAGGCATATCTGATCCTGCTGAAGGGAGGAGATGCATGCTGGAGCGCAGCCCCAGAAGCAAGCATGCTGCCAAGAGCAGGCAACTCCCTCCCTCTCCCCCTCCTAGAGCTGAAGAAGATGACTGGCCGTATCAGGCACGGGCCAGGAGGAAAACAGAGGAGGGAGGGAACTAAACGATCCACCCCGATTCAGGGGAAAGTTTGATGGTAATTCAGACTAACTAGCTCTATTCCTTGATTCAGCTGATATCCACTTAGAACGCTATGGGCACCTCTACCCATCCCCCAGAACCATGGTGAATGCCATTGCAGAGGGTTTCGAGGGGGAAGCAAAAGAATGGCTAGCAGCCCTCCACAAGCGGAGAGCACCCCAACTGCAAGACATAGATGACTTCCTCCAAGTACTAGAGGCCAGGTTTGAAGAGGGGGAGGAGGACCCATATGCAGAGGAGGAACTCAGCAACCTAAAGCAAAGAGGCCGCCCCATCAAAGAGCACATCCGTGAATTCAGGAGGATAGTTTTTTTAAAGTTATTTTATTAAATTTATACTCCGCCCTTCTCCTTGTTAGGACCCAGGGCAGCGCACAGGCATTATATAAAACCATAAATACAATATACATCAATTAAAAATATATTAAATTAATTCACCCGTGCTAAAACCCGTTATTAAAACCGTAACCAAATTATAATTTATATTTAAAAGTCAGAAGCGAGGGGCTATCCTAGGCTGGCTTGTTGGAATAAGTACATCTTAAGACGTTGGCGGAAGAGGCGGAGGTCCGAGGTAGTGCGAAGGTCGGGGGGTAGGTCGTTCCAGAGGGCCAGGCCCGCCACAGAGAAGGCTCTTCCCCTGGGTGTCGCCAGCCGGCATTGCCCAGCCGACGGCACCCGGAGTAGGCCTGCTCTGTGGGAGCGGACCGGACGAAGGGATGTATGGGGCAGGAGGCGGTCTCGTATATAGTTAGGCCCTGAGCCATGGAGCGATTTAAAGATGGTAGTCAACACCTTGAAGCACACTCGAAAGGCCACAGGAAGCCAGTGCAGCTCGCGCAGGAGAGGTGTTACGTGGGCTTGCCTTGAGGAAACCATAACCACCCGCGCGGCCGCATTCTGCACTAACTGTAGCTTTCGAGTGCACCTCAAGGGGAGCCCCATGTAGAGAGCGTTACAGTAATCCAGCCGAGATGTCACGAGCGCTTGAGTGACTGTGCGAAGGGCCCCCCGGTCTAGTAAGGGGCGCAACTGGCGTATCAGACGAACCTGATAGAACGCCCCCCTGGCCACGGCCGCCACATGGTCCTCCATGGACAGCCGGGAATCCAGGAGGACGCCCAAGTTGGAAGACTACCCCCCCTACCAGAACAGTTGCTGGTGCATTTTTTCAGAATAAGCCTGGATAAACGTATTGCCCAAGTAACTGCATATCGTGACATCCCAAACCAACTCTCTGAGTGGTTCCGAGTGGCAACAAAAGTCGACAGTGGGCTACGTGCCAACGACACAAGGAAGGCACCAAACACAAAGGAGAGGGGTCAACCTAATCTGAAACCATCCCGCCAAAAGAAAGAAATGGCACCACAGCGAGACCTGAGACCAGCCCTCCCTCGAAGTTCCATGAGGTGTTACAGATGCAGGGGAATGGGCCACATGGTAGCTGCATGCCCAACCCCAGTCCCGAAACCAAGGCTGGATCTACCACCCAGGGCCCGACAAGAACGATGGCCCCGACGGGCCATCAACACATCCAGGAGGGCTCTTCAAGCTGCAGGGGTCTCCTCCCTCCCAGGCAAAAGCAGTGAAACCCCAGGTAATGATGACCAGGTCAATTGAACCCTATGACAGCGAGGACGAGGGAGAAAATGACCCAATGGTGAGTGAATCAATTTACCCTTTCCTTTTTCCAATACGCCTCACAACCCCGAAAACAGGAAAACAGGAGGATTTTCAAGCCCTTGTAGACTCAGGCTGCACTAGGTGCTTGATCAACTTAACCACAGTTCAGAAACTGGGGATCAGAGCGAAAAGACTGAACCATCCGATTCGGTTCGAGCAGGTTGACGGTTCCCTAATGGGAGGAGCCTATGCCACTCACCTAACTGAACCAGTGAGACTAGAATTGGCAGATCACTGGGAAATAATTCGATTCATAATAGCCCCCAAAATGACAGAGGCAGTCATACTTGGACTTTCCTGGCTAGACAAGTGGGGACCGACCATCTGGTGGCAAGGGGGCACCCGCAGGCTTAGGATATCACCTGGCCCTCAACCCCTCCCTCACGAGCAAGCAAAAATACCACTCACATTGGGAGCCCCACAAGAGAGACCACAAGAACAACTGGCAACCACATCTGACAAAACCCCAGAGGCTGAACTGATTCCAGTGGAATACCAGGACCTCGCAGAAGTGTTCAGTGAGACAGAATGCGACATCCTGCCCCCCCACCGCAAAACAGATTGTGCCATTGAAATCATCCCTGGGGCAAAACTACCCAAACCCAAGCTGTATGCCATGACGCCTCGAGAGATGCAAGAAATGCGTGAATACATAGACAAAAACCTAGCACGAGGGTTCATCGAACCAGCCAAGCCACGGATTGTGGCACCAGTCCTTTTCAAAGAGAAAAAAGATGGAACTATGCGCCTGGTCGTAGACTTTCGAGGGATAAATGGGGTGTGCGTACACAACCTATACCCGCTTCCCCTCATGAAAGATATGCTGTCTCACTTGGCCAAGGGAAAAGTCTTTACCAAATTAGACCTCAGAGAAGCATACTACCGAATACGGATCAGGGAAGGAGATGAATGGAAAACAGCATTCAACTGCCCTTTAGGAAGTTTCCAATTCAAAGTGATGCCTTTTGGATTACAGGGAGCCCCAGCAGTGTTCATGCAGTTAATAAACGAGGTGCTGCATGAGCACCTCTACAAGGGGGTCCTTGTCTTTCTAGATGACATCCTTATTTACACTGAGACCGTCGATCACCACATACCCCTGGTTCGCCAAGTACTGGAAAAACTTCTGGCAGCCAACCTGTATGTCAAACTATCAAAATGTGAATTCCACCGTGAGCGACTAGACTATCTAGGCTACAGAGTGTCAAATGAGGGAATAGAGATGGACCCAGCTAAAGTGCAAGCCGTCCTAAGCTGGCAACCCCCTCGCACTCGCAGACAGCTACAAAGTTTCCTAGGGTTCGCAAACTTCTACAGGCAGTTCATTACCTCCTTTGCGAAGATTGCCAAACCCCTGACAGACCTCCTGAAGACAGGGAGCCCAGGAATGAAACCTCGTCCGGGACAACCCCTACAGTGGAGCCTAACCTGCCAGGAGGCATTCGAAACACTGAAAGAAATGTTTGCAAAGGAGCCGGTACTGAAGCATCCTGACCCTGAGCAACATTTCGTGATCCAGGTAGACGCCAGCGACATGGCCGTAGGAGCAGTACTACTCCAAAGAAACAACCAAGGAAATTTACAACCCTGTGCCTATACCTCCCGCAAACTCACAGACACGGAGAGATGATGGGCCGCATGGGAAAAAGAGGCTTTTGCAGTGCGATGGGCACTACTAACCTGGAGACACCTGCTAGAAGGGAGCCAGAAACCGTTTGAAGTTTGGACCGACCACAAAAATCTGGAAGCTCTCAGAACCCCACGGAAACTATCACCCAAACAAGTCCGATGGGCTCAATACTTCAACCGTTTCAACTTCGTACTAAAGCACATTCCAGGGCAGAGGAACTTTCTAGCTGATGCCCTCTCCCGCATGCCTCAGTACAAATGTGAACGGGAGCACGTAGTGGACGCCATTATTCCTTCTGCTCAACCAGCTGCCCAAGTAACCACCAGGAGGCAACACCGTGACCGACGGGGTCAAACCACAAGCGACCTAACCACAAGACTCAAAACTGAGCTGCTAACAGACCCTTGGTTCCAAAACAACCAACACATCTTGACGAAGAGGGATGACCTCGCCTGGAAGGGGACGAAACTCTACGTTCCAGAATCTCTACGTATCTTAATTCTCCAGAGGAGCCATGACGCCAAATTGGCAGGCCATTTTGGGTTCCTAAAGACTTTACACCTAGCCCGGAGGCAATTCTGGTGGCCTGGAATGAAGAAAGATGTGGATAGCTATGTAAAAAGTTGCACAGTCTGTGCCACAATGAAAATACGACCAGGAAAACCCCCGGGACTACTGCAAACAGTGGCAGAACCAACGAGGCCATAGGAGGAGATTGCAATGGACTTTATAGTAGAGTTGCAAAAAGTGGGGGAAACACAGTGATTTGGACTGTAATAGACCTGTTCTCCAAGCAGGCACACTTCATTCCCTGTAGCGGACTACCCTCGGCTCACAAGCTGGCTAAACTGTTTGTGAAGCATATCTACCGACTGCATGGAGTACCTCGAAGAATCATCTCAGACAGAGGGGTCCAGTTCACGGCTAAATTTTGGAGGGAGTTCCTGCGGTCCATTGGATCATCTCAGGGTCTTAGTTCAGCTTTTCATCCGAGCACTAATGGGGCAGCAGAAAGACTGAACGCCATGATAGAGCAGTACCTGAGGTGCTACGTGAACTATCAGCAGTCTAATTGGGCAGACCTTTTATCTTTCGCTGAGGTTGCATACAATAATGCTGTTCACAGCAGCACAGGACTCACGCCGTTTAAAGTAGTGAGCGGCATGGATTTCGTCCCAATGCCTGAGTATCCAAGAGACCCCCCCTCCTCAGTCAGCTTGACTGATTGGATGTCGATGCTGAAAGCAGCTTGGGAAAATGTCAAGAAAGCTCTAGACAAAGTGACACAAACCTACAAGAAACAGGCAGATATATATTTATATTTATATATTTATATTTATTCAATTTATACCCCGCCCTTCTCCAAACGGACCCAGGGCGGCGCACAGGAAAATTAAAATACATACAAAACATCATATAAAATTTAAAAAACTAATTCAATAGAACCTGTGCTAAAACCAGATTAAAATCCCCAAATTTAAAAACTATCTAAAAGTCAGTATAGGAGGCTACGCTAGGCCGGCTAGATGGAACAAATGTGTCTTAAGACACTTGCGGAAGAGGCGGAGGTCAGAGATGGTGCGAAGTTCAGGGGGTAAGTCGTTCCAAAGGGCTGGACCTGCCACAGAGAAGGCTCTCCCCCTGGGTGTCGCCAGTCGGCATTGTCCGGCCGACGGCACCCTGAGGAGGCCCTCTCTGTGGGAGCGTATTGGTCTGAGGGATGTATGGGGCAGGAGGCGGTCTCGCATATAACTAGGCCCCGAGCCATGGAGCGCTTTAAAGATGGTCGTCAGAACCTTGAAGCGCACCCGAAAGACCACAGGAAGCCAGTGCAGCTCGCGCAGGATAGGTGTTATGTGGGAGTGTCTAGGCGCTCCCGTAATCACCCGCGCGGCTGCATTCTGGACTAACTGCAGCTTTCGAGCGCACCTCAAGGGAAGCCCCATGTAGAGAGCATTACAGTAGTCGAGTCGAGAGGTCACGAGGGCCTGAGTGACTGTGCGAAGGGCATCCCGGTCCAGTAAGGGCCGCAATTGGCGCATCAGGCGTACCTGATGGAAAGCCCCCCTGGCCACGGCCGCCACATGGTCCTCCATGGACAGCCGGGAATCCAGGAGGACACCCAAATTGTGCGCCCTCTCCACGGGGGCCGGTGTTTCGCCCCCAATGGCCAGAGTTGGAATAATCTGGCTGAACCGGGGTGCCGGAAGCCACAACCACTCAGCCTTGGACGGGTTGAGCCTGAGTTTGTTACTACCCATCCAGATCCGTACGGCCTCCAAACACCGGAACATGACCTCGACGGCATCGTTGGGGTGGTCTGGGGTGGATATGTACAACTGAGTATCATCAGCGTACAGATGATATCCCACCCCAAAACCACGGATGATCTCGCCCAGCGGCTTCATGTATGTGTTAAACAGTAGGGGCGAGAGGACCGACCCTTGAGGTACCCCACATACGAGGGGCCTCGAGGCCGACCTCTGCCCCCCTGCCAACACATATTGCGACCGACCAGAGAGGTAGGAAGAGAACCACCGTAGAACGGTGCCTCCCAGCCCCAACCCCCCCAGTCGGCGCAATAGGATACCATGGTCGATGGTATCAAAAGCCGCTGAGAGGTCTAATAGGACTAGGATAGAGGAATATCCTCTATCCCGCGCCCTCCAGAGATCATCAACCAACGCGACCAATGCCGTCTCGGTGCTATGCCCGGGTCGGAAGCCGGACTGGCGCGGGTCTAGATAATCAACTTCCTCCAAGTGTCGCGGAAACTGTTGGGCCACCACACTCTCAACAACCTTCACTAAAAAGTGAAGGTTGGAGACGGGACGATAGTTCTCTAGTAATGCTGGATCCAGGGACGGCTTCTTGAGGAGGGGCCTTACTACCGCCTCTTTCAAGACGGCAGGCAAGGACCCCTCACTCAAAGATGCGTTGACAATGCCCTGGAGCCAGCCTCGTGTCGTCTCCCAGGATGCCAGTACAAGCCAGGAGGGACACGGGTCCAATAAACATGTGGTAGCCCTAAGTCTCTTTGACAACTTGTCCATATCCTCGGTAGTAACAAAATCAAACTCCTCCCAAGATGGTGTCTCAAGAGCAACCTCGGACCGCTCAGCTGGACCACTGTCGATGGAGGGCAGCTCGCTCCGAATCCGAGTGATTTTCTCCTGCAGATAAATCCCAAATTCCTCTGCTTGACCCTGTAGAGGGGCTTCCCGCGGCCTCTGTTGAAGGAGGGAGCGGGTCACCCCAAACAGGGCGGCAGGGCGGTTATCTGCGGATGCAATAAGAGTGGCACAATACTCACGTTTGGCCACTCTTATCGCCACCAGGTAAGTCCTAATGTAGGTTCTCACTAGTGTTCGGTCGGCTTCGGAGCGAGAGGATCTCCATCTGCTCTCTAGGTGTCTCTTGTGGCGCTTCATCTCCCTAAGCTCCTCGGTGAACCAAGGAGCCCGGGTGGATCGTCGCCGCAAGAGAGGCCGCTCGGGCGCGACTCGGTCCAAGGCCCCCGTGGCCGCACTTAACCATGCGGCCACTAGGTCCTCAGTCGAGTCGCGGGGCAAGTCCACAGGAATTGGCCCAAGCTCCCTTTGGAACCTTACCGGGTCCATCAGAAGCCTGGGGCGGAACCATATAGGAATATCCGGTTCCGCCTCCCCGCGATGGGGTGTAGCGATCGGAAAGTCGAGCCGAAGGAGAGCGTGATCTGTCCATGACAGGGGTGTGATGACTAAATCCCCTATTCCCAGATCACGACTCCACTGTCCCGAGACGAAGATGAGATCCAGGGTGTGTCCACCCTCGTGGGTAGGGCCCAAAACTACCTGGGTCAGGTCCATGGCTGCCATGGAAGCCATGAACTCCCGAGCTGCACCAGAGGTTTCGCCTACCGACGGCAGGTTAAAGTCCCCCATGACCAAAAGTCTGGGGGTCTCAACCGCCGCCTTGGCTATCACCTCTAGGAGCTCGGGCAGGGCTGTTGTTGCATAGCGAGGAGCCAGGTATACAACTAACACGCCCAACTGCCTCCCTAGGCCCCATTTCACGAGGAGGGACTCGCACCCGGTCGTCTGGGGGATCGTGGTCTCCTTTGGCTCAAGACCTTCCCTAACCATAATCGCCACTCCCCCACCCCTCCCTAGGGCCCTAGGCTGATGAAAGGCTCGGTAGCCTGGTGGGCACATTTCTACGAGGGGATGACCTCCCTCGTGGCCCAACCAGGTTTCCGTAATACCTACCAGATCCGGGTCCCCCTCTGACACAAGGTCATGGATGAGGGGGGCTTTTTGCACCACGGACCTGGCGTTGCATAGCATCAGCCTAGGGCCCCGGGTCTGTGGTTCTTGCCCTCCTAGCCTGCGATGGGAGTATGGGGGGTTGGAACGCGTGACCGCCCGTAGCCAGCGGCCACGGTCCTCCAGCTGGTGATGTTCCTCCCGTCTCCCACCGCCCCTGCCCCTCCCCAGGACCAGATTGATGGGAAACACCTCAGTGGAAACGACCCCCCCTTCCCCCTCCTCCGTTTCCCTACTTCCGCTAGCCGGCCCTATAATCTGTCGCCCTCCCACCTGACTATCCCTCCCCCCCACCCTGGGACCCCCTAAAAATCGGATTAAAAATTTACCCAGAAATCCCCTGAGCTTACGTTTTGCCCACCTCTCAGGGTTCAACAACCCATCCTTAAGGTGGGCCCCAGATAGATCGGGGGGCCACAGCTGCGAGAGGGGAGACTCTCGCAGACAGAGGAGATCTGTCCTTGAAGATAAACACCAGGCTCCGCAACGGCCGTTCCAGGTGGGAGAGAAGGTTTACCTCTCCACAAAATACTTGAGACTAAGACTGCCCAGCAAAAAACTGGGGCCAAAATTTGTGGGGCCATTCCCCATAATAAAGATCATCAACCCAGTCACAGTGATATTGAAACTGCCTCGATTGCTGGGGAAGACACACCAATCGTTTCATAGTAGCCTTTTGAAACCTGTGATCGGTTCCACTCTGAGACCACTGCCCCGTGCGCCCCCAGTCCCTGTGGTCATAGGGGGCCAAACCCATTATGAAGTCCAACGAATTCTTGATTCGAGGTGGCACAGAAGGCAACTCCAATACCTAATCAAGTGGAAGGGTTATCCCGTACCGGAAGCATCGTGGGTGAAACATAGAAACATCCAAGCTGACCGCCTTATAGCAAAATTCCATGCAGAAAACAAGCCAGGGGGGGAGGGGGACGCATCCCTAAGTCATACACCTGCATTCAGATTGTTTTGTTTCCCATAGGTTGCTTTTGAGAAGTAAGGGGAGCCGGCTGTCAACATCCCAATGTTGCCATGGATCTTATCTGTTTTGCCTTAACGAACTGAAAATTCTTGACATTCCTGTGGCAGGAAAGGAATCTCAGGACAGCCTGTGACTGCGCATGCATGCAATTATTTTCAATGCTAATTGGAGAACGTAATTTATGACAAGCAGAGGGGAGGGGGCATAAGGGGGTAAAGTGCAGAAGCCATCCAATTATTGCCAGACCTGGCTACAACCGAGGCTCGCCATGATGTTATATTCAATAAACGGACTTTGCTTTGAACTTTTACATGAGGCCATGAATCATTTGAAGTTTCTCATTGGGAGCTTGACAATTATTCCTTCTTAACTAAAAAAGTAATAATAATAATAATAATAATAATAATAATAATAATAATAATAATTATTATTATTATTATTATTATTATTATTATTATTATTATTATTATTATTATTATTATTATTATTATTATTATTATTATTATTATTACTATTATTATTATTATTTATTTATAGACCACCTCCTCTCCCCAAAGGGACTCGGAGCGGTACACAGGGAATTTAAAAAAGCAAATATACAATACATAAATAGTTAAAATAAGAATTAAACAAATTGTCCCTGCACTAAAACCCACTATACTAAAACTAAACTACACCCCCCTAAAAACCCAGTTAAAAACGGAAGACTAACCTAGGCCGGCCAAGCAGAAAAAGTGTGTTTTCAATTTTTGACGGAAGGAACGGAGGTCCGTAGTTGTTCTAATTTCGGGGGAAAGGTCGTTCCAGAGGGCTGGACCCACCACAGAGAAGGCCCTTCCCCTGGGCGTCGCCTGCTGGCATTGCCTAGTGGATGGCACCTGGAGAAGTCGCTCTCTGTGGGAGCGAATCGGCCGCAGGGATGTATGGGGCAGAATCCGATCCCGCAGATAGCTAGGTCCCGTGCCATGGAGCGCTTTAAAGATGATGACTAACACCTTGAAGCACACCCGAAAGACGACAGGCAGCCAATGCAGCTCGCGCAAGAGCGGTGTTACATGGGTAAACCTCGAGGTTCCCATAATTGCTCGCGCGGCTGCATTCTGGACAAGCTGAAGTCTTCGGGTGCACCTCAAGGGGAGCCCCATGTAGAGAGAATTGCAGTAGTCCAGTCGGGATGTCACGAGGGCATGAGTGACTGTGCAAAGGGCATCCCGATCCAATAGGGGACGCAACTGGTAGAATGCCCTCCTGGCCACGGCTGTCACTTGATCTTCCATGGACAGCCAGGTATCCAGGAGGACGCTCAAGTTGCGTGCCCCATGGACAGGGGTAAGGTGTTCGTCCCATATGACCAGTGAGGGAGTCAACTGGTTGTACCGGGATGCCGGGAACCACAGCCACTTGGTCTTGGACAGGTTGCACGGATGATCTCGCCCAGAGGCTTCATATATGTGTTGAACAGGGGAGGCGAGAGGACCAACCCCTGAGGCACCCCACAAGTGAGGGCTCTCGAGGTCGACCTCTGCTCTCCTGCCAACACAAATTGCGATCGACCGGAGAGGTAGGAGGAGAACCACCGTAAAACGGTGTCCCTCACCCCCAGCCCCTCCAGCCGATGCAACAGGATACCATGGTCGATGGTATCGAAAGCCGCTGAGAGGTCTAATAGGACCAGGATGGAGGAACAACCCCCATCTCTGGCCCTCCAGAGATCATCCACCAATGCGACCAATGCCGTCTTGGTGCTGTGCCCGGGCCGGAAGCCGGACTAGCGCAGGTCCAGATAATCAACTTCCTCCAGATGACGGGGAAACTGTTGTGCCACCACACTCTCTACAACCTTCGCCAAAAAGTGAAGGTTGGAGACCGGACGGTAATTAACCAAAAATGCTGGGTCCAGAGAGGTCTTCTTCAGGAGGGGTCTCACCATCGCCTCTTTAAGGGAGGCAGGCAAGAAACCCTCACTAAGAGAAGCGTTGACAACCTCCTGGAGCCAGCCTCGTGTGACCTCCCAGGATGCCAGTACAAGCCAAGAGGGACACGGGTCCAATAAACATGTGGTGGCTCGCATTCGCCCACGTACCTGTCCATATCTTCGGAAGTAACAGAGTCAAATTCTTCCCACAAAACTGTCTCAAGATCTGCCTCGGGGCATCCCACTGGGCCACTATCGATGGGGACTAACTCGCTCTGAATCTGAGCAATTTTATCCTGCAGATAAATCCCAAATTCCTCTGCTCTACCCTGTAAAGGGGCTTCCCGCACCCTCTGTTGGAGGAGGGAGCGGGTCACCCTAAACAGGGCGGCAGGGCGGTTATCTGCGGATGCGATGAGAGTGGCACAATGATGACGTTTGGCCACTTTCAGTGCCACAAGGTAAGTCCGTAAATGGGCTCTCACCTGTGTTCGGTCAGATTCAGACCGAGTGGATCTCCATCTCCTCTCTAGGCATCTCTTGTGGTGCTTCATCACCCTTAGCTCCTTGGTGAACCAGGGAGCCAGGGTGGTTCGTCACCGCAAGAGAGGCCGCAAGGGCGCGACCCGATCCATGGCTCCCGTGGCCGCAGTATTCCATGCAGCCCCGAGGTCCTCCATCGGGGCACGGGTCAGGGATACAGGAAGTGGCCCAAGCGCCGTTTGGAACCTATCAGGGTCCATCAGGCGCCTGGGGCGGAACCATATAGATGACTCAGGTTCCGCCTCCTCGCAGTGGGGTGTAGCGATTGGAAAGTCGAGCCGGAGAAGTGAGTGATCTGACCATGATAGGGATATGGTGACTATATCCCATATACCCAGATCACTCTTCCATTGGCCAGAGATGAAAATTAGATCCGGCGTATGTCCACCCTCGTGCGTGGGACCCTGAATTACGTGGGTCAGGTCCATGGCCGTCATGGAAGCCATGAACTCCCGAGCTACCTCTGATGATTCGCCCACCGATGGCAGGTTAAAGTCCCCCATGACCACTAGTCTGGGGGTCTCAACCGCCATCGTGGCGATCACCTCAAGGTGCTCGGGCAGGGCTGCTGTTACATAGCGGGGAGCCAGGTATACAATCAGCATGCCCAACTGCCTCCCTAGGCCCCACTTCACGCAGAGGGACTCACAACCGGTGGTCTGTGGCACAATGGTCTCTCTCGGCTCAAGACCTTCCCTAATAATAACCGCTACCCCTCCACCCCTGCCTAGGGCCCAGGGCTGATGAAAATCGCGGTAACGTGGCGGGCACATTTCAATGAGGGGGAGTCCTCCCTCGTGGCCCAGCCTCTCTCCCTCTCTCCCTCTATCAACCTTCCTACTACCTACTGACGTTTAGAGTGGCCAGGTGGGGGGTGGCGGAAAGAGGCAGAGGACGGAAGAGCATTGCGAACTCCGGCATTTCCAGTGGCCAGGTGGGGGGGGTGTAAAGAGGTGGAAGGCGAGGGAGTGTTGAAAGCTCCAGCGTTTCCAGTGGCTACAAGGGGTGTGTGGAAAGAGACCGAGGGTGGGGAAGCATTGCGAACTCCGACGTTTCCAGTGGTCAGGTTGGGGGGTGGGGCGGAAAGAGACGGAGGGCAGGGGAGTGTTGCAAGCTCTGGCATTTTGAGTGGCCAGATGTGTAGGGGTGGGTGGAAGGAGGCAGAGTCCCCATGAATGATGGACCTCCTGCTTCTCCTTCTGACGCTGCTTTTGTCCCATCCAGTCTCTGGGAAGCTGAGGATGAAATGCCCACCGAGTATGGAGCACCAGGATGGAAACAATCCATGGAGCTTTTCCAGGCCAGGAGACCTTCTCATTGGGAGAATCCTCAGTTTAACACAGGAAGATCCCATAAAACAAGGACTTCCAACCAGGCTCCTCCTGGCCAGTTTCCTCCCTCAGCCATTCCCTGTGCTGGAGTTTTCTTCCCTCTGTTTGGATTCCTCTTAACACTTTCCTCCTTTTCTCTTTATCCCACTTTCTCCTATAGGAAAGGACCTGTCTCTAATTTCCTGCAGGGTCTGGATTTCCAAAGCTTCTCCCTTTTTCTCTTATTTTGTGGAAGTCGCTGAAATCCAAAGATGGGAGGGAATAAAAACCGTAAGAACTCCAGATTATTTTCCTCTCTCCATCCAAACTTCAGTTCATCCCTGGAATGCTAACTTTTGTTTAAAGTAGTGATTTTAACTGGTTATAGTGGCCCCTGCTCAGCCCAATTCCTTATTTTTAAATAATTGTTGAAAGATATTACAATTCCTGATCATTGTAAAAACAATTGAGGATTGGTAAATGTTTCGCACAGTAAAAGGATCCTCATACTTTTACGATAGATCGATTTTAATGATTAAATTATTTTGGATCCCCTTTAGTAGCTGGGTAAAAATTAGTACTTTTACAAATAATGGTGTGTTGTAACTCTTAATATTTCATGCTTTTACATTGATTCTGGCTGTGAGATTCTCCTTTGTGTTCAGATCCGGCCTCAGAAGGATAATGTAGCACTTGGGGATGAAGATGCAGCCCAGCAGACCAGCACTGGAGGCCAGGATGGAGAAGACCTGGACAGCCACCATGTGTTTCCCTTTGGTGCTCAGGTAGGTGGGCACAAAAGTCACCCAGACGCTGCAGAAGACCAGCATGCTGAAGGTGATCAGCTTGGCTTCGTTGAAGGCCCCAGGCAGATTCCTGGCCAGGAAAGCCACCGTGAAGCAGATGGCAGCCAGGAAGCCCATGTAGCTGAGGGTGACATAGAAGATGACAACAGCCCCTTCGTTGCATTGCAGGATGATCTCTCCATGTTGGGAGTGGAGGTCAGAGTCAGGGAAGGGGGGAGAAGCTCCCAGCCAGATGGAGCAGATGATCACTTGGACAGCAGAAGAAGAGAGGATGATGGAGTTGGCCAAGCTCTTCCCCAACCATCTCTTGGCTCGGTTTCCTGGTTTTGTGGCTAGGAAAGCAAGCACCACCGTGATGGTTTTGGCCAAGAGAGAAGAAACGGCCACTGAGAAGATGATGCTGAAGACCGTTTGTCGGAGAAGGCAGGTGGCTTTCCTTGGTTGACCAATGAAGAGAGAAGACGACAAGAAGCAAAGCACGAGGGAGACCAGGAGGATGTAGGAGAGGTCCCGGTTGTTGGCTTTGACAAGGGGAGTTTCTCGGTATTTAATGAAGAGGATTAAAACAAGGACTGTGATTAAGAACAAGAGTAGAGCAAAAGAAACCAGGATGATGCCCAGAAGTTCTTCATAAGACAGGAAGGTTATAATTTTGGGGATACATTGGACTCTGTTCTTATTTGGATATTTATCTTCTGGACACTTGGTGCATTTTTCCGTATCTGAGAAAATTTAATAAAATAAAATAAACCAAAAAGCAACTTTCTTTAATATTCTGTCCTTTTATCTTACAGAAAATACCTTCTTTGGATAACAGCGGATACCAGGGGCATTTTCCAAGAAGCATTTTTTAAACAATTTCATTAAACAATCACTCCTTTGAAATGATACAGGGCAGGAGGGAAATGCTACCGGTTTGGGCAATTCACTCGAACTGGTAGCAAAAAGTGCTTTAAGAAGTATAAAGAAAAGTTCTGACGATTACGCAGCACAGCTGATGTTCACACAGCTGATTGTTATACTTTTTTTTTTTTACTTTTTAAAGCATTTTTAACTACCAGTTCAGGAGAAACAGCAGTTTAAAAATGCTTTTAAAAGGTAAAAAAAAGAGCTGTCAATGCCCACCCAGTCACATGACCTCCCCAGCAAGCCACACCCACAGAACCTTTAGGGAAAATTTTTGAATTTCACCACTTGTACAGGGTCTCCTGCTTAAGCAGGGTGTAGGACTAAATGACCTCTAAGGTTCCTTCCAGCTCTATTCTGATTGATTGATCTACATGACTGGCAGAATATTTGTGTAATGAGTTCCCCACCATAACTATCCACAGCACCACATTCTCAGTGATCCTCAAGGGGAGGATCCAATATACAGTGAATTGCAAGGAGGACCTCACACAATTCATACAAGTTCCACAGAACTCAGATGTTCCTAGAAAGGTGAACTTAGCAGCACATCTATAAACTAAGAAGCAGGAGAGAGATTTCCTCTGCTGTTAGTAAAGCTTGCTCAGTCTGCCACCCCCTCCTCCCATCTCTTCCCAGCCCCTCCTTCAAAGTCTTTTTGATTTACTTCCTTTTAGATAAGAAATTCTGCAGGTTAAAAATAAATATAAAAAACCAGGTGAGCTTCGATCTATCATTTAACTTGCACTTTCATGAAAATGTTCTGGGTGGATCCAGTTCCAGAAAGCCTCCCATTTTCCTCAGTGTGACCCACCTTCCTGAGTGGAGATGGTCCCCTCCGGACAAGGAACGCAGTCATAGCAGCAAACTGGCTCTCCTTCTCGAGCCCTCTTGACAAACCCAGGATGACAACTTTCCACACATCTGGACTGAGGCAGGGACTGAGCAGAAAAACAAGGAAGGCCAAAGAAAAGATGTTAGGACTCTCCGTCCATGGAAAACGGAGGGAGAAATGGATGGAGACAAGGAGCCTCTGGTCTTCACTGAGGTAGATAGGAAACCTCTGACTCCTTCTAAACAGATGCAGGAGGTAGAACAGCCCCCCCTCTCCTCCCACTTCATCCAAGGGAGAGTCTCCATGTGTGAGGAGCTGTGGAGATGGGGGCTGGTGTATGCGGGTCTGATGATCCCCATGGATGAAGGACCCAGCAGGAGCAGCCTATGGGGGGAGGGGAGGACAGGAGCTTTCCACATAATCTAAAATTGGGGGGGGGGAACTGCCCCTCTGTGTAATTTAAACCTTGGAGAAGACAAAGGCGCCACAAGAGCAGAACTGCAATGCAATATGAAGGGCAGGGAAATCAAAGGGGAGCTGGGGGCTGTGGGAAGGGTGGGGGGCAGGAGGAAGAAGGGAAAGGGCGTGGCTGAGTGAGGGGATCATACTTTCTTTAACAACATTGATATTCCCTCCCCCCCCCTCCATCAAACACGCCTGTTACCCTTGAATACACTCCAAGCCATTTGGCTGCCTTCCCCTCAAAGCCCTGCAATGGCTCGGACTGGAGTGAGATACAAACATGTTTGTGGAGGGGTTGCCCGGGGGTGCGGAGTGGGGAAAAGCCAGGGGGGTTTAAGACAGAGGAAGGGCATTGGGGAGGGGGCAAAGTCAGGCAGGGTGCGTTAAGCCAGAGCATCCAAGGTGTCCATAGCCTTTGAGGGAATCTGGAGGAAGGGGGAGCCATGTTTATCCTGGCAGCTGACATGAAGGGCAAGCGGACCAAGGGGTGGTGTTCCCCCCCCCCACAAGTCCCACCTTAGAGACGCTGGCAGGGGGGGCAGTGCTGGGGAAGTGCTTGTCCCCAGCCCAGCAGCCCCCGAGCTTCCCCTCCCAACCCCTCCCATCCAAGGACCAATGAAACCAGGCTGTTTCCTGAAAGGCTGCGGGGGAGCCTCGCTTGGCTTTGCAGACCCTCTGAGACCCTCCCTTCCATTTATTACTGGCCATAAAAGCACCTTGTGTGTGTTTTCCCTCCTTCCCTCCCTCCCTCCCCCCCCCTCTCTCTCTCCAGATTGCAAGTTGACCTTTTCAATTGTTGCTCAGGAGGAAGGCGGGTGCTGCCGGCTCTCCAGGAAAGCCCCTCAGAGGTTCCGCTGCAGGGTCTGGCAGAGGGGGTCACTGCAGAGCCCCCAACCGAGCTGACCCCACCCCTCCCCTCCCTCTCAGTCTCCCCCCTTCCCAAATCCCCCCAAGTGGAGCATTTCTAGGAAGCTTCTCCCCAATAAGACTAGAAGAGTCCCCTGTGTTTGTGTGTGTGTGTGAGAGAGAGAGAGAGGGAGGGAGGGAGGGAGGGAGGGAGGGAGGGAGCAATAAATGGGGAGGAAGCTATGGGGTAGAGGCAAGAGAGAACCAAGTTGGGTGAAGAAAGGTGAACATTCAGAGAAGGGTGTCACTCAAAATCCCCTCCCTTGGAGGAATGGGGGAGGCCTGGGATGGACATGGAGCCCATAGGTGGGAGGGGGAGGGAGGAACTACACTCTCCTCCAGCCCTCCTGAGGCACCTCACATCCGAACCCAGAAGAGCAACTGGTGATGGCTCCACGTACCAGGAGAGATGGTTCTGTGTGCCACTTCTGACACGCGTGTCATAGGTTCCCCATCATGGCTCTAGGCTTTGCCCACTTGAAATGGGACCTCAGGCTTTGGCAAACAGAGAAAAGGCACCAACATTTCTCCCACCTTATTGAGCAACTTTAGCTGTGAAAGAGCCTCTGGTCTGATAGAAAGTCTCTGTCTTAGAAAATCTGCCAGAGTCTCTCTCCTGGGATCTTCCTTGGGGAGAAGCAAGAAGCCCCAAATGACTAGATCTGCTTTTATCTCTCCATTTTGGTCCAAGTACAGTTTAAAGAGGGAAATATTCCAAAATTCATTCTTCTCCAGAAAGGGATGAAACTAGAATGGGAACATCCAGGAATTTGAAAAAGAAGAAAACTTTATTTCTTATCCCACATTAAATCTTTCTTCTACAATTGTCTCATCTACAAATATGGTTAAATAGGATACAAATACTGCCATTATCTTCATAAGTGAATGAAGAAGTTTGAGAAAAATTTATCAAATATAGAGAAAATATAATCAACACAGGTGGTCAATTATAAGGAACATTCTAGATCAGATGACAAATAAAATGAAGAGAGAGAAAAAAGATGATCCATAAACTCTATGAAAACAACAGGGTGATTCCCAGAAAGCCTCGGTTGATCAAGAAGAAATCTTCTCCCTTGTAATCCTGATAGAAAACACCACCAGATCAGAACTGGGTTCCTGCGTGAACTGCTAGTAACTTGGTCGTCTGGGTTTCTGGAACCTACAACGACCCAGGCTGGCCACACCCATGAACCGGTTCCCTCGGCCATATTGTTTTTGCCTTCTGCACATGTGCAGAGCAACAGGCAGTATTTATTTGTGAGACCGCCTCCTGCCTCATACATCCCTTAGACCGATACGCTCCCACAGAGAGGGCCTCCTCAGGGTGCCGTCGGCCGGACAATGCCGACTGGCAACACCCAGGGGAAGAGCCTTCTCTGTGGCGGGCCCAGCCCTTTGGAACGACCTACCCCCCGAATTACGTACCATCACCGACCTCCGCCTCTTCCGCCAATGTCTAAAGACATACTTATTCCAACAAGCCGGCCTAGCCTAACCTCCCATGGGGACTATGTTAGATTGGGAAAATTGGGTTTTTAGCATAGGATAAGTTGGTTTAATTTATATTTTAAATTGTATATTATTTTGTATTTTGTATGTTTTTTAAATTTCCTGTGCGCTGCCCTGGATCCTCTGCGGAGAAGGGCGGGATATAAATGTAAATAAATAAAATAAATAAATAAAATAAGTAGAGGCAGCCAGAACCCACCCCTGGCTCGATCCCACTTAGGAGCCTCAGTGTACTCCTGAGCCCCATTGGCCTTTCTCCCTGCCTCTCCCGGCCAATGTTGCTCACGAGGAAACTGCAGCTAGGATCTCCTGCGTGTTGCATGCCTTAAAATAGCCTGGAGGGCTGGGTGAAAGCTGGGAGGGGGATGCAACACACAGGATGGGACCTTCTGAGCCCTGCTGTTGTAGTGGCTGCCTGGTCGAGCCACTCCTGACCTCCCCAGACCAGGCCCAAAGCTGGCGCCAGACAGAGGCTGCAGATGCCTCCTGCTCTCTCTCTAGCCCACCGGAGGGGGGAGGCAAGGGGTGGGTGGGCCTGGCCATGAGATGCACATCTTACTGGAGACTGGCAGCTCCAGAGCTTGTGGTTTTTGGGGGGCTTTCTTTTAAAAAATCCCTCCGTAGAGGAGCAGAAAACATCCGAGGTTTCTTTGAGGGAGGGAAGAGGGGCAGCATCCACCCCCCTCCCTGGATGCCTGCAGCCTTGGAGCAACTCTGGGCTTTTGCACAGTAAAGAAAACCTTCTTGGGAGTGTGAGAAGCTGTAAATGGCCTCCACTGTGCAAGGGCCGGGAGTTGCTGCAGGCTCCGAGGCTGCAGGCGCCCATGGAGGGGGGAATGCTGCCCATCTGCCTGCTCCCTTCAGAAGCAACCTTGATGTTTTTGGGGGGATCACCAGAGCACCTTTATTTTGTTTCGTGGGCTCCTTCACAGGCAGCTTCTCTTTGTGGCCCCCAAGCAGAGAACAAGGCTGTTATTTGGCCCCACTTCCCTCAGTCTCTGCATGGCCAACTTGACTCCACCCAGAGAGGGCTGTGGAGGGGGCCATAAGCCAGGCTGATCAGGGGGGCAATGCTGCTCCAAGAAGCCCCACTCGGCCAGCTCCCACCAGCGGTCAGCACCTGAAGCACTCTGGGTGCAGAGAGCCCTGCAGGGCCAGGAAACGCTGCCAGAGCCAGGAAAGGTCCAGGGAGAAGCCGTGAGGGCAGCCCAGCACCCCGATTGGGGTGGGAATGGGGCGGGCACCTGTCTGACTGCTGGAATGGATATGGAGGTGGACATTGCGCATAAGGGCACAAGCCCCCCCCCCCAATCTAGCCACACCCACAGAACCGGTAGTACATTTTTTTGACCCCCCCCCCTGCTCCAGATGTTCTCATTCTACTCGATTGTAATGTGAGATGAAGACCTTTTGGAAAGCCTGAAAGAAGAAATCTCCCCCCAGCTCTTTTCTCAGCCTGAGAAGTTAGTGAGGATCCTTCCTGGGTTTCTCTCTCTCCCCTTATGCAGCTGCCGGATTCTGGCTCCAAGGCCTTTGGGAGCTGCCCCCTCCCTCCCCCTCCCCTCTGCAGAAACTCCCCTGGCTGCAGAATTGGGATCCCTCCGATCTTCTTCTCTTGTCCCCTTATCTTCTCCTGCCCCCCCCCTCTCCCCCCTGCACAGTCTCAGTGGCTGCTTGGAGGGGGGGGGATTTCTGGTTTTGCAGCATGAGAGGAAAAGGGGAAGGATGAAGAGGCCCTCCAAGGCTGCCCCCCCCTTGGCCTTTCTGCAACCAAATCCCCCCCCCAAACAGAGGAAACCCCCTCCTGAATCCTGCGGGCAGAGGAGGCTGGGCCCATAACTGGGCAGCGTGTGTGGGGAGAGGCTGCAGGAGCTCTGCTGTGAACGGAGGGAGAGAGAAAAGTGGGGATTCTCTCTGCTGCAGCCCTTGAATGCTTGAATGGCAGAGAGAAGCCAAACTTTCCCCCCTCCATTCACAGCAGAGCTGCTGTTCCCTTTATGGCCCCCCCTGACCCCCTCTTCTTGGGGGGTGGAAGGGCCTGGAAGGGAGAGGCAGGCGGCTGCAGCTCCCTTCCCATCAGGCTCCCTGTCCCTTCCCTTTGCTGCGGAGGGAGGGAGGAAAGTCCAGCCAAGGGATTTCAACCGTCCCTCCTGGCTTTCCTGAGCTGCCCCAATTCCCCCCCTGGCCAGAGGAGCCTCCAGCTAAACGCCCCTCAGCAGATCCTCCATGCAATGCACTCTGCCCGGGGGGGCGGGGGTGGCATCGGGAAAGGAGCGCAGAGTTCAAAGGGAAGTTTCTCCCAAAGAAGTTCTGGGGAGCCCAAACCCCCCAACATCCCCCTCCCGCTGCCCCCCCCCCCGAAAACTCCCAGGCAAAGCAGCTCCATCTCTCTCTCAGGAGTTGGGGGGTGGAGAAAGAATGGACGGGAGGAAAGGCAACCTGGGGGGGAAGAGGAAGGGAGACCCAGAGGAAATGGGGAAAAGGTCTCTATCCCCTCCTCCTCCCAGGTGCCCCACAAGGCTTAACAGCTTCGGATTCCTCGCTCTATCTCTCATTCTCTCTCATTCTCTCTCTCTCTTTCTCTCATTCTCTTTCTCTCTTATTCTTTCTCTCTCTCCTCCCATTCTCTCTCTCTCTTATTCTTTCTTTCTCTCCTCCCATTCTCTCTCTCTTCTTTCTTTCTCTCTCCTCCCATTCTCTCTCTCTCTTATTCTTTCGTTCTCTCCTCCCATTCTCTCTCTCTCTCTTATTCTTTCTTTCTCTCTCCTGCCATTCTCTGTCTCTCATTCTTTCTCATTCTCTTTCTCTCTTATTTTTTCTCTCTCTCACACACACATACACATATTCTTTCTTTCTTTCTTTCTTTCTTTTTCTTTCTCTTTCTCTTTCTCTCTCTTTCTCTCACTCACTCACTCACTCACTCCTATCCCTGCAAGTCCCCCTCCTGTGGCTGAGAGAGAGAAGCTTCCTTGTGCAGAAGAGGCGCAGATCCAAGGGCGACCCAGTAAATTCATCAGCCGGACTTTCCTGGGATGCGAGTGACGCTGCTGGGCGCTTGGAAAGGACTTCAGTCACCAGCCCTCTGCTAAAGGCAAACAATGAAGTGAGGCGCAGAGCTGGTTGGAGGAGTGTGTGTGTGTGTGTGTGTGTGTGTGTGTGTGTGTACAATGGGCAGTTTCATCCAAAAGAGTTTTTGTTTCAGGTGGGTCTCCTGGCTTTGGAAGGAGGAAAGGAAGGGATACAAAGAGAGAGAGAGAGAGAGAGAAAGGGAGAGAAAGAAAGAGAGAAGGGAGAGACAAGAAAGAAAAGAAAAAGAAAGAAAGGGGGAGAGAGAGAGAAAGAGGAAGGGATGGAAGGAAGGGAAAAACAAAGAGAGGTAAGGAAGAATAAGTGAAAGAGATATAGATGGATGGATGGATGGATGGAAGGAAGGAAGGAAGGATGGGTACATAGAGTGAGGGTGGAAGGGGGAGAGAGAGAAAGGCAAAGAGAGAAGAAGAGAGAAGGGAGAGACAAGAAAGAAAAAAAGAAAAAGGGGAAGAAAAAAGGAGAGAGAAAGAGAGAGAGAGAAAAGGATAGAAGGAAGGAAAAGAAACGAGAGGGAGGGAGGGAGGAGAAAGTGAATGAGATATAGTTGGATGGATGGATTGATGGATAGATACATAAAGGGTGGAAGGGAGAGAAAAAATGAGAGGAAGGAAGGCTTCAGAAGACTCTATGAAACAGCCGAGCAATCGAGGGCTGGAAGGGACCTCGGAGGCCATCTAGTCCAACCCCCTGCTCCAGCAGGAGGCCTGATATCCTCTGCATTATTTTGGTGCCTCTAAGAGAGAGGAAAATTGCCAGAAAAGGGAAGGAGTTTACTGGGACAAGGGAGCCATGCAGAGGAAGGCAGAGATAGTCCTTGACTTATGACAATTGAGCCCAACATTTTGGTTGCTAAGCAAGAGCGTTGTTAAGTGAGTTTTGCCACATTTTACTCAATCCATGACATCTCCTGGTTTAGCTGCCTCTCCAGCTGCACACAGACCCACCTGCAATGGGGACGGAAGGAAGGTGGAATCCCACCAGGTTCATCACAAACCCACAAATAAGGGGATTTATTTAAGAAACAATACAGTGTTTTCAAATCAGCAATGTTTAATATAAAAATGCCATGGAATCTACTCTTTGGAACCATTAATTCCCAATTTAATTAAATTGGCCAGATGTGTTGAGATGGTTCCCCTCCTTCTCCTCTGGATTCCTTCTCCAAAGGATCTAAGATTAATGGATCCATATCAGGACCCCCATACCTGCCATGGCTGCAGCCTTGGAGACCCCAAAATCTTTTCTCCCTCCTTCCTTCCCCTCCTCGATCTGGAGGAATAGGCGGCATTCATCGCATGGCCCAGAGTCTTTATGAGACTGTAATATTGGTACTCATTTTGGGCCGTTAATCTCCCCCATTTCCATTGGGTCTCCAGTGGGGCTTTCTGGGTGCATCTTCTGCGGCCTTTGACAGAAAAGACGTTCTTTGAAAGAGAACAGTGGAAATAAGGATCTTGAAACTTTTCTTCCGCAAAGACAAAAGGTTCAAAGGCAGAATCTCTTGGCCTTCCTTTTGGCAGATAACCAAAGCTCCAAATACTATGGATGTATGTGAGAAGTCTGCGCTTGTTCATTGGAAACCCTGCAGAATTTGTGAGGATCCAGACTTTCCCTTCAATGGGTCCTGGGAGATGCATAAATGTTAAATGGAAAGGAAGAATTCTCTCCCAAATGAGCTCAATTTCCATGAAGTGAACAAAGACGTTGACTTGTCTCCACTTAGAGAGGGAATCCCTGAGGTATGCAGTATATCCAGTCTTTGAGAACAGTTGTGATATAACCACACAAATTCCACTCCTGACAAGCACAGGAGGGAAAATCCTCATGAAATTCTCTCCCTTGTCTGTGTCTGAAGCAAAGAGGCCAATCAGGGTCCATCTGAAATGGAGGAGCAGCTGGACAATTGCTGGGTACTGGAATCCTTCTTTGAGATTCATGTGGTGGAAAAAGGGGAATTGACTTTTATCACTCAGAGCCTCTGAAGCTATTGCATGATTGATCTGAAAAAGGTATTAAAAGGATTAGAGCTGTGATGGGGAAACTGAGGCACGCAGAACCCTCTCTGTAAGCCGCCCCAGCCCAGCTCCACTCGCATCCAAATGCAGGCGCCCCTCCTGCCAGCCAGCTGGATTTCGGGCCTATTTTGAGGGCCAGGGAGGGGGACGCCTGAGTATGAAGTGGGGGGGAGGGGGCTTGCATTGTGCAGGAAACTCAGATGGGCTGGAAGTGAGTGTGAATGGCCTCCACCCCCCTCCTCCCCAGGGCTTCCTGGCTCAGTTGGAGGCTTCCTTCGGCCTTCAAACAGTTGCAAGGGCTTTATTTTTTATTTCTGCTTCCAGGTTGGTGCAGGAGGCTTTCCAGGGCCAAAATGGGTACAAAAAGACCAGGTTTTCCTGTTTTGGACCAGGCCATTCACACTCACTTCCAGCTCACCAGAGTTCACTGCTTCAGGGTAGAAATGAGAGCCTGTCCTGTGGAACCCACTGCCACTTGGGCAGGAAGGACAATGACAATGATGAAGAAGAGGAGGAGGAGAATGAAGAGGCTTTGAAGGAGCCGGCAGGGAGCAGGTCAGGTGGGGCTGGCTGGGGAGGGGGCAACCATGGTGCTTAGGGGGCAGCAGCCTCCATGCCTCGACACACACACACAAATGGATTGCTCTCTTACCCTCCCTGTCTCTCTCTTGCCCCATTTACTTGGAAGCTGCTCCATGAGACAAGAAGCCGAGAAACAAGAGAGGAGAGAGAGGTTTGCAAAGTCAGGGAGTCCTTGTTGAAGGAAGGGAGGGAGAAGCAGGAGGGACCTGAGTGGGTTGGGGAGGCCTTGTGGGTCTCTTCTATCACCAGGACCCCCATGGCCTTCCCCACCCTCAGATTCCTCAGGGGCACATTGGTATCCTTCAATTGGGAGCTCTTAGGAAAGGATCTCCTCCTTGTGGGTTGCAAACAGCTCTTTCCAGTGGGGGAAACAGGACAAAGCAAGTGGGGGCAAAGAGTTTCCTTTGCTCTATTTCCAGTCTGAAGGAGACCACGTCCCACGTGGGACCACAAGGCTGCCCCTCCCATATCATTCCACCACCACCACCACCACCACCATGGCTCCCACCCACTGGCTGAGTGCAGGCCTTACCTTTGTAATCCCCACAGACTGAAACTGCAAAGTAAGACCAAAGTTTCTGGCTGGCAGAGTTCTTCTGGCTGAAGGGGAGGCCAAAAACAAGATGTACGGAGGCCCCAGGAGGGGAAAATGGAGCCCTCTGCCTCAGCTTCTTAGCTCGGACAAAGTGGAACACAGAGCCATGTCTCCTGGCACACGCGGCCTTCCCCTGTACTGTTCTGGTGCACACGTGTGTGGGATGATCAGCTGCCCTTTGCCTGCATGGCAGTGCCAGAAACTGGAAAAGCTGGTCTTTCTGTTTCTGCCAGTACATGAGTGCCAGACAGCTGATCGTCCTGTGTGTGTGTCAGGGGTGGGTTTTAGCTGGTACGCACTGGTACGGGCTTACTGGATGGTGAAATTTAGCGTGCCTTCCTGTACCCATTCTTCTGGAGGCCCCATACCCTCCCCTGGCCTGCCCCCCACTCTCTGCCCCCGCCTGCCTGGTTGCCACTCGCTCGCACCGCCCATCCACCCCATGCTTTCCCAGTCCCCCCCCCCACTTCCTTTGACCACCCAGCCAAGGCTCCGAGTCTGCAGACAGCCGGAAAGGTGGGGGGGATGCTGCCCGTCTGCCTGACCCCCTCCAGAAGCAACTGGGGAGGCCCTGGGATGGTCAGCAGCCCTCGTGCCACTGCCATGTGACTGCTCTGGGGGTGCAGCAACAGGATGCGAAGGAGAGGCCATCCAGCAGAGGTCGGTGGGTTGGTGGGGAGGTTGCACAGGGCTGGAGACGGCAGGGAGGCTGGACATCGAGGTCACCCTGGATGCCTGCCTGGGTGGCTGCTCCTTTGTGCCCCATTGCTGGTAGAAGTTGGCTTTCTCCTGCCGATCCTCCCCCTCCGGGCGTCCAGACAGGCCCTGGGTCAGTCAGCAGCCCCCACACCCCCTCCATGTGACGGTCTGGGTGTGCAGCCAGGAAGGATTGCTGGGAGAATGCCAATTGCAGCTGAAAGGTGGGTGGGGTGCGGGTGGGGAGAGATTGTGGGAGTCTGGACTGGAGGTGGCAGGAAGGCAGGGGCTGAAGCTAAGTCCCCATACTGGTGAAAAAAAGAATCTCTCCAGAAAGTTCGGCAGCGACAGAGAAATGGAGGCTTCTTTGCCAGCCTCCCAGCTGGCAAAAGAGGCATTTTCACAGTGGTAGCTGAAGCCCAATCCCTGTGGTTAGTTCTGTCTCTCCCTTCCCCAAGTAGGTCACGTTGCTGCTGGAGCCATGGCCGGGTCTTGTCATCGCTGAGAGCTTTCAGCAAAGCGGCTCCAGCAGCCACGGGACCTGCTTGGGGAAGGGAGAGCCGGAACTGACCGCAGGGATTGGGCTTCAGCTGCCACTGTGAAAATGCCTTTTTTGCCAGCTGGGAGGCTGGCAAAGAAGCCTCCATTTCTCTGTCGCTGCCGAACTTTCTGGGGCAGAAGGTCCCTCACAGCCAGGAAGGATCTCCAGGAGAAAGCCAACTGCAATGGGACGCTAAGGAGCGGCTGCCTAGCAGAGCCGGGGGCTGGAGGCAGCAGGAAGGTGGGGGTCGAGGCTGCCCGGGGCACCTGCAATGTGAAGGGGCAGCTGCCAGGGTGGGAGGTTATCAGAGGTGTCCCCCCCCTTGCCCTGTGGCCAATTCGGGTCCCGCTTGAAGGAATGGGCAATGTCTCTTCCTGCCATTGAACCCACCGCCCCCGTGAGCCTCTGCACAGAAATCCCCATTGCGGTTGATTCGGCTGGGAGGATGGAACCCCGAAAGCAGGGGGGGGGGCTCTGCCACTGCTGGTCCAGCTGCTGCTGTCCGGCGCATCCATGCAAGAGAACTCCCCAGTGCGGCTCAGTTTTGGGATGTCAAAGAACTAAAGCAAGACTATCATCTCTCTCTCTCTCACTCTCTCTCACTCCCTCTATGTGTGTGTGAGAGAGGGGAGGAGTGGGGGGGGAGTGGGGGAGAGAGGGAGGGAGGGAGAGAGAGAGGGAGGGAGAGAAGGAAGGAGAGACTCTTTGGGGAAATATAATTGATCTCGGGATCCTTTCTGGATGTAAGATAATGAACTATAACAACTAATTTTTCTATAATGTTGACATATTAAAGATTGTGGATGGTTTCATCCCTGTAAATATCAAAGGTATTTTTGGGTCCATCTGGATTCATTACAAAATTTCAAAGAATATTTCCCATGCTGGAAAATGGATTCAGAAGATGGAACTTCCTCCCTCCCTCCTATCTATCATCTATCTATCTATCTATCTATCTATCTATCTATCTATCTATCTATCTATCTATCTATCTATCTATCTATCTATCTATCTATCTATCTATCTATCTATCTATCTATCTATCATCTATCTATCTATCTATCTATCTATCTATCTATCTATCTATCTATCTATCTATGTACAGTATCTATCTATCTATCTATCTATCTATCTATCTATCTATCTATCTATCTATCTATCTATCTATCTATCCATCTCTATTTACCTGCCTAGCTATCTCAGTCCAAACAGTATGAAACCCCTGAGTTGATAAAATGCCTGTTCCTCTCCAGCTGTTCTTCTTATCCAGACAAATAAGGCACCCACAACAATGCCTTCATATTGCCTGGATACAAGAGACAAAACTATGGGCCCCTCCCTTCATCCTTTTCCCTCCCCAGTTCAGAATAACCACAATTTCACAGCTTTGGATGGAAAGGGAAGGTAAAGCTGGCTCTCTCCTCAGATTAACCATGCAGCCCTCTTCTGCCAGCTGATCTCTCTCTTCTCTGGTGGAAATAAAGATGTTTATGAAGCCTATAAAAGGTGGAATATTATGTAAAGGAACATTTTTTTTCACAGCAGTGAAGTGTCCGTTGCTCAGTTGGTGGGTCAGCTTTGTAAGGTGCCATAACATCTAGTTAGGTCCACCTGTTGTGTCCCTTTGGAAAGAAAGAAAGAGTAAGAGTAAGAAAGAAGAAAAGAGAAAGAAATAGAAAGAGAAAGAAAGAGGAAAGGGAGAGAGAGAAGGAAGGAAGGAGGGAAGGAAGGAGAGAAAGAAATGGAAAGAAAGAAAGAGGAAGGAAAGAGAACTCATGACTTCAATTTAGCCCAAAATTTTAGTTACTAAGCAAGAGTGTTTGACCACAGTTTACAAGTTGACCATGGCCAGCCAATCACATGACCACCAAGCCACGCCCACAGATCACATGGCCACTGAGCCACTCCCACAAAACATGCCACACCTACAGAAAAGGTTCTAAAATTGTTTGAAACCCACCACTAGCATGGGTGCCAGAGACAGACCTGCCAACATGCACACTGGGCAACTCCTCTTCCAGATCGCATCCCTGACAAGAGGACTCAGTGCTGAAAAGGTTCTCCCTCCATGTCCTCTTCCAAGGGAGGTTTTTCTAAGGCTTTATAAAGTGGTACCAATACTTCCCGTGATTTGGATTCTCTCCTTCTGTGATGCAGCCCAGGATTGCAATGGCTTTTTTTGGCTGCTCTCACACATTCCTGGTTTACAGTTGAGAGATTGTCCCCTAAGATTCCCAGATCCCTCTCACAGTTCCTGCTATTGAGCCAGGCTTCACCTGATCTGTACCTGTTCATTTGGTTCTTCTAGCTTCAGTGTAAGACTTTCCTTTTCTCTACATCGGATTTCATTTTGTTAGATAGGCCCAGGATTCAAGTCTATCTAGATCCATCTGGACCTTCAGCCTGTCTTCTGGGGTGTTGGCTATTCCTGCCAGTTTAGTGTCATCTGTAAATGTGATGAGTTCCCTCATCCAAATCATTGATGAAGATGTTGAAGAGTCCTGGGCCTAAAATGGAGCCTTGGGGTCCCCCATTGCTTGTTTCCCTCCATGTAGACGTAGTTCCATTGAGGACCACAGGCTGAGTCCATCTGGGGGTGATGCTGTCTATCCCACATATTTTTAGCTTACCAAGAAGTAGATGGTGGTTTACTTTGTCAAAGCCTTCCAGAAATCCAAGTACTGTATACTATGTGCACTGCATTTTGCTGGTCCACTAATTTAGCCATTTTTGTCAAAGAATGAAATAATATTTATTTATGATCTGTTTTTCGATCCTTCATTAGTTGAAGTAAGTTGTCAATATCTAGACTGAATAAGAAGGGTTCCCATATGCATCCTTCCCTTCCTCCTTGGGAAGTATCAATCCTTCTTCTCATGGCTCCATTGAGCCCAAACCTCCCTCTCAAACAAGGACCTGGAGAAAGAGCTTGGATCAGGGCCAACAGGCTGAGCTCCATTTTGAAGACAATCAATTTCCCATATAATATTTCTCTGTTAATTATGACAAATGCAATAACATCTAGAAATCCAGCAAACAGTGTTTTACTTCGCTGATATAGATGAGATATTTTAAGACAAATTTGTTACTAATATTATATTATTAACATGCAATATTTATTATAAAATCAGACACAATATCTGCTAGTCTATTCGGCCCATAATTGCTAGAACCCTTTTTATTCCACTTTTTAGCAACTTCAATCCGACTGGATAGGGCAGGCATTACTTATGTGAGAAAATGAAGTTGTCAATAGAGGCCACAACAACCAGGGATATTTTTTGATTATTTAAATAGTTGGTAGAATGTCTTCTCCAGGGATTGTATTGCTTGCATTTCAAGCCTTTTATGATTAATCTCAACATGAGCATAATGAGGTAAAATATTGACATTTTGCTAATATGGAGAAAAGCAGCTCTTGGATTCAATGGAGAAGACATGATTGCATCTATTGCTCACCCACCACCACCCACCCCTCACTTTACCAGATGGAGAAAAACACACACAAACCTGTGGGACTTTGTAGGTGCCTCCTAATGTTGATGCCTGGATGGAGATTTCCCTTGTAGCTCCATCAAAAAGAGCCAGAAGGTTCTCCTTCCTTCCACAGTCGTAGTTGGGGACATTGGCTTCTCCAGTGGAGAGAATGTCCAGCAAGGCGTCTGAAGTGCGGAAAGTGCTCCAATAGTTGTTATGGATGTTGTAGCCCAGTGTGAGATTGTGCAGGAGCTGAGAATTCTTGTTGACCATTTGGAAGTTGAAAATCAACATTAAGCCATATTTAAAATCATAAACATCCCTATTGTAAAAAAGGGGTTATTTTAATCAGCAGCAACAAGAAATTCTTCTTTTTAATATATTATCTTCCAGAAGCCTCATGAGCCTTAAGCCAACATTGATCCAAAAGCAATTATCAGTTACACAACTATGGAATTTAGCAACTACAACAATTCCACCACTGCCTTAAATAAAATTCATTATTCAAGTGATAAATTAAAGATTGAACTGAGGGAGGAAAATAATCTGCAGCCCTTTCAGCTTTTTTTCAGACCTGTTTTTGAGTCTCTTTCACAAAATCAGACAAAAGAGAGAAACCATTGAAATCAAAATCATTGAGGAAATTAGACACATCCTCCAATAAAGGAATAAATGAAAAATAAAAAACAGAAAAGAAGGAGAGTGTTAGAATCGAGGGAGGGCAACTCCATCACCCTGAATGACTTACAGATCAGAGAAAACCAACTGAAGAGAAGGAGCCACGTTGAAAAGCAACTTTATATGCAGTGTTTCCATTCCAGTGAGGACTATAGCAATGAGATGGTCTCCTGGGCTGTAAAAGCTCGGTGGTTGTTTTCCATTCTGGTGCTCCAAACTCTGTGGGCATTTCATCCTCAGCTTCCCAGAGACTGGATGGGACACCAGCAGCATCAGAAGGAGAAGCAGGAGGTCCATCATTCATGGGGTGAATCAATCAATCCCTTTTCTGTTTCCAAAGAAGAATGAGAAGAATTCAAAGGAGTCTCACAAGATGGAAAGTCATCCAGTGTTTTTCCTGATTGAAACCCAGAGAAACACTCAGCTTCACCTGGAAAGGAGAGAGACGGACATTCAAGAGCACAGACCCTGCCTGTCCCAAAACTCCCTATTTCTCTGCCCAAAATCTCCCCTGGAGGATTCGGCCAAAGAGCAGAGCTGAACCTTTGATCATAATTCTCCCTCTCAGGAGGGATCCCTGGAGAATCCAACCAGTTCTTGGACTCAAAGGCTGTTGGGAAATTCTCTGGAGGGAAATGAAAGGGAAATAATCCCCATGTGATTCATAATGACAGGGGCAGAGATGGAATTAAATCCATCATCTAGATTTGAGAGGTTTGGGGGTCTCCATGCTTGAGACTGGACCCAGAGGGAAGACACGGCACCTGTGGCTGAAGACAAAAAGAAATATGACATTTATTGGCGTTGTGGTTAAAGAGAAAAATCCCAGAGGCCAGTTAATGCTGGAGCATGTCACAAATCTGAAATAGCTGCCTGTTGATTTTGAGTCAAAATTTACTTTATTTTGAAAGCTAATGCTCAAGGGCATCATCACAAAAGGGTTGATGAAATAGTGCAGCCAGTTTCTAAGAACAACTTTAGTGAAAAAGTAGTTACCAGAACTTTGCAGAGTTAAAAAACACACAGAAAGAGTAGAAAAAATGAGTGAAAATAGATGGAGAAATCAAGGCTGCTTCTCACCCCATGTGAGGAAAAAAGGAAGGGAGGAAGGGAGGAGAGGGAAGGAAAGGGAGCTCAGGGCCCTCCTGTTTCAAATGAAAAAGCTGATCTGCAAAATCCAACTTCCACCTTCAGAGACCTGGGAATGCAGAAGCCCATATCCCATGTTCCCCTGCCACCCTTTCCCATGCAGAGGCCAGGCAAGGGGATTCTTGCAGCGATGCCAGACAGGACTCTGCCTGGCTGAGTAGGGAGCCCCTCTTGGGAGGAGGAAGCTGGGAGCCCCGTTTTAGGGAAGGGAAGCAGATCTGCAAAATCCACCTCCAGGTTCCATCTACTGAGGAAGGGAAGACAATATCCCATGTTGCTCAGCCACCTTTTTCCATGCATGGGGCACCCAGAGGAAAGCAAAGCCCAGACCCATGGAGAAAGCCCAGGATGGCCAGGGGGAAGGAGGGGATGTGGGGCATTCCTGGGAAGAGGCCAACCTGGTTTATGGGTCCCAGGGTTGAAGGTTGGGGGTTCCTCCAGCCTCCCTTGGCCTCCGTGTCTTTCCAGGAGAGGCTCCTGGGGGTGGGGGGGAAAGAAGCCATGCAGGGCTGGGTCTTCCAAGGGGGATCCGGGGCTGCCCTGGAGGAAAAGGTAGCTGGCCTCACCCTGGAGGGGACCCTCTGTGACTCTTGAGGAAGATGGGGGTTCCTGTGGCCCCTGCAGAGCTTCCACATCCCCCAGCTAAGGAGACCCTCCTCACTGCAGCCTTTTCTGGGGAAGGGCTTCTTGGGAGGCTTTGCCTCTTTCTGACCCCCCAAAAACTTTGAATTTTGCTCCTTATTTGATCCCCCCCCCCTTTGGCCTGGCTTCTTCAGCCTCTTCTCCATCAGGCTGAGGGCAGGGAAACTCCCCAGCAACTGCGTCTTTCCCCCGTGTGATTGGCTACACATTTGTCATGACAAAGGTGGCTGCCAGGAATAGAGGCAGCTACTAGAGATAGAGAGAGAGATGGGATTATTGTCTTCCTTGAGAACTGGAGGGTTTGAATGCGAAATCTGCTTTCTTTTAGGAAGCCCTTTTGTATTGTGGAAAAGTAAAAACTTGAGGTTCGATTTTAATGCTTTATTTTACTGCAACAGAGGAAGTCAGAAGTCAACACTTTTTTCTGTTCTTCCTCCCCCCATTCTCTTTCCCCATCCCCCCCCCTCAATACTCTTTCTTCCTATTTGATTTTGCATTTTTGTATTTTATTCTATCATCTAATAAAATATTTAAAGACGAAAAACAAGAATTGAAGGATTTGAATGTGAAATCTGATTTCTTTTAGGAAACCCTCTTCAGATACAGCAGAAAATTGGGAGATAAGGGTCAGTGGAAACTAAGGAATATTTAAAACTTTATTTTTTTTTTAATTGAAAATGTTTTATTGAGTTTTACAAATTTTTTAAGTAGGGTAGGGTAAGGTGAGATAAAAAAATATTTTGAGAACGTTCACGTCGAGATCGTTGGCCCCCTCCGGGGCTTCTTAACAAAACATGGACAATACATATTTCAATAGTACTACAAGGTGAAAAGAAGTGGATACATCAGTGTAAATTTTTAAATTCTATGCTAGCAATCGTGTACAAACATCCAAACAGAAGTTATACTGTATTAAAAAAGTCATTTTTTTGATCTAAGTCTCTTGGCAATTGAGTCTTCTTGTTCTCCTCCCTGACCCCCAGTGGGCGAGGCCGTGGCCCCCTCCGCTCCTCCAGTTTCATCCTCCAGGATTGAGGAATATTTTTTTAAGAAAGGCTTCCGCCTCAGCAACTGTTTTAATCCTTACTCTTCCTCCTTCCCAGAACACCAACATCCCTTCTGGCATCACCCACTTGAACCAAATCCCCTGGTTAAACAATTTTTTAGATAAGAAGGAATATTTCCTCCTCACCTCTCTAATCTTTTTTGGGATCTGCTTCAAGATGGCGACTTCCTTTTGCTGGTACATTAACGGACCCTCTCTCTGCGCCCTTAATATTCCCTCCCTGGTAGACCTTCTAACAAATTTAATATGTATCTCTCTGGGTAGTTCATTTATCCTGGCATATGCTGAATTTATTCTGTAAACCAAGTCAATGTCCCCCCTGATCTCTTCCTTAGGTTTGTGTAAATAGTCTGCTAAAATTGTGCTCATAAGATCAGGAAGGCATTCACCAGATTCCTCCGAAATGTTCTGAAACCTTAAAAAATATGACATCCTTTCAAAATCCATCTTAGACATATGACCAGTTAAATCTCCAATTTCAGTATTAATATTTTTAAGTTCTCCCTTTGCCCCAGCCAGCCCCACTTCCAACTCTTCAGTCTTCTGTGTGTTCTGCATCAATTTCTTCTGTGTCTCCAAAAGCTCTAACTTGGAACTGCAGTGGTCTTTTCTAAGCTCTTTAATTTCCAGGACCAAAGAGTGTAACACTTCTTCCATAGCTGTCATTCTTGCTTCTATGCCTGGTTTTTCTGGTTGCTTTTTAGAAGCCATGGTGAGCTGTTTAAGTCAGTGCCACTAAGATGGCGTTTTTTGGGTGCGGCCGCTGGAGCAAGTCCAGAGAAAAAGTTCAAATCAAAGTTATAGAAAGTTATCAAATCCAGAGAGGAAAGCAAATTTCACAGTCAATTATGAAGACAAAGAAGGCACTCCAGGGAAGGAATCAGTTAATCATTTATCAAAAATCCTCCATTAGTAGGGAGAGACAGTCCAGGTCACAAAGGAATGTCGGAAATTTTCCATAAAGAATAGTCATTTAAGAACAAAGGGAAGCCATCTTTCCCCGCCCAATCTGGAAGCCAGCAGGAGAAAGCAACAGAGAAAATTGTTCCAATAAACCGGGCTTAGATACATTGTAGCGAGAAACAAACCGCAAAAGACTTTCACTTCTTCAGCAAAGTCCGGATGAGAAATATCCGCTTCCTCGCGTTCGAGGAGCCATTTCCAGTCGCCGCTGCTGTAAATCCGAGGGGGGGTTTAACAAACACCCCCCTCCAACGTTTCTTTTAATCAAAACTGCCAGCACAAAAAAGTCAAAGTCACTTACTCTCCACCTCGCCACCAAAGCCCCGGCAAAGCCATCCGGCTTGAACGCTCCCGCTCTCTCCAAATCTGCTATTCGTTCCCGTCCTCCGTTGGCGAAGGGAACCAAGCCCCCCGCAGCATGTCTTCTTCCTCCTAGGTCGAAGACAAGGACTCCTCCCCGGCCGCCGGCAGGCTAGGAAAGTCCAGGCAAGCCAACCTTATGGGGGGGTCCCTAAAAAGGGCACCCCCGCCCCGTTTGGGGCTGGAAAAAGAGCCAAACGGCAGACGAGCCCCAGGACTCATCCGTCGCCGCCAGAAGCCGGAACAGGAAGTCCAAAACTTTATTTTAAACAAAAAAAAAGGGAAACTTAGACTTGGACAGAAAAATAAATAAAAAGGGATGTCAATCCTGAGAAGCAACCAAATATTCTTTCTTTCTTTCTTTCTTTCTTTCTTTCTTTCTTTCTTTCTTTCTTTCTTTCTTTCTTTCTTTGTCCTTCTTCCTTTCCTTTCCTTTCCTTCCCTTTACTTTACTTTACTTACTTAGTTTGCAACAGCAACTGCTTTGATGCCAGGAAACTCTCAGTCTGGAAATACACAAATACTTTTTGGGCATCTGGGGTGGGGGAGGGGGTGTCCAAAGTGGGCCTGGGCAAAGGCAGGGAACCGTGCTGGGGGTGGGTGGCCATGTGGTCGGGGCAAGGGAGCCCAAGGGCAGCTTTGCCACAGTGCGACTCTAAGGCACCAGCCAAGGCCTGCAAGGCCAATAAGTAGGGTGGGGGGGGAGGAAAGGGGGCCACACAGCAATTTAACCACCAATTCACCTGAACCAGGCCTGAACCGGCTGAATGCGACCACTGGTCAGGAGCCTCGGATTCATGAGTGTCTCTCTCTTGTGGGTGCTGGAGGGGGAGGATTTCCTTCAATATTTGCTCAATCCCCAAAGAGTTTTATATGTAACATTCAGGTAATTATAATCAGTCACAAGATCCACCCTGATTTTATCTAAACGTTCATCAAATGGAATTAACAGCATCTGTAGTAATTCTGATAGTTTTGTGTCTAAGAACAACAATATTAACAATATTCACACTGAGGTTTTTTCTTCTTCCTTTGGAACTTTATTTTACAAAATTAGGAATGTTTGTAGCATAATAAAATGTAATAGTAAGTGTTCAAATGTGGCCTCCGTCGCTTGTAGGGTAGATTCCTCATCCTGGAATCGTGTTTTTCCTCTCATGTTATCTGATGTTGGTCAGTGACAGAGATGAAGCTTTGAATTGAAACAGAGGTGAGGAAAGGAGTTCATTTGTCACGGAGGGTCTGAGAAAGTCCATGCCTGACCTCCTCAGTCGCTCCGTGGAGTCCTTTATGACGTCCTCTTTCTCTTCCATCAATGCCATCTTCTCAAATCTCAGGCTGTCCATTTTCACCTGAAGTTCAATTCGCTCCTTCACCATTGCACACATCATAGTTGTCTTTCTGGAAATCAGGAAGACCTGAGAGAAATTAGCCCTCTAAGGTGTTTTTTTTTTTTACTTTGATCCCCAAGCATAACTAAGTTCTTCATTATTTTTACCCTGCATTTGCTTTTATCTTATATAGCCGAAGGAGCCGAAGGAGACCACAGTCCCTCAGACAACCGGATGTGATTCTCTCTGCGTGAGATGGGGCCTAGGGAGGCAGTTGGGCGTGTTAGTTGTATACCTGGCTCCTCGCTATACAACAACAGCCCTGCCTGAGCTCCTAGAGGTGATAGCCGAGGCAGCAGTTGAGACCCCCAGACTGGTAGTCATGGGGGACTATAACTTGCCGTCGGCGGGCGAAGCCTCTGGAGTAGCTCGGGAGTTCATGGCCTCCATGACGGCCATGGACCTGACCCAGGTAGTTTTAGGCCCCACTCACGAGGGGGGAAACACGCTGGATATGATCTTTGTCTCGGGACAGTGGAGTTGTGATCTGGGAATAGGGGATTTAGTCATCTCTCCCTTGTCATGGACAGATCACGCTCTCCTCCGGCTGGACTTTCCAATCGCATCACCTCACCGCGGGGAGGCGGAGCCGGATACTCCTATATGGTTCCGCCCCAGGCTTCTAATGGACCCAGAAAGGTTCCAGAGGGAGCTTGGGTCAATTCCTGTGACCCTGCCCGCGACTCGACTGAGGACCTAGTGGCCGCATGGTTAAGTGCGGCCGCGGGGGCTTGGACCGAGTCGCGCCCTTGCGGCCTCTCTTGCGGCAACGAATCACCCAGGCTCCTTGGTTTACTGAGGAGCTCCGGGGGATGAAACGCCACAAGAGAGCAGATGGAGATCCTCTCGCTCCGAAGCCGACCGAACACTAGTGAGAACCCATATTAGGGCTTACTTAGTGGCAATAAGGGTGGCCAAACGTTAGTATTGTGCCACCCTAATTGCATCCGCAGGTAACCGCCCTGCCGCCCTGTTTGGGGTGACCCGCTCCCTCCTTCACCAGAGGCCGCGGGAAGCCTCTCTACAAGGGTGAGCAGAGGAATTTGGGATTTATCTGCAGGAGAAAATCACTCGGATTCGGAATGAGCTACCCTCCATCGACAGTGGTCCTGTGGGACTGTCCGAGACTAGTCTTGAGGTTCCATCTTGGGAGGAGTTTGACTTTGTTACCACCGAGGATATGGACAGGCTGTCAAGGAAACTTAGGGCGACCACATGTTTATTGGACCCGTGTCCCTCCTAGCTTGTACTGGCATCCTGGGAGACGACACAAGGCTGGCTCCAGGGCATTGTCAACGCATCTTTGAGTGAGGGGTCCTTACCTTCCGTCTTGAAAGAGGCGGTGGTGAGGCCCCTCCTCAAGAAGCCGTCCCTGGACCCAGCTTTATTAGAGAACTATCGTCCGGTCTCCAACCTTCACTTTTTAGTGAAGGTTGTTGAGAGTGTGGTAGCCCAACAGTTTCCGCGACACCTGGAGGAAGTTGATTATCTAGACCCACGCCAGTCCGGCTTCCGACCCGGTCACAGTACCGAGACGGCATTGGTCGCGTTGGTTGATGATCTCTGGAGGGCGCGGGATAGAGGTTATTCCTCTATCCTAGTCCTGTTAGACCTCTCAGCAGCTTTTGATACCATCAACCATGGTATCCTATTGCACTGATTGGGGGGGGTTGGGGCTGGGAGGCACCGTTTTGCGGTGGTTCTCGTCCTACCTCTCTGGTCGGTCGCAATATGTGTTGATGGGAGGGCAGAGGTCGACCTCGAGGCCCCTCCTATGTGGGGTTCCCCAGGGGTCGGTCCTCTCGCCCCTCCTTTCCAACACATATATGAAGCCGCTGGGTGAGATCATCCGTGGTTTTGGGGTGGAGTACCATCTGTACGCTGATGACACTCAGTTGTACATATCCACCCAAGACCACCCCAACGATGCCGTCGAAGTGCTGTCCCGGTGTTTGGAGGCCGTACGGATCTGGATGGGTGGTAACAAACTCAGGCTCAACCCTGCCAAGACTGAGTGGCTGTGGTTTCCGGCACCCCGGTTCAGCCAGATTACTCCAACTCTGGCCATTGGGGGCAAAACACTGGCTCCCGTGGAGAGGGCGCACAATTTGGGTGTCCTCCTGGATTCCCGGCTGTCCTTGGAGGACCATGTGGCAGCCGTGGCCAGGGGGGCGTTTCATCAGGTACGCCTGATGCGCCAATTGTGCCCCTTACTGGAGCGGGCTGCCCTTCGCACAGTCACTCAAGCTCTCGTGACATCCCGTCTTGACTACTGTAATGCTCTCTACATGGGGCTTCCCTTGAGGTGCACTCGAAAGCTACAGCTAGTCCAAAACGCAGCCGCGCAGGTAATTACGGGAGCTACCAGAAGCTCCCATATAACACCAATCCTGAGCGAGCTGCATTGGCAATGCCGTCTGGCGACACCCAGGGGAAGAGCCTTCTCTGTGGCGGGCCCTGCCCTTTGGAACGACCTACCCCCTGAACTCCGGACCATCACCGACCTCCGCCTCTTCCGCCAATGTCTAAAGACATACTTTTTTCATCAAGCCGGCCTAGCCTAACCTCCCATGGGGACTTTTAGAAAAGTTTTAAATTGGGTTTTAATTAATAATTGGTTTTAGCACAGGTTTGGGATCTAATATATATTTTAAATTATTTATCTATGTTCTATTGTATGTTTTTTAAATTTCCTGTGTGCCGCCCTGGGTCCTCTGCGGAGAAGGGCGGGATATAAATGTAATAAAATAAATAAAATAAATAAATATATCTAAACATCCACATCCATAGATACGTACAGTGTGTGCTTATAGAGATGATAGATAGATAGATAGATAGATAGATAGATAGATAGATAGATAGATAGATAGATAGATAGATAGATAGATATAGAGATAGATAGATATAGAGATAGATAGATAGATAGATAGATAGATAGATACAGACAGACAGACAGACAGACAGACAGACAGCTGTGTTTCCCTGGAAATAAGACTGGGTCTTTTTTTCTTTTGACCTCTGAAATAAGCACTAGGCCTTATTTTCGGGGAGGACTTATTCTCCCCCCCCATGTACCAGTATAAGGCAGGAAGGCAGGGCGAGTGGCCCCTCATGCCAGCTTCCTGAAGGTTTTATAAATTTTGTACATGGTTATTTAATTCGATTTTAATTATGTATGTATTGTTATGTTTTTTAGATGTTTTAATTTTTTCTGTACACCAAGGGTCGCTGCAGCCCAGCCTACCATCCACAAAACAGCTGGCCCAGTACGGTGTTAAAAGAGTTGGATTAATTAAGTAATGGTTTTTACTTCTGTATTTAGCAAAGAAAGTCTACACACCCTCTATTAAAATGCCAGGTTTAGAAAATGTAAAAAAAATAAAAAATCAGACCAAGCTAAACCTCTTCAGAGTATTTCCTCCTTTAACATAACATATAAGAGGCAGAATTCAAGTTTAAAAACCAACTGAAATCTCTGAAGGGGAGAATCGGATGTTAAATAGCAGTCATGAAATATGTGAAAGTCAGTAAAGGTGACTCTGCTGAAGCCCCCATCAAGCCCAGCTCTTGAGGAGGGGTTTTCTGACGTTTATTCAGTGGCCTCTGACAGCCACAGCCTTGGTCTCCAAATCTTATAAACCCCCCAAATCACCAGGATGCTCACAGGGAAGCCTGGAGGGGGAAGCATCCTGCTTTGGGGCTGCTTTTCTTCAGCTGGAACTGGGGCTCCAGCCAAGGCCGAGGGAATGATCAACAATGCCAAGGATCAGGATCGGTCAATTTCGGCACAAAACTTTCCGGCTTCTGCTAAAATGCTGGAGATGAAGAGGAATTTCCCCTTTCGGTGCCACAAGGACCCAGACCAGGCCTCCAAGTCAACACAACGATGGCTTGAAGACGGACTATTTTATTTTTTATTTTATTTTATTTATATTTATATCCTGCCCTTCTCCATGGAGGATCCAGGGCGGCGCACAGGAATTTATAAAACATATAAAACAATAAATACATAATTTAAAAACATATTAAATTAATCTAATCCTATGCTAAAACCAATTTTAAAATTCCCAATCTAACATAGTCCCGATGGGAGGTTAGGCTAGGCCGGCTTGCTGGAAAAGATGTGTCTTTAGACACTGGCGGAAGAGGCGGAAGAGGCGGAAGAGGCGGAGGTCGGTGATGGTGCGCAATTCAGGGGGTAGGTCGTTCCAAAGGGCTGGGCCCGCCACAGAGAAGGCTCTTCCCCTGGGTGTCGCCAGACGGCATTGCCCGGCCGACGGCACCTTGAGGAGACCCTCTCTGTGGGAGCGGATCGGCTGAAGGGATGTATGGGGCAGGAGGCGGTCTCGCATATAACTAGGCCCCGAGCCATGGAGCGCTTTAAAGATGATTGTCAAAACCTTGAAGCGCACCCGAAAGACCACAGGAAGCCAGTGCAGCTCGCGCAGGATCGGTGTTATGTGGGAGCATCTAGTAGCTCCCATAATCACCCGCGCGGCTGCATTCTGGACTAACTGTAGCTTTCGAGTGCACCTCAAGGGAAGCCCCATGTAGAGAGCATTACAGTAGTCAAGCCGGGACGTCATGAGAGCTTGTCTAATTCTTGCGGAGAATTATAGATTCCCCCCTTATTTCTATCCTTATCTACTCTAGATTGAATCAGATTGTAAATCCATCAATCTAGGTCACAACCTAAGGCTGTCAACTCACTTCGGGATTTCAATCTCCCTGAAGAATCCAACCCTGGTAGGTTAGGAGTATAGTTCTATAATAAAGAGTCGGATACATCATCACCTCTAGAGGAGATAGCCACCTCGGGGTCATCAAATAAAATGCATTTCTTATTCGTTCCCAAGTACTCATCAAAATTCTACGGAGGTAATGGTCCATGAAGTGTTTATATTTTTTGGGATTCTCCTGACTCAAAAAAAAATGACCCAGGATAGAATAGCTGCTTGATAATAAAGATCCCATTTCGGTAAACCAAAGCCTCCCCTAGATGAAGATTCCTGGAGCATCTTCAGTTTTATCCTGGGTTTCTTATTCTGCCAAATAAATCTGCGTATGCAGTGATCCAGAGACTGAAAAAACGTAGCGTCTAATAGGGCTGGAGCAGTCTGGAACAGAAAGACCCATTTAGGTAAAATATATGCCTTGAACTGCTGCTGTCCTGCCTAGTAACGATAATTGTAGTCCCTTCCAGTCTTCTAGCCTCTCTCTAGTTTGAGTAAGGAGTTTTAAGTAATTGTCTTCTTTAATAGTAGAACACTTAGGGGAGAGCCAAATACCTAAGTATTTCACTTTTTTGTCTATCTGGATTCCTAAGGTTTCTTCCAACTGCATTTTTTTGGTCATCACCAAATTTTTGGCTAAGATCTTAGTTTTTTCTTTGTTTATTTTAAGCCCCGCTACCTTCCCATATGCCTCCAACTCTTGAAGTAAAATCGGCCCCGATTCCAAAGGATCTTCCAACACAAATATCAGGTCATCAGCAAAGACTTGCAATTTATAATCCTCCGTTCTAATCCTTGGTTCTTTAATTCCTTGATTTCTTCTAATCACATTCAGTAATGGTTCAAGTGTTAAAATGAACAGTAATGGAGATAAGGGGCATCCTTGTCTAGTGCCTTTTCCTATATGTATCTTTTGGGACTCCTCACCACTAACAAGTATTTTCGCTACCTGTTTTGAGTATATAGTTTGAATAAACTTCTCGCCAAATTCCATCTTGCTTAGTTGTGCAAACAAAAATCTCCAGCTCACCCTGTCAAAAGCTTTTTGTGCATCCACGAAGACCAGAGTTGCCTCCCTATTGGAATTACACTCATAATATTCCAAGATGTTTAATATAGTTCTCACATTGTCTTTAAGTTGCCTATGAGGTAGGAAGCCATTCTGGTCTCCGTGGATGTACTCATTAAGAAAAAGTTTTAGTCTCTTTGCTAAAATTGCAGAAAATAATTTGTAGTCTGCGTTAAGCAAGGAAATCGGCCTATAATTGCTAATCAGAGATGGATCTGTGCCTTCCTTTAATATTAGTGTAATATAAGCTTCAGACCATGAGACTGGCATTTGACCAAGAGACAACACTTGGTTACATACTTCAGTCAGGAATTTACCTAGGGTCTTGAAAAGAGCTTTAAACAATTCTACTGGCAGACCATCTGTGCCTGGGGTCTTCCCCCCTTTTTGTTCCCCTAAAACCAACTCTACCTCCTTCAGAGTAATCTCTGCATTCAATATTTCTTTGATAGCGAGGGGCACTTTCTGGGGGTCAGCTTTGTCTAAATAATCTCTGATATCCTGATCCTGTTCTTCCCCTGCTGTATATAAATTGGCAAAAAATTCTTGTATTATTTTCCCTTTCCCTTCCTTATCTGCAATACACCTTCCGGCTTGGTTTCTCAGGCTAATTATCCTATTTCTCTCCTGTTGCTTCTTCAACCTGTAAGTGAGCCATCTTCCCGCTTTGTTAGCATGTTCAAAATGCCTTTGTTTTGCCCATCTGATTTTGGTTGCCACTTCCTCCTGATCTAACAAATTTAACTGGTGTCGAACCATTTTTTCCCCTCCACTATCTTTGAGTCTTCTGGGTCCACTAGCAATTTTGCCTCTACCCTCTCCAGCTCTTGAGCCAACTTCCTTCATTTTAATCTCCCGGCCTTCCCTTTCCCAATCATGTGAGATGTTACTAATCCTCTAATCACTGCCTTCGCCGTATCCCAAATAGTCTGGAGGCTAGTGTCTTCTTTCTTATTGGCTCTGAAGAAGAACTCCATCTCCTCCTTTAGTTTTTGGAGTAGATCTTTATCTTTCAATATCCCCACATCCATCTTCCATCTCTTTGTTCTCCGCATTCCCCTCCATGCTATCCTCAGTGGATTGAGATCTGCCCAGTCATTAGGCCCCATCACTATATCTGATACCTGGTTTCCTAAATCTACTGTCATCCAAATCATATCAAGTCTGCTCCAAGAATGATGCCTGGGGGAGAAAGAAGTTCACTGCTTATTTCCCGGATTCCTTTCTCTCCATACATCGCATAACCCAAATTCCTCTCTAATTCGTTCACAAATTTTTGGTAGTAACTTCTTCCTTTTCCCAACTTTACCACTCTTTGGGATATAGTCCAAATTTTGGTCTACTATGGCATTAAAGTCCCCGAGCAGGCAAATATGGTCATAATTTACCTCTGTTAACTTCTGATATAGCTTTTTGTAGAAATTTCCTTGATTTCCATTTGGTGCATAGATTCCAGCCAATAAACATCTCCTTTGATCCATCATTACCTCCACCATCAACACTCTTCCCTCCTTTCCTGCATAAATTAATTTAGATTCTAAATGGTCTTTTATATATATCGCCACCTCTTTCTTTTTCTGATCTGCCAATGCGACATACAGACTGCCCAATCTTTTACACTCCAATAATGTTTTCTGATGGGCCTTAATATGAACCTCCTGTAAGCATATAATATCACAATTTTCTTTGACCAGCCGATCAAAGATCCTCTTTCTCTTAAGTGGGTTATTTAAACCGTTGATATTAACTGATAACAAAGATATCTCTACCCCTTCTTCCACCATTTTCTTTGCTACTTACTTGCCCGCTGCGTTCTTTTTGGACTGTCGGGTTTCTCTCTGAGGAGGAAGTTCCTTTCTCCCTTCAGGTCCTCCTTTCCTCTTCCCCTCCGTTTGCTCCTTAAGAGCCTCATCCTCCTGTGAATCTTCTAGACTTCTGCTCTCCGATTCACCCTCTGCCTCTGAATCTTTCCCCCTGAAGTGGAGCTCAAAGAAGTCCTGGGCAGCTCTCAGATTCTCAATTTTAACCTTTCTGTCTTTCCAAGTTGCCAATAGGCCTTCTGGTAGTAGCCATCTATATGGAATGGCATTTTTCCTCAAGTGTACCATGAAGAACTGGTACTCCCTCCGTTGCTCTCTAATCTTTCTAGGGATTTGTTTTAGGATCACTATTTGCTGGCCTTTATACATCACTGATCGGTCTCTTGCTTTCCTATATACTTCCTCCCATAGGGCCTTCTTACAGAATCGAACGTGTATTTCTCGGGGCAGGTTGTGGCGTTTTGCATATCCCTATAGGCCACATCCATATCTTTCATCAATGACTCCTTCTCTCTTTCCAAAATTTCAGCTAATATATCTCCAACAACATCCCCCACTCGCTCTTCCTTATCTTCCATTACGTTCTGCATTCTTAGAAAGAAGGAGGAACATTCCATTTCCAAGAAAATACTTTCATCTTCCATATTTCTCATAATTGAAACCTGTTCACGCTCCAGGCCCTCCAAGCGTCCCTCCCGTCTATTGGTTCGTACTTCCACCTCACAGAGTCTCTCCTCCTGTTTAACCAATACCTCTCGAACGTCTGTTATTTGTTCTTTTAATGTTCTGGTATCTCCTCTCACAAGCCCCATTTCTGAACCTAAGTTCATCATATTCACCGACAAATCTTCAAAATTCTTCATCATTGCCTCTTGCATCGCCTGCTTCATTCCCTGGAGAGTCTGCAAAGAGGGAGGCTTCCCTGCAGTAGTCATATCTTCTGAAGATCTAGATGGCATTGAAGAGGACAACACTGGAGATGACGCCGATGGGGGCTGCAAATTTTTCTTACTCCCTTTAATCGCCGTAGTAGTTGATGTATTAGCCATCTCTCCTTGAGGTGCTCCTTGGTTTTTGTTAGGAGACCAAAGCTTCTTCCACACCAGCATACAAACTATGCCCTCTCCCATCTTCTCAATTTACTTGGCCTGTCTCTTCCCTGAATTTCCTTCTGCGATTTTAAGGCCAGTCACTATGATGACACCAGATGGGGCCAATTGACTATATGACAGTAACAGCTGTGCAGTGAAAGGGAAAGAAACAATTTAAGCTATACAGCAAAGTGTGAGGCAGCCGAATTCAAATCGAATCGAAAGCTGATAGATTTGTATTTTGTATTTGTATTTATTAAATTTATATACCGCATCTTCTCCCTACTGGGACTCAGGGCGGTGTACAGGCAGGTAAAATCGATAATATAAAACATAAAATACATTAAAAATACATTAAAAACTTGGCCTGTCATAAAACCCCTATTAAAACCCCTGCTAAAACAAATTAAAAACTACGCCAGGCCGGCCGCATGAAATAAATAGGTCTTCAAGGCCCGACAGAAAAGGCGTAGGTCGGTGATCGTCTGTAGGTCAAGGGGCAAGTCATTCCAGAGGGCAGGGGCTGCCACAGAGAAGGCAGTGAGTTCTCAGCCTCAGTTATCCTTCAGACTTAATTATCATCTCATGTACGATCTTGATCTTAATCTCCGATTCCAAAGGAGAGAAGGCGATAGCAAAGACACAGGAGGTCTAAAAAAGGACACACTCACACACACCCGTCTAAATGTTCCAGAATCTTTCAAAGTCCAAGCAAAGCCTCAAATGAGAACAGCAGGAATAGAGGGACTCCACTTGTCCAGCGAGGCTACTTTGCCTCACAATTTAATCCCGTACGCCACATTTAACGCCCACACTTCCTCATGGTCCTCACCTCCAAAAGCTGTAAATCCTTAGTTTACTTTGTCCTTTTTTTTTTTTTTGACTCTCTGCAATCGGGCTTCCTTTCCAAAACGGTAAGTCACTGCTTTGGGGCTGCCATGTTCGATGCCCTCCCCTTGCCTTCAGAGAATGGATGAGGATCTAGCCTTCAGCGTATGGGATCGCCACATCCACACACGCCCCAGCACTCCTCTTCCTCCCCGCTCCCTCCGAGAGCGGTTTCGGCAGAAAAAAGAAAAAGAAATGCCATCTGAGGCAAGGAAAAGGGAGGACAGGGAGGGAGATATTCCCAGTTCTGTCTTCTTCCCCTTGTGCTGATGTCACCGGAAGCCCAAAAGCAGAAAACTTTCTTTCCTGTCACAGATTTGAATATTTATTCTATAATTTTCTGTCTTTCAAATACGCTTAGTTAGGAGAACATTCTCTTCATAAGCAAAGAAAAAATGTTCATCAAGATTTGTCAATCATAGACTGAGAAGAAATGTATTGGGAAAATATAACTGATAATAATTTGTCAATTAAAGTGAACCTTCTAGAGCAGGTGACAAATAAAATGAATTAATGGAGACAAAGAGATTCTTCATAAACTCCTTGGAAACAGCAGGTTGATTGTCAGAAAGCAGGAAGGTTGTCAGGCTAATCTTCTCCCTGGTAGACCAGACAGGAAACATCACCAGATGAATTAATTCAACTTTCTTGTAATGCTAATTTAACAGAACTTTGTATGTCTGAAGTTGCAAATCTCCCAGATTATAACAATGCTTGTAATCTAAGGAACTCGGGGACACAAGAGGAGATTCTGGCCGAAGGAGAAGGAGGCGAGACCTTGAAAGGAGGAGGAGCCCTTGGAGAGCTGAGCCAGTCAAGCAGAGGAGCTCAGTCTCCCCTTCACGGAGGGTCTTAAGGCAGGGGGGTTAAACTCCACTTCATTGAGGGTCCCATCAGCCTCATGGTTGCCCTCAAAGGGCCAGAAGCAGGTGAGACCATGAAGACTCACAGCGTCCAGATGGGCCTGGCTGAGGGGTCACAATCTGGTCGCTGGGACTAGGTAGGCATGGCTGGGTGGGCATCAGAGGTCGTATTCAGCTGGTTCAGACCGGTTCTGACATAGTGGAAGTTTGGAGAAGTTTGGAGAACCAGCAAATACCACCTCTGGCTGACTCTGCCCCTCCCACCCACGCAGTTCCCTGACCTGGATTCCCTTGTTTCTCAGCTCAGCTTATTTGCGTGGCAGAGGGCATTGCTGTGCCTCAGCTGAGCTAAAGAAGCAGCTCAGCTCCCCAGCACTGACTCTGACTCTGACTCCGAGGGCTCTTGGAGGGCTGCATGCGCACAAGGGAAGCCCCCTCTCATGGAACCCCTAGGAAAAGACTTGGGATCCCACCACTGGGGAGCATGGCTGGGGAGGGGTGGCTGAGTGGGGGTGGCCACCTCAACACTCCCCACTGGGCATGGCTGTCTTGGGGCAGCTGGGTTGGGATGGAATAAGTTGCACCAGCTGACTCCACATGGGGACAATTCAGTGCCCCACAAGCTCCTCCCCTCCCCAAACTGCTGGCAGTCAAGCACACACACACACACACACACACACACACACACCACATTCCATGTTTGGGGGCTTTTAAACAAAGAGGAAAGAGAGGCCCTTCTCCCCAAGCCCAGGATATGATTGGCAGTTTGTAAGCTCCGATCTGGAAAAAGTCTCCATGCTTGGAACAGGGTGTCTGTGTGTGTGTGTGTGTGTGTGTGTCTGTGTGGCACAGCTAGCCAAAGGAGCCGTTCTTCTCCCAATCCCAGACCTCCTTGGCATTTGGGAGGCAGAGGACGAGGCTGATGCACCTGGAAGCCCAGAGGAGAAAGTTTTCAGGAAGCCCTTGAGTCCGACTTCTGCCTTGAGAGTCTCTGGAGAGGAAGAGGAGGAGGAGGAGGAGGAGAAGGAGGAGGAGGCAGGGGAGGAGCAGGAGGGAGGCTGGGCCTTCTTGAGAGGGAATCCCTGTTTCCAATCATGGGTGGAAAGGATGCTGGCTTGTTGGAGCAGCTTCCTCTCATGCAGCTCCCCCCTCCCCCCCCCTCCCCCCCTCCAGAGATCCCTCAAGGCAGAAGCAAACTTTCTCCTCCAGGCTTCCACACCCAGCCCTGTCCTCCTCCGCTTCCTTTGGGGGGGGGCAGAGAAGGCTTTGAGGGGTCATCCAGAGGGCTCCAGAGGACGAAGGGGAAATCAGGGGGAGACCCAAAGTCTCATCCAACAGAGGAGCCTCACCGTCCCTGCCAAGCCACTTGGAGAATGGCGGCACAGGCTGTCCAGAGCCCCAGGCAGTTAAGGGCAATTGTCCAGCCCAGTCCATAAGCTCCCGAGGACCCCACAGCCCAGCCCAGCCCAGCCTCCCTGAGCTCTTCCTTGTGGGCGGCTGCTGCAGGGCTTCCTCTCCTTGGCCAGGTTGCTCCTGGAGGCTGCCTGGAGGCCCCCCCAGCAGTCCTGGCCCAATGCTGGCCTCCTGCCCATCCCTGGCCTTAGGGGCGGAGCCAGGGGTGGGTTTCAAATTCTTTTACTACCTATTTTGTGGGCGTGGCTTGGTGGTCATGTGACTGGGTGGGAGTGGCTTGGCAGTCATGTAACTGGGTGGGCGTGGCCAACTCAATGTCACTCACATGAAGGGGCACCTGGCCTGGCTTCTCTTTGCCCCTCCCCTCCCAGCCAGTCCTCGCCTCGCCTTGCATGCTATGGTGGGAGAGGAAGCCTTTTCAAAGTCATCTTCCCCTTGATGCTAGTCCCTAAAATGAGATTTTGCTGCCAGAAGACCGCCTGCTGTACATTTCCCAACCTTGTTTATGGCCATTCTCTTGGAAAGACTGAGTGGAGAACCTCCCTTCCCTCCAGCCTCCATTCCTCTGAAGGAGCCCCACAGCTGCTTCCTCCTCTTTGAGAAGGGCCTTGCAAAGGGGGGCAGGCCAGGGGACCCTGCCAGTATGGGGGGGGCTACCAGTATGCAAACGTATGGCTGATTTCCGCTACTGGTACGCCCATACCAGTCCATACCAGGAGCAACCCACCTCTGCTCCCTTCCTTCCTTCCTTCCTTCCTTCCTTCCTTCCTTCCATGGGCTGAGATGCCGCCCTAATTTCATCATCTCTTTTCATTTGGTTTTTTCTTCTCTCTATATTTCTTTCTCTTGAGGATTCGCTTTCAAAATAACATAACCAACATTTTGGTTCCAACTCAACAGGCAGCTATTTCATATCTGTGACATGCTCTGTCATTAAGTGCCCCCCTCCCTGTTCTGTCTTTACGCAAACAAATCTCAGATTTATTTGTTTATTCAGCCAGAGGTGCTGTGTATTCCCTCCGGGGCCAGTTTCAAGCATGGAGACCCCCAAACCTCTCAAAGCTAGATGATGGATTTAATTCCATCTCTGCCCCTCTTATTATGAGCCATATGGGGATTATTTCCCTTTCATTTTCCTCCAGAGAATTTCCCAACAGCCTTTGAGTCCAAGAACTGGTTGAATTCTCCAGGGATCCCTCCTGAGAGGGAGAATTATGATCAAAAGTTCAGCTCTGCTCTTTGGCCGAATCCTCCAGGGGAGACTTTGGGCAGAGAAATAGGGAGTTTTGGGACAGGCATGGTCTGTGCTCTTGAATGTCCGTCTCTCTCCTTTCCAGGTGAAGCTGAGTGTTTCTCTGGGTTTCAATCAGGAAAGACACTGGATCATTTTCCACCTTGTGAGAATCCTTTGAATCCTTCTAATTTTTCTTTAGAAACAGGAAGGGGATTGATTGATTCACCCCATGAATGATGGACCTCTTGCTTCTGCTTCTGATGCTGCTAGTGTCCCATTCAGTCTCTGGGAAGCTGAGGATGAAATGCCCGAAGAGTTTGGAGCATCAGGATGGAAAACAACCACAGAGCTTTTACTGCCCAGGAGACCATCTCATTGCTATAGTCACCAATGGATGGGAAACATCGCATACAAAGTTGCTTTTCAACATGGCTCCTTCTCTTCAGTTTGTTTTCCATGATCGGTAAGTCATTCAGGGTGATGGAGTTTCCCTCCTTCCATTCTGACACTCCCCTTCTTTTCTGTTTTTTATTGTTTATTTGTTCCTATATTGGGGGATTTGTCTCATTTTCTGAATGATTTTGATTTCCATGGCTTCTCTCTTTTGTCTTGTTTGGTAGAAGAGACTCAAATCCAAAAATGGGCCTGAAAAAAAGTTGAAAGGGCTGCAGATTATTTTCTTCTCTCTTTCTTTTTGTTAAATATTTATATAATCTTTTCTACCCTTCTACATCTTTTATATATATGTTGTGTTTCATCTATCTATCTATCTATCTATCTATCTATCTATCTATCTATCTATCTATCTATCTATCTATCTATCTATCTATCTATCTATCTATCTATCTATCTATCTATCTTTACATATCTTTTATCTCTATTAATTCCATACATTACATCTTTCATATATATTTGATTCTCTTATGTTTCTTATTTTGGACTATTTGTGTATACAATTTATTCTGTACTTTCCCCTCTTGTTAATTCTGTGGTTTTGTATTTATTTCATGTTTCCTTGATCTTTTTTCTTCCCTTTATTGATTTCCTTTCTTCCCTCCTTCCTCTAGCCCATTGTAGCCTAAGTCCCAAACTAAGTAGCCCTCAGATTCCTCTTTGTCTTTTAGCTCTTTTGTGAGATTATTTTCCTCTCTCAGTTCAATCCTTCATTTCTCACTTGAATCATGAATTTTATTTGAAGTGGTGGTTGAACCACTTGTTGCCATAACTCAGCCAATTTCCATATTTGTGTAACTGATCATTGCTTTTGGATCAATGTTGGCTTAAGGCTCAGGAGGCTTCTGGAGGATTATATGTATTATATATAATAATAATAATAATAATAATAATAATAATAATAATAATAATAATAATAATAATAATAATAATAATAATAATAATAATAATAATTTCTTGACCGCTCCCTCTCCCCGTAGGGACTCGGAGCGGTGCACAGGGAAACTAAAAAACCATAAATATACAATAGATATACAACATCTTAAAAACGAATTAAACAGTACCTGTGCTAAAAAAAGTATTTCTTGCTGCTGTTGATTATAACATTTTTTTTACAATAGGAATTCCAATGGGTTCTATCATGGCTTACAATTCTTTTTCAACATCCAAACGGTCAACAAGAATTCCCGGCTCCTGCACAATCTCACACTGGGCTACAACATCCATAACAACTATTGGAGCACTTTCCGCACTTCAGATGCCTTGCTGGACATTCTCTCCACTGGAGAAGCCAATGTCCCTAACTACGGCTGTGGAAGGAAGGAGAACCTTCTGGCTCTTCTTGATGGAGCTAACAGGGACATCTCCATCCAGATGTCAACATTAGGAGGCACCTACAAAGTCCCACAGGTTTGTGTGGGTTTTTCTCCATTTTCTTACACTGAGGCACATTCTTACCAAATGTGCCGGTACACATCAGGTGGAGCCTGGCTCAATAGCAGGAACTGTGAGAGAGATCTTGTGATCTTAGGGGACAATCTCTCAAATGTGAGCCAACAATGTGTGGCAGCAGCCAAATTAAAGCCATTGCAATCCTAGGCTGCATCAACAGAAGGAGAGAATCCAAATCACGGGAAGTATTGGTACCCCTTTATAAAGCCTTAGAAAAATGGAATAGGGTGTTTAGGGTGAACCTTTTTGGCACAGAGTCGTCTTGTCAGGGATGCGATATGGAAGAGGAGTTGCCCAGTGTGCATGTCGGTGCATACATGCACACCAGGCAGCTCCTCTTCCGGTTTCTGTCATGCATGCATGCGACAATCATCTGGCTGGAACGCATGCACTCACAGAAACCAGAAGACTAGCTCTTCCACTTCTGGCACTGCAGTGCGCACAAAGGCCAGCTGATTGTTACATGCAGATGCGCACCAGAAACCCAGAAGAGAAATGGGCAAGACCTTGCATGCCAGGCAACATGGGTCTGCATGCCACTTAGCCTGAACTGAGAAGCTGAGGCAGAGGGCGCCATTTTCCCCTCCTGGGGCCTCCGTGCATCCTGTTTTTCCCCTCCAGAAAGCCCTCTGCTGGCCAAGAACTTTGGTCTTACTTTGCAGTTCCAGTCCGTGGGGCTTACGAAGGAAAGGCCTGGGCTCAGCCAGTAGGTGGGAGCCGGGATGGTGGTGGTGGTGGAATGATATGGGAGGGGCAGTCTTGTGGTCCCACGTGGGACAGGGTCTCCTTCAGACTGGAAATAGAGCAAAGGAAACTCTTTCCCCCCACTTCCTTTGTCCTGTTTCCCCCACTAGAAAGAGCTGTTTGCAACCCACAAGGAGGGGATCCTTTCCTAAGAGCTTCCAATTGAAGGATACCAATGTGCCCCTGAGGAATCTGAGGGTGGGGAAGGCCATGGGGGTCCTAGTGATAGAAGAGACCCTCAAGGCCTCCCCAACCCACTCAGGTCCCTCCTGCTTCTCCCTCCCTTCCTGCAACAAGGACTCCCTGACTTTGCAAACCTCTCTCTCCTCTCTTGTTTCTCGGCTTCTTGTCTCATGGAGCAGCTTCCAAGTAAATGGGGCAAGAGAGAGACAGGGAGGTTAAGAGAGCAATCTGTGTGTGTGTGTGTGTGTGTGTTTGTCTTTGTGTGTGTGAGGGCACTGAAACTGCTGCCAATGGTGTGGGCGACACCTGAGCAGAGAGGCTGGGTGTGTGTGTACATTCCTCCCCATTCAAGCAGGGCCTCCTATTTCTCCCCTCCCCAGCCAGGCAGCCCCCCCACCCTGACCTGCTCCCTGCTGGCTCCTGCAAAGCATCTTCATTTTCCTCCTCCTCTTCTTCATGTCGTTGTTCAAGTGCCGGCCAGCTAGTTTTTGGGCCTATGACGAGGACCAGGGCGGGGCACGCATGAGTATGCAGTGGGGGTTGCTTGCATTGCGCAGCAAACTACATCCGTCTCTCCCAAGTGGCAGTGGGTTCCACAGGACAGGCTCTCATTTCTGCCCTGAAGCAGTGAACTCTGGTGGGCTGGAAGTGAGTGTGAATGGCCTGGTCCAAAACAGGAAAACCTGGACTTTTTGTACCCATTTTGGCCCTGGAAAGCCTCCTGCACCAACCTGGAAGCAGAAATAAAAAATAAAGCCCTTGCAACTGTTGGAAGGCCGAAGGAAGCCTCCAACTGAGGGAGGAAGCACTGGGGGGGGGGGGGGTCCAGGCGATTCACACTCACTTCCAGCCCACTGGAGTTTCCTGGGCAATGCAAGCGCCACCCCCATCCCCATACTCACAGGTCCCCCGATCCTGGCCCTCGGCAGAGGCCCAAAAACCAGCTGGCCCGCAGGAGGTGGTCCTGCATGTGGATGCTAGTGGAGCTGGGCTGGGGCGGCCTGTGTGCCGGAAGAGAGGGCTCTGCGTGCCTCAGTTTCCCCTTCATGGCTCTAATCCTTTCAATTCCTTTTTCAGATCAATTTTTATACAGCTTCAGAGACTCTGAGTGATAAAAGTCGATTCCCCTTTTTCCACCAGATGGCCCTCAAAGAAGGATTCCACTACCCAGCAATTGTCCAGCTGCTCCTCCACTTCAGATGGACCCTGATTGGCCTCTTTGCTTCAGACACAGAGAATGGAGAGGATTTCATGAGGATTTTCCCTCCTTTGCTTGTCAGGAGTGGAATTTGTGTGGTTATATCACAACGATTCTCAACAACTGGACATGCAGAAGCCCTCAGGGATTCCCTCTCTAAGTGGAGACAAGTCAACGTCTTTGTTCACTTCATGGAAGTTGAATCCCTGTTGTAGGAGACCTTGTGAAATCCAGAGGAGGGGGCTTGGAGTCTGGGGAAGGGGAAAGCAAATAGGAAAGAGAGAAAGACAAACAGAAAATTTCACCTCCACTTTCTTGACTTCTCACAACGTTCACACAGAACTCACAGAGACCAGAATAAATGGGAGATGGGGCAGGGGCAGCATTCGCACTCAGCACCAAAAGAAATCGGGCTTTTCAAAGGGAGAAACTTACAGTTTCCAGACTCTTCCTGTCAAACTCAGCTCGGAAGAGGAGCAGAGAAAATGCTTCAGATACAAACGGCAGAGCTGATAATTAAAGGATCTGAAAATGGATCTTTTAATTGTTTGGTTGAACAAAGAAAAAAAATTACAGTGGAGATTTCTATACGCACTTAATTTTTTTAAACTTTTTTATTTTGCTGTGAAGTACATAACAAAATAAAAACAATCCCCAGCTAAAATCGCAGAGAGTTCTTCAGCTAAATTCTTTCTGCAAAGGAGGTTTGATCAGGAAATCAAGAAATAATGATATAAGAGGCAATATGAAGATTTCCCTCCCCAGCTGAGAGCCAGTCAAACATGGCATTTCCCATCATTCCGGCATTCTCAGGGAGAGGATCAGGCAGCCAGGCTGGTTCTTGGTTCCCACAGCTCCCTGCTGACTCCCCCACATCTCACACACAGACTTTTAGCTGTAGGAACCAGTCCCTGAATTATTTTTTAAAGGTGTCAAATTCAGTAGCTGCTATTGAACGCCAAATTCCTCTGAATGACGTTTAGCAAGGTTTATTAAGTTGAAAGGAAAAGGAGCTAGAACAATTCAATAATTTCCTTTTTTGAAACATATACATATTTTCTTTGACTCCTGCATACTATCTAAATGTAAAAAATATCTCCTTCCAAATAAAAGAAACTTTACAATTCGTCCAATATCATAATGGTTTTGTTATATCTCATGTTTTTACATTTGTTCTGGCTGTGAGATGCTCCTTTGTGTTCAGGTCTGGCCTCAGAAGGATAATGTAGCACTTGGGGATGAAGATGCAACCCAGCAGACCAGCACTGGAGGCCAGGATGGAGAAGACCTGAACAGCCACCATGTATTTCCCTTTGGTACTCAAATAGGTGGGCACAAAAGTCACCCAGACACTGCAGAAGACCAGCATGCTGAAGGTGATCAGCTTGGCTTCGTTGAAGGCCCCAGGCAGATTCCTGGCCAAGAAAGCCACCGTGAAGCAGATGGCAGCCAGGAGGCCCATGTAGCTGAGGGTGACGTAGAACATGACAACAGCCCCTTCGTTGCATTGCAGGATGATCTCTCCATGCTGGGAGTGGAGGTCAGAGTCAGGGAAGGGGGGAGAAACTCCCAGCCACATGGAGCAGATGATCACTTGGACAGCAGAAGAAGAGAGGATGATGGAGTTGGCCAAGCTCTTCCCCAACCATCTCTTTGCTCGGTTTCCTGGTTTTGTGGCCAGGAAAGCCAGCACCACCGTGATGGTTTTGGCCAAGAGAGAAGAAACGGCAACTGAGAAGATGATGCTGAAGATCGTTTGTCGGAGAAGGCAGGTGGCTTTCCTTGGTTGACCAATGAAGAGAGAAGAAGACAAGAAGCAAAGCAGGAGGGAGACCAGGAGGATGTAGGAGAGGTCCCGGTTGTTGGCTTTGACAAGGGGAGTTTCTCGGTATTTAATGAAGAGGATTAAAACAAGAGCTGTGATTAAAAACAAGAGTAGGGCAGAAGAGACCAGGATGATGCCCAGAAGTTCTTCATAAGACAGGAAGGTGATAACTTTGGGGATACATTGGACTCTGTTCTCATTTGGATATTTATCATCTGGACACTTGGTGCATTTTTCTGTATCTGAGAAACCAAAAAGCAATTTTCTTTAACATTCTGTCCTTTTATCTTACAATAAATACTTTCTTTCAATAACAGCTGATACCATGGGCATTTTCCAAGAAGAACTTTTTAATGATTTCATTATGAAGATATATATATATATATATATATTTAAAAATGTAGCTCGGTATTTAAGTGGAGGGAAGTCCTAATTATTTCCTGTATAATGTGTAGAATCTTCATAGGAACCTACATTATTAGAGATTAGTAATGAATCATATAATCTTTTTAGGCAAACATCCTGAGTCTTGCCACATGGCAGTTAATATTCTGTGCTTGGAGGACACCTAAAGTATCTTGTAACTTCTGGAAGCAACCGGGAATTAAGGAGAAACTTCCTAATAGTAAGAACAATTAACCAGTGGAAGTTTGATTCTAAAGATTTTGGGTTCTTCAACATTGGAGGCTTTAAGAAGAGACTAGACAGTCATTTGTCTGAAATGATATAGGTTCTCCTGCTACAGCAGAGGGTAGGACTAGAAGACCTCCAAGGTCTCTTCCAGCTCCCTTCTGACTAATTGATTGATCTACATGACAGGCAGAATACTTGTGTAATGAGTTCCCCACCATAACTATCCACAGCACCACATTATGGACCAGTGAGTCCTTCTCAGTGATCCTCAAGGGGAGGATCCAATATACAGTGAATTGCAAGGTGTTTCAGAAGGTGGACCTCACACAATTCATCCAGTTCCAAAGAACTCAGGTGTTCCTAGAAAGGTGAACTTAGCAGCACAAGTCCAAACTAAGAAGCAGGAGAGAGATTTCCTCTGCTGTTAGTAAAGCTTGCTCAGTCTGCCACCCCCTCCTCCCATCTCTTCCCAGCCCCTCCTTCAAAGTCTTTTTGATTTACTTCTTTTTAGATAAAAAATTCTGCAGATTAAAAATAAATGTAAAAAACCAGGTGAGCTTCGATGTATCATTTAACTTGGACTTTCATGAAAATCTTCTGGGTGGATCCAGTTCCACAAAGCCTCCCATTTTCCTCAGGGTGACCCACCTTCCTGGGTGGAGAAGGTCCCCTCCGGACAAGGAACGCAGTCATAGCAGCAAACTGGCTCTCCTTCTCGAGCCCTCTTGACAAATCCAGGATGACAAGTTTTTGCACATCTGGACTGAGGCAGGGACTGAGCAGAAGAACAAGGAAGGCCAAAGAAAAGATGTTAGGACTCTCCATCCGTGGAAAACGGAGGGAGAAATGGATGGAGACAAGGAGCCTCTCGTCTTCACTGAGGTAGATAGGAAACCTCTGACTCCTTCTAAACAGATGCAGGAGGTAGAACATCTGGCAGATTCTTCATTTAATAATAATAATAATAAGTTGAATTTATTGACCGCACCCTCTCCCCACAGGGACTCGGGGCGGTGCACAGGGAAATTAAAAGCGAAAAATATACAAAATACATACAAATTAAAACAGATTAAACTCAATCAATCCTGTGCTAAAATCCCATTAACTAAAAATACCCAATAAATATAGTATACATTTAAAAAACCCATAGACAGAGAGACTACCCTAGGCCGGCCAGACGGAAAAGATGAGTCTTCAATTTCAGGTGGAAGGAGCGGAGGTCCGTGGTCGTTCTAATATCGGGGGGAAGGTCGTTCCAGAGGGCCGGGCCCGCCACAGAGAGAGCCCTTCCCCTGGGCGTCGCCCGCTGACAAAGTCTAGTGGACGGCACCCGGAGCAGTCCCTCTCTGTGGGAGCGAATCGGCCGTGAGGATGTATGAGGCAGGATCCGATCCCGCAGGTAGCTAGGTCCCGAGCCATGGAGCGCTTTAAAGATGATGATTAATACCTTGAAGCGCACCCGGAAGACGACAGGTAGCCAGTGCAGCTCGCGCAAGAGCGGTGTAACGTGGGTGAACCTGGTGGTTCCCATAATTGCTCGTGCGGCTGCATTCTGAACTAACTGAAGCCTCCGGGTGCACCTCAAGGGGAGCCCCATGTAGAGAGAGTTACAATAGTCCAGTCGAGATGTCACGAGGGCATGAGTGACTGTGCGAAGGGCATCCCGATCCAATAGGGGGCGCAATTGGCGAACCAGGCGAACCTGGTAAAACGCCCTCCTGGCCACGGCTGTCACTTGCTCTTCCATACACAGCCGGGTATCCAGGAGGATTTACTTCCTCCCTTTTCCTTTTGGAATTATTTATTTATTTATTTTATTTTATTAAATTTATACCCCGCCCTTCTCCTTATTAGGACCCAAGGCGGCGCACAGGCATTATTAAAACCACAAAATACAATAAATATCAATTAAAATATATTAAATTAGTTAACCCGTGCTAAAACCCATGTTAAAAACCTTACAATACAATTGTAATTACAATACAATTACATGTTAATTACAATACAATTACATTACAATAAAGTACTTTTCTACTTAATAGTCTAGAGCAGTGTTGGTGAATCTTTTTGGCACTGAGCGCCAAAACAGGAACACACACAAACATTTTTGGCCACATGTGCTAATATGGGTGTGAGCCTGCGCACACACTGAAAACTAGGTGATCATATGGTTTCCAGCATGCGCACCAGCCATGTGGCATGCATGTGCGCATGAAGACCAGCTGCCTGGTGTGCATGCACCAGTTTCAGATTTCCGGGGTCCTCGTGCTTCCCTGTCTGCCCACCTGATTCCCATAGGGGTGGCAAGACGTCCCCACTGAGAATCCGGTTCTGCGGCCCTGGGCAGGGAGAGAAAGTTGGGGGGGGAAATGCCTCCTCCCTCCACTGGAAAGCCGGAATTCCTTCCCTTTCCTTGGAAGAAGCCAGCACAGCCCCCCCTCCCCCCACTTCTTCCAAGGGAGAGTCTCCAAGTGTGAGGAGCTGCGGAGATGGGGGCTGGTATATGTGGGTTTGATGGTCCCCATGGACAATGGACTCAGCAGGACCAGCCTGTGGGGGGCAGGGAGGACAGCAGCTTTTGATGTAATCTAGAATTGTGGGGGGGAACTGCCCTGCTTGTGTAATTTAAACCTTGGAGAAGACAAGAGCAGAACTGCAATGCAAAGTGAAGGGCAGGGGAATCAGTGGGGAGCTGGGGGCTGTGGGAAGGGTGGGGGGTTGGGAGGAAGAAGGGGAAGGACGTGGCTGAGTGAGGGAGACATACTTTCTTTTACAACATTGATATTCCCTCCCCCTCTCCACAAACACTCCTGTCACTCTTGATGATACTCCAAGCCATTTGGCTGCCTTCCCCTCACAGCCCTGCAATGGCTCGGATTGGAGTGAGATACACGCGTGTTTGTGGAGCGGTTGCCCGGCGGTGGGGAGGGGGGTGAAGCCAGGGGGTTTTCAGGCAGAGCATCCGAGGTGTCCCCAGCCTTTGAGGGAATTTGGAGGAAGGGAGAGATGACTTGGAGGGCAAGAGGACCAGGGGATTGTGTCCCCCCCCACAAGTCCCACCTGAGAGACGCTGGCAGGGGGGCAGTGCTGGGCAAGCGCTTGTCCCCAATCCAGCAGCCCCCGAGCTTCCCCTCCCAACCCCTCCCATCCAAGGACCAATGAAACCAGGCTGTTTCCTGAAAGGCTGCAGGGAGCCTCACTTGGCTTCACAGACCCTCCAAGACCCTCCAGGACACTTATTAGTGGCCATCAAAGCAGCTTGTGTTTTTCTCTCTCTATCTCCCTCCCTCTTCCTATCTCTCTCTTTCTCTCTCTGCCCTTCCAGATCACAACTTGGCATTTTCAATTGTTGCTCAGGAGGAAGGCAGAACCTGCTGGCTCTCCAGGGAAGCCCCTCAGAGGTTCCCCTGTGGGGGTCTGGCAGAGGCGGTCACTGCAGAGCCCCCAACCTGGCTGACCCCACCCCTCCCTTCCCTCTCAGTCTCCCCACTTCCAAAATCCCCCCAAGTGGAACATTTCTAAGAAGCTCTGCATAATTAGATGAAAGGCGATTGGGATTGTTTTGGCTGCCCCAATCGAGTTGGGGCTGGTTTATGGAAGGAGAGTGGGGGTTGCCCCCGGGGGAACAAAACCAAAAGAGTCCCCAGGGTTGGTACTTGTGTGTGAGAGAGAGAGGGGGGGAGGGAAAGAGCAATCAATGGGGAGGGAGCTATGGCATAGAGGCAAGAGATAACCAGGTGGGGTGAAGAAAGGTGAACATTCAGAGAAGGGTGTCACTCAAAATCCCCTCCCTTGGATGAAAGGGTGGGGCTGGGATGGACATGGAGCCCGTAGGTGGGAGGGGGAGGGAGGAACTGCGTTCTCCTCCAGCCCTCCTGAGGCCCCTCCCATCCCCCATGGGGGCTTTTCCTTCTCCTGGCTGCTCCAACACCCCAGCCAGAAGCAACACCATGACAGCCACCGGGGGGGGGGGCAAGGGAGTGGTAGTGGAAAGGACAGGCCAGGGTTCCCTCCCTCCCCACCTGAGCAGGCCCTCCAGCCCATGGCACCGATGTGGGTATCTCGCCTCCTCGCCAGCAGCTCCTCTTCCTGCATCTCAGCTGCTGGGGAAGGAGCAGCAGGCAGGGCAGCCAGACTTCCACCCAGCAAAAGCTGCCCTGCTGCTACGTGTGCCTGAACCGGCCAGGTGCTACAGACTGCGGATCCTTATCAGAGCCTCGGGTTGGAGCTGGGCAAGAAATCTGCTTGGGTGGGGAGGGAGGGAGGGAAGCTCTTTTTGTTGATGGTTTTTGCGAGTGTCATGCACGCCAGAAACCAAAACCCAAAGTGGCTCATGCGCACGTGTGCACTAGAAACAAAGATTACTTTCCTGGTGTGCACATGCGCTCTGGGTGGCTCCTCTTCCACTTTCTGGCACTCCAATGCACATGAAGACCAGCTGACTGCCACTCCTGAACCTGTGAGAACAACTGGTGATGGCTCCGTGTGCCAGGAGAGATGGTTCTGTGTGCCACTTCTGCCATGCGTGTCTTAGGTTCCCCATCACGGCTCTAGGCTTTGCCCACTTGAAATGGGACCTCAGGCTTTGGCAAACAGAGAAAAGACACCAAAATTTCTCCCACCTTATTGAGCAACTTTAGCTGTGAAAGAGCCTCTTGTCTGATATAAAGTCTCTGTCTTACAAAATACGCCAGATCCTCTTCCCTGGGATCCTCCTTGGGGAGAACCAATGAGCCCACAATGAACAGATCTGTTTTTATCTCTCCATTTTGGTCCAAGTACAGTTTTTTCTGAGAAATATTCCAAAATTCGTTCTTCTCCAGAAAGGGATGAAACTAGAATGGGAACATCCAGGAATTTGAGAAACAGAAAACTTTGTTTCTTATCCCACATTGAATCTTTCTTCTACAATTGTCTCATCTCCAAATATGGTTAAATAGGGTACAAATACTGCCATTATCTTCATAAGTGAATGAAAAAGTTTGAGAAAAAAATCATCAAAATATAGAGAAAATATAATCAACACTGTTGGTCAATTATAGGGAACATTCTAGAGCAGATGAGAAATAAAATGAACAGAGAAAAAAAGATGATCCAGAAACTCTTTGAAAACAACAGGGTGATTCCCAGAAAGCCTGGGTTGATCAAGAAGAAATCTCTCAGGCTCATCTTCTCCCTTGTAATCCTGATGGAAAACTCCTCCAGATCAGAGCTGGGTTCCTACCTGTGTGGACCAGTTTGGCTGAACCGGTAGCAACTTGGCGGCCTCGGTCACTGGAACCTACAATGACCCAGGCTGGCCACCCCCCTGAACCGGTTCTCTCGGCCATATTGTTTTTGCCTTCTGCACATGCGCAGAGCAACCGGCAGTAGAGGCAGCCAGAATCCACCCCTGGCTTGATCTCACTTAGGAGCCTGAGTTTATTCCTGAGCCCCATTGGCCTTTCTCTCTGCCTCTCCCGGCCAATGTTGCTCACGAGGAAACTGCAGCTAGGATCTCCCATGTGTTGCCCGCCCGAAAACGGCATGGAGGCATGGGCGAAAGCTGGGAGGGGGATGCAACACATGAGATGGGACCTGGCCAGCCTTACTGTCACAGCAGTAGCCACTCCCCACATCCCCAAACCAGGCCCACAGTTGACACCAGACCAAGGCCACAGCCCCCACCAACTCCCTTTGTCCACCTAGCCGGCAGGAGCCACAACAGCACCAGTCATGGCTGAGCGCCCAGACTGAGGGGGGGGGGGGATGTTGTGGGGGGTGAGAGCCTTTGTCCACTCAGCTTGCAGGTGCCACAGCCGAGCAGGTCATGGTTGAGAGCTTCCTTTGCCAGCTGGTAGCCGAAAAGTTCTCCCTCTTAAAATCCTCCAGTGATGGAGCTTTAGGATCCAAACACACTTTAACCAACCAACTGAGGCTTAGTTTCGAAACACAAGAAGAAAGAACCGGTGAGTGACTGTGCCCAGACTGAGGGGGGGGGATGTTGTGGGGGGTGAGTAGGAGGGTAGAAGGTCTCTGACCAAGTGCTGGGAAAACAGGCAAGTGGAGGACCTCGCTTTCCAGTCTCCGGTGAGTGGCTGAATCCAGCCGGGGGATCGGAGGGGGCAGCTGAGCAAGCGCTGGGCAAGCAGGCAGGAGGGAGACCTCGGAGGCTCATTGTCAACCCAGCTTTGTGCCCAGTTGGCTTCGGTTGGCTTAACAGTGGGGCAAGGGGAGTTGAGGGAGGCTGCTGGGCAGAAGTAGGGTAGGGGGTGGCCGGGCCTGGCCACGAGATGCACATCTTACTGGAGAATGGCAGCTCCGGGTCTTGAGGCTTTTGGGGGGGGGGGGTTCTTTTAAAAAATCCCTCTGCAGAGGAGCAGAAAACTTCCAAGGTTTCTTTGGGGGAGGGAAGAGGGGCAGCATCCCCCCCTCCCTGGGTGCCTTCAGCCTCTGGGCCTTTGCACAGTAAAGAAAACCTTCTTGCAAGTGTGAGAAATTGTTAATGGCCTCCACTGTGCAAGGGCCGGGAGTTTCTGCAGGCTCCGAGGCTTCAGGTGCCCAGGGAGGGGGGAATGCTTCCCATCTGCCTGCCCCCTCCAGAAGCAACCTTGGTCTTTTTTGGTGGGGGTGGGGGGATCCCCAGAGCACCCTTGGAAAGGACTTCCCTTCCCTTGGGCAAGGGCAGAAGGCCCCCCCATCTAGCCACAACCACTGAAGTGGTAGTAAACTATTTTAACCCCCCCTGCTCCAGATGTTCCAGTTCTACTCCATTGTAATGGGAGATGAAGACATTTTGGAAAGCCTGAAAGAAGAAATCTCCCCCCTGCTCTTTTCTCAGCCTGAGAAGTCAGTGAGGATCCTTCCTGGGTTTCTCTCTCCCCCCTTATGCAGCTGCAGGATTCTGGCTCCAAGGCCTTTGGGAGCTGCCCCCTCCCTCCCCCTCCCCTCTGCAGAAACTCCTCTGGCTGCAGAATTGGGATCCCTCCGATCTTCTCCTCTTGTCCCCTGATCTTCTCCTGCCCCCCCCCCCTTCTCCCCCCTGCACAGTCTCAGTGGCTGCTTGGAGGGGGGGGGGGAGATTTCTGGTTTTGCAGGGCTGAGAGAAAAAGGGGAAGGAAGAAGAGGCCCTCCAAGGCTGCCCCCCCTTTGGCCTTTCTGCAACCAAATTCTCTCCCCAAACAGAGGAACACCCCCCCCCCCCCCCAATACTGCAGGGCAAAGCAGGCTGGCCCCATAACTGGGCAGGGTGTGGGGGGAGAGGCTGCAGCAGTTATGGTTGGAAGTGAGTGAGTGAGTGAGTGTGTGTGTGTGTGTGTGTGTGTGTGTAATGGCCGGTGTCATCCAAAAGAGTTTTTGTTTCAAGTGGGTCTCTTAGCTTTGGAAGGAGGAAAGGAAGGGATAGAATGACAGAGAAAGAGAAGAAAGAGAGAGAGAGAAGGGAGAGAGAAGAAAAGAAAAAGGAAAGAAAAGGAGAAGAAAGAAAAAGGGAGAGAGAAAGAAAGAGAGGGATGGAAGGAAGAGAAAGGGAGGGAGGGAGGGAGAAGAAAGTGAAAGAGTTATAATTGGATGGATGGATAGATACATGGAGGGAGGGATGAAGGGAGAGAGAGAAAAAAAGAGAGGAAGGAAGGACACAAACTCTGGCTTCAGAAGACTCCTTGAAACAGCACAGCTGGTTGGAAGGGACCTCAGAGGTCATCTAGTCCAACCCCCTATTTTCAGCAGACCACCTTATATATCCGTGATAGGAAACCTAGGGCGGCACATGGAGCCATTGGTCAGGGCACACAAGACGCTGCCCTGTCAGCTGGTCAGTGGTCATGCATGCACTGGCCAGCTGAATTCGCCCTTTTTTGAAGCCATTCTTCACCCCCCTGAGGCTCCAGAGGCTTTATAGGATCCTGGGGAGGGTGAAAAGAGCCCCCCCCCCCCGAGGCCCTCCGGAGGCTTCATGAGCTTCCCTGAACTCTCCAGACCGTTCAAAATGATGCTCTGAGCAAATCGAACATCACTTCCGGTTCCGTCAGAGCGTCATTTGGAGTGAAGCCTCCTGAAGGTCCCTGAAGCCTCCGGAGGGCCTCTGATGGGGTGGGGAGGCTGTTTTCGCCCTCCCCAGGATCCTATAAAGCCTCTGGAGCCTGGGGAGAGTGAAAAGAGCATGTAAAAAATGGGGGGAGGGCCATGGCCAGCCAGTCACATGACCACCAAGCCACACCCACCCAATCACATGACCACCAAGCCACACCAATATTGGACTCCCACCCCTGGATCCAGCCCTCTTCCAATCACTGACTCCTGTTACACACGAGTGTAAGATCTGCTCACTATTATTCCAGAGTGTCAGAGGTGCAAAAATGAATCCAGTTACACGAGAGGAGATTTTAGCAGAATGAGAGAGAAAAACAGGATAAAAGGATGAGCTATTTTAGAGCTGAGCCAGGAAAGCAGAGAAGTTCAGTCTCCTCTTCATGGATTGTCTGAATGCAAAGACTGAGCAGCCATCAGTCAGAGAAGCTTCAACTGGGATTCCTGCAGAGAGGAGGGGGTGGGCTAGATGGCCTCAGGGCCTCCTCCCAATTCACAAAGGTTGTCATGCCACAACATGGAACTCTTGTGCTGTTGTTGCTCCAGCCCCACTTAGTGGCCGGGGGCAGAGAAGCCTAACTCTATGGTCTGAAGCCAGACTCCATTTTCTCTCAGCCTTTGGAGAAGATGGAAGCAGCCGTTGTGACCGAGACCCCTGGTCATCTGGAGACGGCCTCTGTCTCTCACACGGAGCATCACTGGAGAGGTTCCAGCTGCTCCTTTGCTGGCTGTTAGTGAATGCTGCCTATCTCGTCTTTCTATTTGATTTCCACCCTTTGCATCTCCTCAGTTTCCCCTGCCCTGTTCTCCCAATAAAGCCTCCAGATCCACACCAAGCTCCCTTTCATTGGAGGAGAATAGGGGGGCTTAGCGGCCTCTCCAGCTGCACACAGACCCACCTGCAATGGGGACGGAAGGAAGGTGGAATTTCACCAGGCTCATCACAAACCCACAAATAAGGGGATTTGTTAAAAAAAGAATACAGCATTTTCAAATTATCAGTGCTTAATATAAAAATGCCATGGAATCTACTCTTGGAACCATTAATTCCCTGAGTAATTAAATTGGCCAGATCTCTTGAGATGGTTCCCCTCCTTCTCCTCTGGATTCCTTCTCCAAAGGATCTAAGATTAATGGATCCATATCGGGACCCCCATACCTGCCACGGCTGCAGCCTTGGAGACCCCAAAATCTTTTCTCTCTCCTTCCTTCCCCTCCTCGATCTGGAGGAATAGGCGGCATTCATCGCATGGCCCACAGTCTTTATGAGACTGTAATATTGGTACTCATTTTGGGCCCTTAATCTCCCCCATTTCCATTGGGTCTCCAGTGGGGCTTTCTGGGTGCATCTTCTGCGGCCTTTGACAGAAAAGACGTTCTTTGAAAGAGAACAGTGGAAATAAGGATCTTGAAACTTTTCTTCCACAAAGAATAAGAGTTCAAAGGCAGAATCACTTGGCCTTTCTTTTGCCAGATAAGCAAAATTCCAAATACTATGGATGTATGTGAGAAGTCTGCGCTTGTTTATTTCATACGCTGCAAACCTTGTGAGGATCCAGACTTTCCCTTCAATGGGTCCTGGGAGACGCATAAATGTTAAATGGAAAGGAAGAATTCTCTCCCAAATGGAATCAAATTCCATGAAGTGAACAAAGACGTTGACTTGTCTCCACTTAGAGAGGGAATCCCTGAGGGCTTCTGCATGTCCAGTCTTTGAAAATCGTTGTGATATAACCACACAAATTCCACTCCTGACAAGCAAAGGAGGGAAAATCCTCATGAAATCCTCTCCATTCTCTGTGTCTGAAGCAAAGAGGCCAATCAGGGTCCACCTGAAATGGAGGAGCAGCTGGACAATTGCTGGGTACTGGAATCCTTCTTTGGGGAACATCTGGTGGAAAAAGGGGAATCGACTTTTATCACTCAGAGCCTCCGAAGCTGGTCTATAATTGATCTGAAAAAGGAATTGAAAGGATTAGAGCCATGAAGGGGAAACTGAGGCATGCAGAGCCTTCTCTCCCAGCATATCAGCCGCCCCAGCCCAGCTCCACTAGCATCCACATGCAGGCGCCCCTCCTGCCGGCCAGCTGGTTTTAGGGCCTATTTTGAGGACCAGGGAGGGGGGTACCTGAGTATGAAGTGGGGGGAGGGAGGGGGCTTGCATTGTGCAGGAAACTCTGGAGGGCTGGAAGTGAGTGTGAATGGCCTCCACCCCCCTCCTCCCCAGGGCTTCCTCCCTCAGTTGGAGGCTTCCTTCGGCCTTCCAACAGTTGCAAGGGCTTTATTTTTTATTTCTGCTTCCAGGTTGGTGCAGGAGGCTTTCCAGGGCCAAAATGGGTACAAAAAGTCCAGGTTTTCCTGTTTTGGACCAGGCCATTCACACTCACTTCCAGCCCACCAGAGTTCACTGCTTCAGGGCAGAAATGAGAGCCTGTCCTGTGGAACCCACTGCCACTTGGGCAGGAAAGACAATGACAATGACGAAGAGGAGGAGGAGGAGAATGAAAAGGCTTTGCATGAGGTGGCAGGGAGAAGGTCAGGTGGGGCTGGCTGGGGAGGGGACAATCATGGTGCTTAGGGGGCAGCAGCCTCCATGCTCTGACTGTGCTGGGGGGTGAATGAGAGGCCCTGCTTGAATGGGGAGGAATGTACCCACACACCCTGCCTCTCTGCTCAGGTGTCGCCCACACCATTGGCAGCAGTTTTGGTGCCCTCACACACACAAAGACACACACACACACGCACGCACGCACACACACACACACACACACACACACAATTGGATTGCTCTCTTAACCTCCCTGTCTCTCTCTTGCCCCATTTACTTGGAAGCTGCTCCATGGGATAAGAAGCCGAGAAACAAGAGAGGAGAGAGAGGTTTGCAAAGTCAGGGAGTTCTTGTTGCAGGATGGGAGGGAGAAGCAGGAGGGATCTGAGTGGGTTGGGGAGGTCTTGAGGGTCTCTTCTATCACCAGGACCCCCATGCCCTTCCCCACCCTCAGATTCCTCAGGGGCACATTGGGATCCTTCAATCGGGAGCTCTTAGGAAAGGATCCCCTCCTTGTGGGTTGCAAACAGCTCTTTCCAGTGGGGGAAACAGGACAAAGCAAGTGGGGGGAAAGAGTTTCCTTTGCTCTGTTTCCAGTCTGAAGGAGACCCCGTCCCACGTGGGACCACAAGGCTGCCCCTCCCATATCATTCCACCACCACCACCACCATGGCTCCCACCCACTGGCTGAGTGCAGGCCTTACCTTTGCAATCCCCACAGACTGGAACTGCAAAGTAAGGCCAAAGGTTTTGGCTGGCAGAGTTCTTCTGGCTGAAGGGGAGGCCAAAAACAAAATGCACGGAGGCCCCAGGAGAGAAAAATGGAGCCCTCTGCCTCAGCTTCTTAGCTCAGGCAAAGTGGAAGACAGAGCCATGTCACCTGGCACACGCGGCCTTCCCCTGTACTCTTCTGGTGCACACGTGTGTGGGATGATCAGCTGGCCGTTGCATGCATGGCAGTGCCAGAAACTGGAAGAGCTGGTCTTCCTGAGGCAGGGCATAAAGCAAATTTTAGACATAAGAGTGAAATGAGTTGGGGTCAGACTGGATGATCTTTAGTCATCTTTATCTTTACACTTTGTAAGGAACAAAAAGCATCTTTGAGACAGGAAGCTCCAACTCAGGAAATTCAAGTGTCAAACCACAAACACCTGCTTGTAAGTAGGTGGAGTCAGTTGGAAGTCCAAGTCCCTTGCAAGTCAGATAGAGGGCTTAACCACATAAGTCAGAATGGAACTGGCGTTTCCTGTATGCTTCTCTGCCCAGCAATAAGGACCTGAATCAACCAGAGAGGAGTTAAGTATTTCCTGTGATGCTGTCTTTGTCAAAGTAGAAGAATGAGTGTTTGCTATCAGAAGACTGTTCAGAAGTTCCATGCTGGCCTTTGACTAGCTTTCTGAACCTGGCAGCCATAAATAAACTTTTCCTGATTCTGAGAAGTCCAAGCCTCGTTATTTATTTATTTATTTATTTATTTATTTATTTATTTATTTATTTATTTATTTATTTATTTATTTATTTATTTATTTATGTATTTATGTATTTATTTATTTATTTTTCATATTTATAACCCGTTCCCATCTCACAACAAGGGACTCGGGGCGGCGAACATAGAATTAAATCAATAAATACAAAATACAATACATAGATATTAGATGCCTGTGTTGTAACCGTTTTTAAAACCCTCGTTTATAATTGGCGGTGCTGGGGTTACGCAAGGCCGGCTAGTTGGAAGAAGTGAGTCTTAAGACATTTGCGGAAGAGGCGGAGGTCAGGAATGGTGCGGATTTGAGGGGGCAGGTCGTTCCAAAGGGCCGGCCCTGCCACAGAGAAGGCCCTCCCCCTGGGCGCCGCCAGTCGACATTGCCCGACCGACGGCACCCTGAGGAGGCCCTCTCTGTGGGAGCGTGTCGGTCCCAGGGATGTATGGGGCAGTCTTGCAGATAGCTAGGTCCCGAGCCATGGAGCGTTTTGAAGATGGTCGTTAGGACCTTGAAGCGCACCCGAAAGACCACAGGAAGCCAGTGGAGCTCGCGTAGGACAGGTGTTATATGGGAGTGTTTAGGCGCTCCCGTAATTATCCGTGCGGCCGCGTTCTGGACTAACTGTAGTCTTCGGGTGCACTTCAAGGGAAGCCCCATGTAGAGAGCATTGCAATAGTCAAGTCAAGATGTGATGAGTGCTTGAGTGACTGTGCGTAAGGCTCCCCGATCCAGTAAGGGACGCAATTGGCGCATCAGGTGTACCTGATGGAATGCCCCCCTGGCCACGGCCGCCACCTGATCTTCCATAGTCAGCCTGGAGTCCAGGAGGACACCTAGATTGCGTGCCTTCTCCACAGGGGCTGGTGTTTCGCCCCCAATGGCCAGAGTTGGAATAATCTGGCTGAAACGGGGTGCCGGAAGCCACAGCCACTCAGTCTTGGACGGGTTGAGCCTGAGTTTGTTACTACCCATCCAGATCCGTACAGCCTCCAAGCACCGGGACATAACCTCGACGGCATCATTGGGGTGGTCCGGGGTGGATATGTACAGCTGGGTATCATCAGCGTACAGATGATATCCCACCCCGAAACCACGGATGATCTCACCCAGCGGCTTCATATATATGTTGAACAGCAGGGGCGAGAGGACCGACCCCTGAGGGACCCCACATAAGAGGGATGTAGAAGTCGACCTCTTCCCCCCCGTCAACACATATTGTGACCGACCAGAGAGGTAGGACGAGAACCACCCTAAAACGGTGCCTCTCAGCCCCAACCCCCCCAGTCGGCGTAATGGGATACCATGGTCGATGGTATCAAAAGCCGCTGAAAGGTCTAATAGGACTAAGATAGAGGAAAATCCTCTATCTCGTGCCCTCCAGAGATCATCGACCAATGCGACCAATGCCGTCTCGGTACTGTGCCCGGGCCGGAAGCCGGACTGGCGCGAATTTAGATAGTATGCAACATTCCGGTTTCTGCCAGTACTTGAGCGCCAGCCAGTTGATCGTCCTCTGTGTGTGCCAGGGGTGGGTTTACTGGATGGTGAAATTTAATGTGCCTTCCTGTACCCGTTCTTCCGGAGGCCCCATAGCCTCCCCTGGCCTGCAACAAGATGCGAAGGAGAGGCTGTTCAGCAGAGGTCAGTGGGTTGGCGGGGAGGTTGCGCAGGGCTGGAGACGGCAGGGAGGCTGGACATCGAGGTCACCCTGAGTTCCTGCCTGGGCGGCTGCTCCTTTGTACCCCATTGCTGGCAGCAGTTGGCTTTCTTTTGACGATCCTTCCCCTCCGGGCATCCAGGCACGCCCTGGGTCAGTCAGCAGCCTGCACACTGCCTCCATGTGATGCTCTAGGGGTGCAGCGATGAAGGATTGCTCGGAGAATGCCAACTGCAGCTGGGAGGGTCTCCAGGTGGGAGGGGTGGGGGGAAGATTTTGTAGGGCTGGAATGGAGGAGGCAGGAAGGCAGGGGCCGAGGCTAAACCCCCCACACCTGGAAAAAAGAATCTCCAACCATCCCGGAACTGTGCCCGTGAGGTAAGGGAAGCAAGTCCTGGGAGAGACCTCCCCTCCCCCTCCAGAGAGCCCAGGCGGAAAGAGAGGAGGGGGGGGGCTGGTTGGAATGAGGGCGAGCAGGCGGTTTAGTGACCCACTTTCTTTGCTCGGGTGGGCGGAGAAAGGAAGGAGGCACGCGATGGCCGAGAGCGAAGGTGGCCAGGATGCTTTATCCCACGCCTCCTTCCTTTTTCCACCTGCCCGATTGAGCAAAGGAGGCGCTGAAGCCAAACTGCCACTCGCCCGCCTTCCAACCAGCCCTCCCCCTCCTCTCTTTTGGCCTGGGCTCCCTAGAAGGGGAGGGGGGGCTCTTTCCAAGACCGGCTTCTTTCCTTCCCTCCTACAGCTGGCAAAAGAGGCATTTTCACAGCTACAAGTTTATTTTATTTATTTTTCATATGCTCCCATCTCACCACAAAGGGACTCGGGGCGGCGTTGATCATGCCCAGCCAATTGGCAGTCACATGACCGCCAAGCCGCCCCCACCCGATCACATGACCACCAAGCCACTCCCACCCAGTCACATGTCTGCTGAGCCACTCCCACAAAAAGGCCACACCTACAGAATAGATTCGAAAAATTTTTTAATACACCACTGACATGGGCACCAGAGACAGACCTGCCAACATGCACCCTGGGCAACTCCTCTTCCAGATCGCATTCCTGACAAGAGGGCTGAAAAGGTTCTCCCTCCATGCCCTCTTCCAAGGAAGGTTTTTCCAAGGCTTTATAAGGTGGTACCAATACTTCACGTGATTTGGATTCTCTCCTTCAGTTGATGCAGCCCAGGATTGCAATGGCTTTTTTTGGCTGCTGCCGCACATTCCTGGCTCACAGTTGAGAGATTGTCCCCTAAGATTCCCAGATGCCTCTCACAGTTCCTGCTATTGAGCCAGGCTTCACCTGATCTGTTCCTGAACATTTGGTTCTTCTAGCCTCAGTATAAGACTTTACTTTTCTCTACATCGGATTTCATTTTGTTAGATAGGCCCAGGGTTCAAGTCTATCTAGATCCACCTGGACCTTCAGCCTTTCTTCTGGGGTGTTGGCTATTCCTGCCACTTAAGTATCATCTGTAAATTTGATGAGTTCCCCATCCATCCCTCATCCAAATCATTGATGAAGATGTTGAAGAGGACTGGGCCTAAAATGGAGCCTTGGGGTCCCCCACTGCTTGTTTCCCTCCATGTAGACAGAGTTCCATTGAGGACCACAGGCTGAGTCCATCTGGGGGTGATGCTGTCTATCCCACATATTTTTAACTTATCAAGAAATAAATGGTGGTTTATTTTGTCAAAGCCTTTCTAAAATCGAAGTACTGTATACTATGTGCACTGCATTTCACTGGTCCACTAATTTAGCAATTTTTGTCAAAGAATGAAATGTTTATTTATGATCTGTTTCTGGATCCTTCATTAGTTGAACTAAGTTGTCAATATCTGGACTGAATAACAAGGTTTCAAATATGCATCCTTCTCTTTGTCCTTGGTAAACATCAATCCTTCTTCTCATGGCTCCATTGAGCCCAAACCTCCCTCTCAAACAAGGACCTGGAGAAAGAGCTTGGATCAGGGCCAACAGGCTGAGCTCCATTTTGAAGACAATCAATTTCCTATTTCTCTGTTAATTATGGCAAATGCAATAACATCTAGATAGCCAGCAAACCTTTGTTTACTTTGCTGTTAAAGATGAGATATTTTATGACAAATTTGTTACTAATATTATATTATTAACCTATGCATTAATTCTTATAAAATCTATATAGCTGTTCACTACCTAAAACCTTCTGGTTCTTCTGCAAGGAATACATTTTTTTCAAGTTTAATTAAGAGGATCATGGCATAAATTTCAGCCACAATATCTGCTAGTCTATTTGGCCTATAATTGCTAGAGTCATTTTTATTCCACGTTTTAGATAGATAAAATGCTACTATTGCCAACTTCTATCCAACTGGATAGGACAGGCATTATTTATATGTGGAAATGAAAATGCCAATAGAGTACACAACAACCAGGGATATTTTTTGATCAGTTAAATAGTTGGTAGAATGTCTTCTCCAGGGAATGTATTGCTTGCATTTCAGGTCTTTTATGATTAATCTCAACTTGGACATAATGGGGTAAAATATTGACATTTTTGGTAATATGGAGAAAAGCAGCTCTTGAATTCCACGGAGAAGACATGATTGCATCTATTGCTCACCCACCACCACCCACCCCTCACTTTATCAGATGGAGAAAAACCCACACAAACCTGTGGGACTTTGTAGGTGCCTCCTAATGTTGATGCCTGGATGGAGATGTCCCTGCTAGCTGCATCAAGAAGAGCCAGAAGGTTCTCCTTCCTTCCACAGCCGTAGTTGGGGACATTGGCTTCTCCAGTGGAGAGAATGTCCAGCAAGGCATCTGAAGTGCGGAAAGTGCTCCAATAGTTCTTATGGATGTTGTAGCCCAGTGTGAGATTGTGCAGGAGCTGGGAATTCTTGTTGACTGTTTGGATGTTGAAAATGTACATTAAGCCACCTGGAAAATTATGAGCATTCCTATTGTAAAAAAAAGTTATTATAATGGGCAGCAACAAATACTGTTTAAAAATATATAATCCTCCATAAGCCTCCTGAGCCTTAAGCCAACATTGATCCAAAAGCAATGATCAATTATACAAATAAGGAAATGGGCTGAGGTACAGAAACTACAACTGATTCCACCACTACTTTAAATAACATTTATTATTCAAGTGATAAATTAAGGATTGAACTGAGAGAGGAAAATAATCTGCAGCCTTTCAGCTTTTTTTTCAGACCTGTTTTTGAGTCTCTTTCACAAAATCAGACAAAAGAGAGAATCCATTGAAACTAAAATCATTCAGAAAATTAGACATATCCCCCCAATATAGAAATAAATGAAAAATAAAACAGAAAAGAAGGAGAGTGTTAGAATGGAGGGAGGGCAACTCCATCATCCTGAATGACTTACAGATCATTGAAAACAAACTGAAGAGAAGGAGCCACATTGAAAAGCAACTTTGTGTGCAATGTTTCCTCTCCAGTGGTGACTATCCCAATGAGATTGTCTCCTGGGCTGTAAAAGCTCTGTGGTCCTTTTCCATCCTGGTGCTCCAAACTCTTCGGGCATTTCATCCTCAGCTTTCCAGAGACTGGATGGGACAAAAGCAGCATCAGAAGCAGAAGCAGGAGGTCCATCATTCATGGGGTGAATCAAACAATCTCCTTCCTGTTTCTAAAGGAGAATTAGAAGGATTCAAAGGATTCTCACAAGGTGGAAAGTGATCCAGTGTCTTTCCTGATTGAAACACAGAGAAACACTCAGCTTCACCTGGAAAGGAGAGAGACGGACATTCAAGAGCACAGACCCTGCCTGTCCCTAAACTCCCTATTTCTCTGCCCAAAGTCTCCCCTGGAGGATTCGGCCAAAGAGCAGAGCTGAACCTTTGATCATAATTCTCCCTCTCAGGAGGGATCCCTGGAGAATCCAACCAGTTCTTGGACTCAAAGGTTGTTGGGAAATTCTCTGGAGGGAAAAGAAAGGCAAATAATCCCCATGTGATTCATAATAACAGGGGCAGAGATGGAATTAAATCCCTTCTCTAGAATTCAGAGGTTTGGGGTCTCAATGCTCAAAACTGGCCCCAGAGGGAATAAAGGGCACTTGTGGCTGAAGAAAAAAAAGAAATGTGACCTTTGTTGGCATTGTGGTTAAAGAGAAAAATCCCAGGTGGGCAGTTAATGCCAGAGCATGTCACAAATCTGAAAAAGCTGCCTGCTGAGCTGACATCAAAGTTTATTTTATTTGAAAGTCAATGCTCAAGGGCACCACCACAAAAGGGTTGATGAAATAGTGCAGGCAGTTTCTAAGAACAGAATGAATTTTAGTGAAAAAATAGTTATCAGACCTTTGCAGAGTTTTAAAAAAATCACACAAACACACAGAGATGTAAGAAAAATGAGTGAAAATAGATGGAGAAATCAAGGCTGCTTCTCACGCCATGTGAGGAAAGAAGGAAGGAAGGAAGGAAGGAAGGAAGGAAGGAAGGAAGGAAGGAAGGAAGGAAGGAAGGAAGGAAGGAAGGAAGGAAGGAAGGAGAGCTCAGGATCTTCCTGTTGCAGATGAAAAAACTGATCTGAAAAATCCAACTTCCACCTTCAGAGACTTGAGAATGCAGAAGCCCATATCCCATGTTCCCCTGTCCCCCTTTCCCATGCAGAGGCCAGACAAGGGGACTCTTGCAGGGATGCCAGACAGGACTCTGCCTGGCTGAGTGGGGAGCCCCTCTTGGGAGAAGGAAGCTTGGGAGCCTCGTGTTGGGGAAGGGAAGCAGATCTGCAAAATCCCCCTCCAGGTTACATCTTCTGAGTCCTGGAAATAGGTGGGAGACCCTATCCCATGTTGCACAGCCACCTCTTTACATGCATGGGGCATTGTACGAGAAAGCCAAGCCCAGACCCACAGAGAAGGCCCAGAATGGCCAGGAAGGGGGAGGGGATGTGGGGCATTCCTGGGAAGGGGCCAACCTGGTTTATGGGTCCCAGGGTTGAAGGTTGGTGGTTCCTCCAGCCTCACTTGGCCTCCGTGTCTTTCCAGGAGAGGCTCCTGGGGAAGAGAAGCCATGCAGGGCTGGGTCTTCCAAGGGGGATCCGGGGTTGCCTGGGAGGAAAGGGTGGGTGGTCCCACCATGGAGGGGACCCTCCATGACTCTCAGGAAGATGGGGGTCCCTGTGGCCCCTCCAGACCCTCCAGAGCCCCCAGCTGAAGAGACCTCCTCATTGCAGCCTTTACTGGGGAAGGGGATTAAGCCCCCCTCCCTCTGCAATCCTGGGAGATTTTGCCTCTTTCTCACCCCCTCACCTTTGAATGTTGCTCTTTATTTGACACCCCCCCCCCCTTTGGCTTGGCTCCTTCAGCCTCTTCTCCATCAGGCTGGGGGCAGGGAAGCTGCCAGGCAACTGTCTCTCCCCCCTTTTGATTGGTTGTAGGTTGTCATGACAATGGGGGCGGGAATAGAAGCAACCACTAGAGAGAAAGAGAGGCTGGACTTTTGTCTTCCCAGAGGAGGATTTGAATGCGAAATCTGCTTTCTTTTAGGAAATCCTGCTCAGATGAAGCCCAGAATCAGAAGGAGGGAAGAGACAGAGAAAATGAAGGAAAGTTTAAAAGATATATTAAAAAATGAAAGAAAAATTAAAACTTTGAGAGGACAAGAAGAGAAAACAGAATCTAAAAACAGATTTAAAAGATCAAAGCCTGTAGCAAAAATAATTCAGCTTTATCAAGAGTGACTCTTGAGATACATATTGCGATTAAAACCAAAGAATTATAAATCTCAGCCTCAAGCAACTATTTTGGACACATGAGGTGCATCTGCAGTTTCTCAGCTTGTTCCTGGCTTGTTGCTGAGGCTGCTAATCAACCCAGAGATAGAAAACAAGAGCTTAAAAAGGAGGAAGCCTAACCAGGGAGGATCCATTGCAAAATTGTCTCCGGCTTATTCAGCAACCTGCGAATTAGCCAAGTTTTGGTGCAGAGATTTAATTCCTGACAGAAGGGAAGAATGTCAACCAGCATTTTTCAAATGTGGAACTTGAAGATGATCAGACTTTAATTCCCAGAATCTCCCATCCAGCATGGTGGGCAGTGAATCCTGGGAGATGAAGTCCATGCATTGTTGGATGGGGAATTCTGGGACTGAAGTCCATTCATCTTAAAGTTTGACAAACACGTATGCAGACCAACAACTCTCCACAGGTGACCTCCATTTTGGAAAACAACAAACGCCACTGAAGAGACCACCAGTCATTGGCCGGCTTGCATAATGCAGAAACCATGATTTGTTATGGCCATCAGAAGTGAAATATGCCACAATTAATTGGACTGACATCTAACTCTAAGACCCTGAGGCTGGTTTGGAAGCCATCCTGGTGGGTTCTGAGAAGCCAACATTGAGCAAAGCATGGGACGCCCTGTGAATCCAGCCCCTTCCTGACCCTTCAGACTCAGGCAGAATCACAAAACCTTCCCAGATTCCAGATGCTGAGAACCTCACTGGACCAGGGATGACATGGGACCTTTCCAGGACCATCTCCTTCGCCCTTTCCATCTGGTTGGAACCACTGAGGCCAAGAACAGCCTTCTCTGAAGCTCCATCTTTGGCATCCGCTAATTGTTTCTGCTAACTGCATAGCTGCGGCTGAGGAACATGGAAGCTGGAGTCCATGCATTTGGAAGATGCACATGGGAAGGCTGCCTGTGGCTGTTCAGGCAGGACAGAGATCCATAAACAGGACTTCGAAAAAGACTCTTGAAAGCAGCTGTATCCAGCTGAGAGAGAGAGAGAGGGGGGGGGGGGGGAAGCCCGCCCAGTGAGGCTAATAACCACATTCCCCTTTTCAATTTGGCTCCATAAAGACCCAGCCTTTCTGCTCTGGGGAGCAACCCCAGTATCCTGAGGCCTGGCCTAACTGGGAATTCTGGAAACCAGCATCCAAAAACATCTGGGAGGCTCCAAGCAGGAGAAAGAGCCTCAAAGTCCCCAGTTGATCCTCTGAAAACACATGGAGAGATCTCTAAAAGTCTCCATTGAGCTTTGTCTAGGCATTGTGGGAAACCTCTGACCCCCTCCATCCACACAGGTTCACTTCTGCCTCTCTCCCATCATCCCAGCTCTGTTGCCTGAATGCCAGACCTGGAGTTGGTTCACACAATGTGCTAAGCAATGTATGACTTTTTAAATTTCCTTTTAATTCAGGAAAATATTTTCTGGATACCTGCAGGCTCCAACCTCCAGGAGGGCCCGTTTCTTCCTGCAGGGATCAGGCTGAGCTCACGTGCAATGCAGGCACATCTCGTGGCCCCACAGCTCTGCACCCTCCCCCAGAATACAAAACTCTCACTGGGTCAGTGTGTGTATGTGTGTGTGTGTGTGTGTGTGTGTGTGTGTGTGTGTGTGTGTGTGTGTACATGCTGCCCAGTGGGAGAGACCCGTTCTGGGGTGGGAGAGATGGGGGGGCTGGGAGCTCCTTCTGGTGCTGAGGCTAATATGAAAGAACCGCAGGGCTTCCTCCCCTCACATCCCCCCCCCCCAACTGAGTGATGGAACTGAGAGCCACAGACCAGGACCCGCATGGCCATGCACTGAGGAGGGGGGGCTCCAAAGGGACCAGAGAAGGCCAGAAGATCCCAATAGCCATGGGGAGAGAGGAAAATACGGAGAGGGTTGAGAAACAGGGCACTCACGGAGACCGAGTGATCCCAGGGATCTTGTTCAGTGGTGGGTTCCTACTGGTTCGGACTGGTTCAGCTGAGCCAGTAGTGGTTTGGCGGCCTGGGTTGGTGGAACTAGCAGTGACCCAGTCCTTCCATGCCCCCAAACCAGTTCTCCGGATGCCTCCATAAGAATGCCCATCTTGTTTTCCGCTTCCTCACTTTTATTGCCCTGTGCTGGAGCATGAAGTGCGCACCCATGGCATTCCCATGGAAGAAGCGGCAATAGTGCCTGCTGGAACACCCCCCTCCCCCCCCGATCTTCTTCCTGGGGCACCGCCTCTCCAACCCAAGTTCTGGACGGGAGGTTCTGAAGGCCCTGGACCAGTGGTGGGATTCAAAAAGAATTTGCTAGCACTTCTGTGGGCGTGGCTTGGTGGGCGTGACAGAGGAAGGATCCTGAAAAATCCCCCTTCCCTCCCCAGCCCCCCCCCCACCTGCTTCCCAGCTCCGTTCTCCTGTTGAGGACAACAGAAGGAGATCAGCTGGGAGGCAGGGAGGCAGAGGGGGTCGGGCCCTTCTATTTTCCAGTTCTCCGAACTATTCAAAACTTCTGCTACCGGTTCTCCAGAACTGGCTGAATATGACCTCTGCCCTGGAGCCTTGGTGAAGGCCAGGCCAGTCTGCCATAAAGCTCCCTGTTAGGAGTAGACTCCTAGAGTTGGGTAGACAATATTTAATATCATTATGATATATGGTCATTGTGGCTTTAAGGATGTTGGAATGTTAGAGTGCAATTAGTAAGTGGAATTTTCTCTAACTATAAGAAGAAGCCAGCAGAGTGAATCTCTCTCTATCTCTCTGCTGGAACTGCTGTTTGATACCTGAATTGCTCCTGTGTCGTGAACTGTCAATTACTGAAGAAGAACGAAGGAAGGAAGGAAGGAAGGAAGGAAGGAAGGAAGGAAGGAAGATTGTGTTTGCTGACTGTAAGCAATTTGATATTTGTTGAGACTTTGATTTTGAATCGCTTTAACATCACTGTTTGTTAAGCAGGAGTTTAGTTTAGTAGTTTTTACAGCTTCAGTAAAAGCTATTTTATTTTACTTAACAGTGTCTGGTCTACTAATTGTGTGTACATTAGCAACATTCTTCTAGCTGCATACTCAGCTGCACACCCTTTTGCTGTCTCCCAACGGAGAGATCACCTAACACTCCCTTCATCTGGGACTTCAAGGTGGAGGAAACGGCTGCTCTGGCGTCCATCACTCAGACTCGGCTGGGACCGGAGGGGGCGATTCTGCCCACGGAGCTCAGCCTGGAGGGTTTCTGGCTTTGGCACCAGCTGAGGCTCCAGGGGCGGGGAGGGGAGGTGGGGGTGCTGGGGGGGGCATTCAGGGCCCTTGCCCCACAGACAGCCAGAGGAGAGAGGCTGTCTCTTCAGTTGGGCACCAGGAGGGGTCAGTGAGGGCTGCTGTTCTTGCACCAGGCTCCCTGCCTGACCTCCAGGGCTCTGGGGCTGGACGGGCGGTGGAGTCCCCTGGGCTTATGGTGCTGGGGGACTCCAGACGGCCATCCCCAGGTGGGAGGTCAGAGGCAGCTCAGGAGTTTAAAGCAGCCCTGGGCCCAAATCACCCAGGACCAACTCCTAGCAATGGTAAAAGGAGTCCTTAACTTACAACCGTTTCTCTATTGACCACTGGAAGTCATAATGGCACTGAGAAAAACGATTTATGACCATTTTCCTCTCTTACAACCATTGCAGCATCCCCATGGTCACAGGATCAAAATTCGGATGCTTGGCAACTGGCATGGACTTATGAGGGTTGCAGAGTCTCTGAAGGGTCATGCGATCCCCTTTTCTGACCTTTTGACAAGCAAAGTCAGTGGGGAAGGAAGATCTATCTATTTCCCAATCAATCGGTTTGTCTATTTATCCACCCCCAGACACTTTTCATTTGAAAGATTAACTCTTTAATAGATGAACATCTAATACCTAAGTCAAGAAAACATTGGGTTTTTTTGTTTATTCCATTGATTCTGCCAGATTCCAGAATGACTCTAGATGACAATATAAGACACAAAATCCAAATGCAAAACCAATCAGAAGAGGAAGAATAAAAGACGAAGAAGCTAAAAAGAGAGAGAAGTAGAAGGTGAATCCACTAACAGTGAATAGGTTAAATGTTGCATGATTCACTGGATGAGGGATTTTGGTCATAATATTAGAGCAATGGGAAAATATGTGGACTATATTAAAATTTAGGCTGAACTTTAGCCTAAAAGCGAACTTTTATAGAATGATTACTTGTTGGTATGTGACACCCTATAAATTGTCAAAGGTGTATAAGATTGTTTTTAATAAGCAATTCTGTTGACCAGTCTCTGAATTCATGTTTGGACTGAATCAGAATAAGAAAAACAACAGAGTTGGAAGGGACCTTGGAGGTCCTCTAGTCCAACCTCCTTCTCAAGCTGGAGATTTCAGAGAAAAGCTTCTCCAATCTCTTCTTGAAAACCTCCCTCAATGGAGCAGCCACAATTTCTGGGATGCAAACTCTTCCATTGGTTAATAGAGTTTCATTGTTATAAAATCTCTCCTGGCTTCTCACTTGGATCTCTCTTCGCTGAGCTTCTCTCCGTTGCTTCTATTCCTGCCTTCACGGGCTCCGGAGGATGGATGGAGCCCAACCTCTCCGGGACAGCCGCTCAAGTGTTGGAGGAGGTCATCCCATCCCCCGCAGTCCTTCTCTTCCTTAGGCCGGACCTTCCCAGCCTTCCCAGCTGACATCGGAGCCCCCAAACCTCCTCTGAGATCCCCAGAAAGCCTCTTTCCATTTCAGGGCCCCACTTGCTTCTTTGGAGGGGAAACAGATTTTCCAGGCGGAGTCCTGGAACCTGAGACCCAGCGGGACCTCCAGGCATTTACGGGGTGGGGGAGCCTCTCTGCCCCTTCCCCCCCAAACGCTGCAAGGCCAACGGTGGGAGACGCTGCAGCCCCAAAGAAGGGAAGGAGCAACCGGCTGACCTGCCCAAAACTCCCGAGACCGGATCAAGGACGAGGCTTCTCTTCAGAAGGGACCCCCGGAGCTTCCTTCACTCCTGGGCGTCTCTTCACCCCCTCCCCCCACTCTCTCTGTCTCCCCCCCAACAACCCCCGCCCCTCCCTCTCCCTCCCCCCCTGCAGTTTCCCTCCCTGATCAGCTGCCCCAAAGTCTCCGGGGCAGATTTGCGACCTTCCCTTCCGCAGCTCTTGCCCCGCAGGAGAGCCCCACGCAGCCAGGGAGCCTCCTTCCAAAGCGCCTCCGAGCAGTCCGGGGTCCAGCAGGGATCCTGGTCCCGAGGGCCCCGCTGGGGCTGAGACCTTCGGCTGATGAGCAGCAAGCGTCCCTCTGGCTGGAAGAGGGGGGGTGGGGAAGAGGCCTTGGAGATGGGGGAGGGGGGATTTCAGGGGTCGGTCCTCTCGCCCCTCCTTTTCAACACATATATGAAGCCGCTGGGTGAGATCATCCGTGGTTTTGGGGTGGAATACCACCTGTACGCTGATGACACTCAGTTGTACATATCCACCCCAAACCACCCCAACGATGCCGCCGAAGTGCTGTCCCGGTGTCTGGAAGCCGTACGGATCTGGATGGGTGGTAACAAACTCAAACTCAACCCTGCCAAGACTGAGTGGCTGTGGTTTCCGGCACCCCGGTTCAGCCAGATCACTCCAACTCTGGCCATTGGGGGCGAAACACTGGCCCCCGTGGAGAGGGCGCGCAATTTGGGTGTCCTCCTGGATTCCCGGCTATCCATGGAGGACCATGTGGCAGCCGTGGCCAGGGGGGCGTTCCATCAGGTTCGCCTGATGCGCCAATTGCGCCCCTTACTGGACCGGGCTGCCCTACGCACAGTCACTCAAGCACTCGTGACGTCCCGACTCGACTACTGTAATACTCTCTACATGGGGCTTCCCTTGAGGTGCACTCGAAAGCTACAGCTAGTCCAAAACGCAGCCGCACGGGTGATTATGGGAGCCACTAGATGCTCCCACATAACACCGATCCTGCGCGAGCTGCATTGGCTTCCTGTGGCCTTTCGAGTGCGCTTCAAGGTTTTGACTACCATCTTCAAAGCGCTCCATGGCTCGGGGCCTAGTTATATGCGAGACCGCCTCCTGCCCCATACATCCCTCAGACCAATCCGCTCCCACAGAGAGGGCCTCCTCAGGGTACCGTCGGCCGGACAATGCCGACTGGCGACGCCCAGGGGAAGAGCCTTCTCTGTGGCGGGGCCAGCCCTTTGGAATGACCTACCCCCTGAATTACGTACCATCACCGACCTCCGCCTCTTCCGCCAATGTCTTAAGACATATCTGTTTCAACAAGCCGGCCTAGCCTAACCTCCCTTGGGGACTTAAGATAGTTTTAAATTGGGTTTTAAAATTTGGTTTTAGCGCAGGATGGGGTTATTTAATAGTTTTTTAAATTATATTTATTGTATTTTGTATGTTTTTTAAATTTCCTGTGCGCCGCCCTGGGTCCTCTGTGGAGAAGGGTGGGGTATAAATTTAAATAAATAAATAAATAAATAAATAAATAAATTTTGGGATGGAGGGAGGGAGCGAGGAGAAAGGAGGAGCTGCGCTTTGGAGAAGGTGGGGGGGCGGGAGGGAAAAGAAGGAAGGGTGAAGCAGAGAAAGTAGTTTTTGAACTACTTGAGGCTAAAGGGAGGAGTTTCTGGCTGTGTGCAGGGGAGGAAGAAAGGTAAAGATTTCCCCATTTTGAACTACTTGAGGCTAAAGGGAGGAGTTTCTGGCTGTGTGCAGGGGAGGAAGAAAGGTAAAGATTTCCCCATTTTGAACTACTTGAGGCTAAAGGGAGGAGTTTCTGGCTGTGTGCAGGGGGGAAAGAGAAAGGTAAAAGAAATAATACATTCTAGATTTGTGCGCTTAAGACTGTGATTGTATTTTATTTCAAAATGATTGGCTTAGTTCAATGTAATAACTGTTTTGCACCTGTCTTCCGTAGTACTCTTTTCAAATTTGGATACTGTCCCCCTTGCAGACAAATTAATAGATTACATAGACACATAACATATCTTGAATCTGTAATTGGTGCTCTCCAGGCAGAAATTAAGTGTCCAATTCGGCCACTCCACCCTGTGGAGATGCCACACTACCAGCCTCCCCTACCGCAAAGATCCCACAGAAGAAGAGCAGCCTGGACAACTGTGGGATCTGGCAGGGTGAGAGCTGTGACCCACAAACACAAAACTTTTGCTGTGTCTCAGCATAACAGATATAGCGCCCTTGCTGATCTTAATGGGGACACTAAAGTGACAGGTCAAGGTAATAATGACGACTCAAATAAGCAGCGGATTGTGGTCCAAAGTGAAGAACCTACTTCAGAAATGCAAAAGTGTGAACCAGGGATCATGCATCAGTCACACAACAAGAGCAAGGTACCCAAAAAGAGAAGTCACCTCCTGATTGGTGACTCAATCGTAAGAGATGTAAACTTAGGTAAGGATATGGAGGTTTTGAAAGATGTCAGATGTTTACCGGGTGCTACAGCCAGCAGAGACAAGAGGCGTATTCTTAAGATAGTCAAGAATGCAAGTAAGGACTGTAAAGTTGATGCTATTATACATCTTGGCACAAATGATCTGTCCCATAAAGATGTAGCTTCTGTGCAGAATGATTTCCAGAGTTTGGGGTACGAACTTAGTAGTACAGGTTGTAGGCTTATCTTCTCAGAGGTTATACCAGTATACAAGGAACAAAAAGGAAAGGGCCAGCGCATAGCAGAGTTTAATGTGTGGCTAAAGGAGTGGTGTAAAAAGGAAGGCTTTGGTCTTATTAGTCATGATGCCTGCAGCTGGTCCAATGATAAACTGTACAAAAGAGATGGTTTGCACCCATCCAAGAAAGGGACTGAGTTACTTGGCACTAAATTCACAGATTTCCTGGCTAAACATTTAAACTGAATGGTGGGGACAGAGAATCAATAGATAAAGAATATTTCTGTCCCCAGCAAACTAAAATTCATAGGGTTATCAGTGCGTGTAACATAGATAATTGTGCAGGTAATATTATCAACACTTCTGTCAAGCAAAACCAAACAATTAACAGTGGGTGCCATACCATGTACATGAACCATACAAGTGGCAAAGAAATAGGGGCAAAGAGAACCATAGTCAGGCATAACACAGATTTCGTAGACAGAAAACACAGGGTCAATCAAAATGGACTCAAATGTCTATACACCAATGCACAGAGTATGAGGAATAAACAGGGTGAATTAGAAATTCAAGTAAATGAGGGCAGATACGATATTGTTGCCATTACAGAAACTTGGTGGGATGAAACCCACAAATGGAACATACAGCTAGAAGGATTTAAATTATTTAAAAGAAATAGACCAAATAAAAGAGGAGGTGGAGTTGCACTATATATAAGAAATAATTACATCTCTACAGAAATAGAGCACAACAATGATGAGAACTATCTTGAATGTATTTGGGTCAATATTAAAGGTTGTGGGTGGAATGATATTGTCATAGGTCTATACTACAGGCCAACCAACCAAGCAGAGGAAGTGGATGTACTTTTTGCTAACCAGCTAACTAAGGTATGTAGGAAGCACACTGCAATAGTAATGGGAGATTTTAACTACCCTGATATCAATTGGGAAACAAACTCTGCACCAAGTGGAAGATCCAACAGGTTCCTAACAAACCTAGCAGACAACTTTGTTTCCCAAAAGGTAGAGAAGGGAACAAGGGGATCAGCAATATTGGACTTAATTCTCACTAACAGAGAGGAAATGATAGAAGGTGTAGAAGCTACAGGAACTTTGGGGGCAAGCGATCATGAAATACTGGAATTCAACATTATGCAAACAAAAGTAGTTGAACAAAGTCAAACTAGAGTCTTAGACTTCAAGAGAGCTAATTTCAATAAACTCAGAGAGAGCTTGGGAAGGATTCCATGGATGAGAATCCTCAAGGGGAAAACAACTCAAGAAGCTTGGGAAATTTTGAAAAATGAGATTATAAAAGCCCAGTCCAGCGCAATACCAATGAAGAAGAAAAATAACAGTTCCCAAAAGAAACCAGCATGGCTGCATAAAGAACTCTCTGACAAATTGAAAGACAAAAAGGATAAATATAAAAAGTGGAAAAAGGGGGACATAACCAAGGCAAAATATCAGCAAATAGCCCGAGCCTGTAAAGATGAAGTGAGGAAAGCTAAGGCTCACAATGAAGAAAGGCTTGCCAAAAAAGTAAAAAATAACAAAAAAAGCTTCTTCCAACATGTTAAAAATAAGAAAAAAGTTAAGGAAACAATTGGTCCACTGCTGGGAGAAAATGGCAAGAAGATGATAAGCAACAGGGAGAAAGCAGAACTATTTAACTCTTTTTTTGCATCTGTCTTTACACAAAGGGATAAAACAGTCCAATCAATCAAAAACAGCACCACAAATATCAGATTAGGAACACAAGTTGAAATAGGGAAGAAAATGGTAAGTGAGCACCTGTCTGCCCTGGACGAGTTCAAATCACCAGGACCGGATGGATTACACCCCAGGGTTCTGAAGGAACTGGCAGACGAGATCTCAGAACCACTGAACTATATCTTTCAGAGAGCCTGGAGCACCGGGGAACTGCCAGAAGACTGGAAAAGAGCAGATGTGGTTCCCATCTTCAAAAAAGGAAAAAAAACAGATCCAGGAAACTATAGACCCATCAGCCTGACCTCAATACCAGGAAAGATTCTGGAAAAGATAATTAAACAACAAATCAGTGAACACCTAGAAGCAAACAAAGTAATAGCCAAAAGCCAACATGGGTTTGTCAAAAACAGATCATGCCAGACGAATCTAATTGCATTCTTTGACAAAGTAACAAAATCAGTGGACCAGAGGAATGCTGTTGATATAATTTACCTTGACTTCAGTAAGGCATTTGATAAAGTAGACCATAACCTACTATTAGATAAAGTAGAAAATTGTGGGTTAGACAGCAGCACCACCAAATGGATTCGCAACTGGCTGACCAACCGCACTCAACGTGTAGTCCTCAATGGAACTGCATCTACATGGAAGGAAGTATGCAGTGGAGTCCCCCAAGGCTCTGTTTTAGGCCCAGTACTCTTTAACATCTTCATCAACGATTTGGATGAGGGGATAAATAGGGAACTCATCAAATTCGCAGACGACACCAAGCTGGCAGGAATAGCCAACACTCCAGAAGATAGGCTTAAGATACAGAAGGATCTAGACAAACTTGAACATTGGGCACTGTCTAATAAAATGAAATTCAATTGTGAAAAAAGTAAGGTCCTACATATAGGCAAGAAAAACCAAATGCACAAGTACAGTATAGGTGGTACCTTGCTCAATAGTAGCAACTGTGAGAGGGATCTCGGAAACCTAGTGGACAACCATTTAAATATGAGCCAGCAGTGTGCAGCAGCTGCCAAAAAAGCCAACACAGTTCTAGGCTGCATCAACAGAGGGATAGAATCTAGATCGCATGAAGTGTTAATGCCACTGTATAGTGCCTTGGTAAGGCCACACTTGGAATACTGCATACAGTTTTGGTCGCCACGATGTAGAAAAGACGTGGAGACTCTGGAAAGAGTGCAGAGAAGAGCAACCAAGATGATTAGAGGACTGGAGACTAAGACATATGAAGAACGGCTGCAGGAGCTGGGTATGTCTAGTTTGATGAAGAGAAGGACCAGGGGAGACATGATAGCAGTGTTCCGATATCTCAGAGGGTGCCACAAAGAAGAGGGAGTCAAACTATTCTCCAAGGCACCTGGGGGCAGAACAAGAAGCAATGGGTGGAAACTAACCAAGGAGAGAAGCAACTTAGAATTGAGAAATTTCCTGACAGTAAGAACAATTAACCTCTGGAACAGAAGTTGCCTCCAGAAGTTGTGAATGCCCCAACCCTGGAAGTCTTTAAAAAGATGTTAGACAGCCATTTGTCTGAAATGGTATAAGGTTCCTGCCCACGCAGGGGGTTGGACTAGAAGACCTACAAGGTCCCTTCCAACTCTGCTATTGTATTATTGTATTATTGTAAAGGAAGGGTGGCGAATGAAGAGTAGGAGAGAGGGAGAGAAAGAGGAGAAGGGGGGAGGAGAGAAGGAAAAAAGAAGGTAGCGAAGGGAGGTAGAGAAGGTGAAAGAAGTAAGGTTGTTGCAAAATAAGATGGAGGTATGGGGACGCAAGAAAGTGATCTAAACTCTGTGTGTGTGTGTGTGTAAAATGTAAAAATGAGTATAGAGACTAATGAGGAATAGACAAATGTTAAACAGCAATTATAAGAATGTTGATCTATGAATGAATTTGAAAGGGAAAAAATTTGCTTAAAAAATAAAAATGGGGGGGGGGGCGAAGGAAGTGGCCCCTTTGGAAGAGGGAGGGAGAGGCTTACCTGCTGGCTGGCTTTTCCGCAGCGCCCTGGTCGCCCATCCAGGTGAGACCCTCAGTACTCCAGCTGAGCACCTGAGACGCTCCAGCCGCGCTCTGGAAGCCGCTTCGAGAGACCCTCTGTTTTCCCACCCTTCACTTTCCCTTTTCTCCCGTCTTTCTCCAGCGTTTCCCCCCCTCCCTTCCCAACGCCCCCCTCCCCCCCTCCTTTGCTCCCTGGTCTTTCCAGAGGGCCGGAGCTGCCACAGAGAAGGCTCTCCCCCTAGGGATCACCAGCCGACATTGATGGGGCCCTGAGGAGACTCTCTCTGTGGGAGCGGACTGGTCGATGGGAGGTATGCGGTAGGAGACGGTCTTGCAAATATCCAGGCCTCTCCTTCCTTTGGCCGTTTCCCTCCCCTCCTCTTACAACGGCTGCGATCCCCAAGGGAGAGAAGTCCAACTCGGGAGCCCCGGTGGTGGCCATCAGCTCCCCACAAGAATGGCTTCCAAGCTGCCCTGCTCCACCGGTGTCCGCCTGCCTCCCCTGCCCGCCTTGCAGACTTCTACGGGGAGGGTGCGAAGGCGAATTCCTCCCCCCGGCAGACAACTAGAGGCCCTGTGTGGGCTCAGACCTCCGGAGGCTGCCCACCCGGGATGCCCCTCGAGCTCTCAGATCTGGGGGGGGCACTCCTCTGCCTCTCTCCTCGACGGAGCCCCAAGGTGGCCTGGGAGGGAAGGGGCGCAGGAAGCCCCCACTCTCTACCTGCGGCAAAGCTGGGAGGAAGCCCACTGGGTGCCCTTCCGCTCACTCGGCCAGCCCCAGGGGAGGAAGGGGAGGCTGTGGTCGGGAGGCGGAAGGGAGGCTGCAGGGGGTGGCCTGGGAGCGGGGCAGGTGAGGGGTGGGTGCCAGGCTGTCTGTTTGGGCTAAAGGGGAGCAAAGGGGCAGCAGCAGGAAGCAGCTTCGGTCTGTGGGAAGTAAGAAGTTGTGCCTGATGACCATACAGGGAATCAAAGCCACTGGATGGACTTTGTGCCAATCACGGGAGTTTTAATCCCACCTTCCAACAAAAGCCACATGGGGGACTTGGAGCCAATCATCAGGGGACTTTGAGTTCCAGTCCTATTTTAGGCATCGAAGCAGTGGTGGGTTTCTGCAGGCTCGCACCTACTCGCGAGAGCCGGGTTGGTGAAATTTAGAGAACCGGTGAGAGGGGGTTCCACCGGCTACCTGGAAATAAATCTGGCCCGCCGCTGCCAGTGACCCAACGGGAAGGGAAGGGAAGGGAAGGAAGGGAAGAAAGAAAGAAAGAAAGAAAGAAAGAAAGAAAGAAAGAAAGAAAGAAAGAAAGAAAGAAAGAAAGAAAGAAAGAATTTATCATCACAATTGAGTCCAAAATTTTGGTTGCTAAGCAAGAGCATTGTTAAATGAGTTTCACCACATTTTAAAAGGTGGCCACTCCCACCCTGTCACATGACTGCCAAGCCACACCCACAAAATAGGCCACACCTACAGAGTAGGTTCTAAAAAATTTGAAACCCACCACTGCATCGAAGGCAGCTGGCTCTGAGTTCTAATCCTCCACAAGGCCTGAAAACCTCCTGGGGGACTTTGGGCCAACTGCCAGGAGATTCTTGAGTTCTGGTCCTGCCTTAGGACTTTATGATTGACGGAGTGAAACTTGGAAACATTTTCTCCTATGAATGCAGAAGGAAGAGACTTTGCCCAGAACTGAGCTTTCCTCCTTCACCTCAGATGGACACTGTTGGGCACTCAGACCTCCCTCCATCTGGGAATCCCCAATTCTGGCATCAGAAGATCTGATTGAGGGATGGCTGAGACTCCAACACTGCCTGGTGTGATGGAGGAAAGTTCCGTTGTGGGGATGCAGCCATTGGGTGATGGGCAAAGTCTCTTCTTTTTGCCTGTGGGAGAACCAGAATCCTCTGTGTGGGCCCTGAGAATCTCAGGCTGCTCTTAGTCTGATCCATCAGAGCTTTTCTTGTCTCCTTAAAAGGGAATCGGCAAAGGGATCCTATTCGCTATTAGGAGCCATTCTGAAACATTAAAAATGATTCCCAACTGATCACCAATCTCTGTGGTTGGAGAGCAGAGCAGCTTCCATGGGTGCCTCTCCCTAGAAACCCAGATGTTCCCATCCTTGCTCACCCCTTCCTGGACCTGGATGAAGATGCAGCATTGAACCTTCATGCCACAGTCCATGATGCTGCTGCCTTTAGACAGGATCCCTCCAACCTCCTCCTGGGGAGGGTCTCAGGGTCCCCTTTCTCTGGGCATCTTCTTCAGCCCTTCACACACAAGACAAGCTTGGAAGAGGAGCAGAGAAAATGCTTCAGGTACAAGTGGTAGAGTGGACATTTAAAGGGCCTGAACATAGTCAGATATTTCTTAAGAGGAGGAGAACGCAGGGAGGCTGGGCCTTCTTCAAAGGGAATCCCTGAATCACATGTCTCCCACTGAGAGAAACTATAGCCAGATAGACAAGGAGGCTCTGGCTATGGTGTCCGGAATCAAAAAGTTTCACCAGTACCTGTACGGTCGGACCTTTGCTGTCTTCACAGACCACAAGCCTCTCCTTGGGCTTTTGGCCGGTGACCGTCCGACCCCCACCATCCTCTCTCCCAGGATGACCAGATGGACGGAGTTCCTGGCAGCGTATAATTATACGCTGTACTACAGTCCTGGCAAGCAGCTCGGGCACGCTGATGCCCTGAGCAGATGCCCCCTCCCCAAGGCGGACGAGGAGCCGGTGCCGGCACTGTCCGTCTTGTCCGTGGCAGACTCCGGCCTGCCATTGACGTCCTCGGACGTCGCTGCCCGGACGAAGGCCGACCCTGTCCTGTCCCAGGTCTCCACCTGGGTCCTGCGAGGGTGGCCCCAGGGCAGCATGGCCGAAGAGTTTCGGCCGTACAAGACACGCCAGCTGGAGCTCTCGCTCCACAGCGGCTGCTTGTGCTGGGGGGATCGGGTCATCATACCCCCCCTCTCCGTCACCAGGTGCTCCGGACGCTCCACGCTGACCACCCCGGCATAGCTCGGATGAAGGCGCTCACCCGCAGCTATGTGTGGTGGCCAGGCGTGGATGCGGAAGTGGCTGCCTGGGTCGGGGGCTGTGTCCACCCGCCCCGCCCCCCCGGTCGCGCCGCCCAGGGAGTGGGACATGCCCAGGAGCCCTTGGTCCAGGCTCCACATAGACTTCGCCGGCCCCTTCCGTGGCCAGACGTTCCTGGTGGTCGTGGATGCCTACTCCCACTGGGTGGAGGTCATCTTGATGACTTCCACAACAGCCGAGAGTACGGTCAGGGCCTTGCATCGCCTCTTCGCGACACACGGGTTGCCGGACATCGTGGTGTCCGACAACGGGCCCCAGTTCCAGTCCGCCACCTTCCAGGAGTTCCTGGCCTCGCAAGGGATCCGCCACGTGCCAGTGGCCCCTTATCATCCGGCCTCCAACGGTCGGGCGGAAAGGGCCGTCCGCTCGGCCAAGGAGGCCTTGGGGAGGATGACCAAGGGGGACTGGCCTGCAAGGGTGGCTGCTTACCTGTTAGGTCAGCATTCCACTCCTTGCCCAGCCACCTGGAAAAGCCCCGCCGAGCTCTTGATGGGTCGCCGCCTGCGGACCACCTTGGACAGGCTGCACCCGGCATACAACGAAGTGCAGCCTTGCAACCTGGGGGCCCCCCTTCCCGCCTATTCCAGCCCGGGGACCCTGTGTACGCCCGCAACTATGCTGGAGACCCTAAATGGGTTCCGGCCACAATCGCCGAGCTAATGGGTCCCTGCTCTTTTAGGCTCAGCCTCCCGGACGGATCCGAGTGGCGGCGCCACTTGGATCAGCTGAGGCGCCGCCTGCCAACACCATCAGCCCCGGCGCCGGATCCGCCCTGCCCAGTTGCCCCGGTTGGGCCATTCGGGAATTGTTCCGCATCTCCGCTCGGGGCCTTCGCTTATTCAGGCCCCCCTGACTTGGACGCCGCCTTCCGGCAAACGCTGCAGCACCTGGATCAAGCCGCTGGGAACGTGCGGGCCCTTGCGCCTAAGGACCCGCCCTACATCGCCGCAACCAACCGGCAACCACCAACTATCTATGCCCCGGACGCCACGCCCCCTCGCCCCGACTTACCAGTCCGAACGGCTCCGCCTCTTCGTGTAGGCCTCTCTGATGTCACCACCTGGAGCTCCACTCCCCGAAGGGAGGAGCTCCCACAGGGGCAACCTACCTCGTCGGGTCCTCAGCAGCAACTGAGGCGGTCTGGGCGGTCCCGACGCCGCCCCGCCTACTTGGCGGACTACGCATGCTCACTCACCTGGACTGACAGTTCTTCAAGCATGCGCAGACCGAGGGTGGAAAGGGGTGTTGTGTCCTTGACCTGCGACCGGTCTCGACCTACGACCGGCCGCAGGTCTTCCAGGCTGCCGCTTTGAAGCCATGGAGACAGGCTCTTGCCGCAGCCTGATTGGCTTCCCATTTGGCAGCTCCATATATAAAGAGCTGTCAAACGCGGGAGCCCCTGTCTACCGCTCCTTTTCAGTATTCTATATAGTTGATTTATCTTGCTGCCTGAAATAAACGGCTATAGTTTTTCTGAGTAAACCTGGTCTGGACTCCCTCATTCTCTACAACAACAGAGAATCTAACACTTTCCACTCATGGGTGGAAAGGATGATGGCTTCTTGGGGCAGCTTCCCCTCATGCAGCTCCCCCCTCCCCCCCTCCTTCTCTCCAGAGATCCCTCAAGGCAGAAGGAGGACTGGGAGGAAACGGCTTCCTACAAACTTTCTCCCCCCACCAATCCTGGCCCAATGCTGGCCTCCTGCCCATTCCTGGCCTTAGGGGCAGAGCCAGGGGTGGGTTTCAAACATCTTTTACTACCTATTCTGTGGGCGTGGCTTGGCAGTCATGTAACTGGGTGGGCTTGGTCAACTCGATGTCACTCACCTGGCCTGGCTTCTCCTTGCCCCTCCCCTTCCAGCCAGTCCTCACCTCGCCTTGCATGCTATGGTGGGAGAGGAAGCCATTTCAAAGTCATCTTCCCCTTGATGCTAGTCCCTAAGATGAGATGTTGCTGCCAGAAGACCACCTGCTGTACATTTCTAGATATTGTTTATGGCCATTCTCTTGGAAAGACTGAGGGGAGAACCTCCCTTCCCTCCAGCCTCCATTCCTCTGAAGAAGCCCCACACCCGCTTCCTCCTCTTTGAGAAGGGCCTTGCAAATGGGGGCAGGCCAGGGGACCCTGCCAGTATGGGGGGGGGGGGTGTCTACCAGTAGGCAAACATATGGCCAATTTCCGCTACTAGTACGCCCATACCAGTCCATATCAGGAGCAACCCACCTCTGCTCCCTTCCCTCCTCCCTCCCTCCCTCCCTCCCTTCCGTCCATGGGGTGAGAGGCAGCCCTGATTACATCATCTCTTTTCACTTGGTTTTTTTCTAACCTCTCTGTGTTTTTGTCTCTATGTTTTTTTTAAAAAACTTTGCAAACTTCTGGTAACTAGTTTTTCAGTAAAGTTGATTTTGTTCTTAGAAACTGGCTGCACTATTTCATCAGCCCTTTTGTGTGGTGCCCTTGAGGATTAGCTTCCAAAATAACACAACCAACATTTTGGTTCCAACTCAACAGGCACCTATTTCAGATCTGTGACATGCTCTGTCATTAAGTGCCCTCCCTCCCTTTTGTCTTTACGCAAACAAATCTCAGATTTATTTGTTTCTTCAGGCACAATGGCCGTGTATTCCCTCTGTGGCCAATCTCAAGCATGGAGACCCCCAAACCTCTCAATTTTAGATGATGGATTTAATTCCATCTCTGCCCCTGTTATTATGAATCACATGGGATTATTTCCCTTTCATTTCCCTCCAGAGAATCTCCCAACAACCTTTGAGTCCAAGAACTGGTTGGATTCTCCAGAGATCCCTCCTGAGAGGGAGAATTATGATCAAAGGTTCAGCTCTGCTCTTTGGCCAAATCCTCCAGGGGAGACTTTGGGCAGAGAAATAGGGAGTTTAGGGACAGGCAGGGTCTGTGCTCTTGAATGTCCGTCTCTCTCCTTTCCAGGTGAAGCTGAGTGTTTCTCCATGTTTCAATCAGGAAAGACACTGGATCATTTTCCACCTTGTGAGAATCCTTTGAATCCTTCTAATTCTTCTTTAGGAACAGGAAGGGGATTGATTGATTCGCCCCATGAATGATGGACCTCCTGATTCTGCTTCTGATGCTGCTTTTGTCCCATCCAGTCTCTGGGAAGCTGAGGATGAAATGCCCGAAGAGCTTGGAGCACCAGGATGGGAAACAACCACCGAGCTTTTACAGCCCAGGAGACCATCTCATTGGTATGATCCTCAGTGGAAAGAAAACATTGCATACAAAGTTGCTTTTCAACGTGGCTCCTTCTCTTCAGTTTGTTTTCCATGATCCGTAAGTCATTCAGGGTGATAAAGTTGCCCTCCCTCCATTCTAACACTCTCCTTCTTTTCTGTTTTTTTTATTTTTCATTTATTCCTTTATTGGAGGATATATCTAATTTCCTGAATTATTTTGATTTCCACAGTGTTTCTCTTTTGTCTGGTTTGGTGAAAGAAACTCAAATCCAAAAATGGGTCCAAAAAAAGCTGAAAGGGCTGCAGATTATTTTCCTCTCTCAGTTCAATCCTTAATTTATCATTTGAATAATGAATTTTATTTAAAGTAGTGGTGGAATCAGTTATAGCTTCTCTACCTCAGCCCATTTCCTTATTTGTATAATTGAACATTGCTTTTGGATCAATGTTGGCTTAAGGCTCAGGAGGCTTATGGAGGATTATATATTTTTAGAAAGTATTTGTTGCTGCCCATTATAATAACTTTTTTTTTACAATAGGAATGTTTATGATTTTCCAGATGGCTTAGTGTTCATTTTCAACATCCAAACGGTCAACAAGAATTCCCAGCTCCTGCACAATCTCACACTGGGCTACGACATCCATAACAACTATAGGAGCACTTTCAGCACTTCAGATGCCTTGCTGGACATTCTCTCCACTGGAGAAGCCAATGTCCCCAACTACGGCTGTGGAAGGAAGGAGAACCTTCTGGCTCTTCTTGATGTAGCTGCCAGGGACATCTCCATCCAGATGTCAACATTAGGAGGCACCTACAAAGTCCCACAGGTTTGTGTGTGTTTTTCTCCATCTGGAAAAGTGAGGGGTGGGTGGTGGTGGGTGAGCAATAGATGCACTCGTGTTCTCCATGGAATTCAAGAGCTGCTTTTCTCCATATTAGCAAAAATGGTCAATATTTTACCTCATTATGTTCATGTTGAGATTAATCATAAAAGGCCTGAAATGCAAGCAATACAATCCCTGGAGAAGACATTCTACCAACTATTTAAATAATCAAAAAATATCCCTGTTTGTTGTGGCCTCTATTGACAACTTCATTTTCTCACATAAGTAATGCCTGCCTTATCCAGTCGGATTGAAGTTGGTAAAAGTAGCATTTTATCTATCTAAAAAGTGGAATAAAAAGGACTGTGTCAATTATAGGCCAAATAGACTAGCAGATATTGTGGCTGAAATTTATTCCATTATCCTCTTAGTTAAACTTGAGAAAAATGCATTCCTTGCAGAAGAACCAAAAGGTTTTAGGTACTGAACAGCTATAGATATTTTATAAATTTATGGATGATACTAAACTGGCAGGAATAGCCAACACCCCAGAAGACAGGCTGAAGGTCCAGGTGGATCTAGATAGACTTGAACCCTGGGCCTATCTAACAAAAGGAAATCCAATGTAGAGGAAAGTAAAGTCTTACACTGAGGCTAGAAGAACCAAATGAACAGGTACAGATCAGGTGAAGCCTGGCTCAATAGCAGGAACTGTGAGAGGATCTGGGAATTGATCTCTCAAATGTGAGCCAGGAATGTGTGGCAGCAGCCAAAAAAAGCCATTGCAATCCTGGGCTGCATCAACAGAAGGAGAGAATCCAAATCACGGGAAGTATTGGTACCGCTTTATAAAGCCTTGGTAAAACCTCCCTTGGAAGAGGACATGGGTGGAGAACTTTTTCAGCCCTCTTGTCAGGGATGCGATCTGGAAGAGGAGTTTCCCAGGGTGCATATTGGCAGCTCTGTCTCTTGGTGCCCATGCCAGTGGTGTATTAAAACATTTTGTAGAACCTATTCTGAAGGTGTGGCCTGTTTTGTGGGAGTGGCTCGGCATCCATGTGACTGGTGGGAGTGGCTTGGCAGTCATGTGATTGGCTGGGCGTGGCCAACTTGTAAAATGTGGTGAAACTCACTAAAGAATGCTCTTGCTTAGTAACCAAAATTTTGGCCTAAATTGAAGTCATGAGCTCTCTTTCTTTTTTTCCTTCCTTCCTTCCTTCCTATTTTGTTCTTTCCCTTTCTTTCTTTCCTTCCATCCCCCCTTCTTTCCTTTTTTGTCTCTCTGTCCCTTCCTCTTTCTTTCTCTTTCCTTTTTTCTTTCTTTTCTTTTTCCTTCTCTTTTCCTTTCTTTTCTCTTTCCTTCTTTCTCTTTCTTTCTTTCCCTTTCTTTCTTTCTCTCCTTCCTTCCCTCCTTCCTTCCTTCTCTCTCTCCCCCTTTCCTGTTTCTTTCTCTTTCTTTCTCTTTTCTTCTTTCTTTACTCTTACTCTTTCTTTCTTTCCAAAGGGGCACAACAGGTGGACCGAATTAGATGTTATGGCACCTTACAAAGCTGACCCACCAACTGAGCAAGAGACATTTCACTGCTGTGAAAAATTATTCCTTGTATTTCCATAATATTCCACCTTTTATAGGCTTCATCAACATCTTTATTTCCACCAGAGAAGAGAGAGATCAGCTGGCCAGGGGAGGGTATGGGGCCTCCGGAAGAACAGGTACGGGAAGGCACACTAAATTTCACCATCCAGTAAGCCCGTAATGGTGCATAATAATAATAATAATAATAATAATAATAATAATAATAATAATAATAATAATAATAATAATAATAATAATAATAATAATAATAATAATAATAATAATAATAATAAATCTTGAATTTATTGACCGCTCCATCTCCCTGGGGGGACTCGGAGCATACCAGCTAAAACTCACCCCTGGCGCACACACAGGATGATCAGCTGGCTGGCACTCATGTAGTGGCAGAAACCGGAATGTTGCAGGAAATAACGAGGCTTGGACTTCTCAGAATCAGGAAAAGTTTATTTATGGCTGCCAGGTTCAGAAAGCTAGTCAAAGGCCAGCATGGAACTTCTGAACAGTCTTCTGATAGCAACACTCATTCTTATACTTTGACAAAGAGAGCATCACAGGAAATACTTAACTCCTCTCTGGTTGGTTCAGCTCCTTATTGCTGGGCAGAGAAGCATGCAGGAAACCCCAGTTCCATTCTGACTTATGTGGTTAAGCCCTCTGTCTGACTTGCAAGGGGCTTGGACTTCCAACTGACTCTACCTACTTACAAGCAGGTGTTTGTGGTTTAACACTTGAATTTCCTGAGTTGGAGCTTCCTGTTTCAAAAGATGCTTTTTTGTACCTTACAAAGCGTAAAGATAAAGATGACTAAAGATCATCCAGACTGACCCCAACTCATTTCACTCTTATGTCTAAAACTCGCTTTATGCCCTGCCTCAGGAAGACCAGCTCTTCCAGTTTCTGACACTGCCATGCATGCAAAGGCCAGCTGATCGTCTCACACACGTGTGCACCAGAAGAGTACAGGAGAAGGCTGCGTGTGCCAGGCGACATGGCTCTGTGTTCCACTTTGCCCAAGCTAAGAAGCTGAGGCAGAGGCTCCATTTTCCCTCCTGGGGCCTCCGTGCATCTCGTTTTTGGCCTCCCCTTCAGCCAGAAGAACTCTGCCAGGCAAAAACTTTGGTCTTACTTTGCAGTTTCAGTCCGTGGGGATTGCAAAGGTAAGGCCTGCACACAGCTGGTGGGGGGAGCAGCAGGTGGGGGGATGGTTTGGCCTTGTGGTCCCACATGGGCTAGATTAATGGCTTTGGTGGGCTGTATGCGGCCGGTGGGCCATAGTTTGAGGACCCCTTGTATACGGTCTCCTTCTTGAGCAGGGGGTTGGACTAGAAGACCTCAAAGGTCCTTTCCAACCCTTTCATTTTGCTATGTTCTGTTATAGGTACATTCATTTAGCATGCTAAATACCTATTGGAAGATGCTGATTTACAATGTGATCTTATCAGACTTACACATTGGATTATATACCCTGTGAGGAAGACTTGGGTTCCTTTGACATAATAATTGTCTGATAATTAATAAATCAAATTCAAAAGTTATGGTCTTTGGGGAATGACCTCCTAGCCATAGATGGTCAGCCAATAGAGCAAGTAAGACCTTTCCTTGGTTAGAATGCAGATTCCAGCCAATACACAAGTTGGTTCCTTTATCAACTGCCCTGAGAGCCGAATAAACATACATTCATTCCCATGGCTATCTTTTAGATTTTTAGATTTTATTGAATTTATACCCCACCCTTCTCCATACGGACCCAGGGTGGCGCACAGGCATATTAAAAAACATACAAACATATAAAACTTTTTTTAAAAAACTTATTCAACTAAAAAACCTGTGCTAAAACCGAATTAAAATCCCCATTTTAAAACTATCTATGAGTCAGAATTGGAGGCTACGCTAGGCCGGCTAGTTGGAATAGGTGTGTCTTCAGACACGTGCGGAAGAGGCGGAGGTCGGAGATGGTACGGAGTTCAGGGGGTAAGTCGTTCCAGAGGGCTGGTCCCGCCACAGAGAAGGCTCTTCCCCTGGGTGTCGCCAGTCAGCATTGACCAGCCGATGGCACCCTGAGGAGGCCCTCTCTGTGGGAGCGTATCGGTCTGAGGGATGTATGGGGCAGGAGGCAGTCTCGCATATAACTAGGCCCCGAGCCATGGAGCGCTTTAAAGATGGTCGTTAGAACCTTGAAGCGCACCTGAAAGACCACAGGAAGCCAGTGCAGCTCGCGCAGGATCGGTGTTATGTGGGAGTGTCTAAGCGCTCCCGTAATCACCCACGCGGCTGCATTCTGGACTAGCTGTAGCTTTCGGGTGCACCTCAAGGGAAGCCCCATGTAGAGAGCATTACAGTAGTCGAGTCGAGACGTGACGAGTGCTTGAGTAACTGTGCGTAAGGCACCCCGGTCCAGTAAGGGGTGCAATTGGCGCATCAGGCGTACCTGATGAAACGCCCCCCTGGCCACGGCTGCCACATGGTCATCCATAGACAGCCGGGAGTCCAGGAGGACACCCAAATTGCGCACCCTCTCCACGGGGGCCAGTGTTTCGCCCCCAATGGCCAGAGTTGGAATAATCTGGCTGAATCGGGGCGCCGGAAGCCACAGCCACTCAGTCTTGGATGGGTTGAGCTTGAGTTTGTTGCTACCCATCCAGATCCGTACGGCCTCCAAACACCGGGACATAACCTCGACGGCATCGTTGGGGTGGTCTGGGGTGGATATGTACAGCTGAGTGTCGTCAGCGTACAGATGGTACTCCACCCCAAAACCACGGATGATCTCACCCAGCGGCTTCATATATGTGTTAAACAAGAGGGGCGAGAGGACCGACCCCTGAGGAACCCCACATAAGAGGGGTCTCGAGGTCGACCTCTGCCCTCCCGTCAACACATATTGCGACCGACCAGAGAGGTAGGACGAGAACCACCGCAGAACGGTGCCTCCCAGCCCCAACCCCCCCAGTCGGCGCAATAGGATACCATGGTCGATGGTATCAAAAGCCGCTGAGAGGTCTAATAGGACTAGGATAGAGGAAAATCCTCTATCCCGCGCCCTCCAGAGATCATCAACCAATGCGACCAATGCCGTCTCGGCTGTGCCCGGGTCGGAAACCGGACTGGCGCGGGTCTAGATAATCAACTTCCTCCAAGTGTTGTGGAAACTGTTGAGCCACCACACTCTCAACAACCTTCACTAAAAAGTGAAGGTTGGAGACGGGACGATAGTTCTCTAATAATGCTGGATCCAGGGACGGCTTCTTGAGGAGGGGCCTTACTACCGCCTCTTTCAAGACGGCAGGCAAGGACCCCTCACTCAGAGATGCGTTGACAATGCCCTGGAGCCAGCCTCGTGTCATCTCCCAGGATGCCAGTACAAGCCAGGAGGGACACGGGTCCAATAAACATGTGGTGGCCCTAAGTCTCTTTGACAACTTGTCCATATCCTCGGTAGTAACAAAATCAAACTCCTCCCATGATGGTGTCACAAGAACAGCCTCGGCACGCTCGACTGGGCCACTGTCGATGGAGGGTAACTCGCTCCGAATTCGAGTGATTTTCTCCTGCAGATAAGTCCCAAATTCCTCTGCTCGACCCTGTAAAGGGGCTTCCCGCGGCCTCTGTTGGAGGAGGGAGTGGGTCACCCCAAACAGGGCGGCAGGGCGGTTATCTGCGGATGCAATAAGAGTGGCACAATACTCACGTTTGGCCACTCTTATCGCCACTAAGTAAGTCCTAATATGGTCTCTCACTAGTGTTCGGTCGGCTTCGGAGTGAGATGATCTCCATCTGCTCTCTAGGCGTCTCTTGTGGCGCTTCATCTCCCTGAGCCCCTCGGTAAACCAAGGAGCCCAGGTGGTTCGTCGCCGCAAGAGAGGCCGCAAGGGCGCGACTCCCTTAGGCATTAAAGTGAAATGTCCCACATGGCCATCATAAAGATCCCCCCAAGAGGTGATGGGATCTCAGGCATTTCGGCATCAGGAAACCAGTTGTAAAATATCAGTTGTCACAGGCACTGCCAATAAATGGACTCCAAGGCCCACTCCTCCCAATTGAATGGCAGTATTTATTTATTATTTATTTTATTTTTATTTTTATTTTTCGAATTTATACCCTGCCCTTCTCCTTGTTAGGACTTAGGGTGGCGCACAGGCATTATTAAAAACCATTACAAAACAATATATACTATTAAAAACATATTAAATTAACTTAAAACCCGTGCTAAAAACCCTTTAAAACCCTAAAAAATTAAAATTTATAAATATAGTCATATATTTATCACATATAGTATCACTTTTAGCAATCTGACCTTTCCTTCCCTGGAGTTTTTTTCTCTGAGACTGAATCTTGGCTCCCTCATCATCAAAGGAGCTCAGTTAGATCAAAGACAGGAGTGAAAGTGGAGCTTAAAAGAAAACCTCAAAGCTCTCCAGCTTCCTCAGCCCCAATTATTAAAGGATGTGAGGCCAAGGTTTCCCCCATGTTCTTCTGTCAATCTGATGTTTGGGGCTTCAGAGAGAAACCACTAGCAGATCCAACCCTGGTTACAATTCCTAGCTATTCTCATCAATATCTTTATATAATTATACATCCTTATGTGCTCCCAACTTGTGATTCTATCTTTAAATCATAATAATTTCCCATTGTAGATGTATTCCATGTTCCCTCTATTTTTCTATAACTTGGATCAAATTATCCTTAAATTGTCTATAAATGACACAGCACACTGTTCAATGTTTATTGATCTATTATGTTAAAAAAAAACAAGCAGTAAACATCTGTTTATTTTATTCATCATCTTAAAATTTCTATATACAGTATATATATATCTATATCTCATATATTTTAACCAGTTTATTTATCCTACTGTTGTCATTTTCAGTCAATTCGCAACTCAGTTAGTGAAACAGAAACCTGTTTTACAACGTCCCCATATCAGTGTCATATTTATCCATATTCAATGTATTTTGGCCTTTTTTATTTATCTTTCCATTATTATGTTCAACCAGTTAGCAACTCCATTTTATTTTCATATTCAGGAATAAAGCCCTTATCTTACTTTATATTTTCACATATCTTAGATATTTGAAATATCTAATATTATCTATTTTTTTCCTAGTAAGTCTTTTGTTCCATTTCTCTGTTCCTGTCTCCCCCCCTTTTCTTTGTTTTAACCTAACACAGCATTCGTCACTGTGTAAGGTTTTTAATCCACTAATCCAGTGGGAGGCCTGCAGAGTGCAAAAACTTTTTTTTTCATTTACCTCTTCAAAATCATGGTGTGTTTTATACTCTGGTGTGTCTTACAGTCTGAAAAATACGGTATGTGGGTCAGAGGGAGGCCCCCTCCCCCTCCTTACGAGACCTAGCTATGTAACCAAAGCATCGGTGATAGGATGGGAGACCACCAGGTGAGGTCAGGGGGACGGGACAAGGGGATGGTGAAAGGCAGCAGGGCTGCTGGTGATCAAGTGCTAAGACAGGATTTACCTCCCATCCTCACTCTCTCTCCTTATAATCTCCTTCCTTCCCTTCTTTTTCCTTCCCTCTTCATTCTTCCTTCCCCTCTTTCCTTTTTTTACCTCCCTTGCTCTCTTCCCCTCTTTCCTTCTTTTTCTTTCTCTTTCCTGTCCCTTCTTGGATGCTCCAATGCAAAAGGGGAAACCTTCCTTGCCTTGTGATCAAATGCCACTTTTGCTAGTAGTTTGTGGCCACTGAAAAGACTGAGAACAAACCAGGCTCAGTTTCTTCCATGCTTGCATTTCATGGGGAGAGACTACAGGACAGCCAAACTGTCAGAATGATGGATCTGGGAGTTGATCAGAGCTCCTCTGCTTTTGATGGGCAACAGCTTCAGCCTTTAAGAGCAGAGCTAAGCTAGTTTCTTTTCTATGAATCCATCATGATCCTTCCAAGAGCTCTTCTGTAGGGACCCTGCCATGGTCTCCTTCAGACTGGAAACAGAGCAAAGGAAACTCTTTCCCCCCACTTGCTTTGTCCTGTTTCCCCCACTGGAAAGAGCTGTTTACAACCCACAAGGAGGGGATCCTTTCCTAAGAGCTCCCAATTGAAGGATACCAATGTGCCCCTGAGGAATCTCAGGATGGGGAAGGCCATGAGGAATCTCAGAGATAGAAGAGACCCCCAGGCTGCTGCCCCCTAAGCACCATGGTTGCCCCCTCTCCAGCCAGCCCCACCTGACCTGCTCCCTGCCAGCTCCTGCAAAGCCTCTCCATTCTCCTCCTCCTTCGTGTGGTTGTCCTCCTCTCACCCAAGTGGCAGTGAGTTCCACAGGACAGGCTCTCATTTCTGCTTCTCCCTCCCTTCCTGCAACAAGGACTCCCTGACTTTGCAAACCTCTCTCTCCTCTCTTGTTTCTCGGCTTCTTGTCTCATGGAGCAGCTTCCAAGTAAATGGGGCAAGAGAGAGACAGGGAGGGGAAGAGAGCAATCCAATTTTGTGTGTGTGTTTCTGCGTGTATGTGTGTGTGTGTGTGTGTGTGTGTGTGTGTGTGTGTGTGTGTGGGCATATGCGTGTGTGTGTCTGTGGGCACCCAAACTGCTGCCAATGGTCTGGGCGACACCTGAGCAGAGAGGCAGGGTGTGTGTGTAGATTCCTCCCCATTCAAGCAGGGCCTCTCATTCCCCCCCCCCCCCAGCTCAGTCAGGGCATGGAGGCTGCTGCCCCCTAAGCACCATGATTGCCCCCTGCCCAGCCAGCCCCACCTGACCTGCTCCCTGCCGCCTCCTGCAAAGCCTCTTCAATTCTCCTCCTCCTCCTCTACTGCTTGTGGTTGTTCTCCTGGTCCAAGTGACAGTGGATTCCACAGGAGAGTCTCTCATTTCTGCCCTGGGGCAGCGAAGATGGCCTTCCCCACCCCTCCCTCATTTGGAGGCTTTTTTCCGCCTTCAAACTGTTGCAGGTTTTTTTGCTTCCAGGTTGGTGCAGGTGCGGAAAGTCCAAGGTTTTTCCCCCCCGTTTTGGCCCTGCAAAGCCTCCTGCACAAACCTCCAAGCAAAACAACAACAACACTTCACTCACTTCCACACTCACTTCTAGCCCACTGGCATTTCCTACACAACGCAAGCCCACCCCCCTCAGTGCATACTCAGGCGTCCCCCTCCCTGGCCCTCAAAATAGGCCCGAAAACCAGCTGGCCGGCAGGAGGTGGACCTGCATGTGGATGCGAGTGGAGCTGGGCTGGGGCGGCTTACAGAGAGGGGTCTGCGTGCCTCAGTTTCCCCATCAGGGCTCTAATCCTTTCAATTCCTTTTTCAGATCAATCATCAAACAGCTTCAGAAGTTCTGAGTGATAAAAGTCGATTCCCCTTTTTCCACCAGATGCTCCCCAAAGAAGGATTCCAGTACCCAGCAATTGTCCAGCTGCTCCTCCATTTCAGATGGACCCTGATTGGCCTCTTTGCTTCAGACACAGAGAAGGGAGAGGATTTCATGAGGATTTTCCCTCCTGTGCTTGTCAGGAGTGGAATTTGTGTGGTTGTATCACAACGATTCTCAAAGACTGGATATACTGCATACCTCAGGGATTCCCTCTCTAAGTGGAGACAAGTCAACGTCTTTGTTCACTTCATGGAATGGGATTCCATTTGGGAGAGAATTCTTCCTTTCCATTTAACATTTATCCGTCTCCCAGGACCCATTGAAGGGAAAGTCTGGATCCTCACAAGTTTTGCAGAGTATCAACTGTACAAGCGCAGACTTCTCACATACATCCATAGTATTTGGCAGTTTGGTTATCTGTTGAAAGAAAGGCCAAGAGATTCTGCCTTTGAACCTAATTTCTTTGTGGAAGAAAAGTTTCAAGATCCTTATTTCCACTGTTCTCTTTCAAAGAACGTCTTTTCTGTCAAAGGCCGCAGAAGATGCACCCAGAAAACCCCACTGGAGACCCAAAGGAAACAGGGCAGAAAAAGGATCCCAAGCAACTACCAATATTACAGTCTCATAAAGAGGCTATTCCAGGCCTTGAATGCCGCCTATTCCTCCAGATCAAGGAGAAGGAAAGAGGGAGAAAAGATCTTGGGGTCTCCAAGGCTGCAGCCATGGCAGGTATGGGGGTCCCCATATGGATCCCTTAATATTAGATCCTTTGGAGAAGGAATCCAGAGGAGAAGGAGGGGAACCATCTCAACAGATCTGGCCAATTTAATTACTCAGGGAATTAATGGTTCCAAAGAGTAGATTCCATGGCATTTTGATATTAAACATTGGTGATTGGAAAATACTGTATTCTTTTTTAAACAAATCCCCTTATTTGTGGGTTTGTGATGAGCCTGGTGGAATTCCACCTTCCTTCCGTCCCCATTGCAGGTGGGTCTGTGTGCAACTGGACAGGCAGCTAAGCCCCCCTATTCTCCTCCAATGAAAGGGAGCCTGGCGTGGATCTGGAGGCTTTATTGGGAGAACAGGGCAGGTGAAACTGAGGAGATGCAAAGAGTGGAAATCAAATAGAAAGACGAGATAGGCAGCATTCACTAACAGCCAGCAAAGGAGCAGCTGGAACCTCTCCAGTGATGCTCCGTGTGAGAGACAGAGGCCGTCTCCGGATGACCAGGGGTCTCAGTCACAACGGCTGCTTCCATCTTCTCCAAAGGCTGACAGAAAATGGAGTCTGGCTTCAGACCATAAAGTTAGGCTTATCTGCCCCGGGCCACTAAGTGGGGCTGGAGCAACAACAGCACAAGAGTTCCATGTTGTGGCATGACAACCTTTGTAAATTTGGAGGAGACCCTGAGACCATCTAGCCCAACCCCTCCTCTCTGCCGGGATCCCAGTTGAAGATTCTCTGACTGATGGCTGCTCAGTCTTTGCATTCAGACAATCCATGAAGAGGAGACTGAACTTCTCTGCTTCCCTGGCTCAGCTCTAAAACAGCTCATCCTTTTCTCCTCTTTTTCTCTCTCCTTCGGCTAAAATCTCCTCTCTTGAAATCATTTTTCCACCTCTGACACTCTGGAATAATAATGAGCAGATCTTACACTCGTGTGTAACAGGAGTCAGTGATTGGAAGAGGGCTGGATCCAGTGGGGGGATTCATCTTTTTTTCACTACCTGTTCTGTGGGCATGGCTTGATGATCATGTCTGGGTGGGCATGGCCAACTTGACATCCCTCGCATCAAGGGCTACCTTGCCTGGCCTCTCCTCTCCTCAACAAGATACAGGTTCCCTATCTATTTATTTCCTACTAATGTGTACATCCATATTACAAAGTATAGTGCGTGTATAGGCACACAAAAGAATACATTATGTACTATATACACTGTATTTGTATGTACACACAGCTCTTCTAAAACTCTGCACATTCAACCTCACTTTCTGCATTTGGAAAAACACACCCAGAGTCCACTTTCGGCCACACACTTAACTGTATCTTCTGCCCATAAGAACATTACAGAGGCCTTCAGATGCTCTTCCCTATCCTGCACATGGCTGTCAGAGACAGGAGATGTCATGGATTGAGTAAAATGTGGCAAAACCAACTTAACAACGCTCTTGCTTAGCAACCAAAATGTTGGGCTCAATTTTGGTCATAAATCAAGGACTTTCTCTGCCTTCCTCTGCATGGCAGCCTTGTCCTAGTAAACTCCTTCCCTTTTCTGGCAATTCTCCTCTCTGTTAGAGGCACCAAAATCATCCAGAGGATATCAGGTCTCCTGCTGGAGTGGGGGTTGGACTAGATGGCCTCCAAGGTTCCTTCCAGCCAGCTGTGTTGTTTCAAAAAGTCTTCTGAAGCCAGTTTGTGTCCTTCCTTCCTCTCATTTTTTCTCTCTCTCCTTTCATCCCTCCCTCCATGTATCCATCCATCCATCCAATTATATCTCCTTCACTTACTTCTCCCTCCCTCCCTCCCTCTCTTTCTTTCTCTCTCCCTTTTTCTTTCTTCTTTCCTTTCCTTTCTTTTCTTTCTTCTTTCTCCCTTCTATCTCTCTCTTCCTTCCTTTCTCTCTCTTTGTACCCCATCCTTTCCTCCTTCCAAGGCTAAGAGACCCACCTGAAACAAAAACTCCTTTGGATTAAACCGGCAATTACACACACACACACACACACACACACACACACACACACACACACACACACACACACACTTCCAACTATAACTGCTGCAGCTTCTCCCCACATGCTGCCAAGTTATGGGCCCAGCCTGCTTTGCCCTGCAGTATTTAGGTGGGTGGGGGGTTTCCTCTGTTTGGGATGGGGAGAATTTGGTTGCAGAAACGCCAAGGGGGGGGGGCAGCCTTGGAGGACCTGTTCCTTCTTCCCCTTTTCCTCTCAGCCCTGCAAAACCAGAAATCAGTCGCTGCCTGTGAAGGAGCCCACGAAACAAAATAAAGGTGCTCTGGTGATCCCCCCCCCAAAAAGACTTCTTGTTGCTTCTGGAGGGGACAGGCAGATGGGCAGCATTCCCCCCTCCCTGGGCACCAGTAGTTTTGGAGCCTGAAGCAACTCCCGGCCCTTGCACAGTGGAGGCCATTAACAACTTCTCCCACTCACAAGAAGGTTTTCTTTACTGTGCAAAGGCCCAGAGTTGCTCCAAGGCTGCAGGCACCCAGGGAGGGAGGGAATGCTGCCCCTCTACCCTCCCCCAAAGAAACCTCAGAGGGTTTCAGCTCCTCTGCAGAGCCACAAGATCCGGAGTTGCCAGTCTCCAGTAAGATGAGCATCTCGTGGCCCACCTGCCCCCCCCACACACACACACATTTCACCCCACTATGAGCATTTCTCAGCTGTTTTGTGCAGGGAAAAACCTTACACAGTAAAGAAAAGAGTGTGAGAAATTGTTAATTAACTGACACTCACAAGAAGGTTTTTCCCTGCACGCAACGGCTGAGAGACGCTTGCAGTGGGGGGCAATTTGGGCCCACCCCCCACCCCAAGATGAGGCCCATCAGCCACAGTTTGACTGAATAAGCCAGGGGTTGCTCCCTCAACCGGCTCCACCCAAGATCCCTTTCATCCTTTTGGAGTCAGTCCGCTTTGCCACCCGGTGAACAATCGAGCCAAACCTCTCCTGCCCAGTGGCCTCCCCCAATTCCCTATGCCCCACCGTTAAGGCAACCGATGGTGGGCAACCAGAGCTAACTGGGCGCAAAGCTGGGTTGACAATGAGCCTCCTGCCTGCTTGCCCAGCACTTGCTCAGCTGCCCCCTCCGATCCCCCGGCTGGATGCAGCCACTCACTGGAGACTGGAAAGCGAGGAACTCCACCTGCTTGCTTGCCCAGCAGTTGCTCAGAGACTTCCTACCCTCCCACCCACTCACCCCCATCATCTCCCCCACCCCTGCTGGGCACAGCCACTCAGTGGTTCTTTCTTCTGTTTCCAAACTAAGCCTCGGTTGGTTGGTTGGTTAAAGTGCAGTTGGATCCTAAAGCTCCACCACTGGAGGCTTTTAAGAGGGTGAACTTTTTGGCTGCCAGCTGGCAAAGGAAGCTCTCAGCCATGACTGGCACTGCTGTGGCTCCCACAGGCTGAGTGGACAAAGGGAGTGGGTGGTGGCTGTGGTCTCGGACTGGTATGAGCTCCTGGCCTGGTCTGGGGAGGTGGGGAGTGGCTCACCTGGGCAGCTGGTGTGACAGTAAGGCTGGCCAGGTCCCATCCCATGTGTTGTGCCCCCTTTCCAGCTTTCGCCCATGCCTCCATGCTATTTTCGGGCGTGCAACACACGGGAGATCCTAGCTGCAGTTTCCTTGTGAGCAACATTGGCCGGGAGAGGCAGGGAGAAAGGCCAATGGGGCTCAGGAGTAAACTGAGGCTCTTAAGTGGGATCGAGCCAGGGGTGGGTTCCGGCTGCCTTTACTGCCGGTTGCTCTGCGCATGTGCAGAAGGCAAGAACAATATGGCCGAGAGAACTGGTTCAGGGGTGTGGCCAACCTGGGTCCCTGCCGGTTCCAGTGACCCAGGCCTCCAAGTTACTACTGGTTGAGCCAAACTGGTCCAAACAGGTAGGAACCCAGCTCTGATCTGGAAGCGTTTTCCATCAGGATTACAAGGGAGAAGATTTCTTCTTGATCAACCCATATTTTGATAATTTTTTCTCAAATGTTTTCACTTATGAAGAAAATGGCCATATTTGTATCCTATTTAACCATATTTGGAGATGAGACAATTGTAGAAGAAAGATTCAATGTGGGATAAGAAACAAAGTTTTCTGTTCTTCAAATTCCTGGATGTTCCCATTCTAGTTTCATCCCTTTCTGGAGAAGAATGAATATTGGAATATTTCTGAAAGAAAATTGTACTTGGATCAAAATGGAGAGCTAAAAGCAGATCTGAGCATTGTGTGTTTCGTGGTTTCCCCCAAGGAGGATCTCAGGATGGGCACTCTGGCGTATTTTCTAAGACAGAGACTTTACATCAGACAAGATGCTCTTTCACAGCTAAAATTGCTCAATAAGGTGGGAGAAATTTTGGTGTCTTTTCTCTCTTTGCCAAAGCCTGAGGTCCCATTTCAAGTGGGCAAAGCCTATAGCCGTAATGGGGAACCTATGGCACGCATGGCAGAAGTGGCACACAGAACCATCTCTCTTGGCACACGGAGCCATCACCAGTTGCTCTTCCGGGTTCAGGTGTGGCAGTCAGCTGGTCTTCACGCGCATTGGAGTGCCAAAGTGGAAGAGGAGCCACCCAGTGTGCATGCACACACCAAGAAAACGATCTTTGTTTCCAGTGCGCACATGCGCATGAGCCTCTTAGTGTTTTGGTGTGTGGCGTTCATGCACGCGCAAAAACCACCAACAAAAAGAGCAGAGGCCGTGTGTGCCCAAAGGCCCAGAGAGGAGATCCCGGCTGTGGCTTCTTAGCAGAGCAGAGCTGTGGTCAGGGCTTCCCTCCCTCCCCACCTGAGGGGGCTTCTTGCGTGTCCCCAGCCCTCCAGCCCATGGCTCATCTGCGTTCCAAAGTACCTGGCCAGTTCAGGCACCCCAGAAGAGCAGCAGCAGTGGCAGCCACAACGGGAAGGGCAGGAGCGACAGGCCCACCACCGCAGCCACTCCCACGCCAGCCTGAAGCGGCACTGTGACAGCTGCCGGGGAGAAGGGGGCGGCAGTGGCAAGAACAGGCCAGGGCTTCCCTCCCTCCCCACCTGAGCAGATTTCTTGCACAGCTCCAACCTGAGGCTCTGATGAGGATCCATAGTCTGGAGCACCTGGCCAGTTCAGGCACACATGGCAGAAGGGCAGCATTTGCTGGGTGGAAGTCTGGCTGCCCTGCCTGCTGCTCTTTCCCTACCAGCCGAGATGCTGGAAGAGGAGCTGCTGGCGAGGAGATGAGCTACCCTCGGTTGCAATGGCTGCCCGGTCGCTCCTGCCCTTCCTCCTGTGGCTGCTGCTGCTCTTCTCGGGCTGTGGGGGTGGGGGGCAGCCAGTTCTTCTGGGGTGCCTGAGCCAGCCAGCTCTCCAGACCATGGATCCACATCAGTGCCTTGGGCTGGAGCCACGCAAGTAGCCCGCTTTGGTAGGGAGGGAGGGAAGCCCTGGCCTCTCCTTGCCACTACCACCCCCTGACCCCACCCCCCAACGACAATCACAGTGTGGCTTCTGGCTGGGGTGCTGGAGCAGCCAGGAGAAGGAAAAGCCCCCATGGGGGATGGGAGGAGCCTCAGGAGGGCTGGAGGAGAGCGCAGTTCCTCCCTCCCCCTCCCACCTATGGGCTCCATGTCCATCCCAAGCCTCCCCCTTTCATCCAAGGGAGGGGACTTTGAGTGACACCCTTCTCTGAATGTTCACCTTTCTTCACCCCACCTGGTTCTCTCTTGTGTCTACCTCATAGCTCCCTCCCCATGGATTCCTCTCTCTCTCTGTCTCTGTTTCTGTCTGTCTCTCTCTCTCTCACACACACACACACACACCAACCCCGGGGACTGTTTTAGTCTCGTTGGGGGGTGGGCAAACCCCCACTCCCCTACCATAAACCGGCCCCAACTCGACCGGGGCACCGAAACCCACCCACCCCCCAAGTGGGTCTCGGAGGGTCTGCAAAGCCAAGCTAGGCTCCCCTGCAGCCTTTCAGGAAACAGTCTGGTTTCATTGGTCCTTGGATGGGAGGGGTTGGAAGGGGAAGCTCGGGGGCTGCTGGGCTGGGTACAAGCGCTTGCCCAGCACTGTCCCCCTGCCAGTGTCTCTCAGGGGGGACTTGTGGGGGGGGGACACCACCCCCTGGTCCTCTTGCCCTGCAAGTCAGCTATTTATTTATTTAAATTTGTATCCCGCCCTTCTCCACAGAGGACCCAGGATAAACGCAGCTCCACCTTCCTCCAGATTCCCTCAAAGGCTGGGGACACATCGGATGCTCTGGCTTAACGCCCCCTGCCCAAATTTGCCCCCTCCCCACCGCCAGGCAACCCCTCCACAAACACGCGTATATCTCAATCCAATCCGAGTCATTGCAGGGCTTTGAGGGGAAAGCAGCCAAATGGCTTGGAGTCTATTCAAGGGTAGCAGGCGTGTTTGATGGAGGGGGGGAGGGAATATCAATGTTGTAAGAGAAAGTATGTCCCCCTCCCTCAGCCACGCCCCTCCCCTTCTTCCTCCTGCCCCCCAACCTTCCCTCAGCCCCCAGCTCCCCACTGATTCCCCTGCCCTTCATTTTGCATTGCAGTTCTGCTCTTGTGGTGCCTTTGTCTTCTCCAAGGTTTAAATTACACAGCAGGGCAGTTCCCCCCCCCCCCCAATTTTAGATTACGTCTGGGTGGGCAGGGAAGCATGAGGACCCTCGAAATCTGGAACTGGCGCATGCACACCAGGCAGTTGGTCTTTGTGTGCACATGCGTGCCAGAAACCGGTAGACCACATGACTGGTACGCATGTGCATGTCGAAAACCAGGCAATCACCTAGTTTTCAGTGTGTGCATTGGCATGCGGGGTCAAAAATATTTGTGTGTGCTCTGCCTTCAACCCCCCTGACTTTCCCCCCCCAAAAGATTCGCCAACACTTCTCTAGACTATTAAGTAAAAAAGTCCTTTATTGCAACATTAAATTCCAAAAGCAAAAGGGAGGAAGGAAATGGAGAATCTGCTAGTTGTTCTACCTCCTGCATCTGTTTAGAAGGAGGCAGAGGTTTCCTATCTACCTCCGTGAAGACCAGAGGCTCCTTGTCTCCATCCATTTCTCCCTCCGTTTTCCATGGACGGAGAGTCCTAACATCTTTTCTTTGGCCTTCCATGTTCTTCTGCTCAGTCCCTGCCTCAGTCCAGATGTGTGGAAAGTTGTCATCCTGGATTTGTGAAGAGGGCTCGAGAAGGAGAGCCAGTTTGCTGCTATGACTGCCTTCCTTGTCCGGAGGGGACCTTCTCCACTCAGGAAGGTGGGTCACCCTGAGGAAAATGGGAGGCTTTGTGGAACTGGATCCACCCAGAAGATTTCCAAGAAAGTGCAAGTTAAATGATAGATTGAAGCTCACCTGGTTTTTTACACTTATTTTTAAGCTGCAGAATTTCTTATTTAAAAGGAAGTAAATCAAAAAGTCTTTGAAGGAGGGGCTGGGAAAAGATGGGAGGAGGGGGTGGCAGACTGGGCAAGCTTTACTAACAGCAGAGGAAATCTCTCTCCTGCTTCTTAGTTTGGACTTGTGCTGCTATGTTCACCTTCCTAGGAACATCTGAGTTCTTTGGAACTGGATGAATTGTGTGATGTCCACCTTCTGAAAAACCTTGAAATTCACTGTATATTGGATCCTCCCCTTGAGGATCACTGAGAAAGAGTCAGTGGTCCATAATGTGGCACTGTGGATAGTTATGGTGGGGAACTCATTACATAAATATTCTGCCTGTCATGTAGATCAATCAATTAGTCAGAAGGGAGCTGGAAGGGACCTTGGAGGTCTTCTAGTCCTACCTTCTGCTCAAGCAGGAGACCCGATATCATTTCAGACAAGTGACTGTCTAGTCTTTTCTTAATGCCTCCAATGTTGAAGATCTCAAAGTCCTTAAAATCAAGCTGTTCCACTGGTCCATTGTTCTTACTATTAGGAAGTTTCTCCTTAACTCCAGGTTGCTTCCAGAGGTTACAAGATACTTTAGGTGTCCTCCAAGCACAGTATATTAACTACCATGTGGCAAGACTCAGGATGTTTGCCTAAAAATATTATATGATTCATTACTAATCTCTAATAATGTAGGTTCCTATGAAGATTCTTCACATTACCGAGGAAATAATTAGGACTTCCCTCCACTTAAATACCGAGCTACATTTTTAAATATATATATATATATATATATCTTCATAATGAAATCATTAAAAAGTTCTTCTTGGAAAATGCCCATGGTATCAGCTGTTATTGAAAGAAAGTATTTATTGTAAGATAAAAGGACAGAATGTTAAAGAAAATTGCTTTTTGGTTTCTCAGATACAGAAAAATGCACCAAGTGTCCAGATGATAAATATCCAAATGAGAACAGAGTCCAATGTATCCCCAAAGTTATAACCTTCCTGTCTTATGAAGAACTTCTGGGCATCATCCTGGTCTCTTCTGCCCTACTATTGTTTTTAATCACAGGCCTTGTTTTAATCCTCTTCATTAAATACAGAGAAACTCCCCTTGTCAAAGCCAACAACCGGGACCTCTCCTACATCCTCCTGGTCTCCCTCCTGCTTTGCTTCTTGTCTTCTTCTCTCTTCATTGGCCAACCAAGGAAAGCCACCTGCCTTTTCCGACAGACAGTCTTCAGCATCATCTTCTCAGTTGCTGTTTCTTCTCTTTTGGCCAAAACCATCACGGTGGTGCTGGCTTTCCTGGCCACAAAACCAGGAAACCGAGCCAAGAGATGGTTGGGGAAGAGCTTGGCCAACTCCATCATCCTTTCTTCTTCTGCTGTCCAAGTGATCATCTGCTCCATCTGGCTGGGAGTTTCTCCCCCCTTCCCTGACTCTGACCTCCACTCCCAGCCTGGAGAGATCATCCTGCAATGCAACGAAGGGGCCGTTGTCATGTTCTACGTCACCCTCAGCTACATGGGCTTCCTGGCTGCCATCTGCTTCACGGTGGCTTTCCTGGCCAGGAATTTGCCTGGGGCCTTCAACGAAGCCAAGCTGATCACCTTCAGCATGCTGGTCTTCTGCAGCGTCTGGGTGACTTTTGTGCCCACCTACCTGAGCACTAAAGGGAAATACATGGTGGCTGTCCAGGTCTTCTCCATCCTGGCCTCCAGTGCTGGTCTGCTGGGCTGCATCTTCATTCCCAAGTGCTACATTATCCTTCTGAGGCCAGACCTGAACACAAAGGAGCATCTCACAACCAGAACAAATGTAAAAACATGAGATATTAAGAGTCACAAAGACATCATTATTTGTAAAAGTACTAATTTTTACCCAGCTACTAAAGGGTATTAAAAATAATTTAATCATTAAAATAGATCTATCGTAAAAGTATGAGGATTCTTTTACTGTGAGAAACATTTACCAATTCTAAAAAAAACCGCAATTGTTTCTACAATGATCAGGAATTGTAATATCTATCAACAATTATTAAAAAAAAAAACCAGTTAACCAGTATAACCATTTAAAATCTCTACTTTAAACAAAAGTTAGCATTCAAGGGATGAAGTGAAGCTTGGATGGAGAGAGGGAAATAATCTGGAGTTGTTACGGTTTTTATTCCGTCCCATCTTTGGATTTCAGCGACTTCCACAAAATAAGAGAAAAAGGGAGAAGCTTTGGAAATCCAGACCCTGCAGGAAATTAGAGACAGGTCCTTTCCTATAGGAGAAAGTGGAATAAAGAGAAAAGGAGGAAAGTGTTAAGAGGAATCCAAACAGAGGGAAGGAAACTCCAGCACAGGGAATGGCTGAGGGAGGAAACTGACCAGGAGAAGCCTGGTTGGAAGTCCTTGTTTTATGGGATCTTCCTGTGCTAAGCTGAGGATTCTCCAAATGAGAAGGTCTCCTGGCCTGGAAGAGCTCCATGGATTGTTTCCATCATGGTGCTCCAAACTCTGTGGGCATTTCCTTCTCAGCTTCCCAGAGACTGGATGGGACAAAAGCAACATCAGAAGCAGAAGCAGGAGGTCCATCATTCATGGGGTGAATCAATCAATCCCCCTCCTGTTTCTAAAGAAGAATTAGAGGAATTCAAAGGACTCCTGTTATGTCCTGGGAGAAGAATGGAGGTGAGGCCAGAGTGAATTCCAGCAACCCTTTATCTATATAAATAAAAAGTTAACTATGAGTTTGTTCAAAACCGCTAATCTCAGAAACTACTGCATTAATCGCCACGAAATTTTCACACAACGTTCCTTACAAGTGCAGCACCAATGATACGATTGTGTGGATGTGGCACACTGGTGCCAGGTAAATGCAACACAAATGTACAACTGCAGCTCTTCTGAGTTTTCCTCACTCGCTCAGTCACTCCGCCCCTGGCCTCCTTTCGCCCCTCCCACCTCGCCACTCGAAACACCGGCAGTCACAATGTTCCCCCGCCCTCCGCCTCTTTCTGACACCCCCCACCTGGCCACTGAAAACACCGGCAGTCGCAATGTTCCCCCACCCTCGGCCTCTTTCCACCACCACCCCGGCCACTCTAAACAACAGTAGATAGGTAGGTAGGTAGGTAGATAGAGGGAGAGAGGGAGAAATACAGTAGGTAGGTAGGTAGGTAGGTAAAGTAAGAGAGGAAGGGGAGGGAGAGGGAGGGGAAACCAAGGCAGAGAAGGAAGGGGGTCTATGAGAAGGTCTATGAGGGGAAACTTTTTCATTTAACCAAACTTGGCCACAGCAACGCGTGGCGGGTACAGGTAGTTCTATCCTACCTGCGAGGCAGCTGAACTCTCTGGCTAACACTGCCCTTTTTAAAGGAAACTGATCACCTGAACAACCAATCAGGAGAGAGCATTTTCCCGCTTCAACAGAGGACCAGAATGAGAACTGACAACTATACACTATTCACCCTGAAAATGAGACCACCCCAAATAATAAGCCCAATCAGGCTTTTGAGCGCATGTGCTAAAACAAGCCCTCCCCCAAAAATATTGCCACAGAGCAGCAGCCATGAGGTGACCATGATCGCCGCCTCCTGTAACCTCAAAAATAATAAGACTTTCCCGAAAATGAGGCCAATCGCTTATTTTGGGTGTCAAAAGAAAATAAGAGCCTGTTGACTCCCACTGGTCTATGGGAAATTGCATCACAATAGCCTGCCCCCTCGTGGCCATTTTCAATATGGCAGGTGATGTAAAGAAATCACCAGATATAATAAGAAAAACAACTCTACGTATAGCATTGCTAATTATGAGAAATCCTGCATGATATTCTTTCCTGATCATCCATCGAGCCCTTGCATGCGTTTAGACCTTATAAAACTCATTTAGGTTCGATAGGAGGTAATCCAAGAGAGAAGCAACCTGGAATTATGGAGAAACCAGGAGAACAGTTTGCCACCAGAAGTCGTGGGTGCTCCATCACTGGAGGATTTTGAGAAGAGATTGGGCAGCCACCTGTCTGAAATGGGAGAGGGCCGTGGGGGTGAAGCTATGGCACTTGTGCCACAAGGGCTACACAGAACCTTCTCTGTGGGGACCCAGCCCAGCTCCCTCGTGTTTCACTCAATCAATTTCCTGTGAAAGAAATAAATCTCGCGAAGTTGGAATTGATTGAATTTTTTCACTTGCCTCTTTCCTAGTGGGGGAGATAAGATTCTCCTCCTGAAGCCCATTATGACACGGAGCCACAATGCAACCAGTGGTGGGATTCATTTTTTCTACTGGTTCTGTGGTTGTGGCTTGGTGGGCGTGGCATGGCTTGGTAGGCGTGCCAACACCCATAATCCAATCCCCCTGCATTCCCCACACACACATCCCACATGCATGCATGACCCCCATTTCGGTGCTACCAGGCCTCCCTGAAACCTCCGGGGACCAAAAACAGTGCAGGGGGAGGAGGGAACACATCCCACCAGCCCCTGTGCATGCACACGCTTCTCCCAGCAGAGACCTGAAAATCAGCTGGCCAGTGGGAGGCGTGTGCGTATGTGCAGTGCAACTCACCTGGGCGACGACTTGCATGCCGGCAGAAATAGCTCCACCTGCCACCTGTGACACGCATGCCATAGGATGGCGATTACGGATATAAGCCATGGGAAAGACAATGTCCTGCCCCCGTTGGGAGTCTGACTCTCAGATGGGAGATGAACAGCTGGCAGAGAGCGGGAGAGGGGCTCCATTGGCTGTGGAGGAAACTGGGGAAGGGCAAAGTCAGGCTGGGCAGAGCAGGGGAGAGGGAGAAGAAGGGAGGGGGGGCTCAGAGGAAGACCAAGGACCTCTTCCTCCTCTTAGGGATGCAGGGAAGAACGGAGAAGGGAGCATCCTGGATTGCTTGGCTTACGAGGAAGGAATTCCCTACACAAGGCACACCTGGGGATGGAGTTTAAAGGAGAGGCAAATGGGAGGGGCAGTTGTCAGGAAGAAACACGGAGTTCATCTGGTGTTAACTGCTTATCTGAGTTCCTGGCATCCTCCTCCTTCACTTCTGGAACTCCTCATCTTGCTTGCCCTGACGGATTAATTCCCTTCTCTTCCCTTGTTGGATTTATGGTTGGGAGTTTTCTGCTTACAACATTTGGACTGGAGAATTGTCAGCCAGAGGCTGCTGCAGGTTTGTGGGAGAGTTTTTCTCCAGGCCGGAGAGTTGAAAGGGACGTTGGGGGCACAGCTGGGGATAAGAAAGGGACTCATGACGGTTCTCCAGCTGTGTTGTCTTTGTACCACACCCAGGGTCATCACAATCGCCTTCAATTACGAACCCCAAATGTCACTAAGCGAGACAGTTGGTGACTTTTGTCCTGTTTTACAACCTTACTCTCCACCGTTGTTAAGCAAACCACTGCAGTTGGTGAAGTTAGTAACCAGTTGTGAAGTGAATCTGACTTTCATAATCATGTGATGCCCAGAGCTCCATGCAACCATTGTAACTACACATTGGTTGCTAAGTGTCTACGTTTCATTGATGTAACCATGATGGGGATAATGCATGGAAAAGGATGGAAAATGGCAATAAATCACTGTTTTCAGTGCCTTTTTAACGTCAAACAGTCACTAAATGAATTGTCATAAGTTGAGAACTATCTGCATTACCTAATTTAACTGTTGGGGATCTCTCTCCCTTTCTCCCCCTTCTCCCTCTCTCTTTACTCCCCTCTTCCCTGTCTCCCCGCTCATTCTCCCTCTCTCCCTCTCCCTCCTTCTCTCTCCTTCTCCCTTTTTATCCCTCCTACTTGCTTTTCCTTTTTTATGCCTCCCTCTCTCCCCCTCCCTCTTTCTATCCCTCCCTTGATCCCTCTCTTCCTCTTTCTATCCCTCAGTCTCCCTTTCTATCTTTCCCCCTTTCTTTCCCTCCCTCTCCATTTTTTATCCCTCCCTCTCTCCACCATCTTCACTCTCTCTTCCTCTCTCCCTATTTCTATCCCTCAGTCTCTCTTTCTATCCCTCCCTCTTCCTCCCTCCCCCCTCTCTCTCCCTCTCCATCTTCCTCCCTCTCTCCCTGTCTCTCTCCCTTTCCATCCCTCCTTCTCTTCTCCCTTTCTATCCCTCCCTCTCTCCCACGTCCTCTCTCTCCCGTTCTATCCCTCCATCTTCCTTTTTCTATCCCTCTCTCTCCTTCTCCTTCCCCTCCAACTTTGGAGGACCGTTTCTCTTGTTCGCAGCCACAGCAGTAATGTGTTTTCCCCCCCACTGCATTTCTTGAGGCCTTGGAGGAGACTCGGATGAAAGAGCAGAGAATTCCACGCATCGCCCCCTGCAGCCCCCTTGTCTCTGCCCAGGGCACTGGGGGCTCCGACCGAACCGTTAGTGGGATGGCGCACTGGGTCGCTGGAACCGGCAGCCACTCAGGCAGGCCACGCCCCAAAACCGGTTCCCTCGTCATAGTCGCCATTTTGTTTTTCAGTCCTGCACATGCGCAGAACGGTTTTAATTCAACTGCGCATCCAGTGAACACGCGAACCGGCAGTAAAGTTCGGCAGAACCCACCCCTGGCCCAAAGGATGGGGGGGAGCAGGGTCCCAGCCCGATTTGAGAATAGGAGCCGGAAAAATAGGCCTGGCCAGCCCTTCTCTCTTCCCCCTTTACCTTTGGGGGGGGGGGTTGTTTTCTCCTAGGGACAAACCTCAGCCCCCTCGCCCTCGTTGTGGGGTTTCCTCGAACTTCGGGATTGGGAGGGTCCAGAAGGAAGGAGAACCAATGGGAATTCTCCCTTCTTTAACGTCATCGGTCTCCGGGCAGAGTCTCCCTTGACTTCCCCCAGTGCAGGAGAGCGTTCCCAGCAGAGAAGAAGCCCCAGTTGGTTCTTCAGACCAAGATCCCCCCTCCCACTTCCCCCCCCCCCCCGTCTCTCCGCAGAACTGGCTCTCCTCCTTCAGCTGAAGCCCCCATGGACTCTGCCCGGAGACCGGTGACGCTGAAGCAGGGAGAATTTCAATTGGTGCTGACTTTCATTCTGGCCCTGACCTCCCACCTGCGAAATCCGAGACAAATGCTCCCTCCCCCCTTCCAGATTCCTCCTGTGGGGCTGGGCGCATCAGGGGAGACACAGAGCCCAGAACGGGGCTTCAGACGAGGCAACGCCTGAGAAACACGGGATGTGCAGAGAAATGCAGGTTATAACCAGCGAATCATATTTTCCCAGGATCTGAGAATGCCCCAGCGCACCAATAGGAATTCTCTCTTCTGTAGCGTCATCGGTCTCCGGACAAAGTCTCACTTGACCACTTGATGGAAGAGAAGGGAGGGAGGAGGAATATGCTCACTATTGGGGGGGGGGCGCAGCTCAAGGGGGTTCATGCCAGCCCTTCGAGGGGAGGGTGGACTTCCTTTTGCCCCCCCCCATCCAGCATGGAGTGGGGCTGCAGTGGATGAGTGAAAGGGAGGCGCAGCCCCACAGCCAGCCAGGACTTGGGGGTCTCTGAGTGGGCTGGCTTCCTTGGGCGCCTTCTTGGGCGCCTTCTCCCTCCCTCTCTCCCTCCCTTCTTCCCTCTCTCCATCCTTGGGAATACCCCTCCCCTAACCCCATGGGGCCCCTTCCCTCCCTCCCCCTCCCGGAAGCTTCTGCCTTTGGTCCCTTCCTGGCAAAGGGGCTGCCGGAGGGCCACTTGTACCCGCAGCGCTGTGGGGTTTTCTGGTCCTCCGCAAGTAACATCTCGGTTTGGGGTTCAGGAATCGCTGTTGTGGATGTCAGTGGGGGGAGGGAATAAGAAGGGGGGAAGCGGGAACCCCTGGCTGAGAATTATAAAGAGAGCAAAGGAAGGGGAGGGTCCCGTCTAGGGCTGCAATGACCCCTCCCTTGAGCTGCAGCCCCCTTAATACTGAACGGATCCCCCCTCCCAATTTCTCCTCTCTTTGCCACGAATCCCTCCTCCTTCAGGTGAAGCCCCAAAGAACTCTGCCCGGAGACCGATGACGCTAAAGCAGGGAGAATTCCCATTGGTGCTTCCGCTGGTTCTGGCCCTTCCCATCCTCCAAAGTCCCAGATAAAAGCTTCCTTCTCCCAATTCAGAACCTCCGAAAGAGGCGTAGCGTGGGGGGTGCAGGGGGGGCCGGCCGCACCGGGCGCAACATCTGGGGGGGGGGGCGCGAATCCGATCCGAGCCGGCCGAGCTGAGGCGAGGGGAAGGGAAGTCAGGAAGCCGAGAGCTCCCCCGCCACCTCCTGCAAAAATCGCCTATATGCAGATTACAAGCGGAGGAGAGGAAGGCGCTCGACCCACCCGTTCGCCTCGCCTATTGCGGGCAGCAGAGGTCGCTGTGGAGCAGCCTCGGCCACCGCCCCCCTCCCTCTCCCCGCCGATGAAATAACGGGGCTGGGGAGAGAGAAAGAGTGAAGGCGCCGAGCTGGGGGTGGAGGAAGAGTTCACTTTGCAACAACCCCCCCCCCTCAGCAAAAGAGCTTAGCGCGCGCGGGAGGTAGCCCCCCCCCCACACACACACAAACACACACCGGCGTCGTCTGGCCCGGGAAGGCGCAGCTTGCAAAGAGGACAGGTAAAAGAGCGGGGGGAAGCGAACCCAAAGGCCGCAGGGGGAGGCTCGGAGAGGCAAACTGAATTCTGAACAACATCCTGATTTGCTGATGTTTTGCAGTAAGCACATATATTTTTAAAAACAAATTTAAAAGTACAGTATTTGAAACAATGTTTTCAAAAAGACAGTCTGAGCTCAGCAATCCTTGTTCTTCCTCTCAGAATTTCATGCCAATATGAAGGAACTTGCATTGGTTTCATTGTTTTTAAGGTGGGAACTTACACCTTTTCCTTAAAAGTTTTTATTATTGTCCCTTCTGACATTTTCTGCCTGAATACTTTTTTTTGACTTGGGATAAATGAAAATTAGTGGTTTTTTTTTAAAGACTTTGAGGTTGTGTTTTAGTCGGTTTTCAGAGTAACCTAGCAGAAATGAGTCATAACTTGATTACTTTGAGGCTTTAAAGGCATGCCTATTGTTGTAGATATTTACCCAACTACACTTGTATGTGCTATTAAGTTTGTGATATAGATAAGTAAGTACTGTGTACTTTGACCACTCCCATTACTTGTACTGTACTGTTCTATATACCTCCCTTGGTAAGGTTTGAAAGGGCAGTTAAAATTCCAAGACGCCACCATTATTTTAATTGCTAGGCCTATGTAAATCCTGAGTATCCACATGAAACAGAAATTGGATGATACAGCCTACAAGAACACAAATTCTGAATGAGCAGACTGTGTTGAAGGTGGGGTTTCTGAATGGGAAAGAAGCCTTTCTTTGGCCTCCTTTGAAACGATAAGCTCTATCTTGTGAACTCTGTTCTGGTGCTTTGAATGACTTCTGTGAACTTGCTTCTTGTAAACTGGTCAAGTGTTGGTGAACTTGCTCCTTGTGATAAAATAGTTGAATGCTGCTTGGGTAACTACAGAAAAATGATGCATTGGTTCGGTGGTCCTTTTTCCTCCTGCAGTATGCCACCATGTCCCACTGCTCTCATGTCCTCAAAAGGTCTAAAAATTCCAGCTGAAGAATGTGCTGTTTTTCCTCTGACAATCATTGCCTACACAAAGGGCAACCACGTGATTCTGTAGCATCAACAACGGCAATTCCGTTGTTGAAAAATTTGTGCTAATTAAAAGCAGGCGAATTTAAATTAATCTGTATATTATATACAGATTGATATTTTGCACTTCTATTAAAGAATTACAATTAGAGGTACAGGATTGAGGAAGTTGGCTCCATCTAGCCCAGTCTTGGATCATCTCCAGGGTATGGTTCCATTTTGATGTTTAGTTTTTGTTCTTGATATTGATATCATCTTGATATGATGGTTGTGAGACGACATATAATAGCATGGCCCATGCTAGGTTACTACATTTGTAGATTTGTATTCATAGACCTGCTGAAAATGTGGAGAATGTGTAATGCATGTTCGCACTCAATAAAGTGTTTGAAAATAAACTTGTATTTAGATGCATTTTACTTTAATTACATCAGTATTTTCATAACAAACAATACATGTGCTTAGAGGGTAAGGGTTTCTTTAACTAATCTAGTGGAAGAGACTCGAGTGCTAAAATCCACGGGTTAGGGGGCGCAAATTACTTGCCTTGCCCCGGGTGCTGACAACCCACGCTACGCCACTGAAGGGGAGGGTCCCGTCTGGGGCTGCCATGAACCCCCCTTGAGCTGCATCCCCTCTCAATACCCAACTGATCCCCCTCCCAATTTCTCCCCTTCTCTCTCTGCGATGGACTCTGTTCTCCTTCAGGTGAAGCTTCGAAGGACTCTGCCCAGAGACCGATGACGCTAAAGCAGGGAGAATTCCCATTGGTGCTTCCGCTGGTTCTGGCCCTTCCCATCCTCCAAAGTTGGAAATCAAAGCTTCCTTCCCCTATTTCAGAACCGCCGATTCACACGTTTCAGTTCAGAGATGAAGGTTTCTGCCGTTGGAAGAGATGCTGCGCTGGAGGAGAAGAGGGGAGGCGCCCCCCCTAGCCAGGGAAGACTTGGGAGTCACAGAAACCCCCCAATCCGAAGGGAAACTACGGAAAGCCCTCAGTTAAACCAGGAAGAGGCGGAGAGGATCCGCAGGGATCTAATCCTGCTGGATCCTTTCCCCAGATTCCCCCACCCACCCCTTCCCTGGGGAATCCTCCGCTGGGCTCTCTTGGGAAAGGCGCCGCTTTCGTTTCCTTTCTTCAAACATGCGTCTCTCCTGCTAAGAATGTCTGGACGAAGCAGCCCCTTCAGATTCCCCCCCCCCCAACCCCAATTGTGTCGGAGTCTCCCTCTTTCTTTCTGGGGGTCAGGGAAATCCCCCTTTTCCTTCCAAAGCAGCCCCGAATCTCTCCCACCCCCTTGGATGCCTCCCTTCCCAGGTGCTTGTGGCTGGAGGGGCCGAGGGGAGCCTGGCTTTCCCAGAGGCGCCTGTGGATGGGAGCCTCCCTGGGGCTCTCGATGCCCCTTGAGAAGCTCCTCTTCAATGCAGGTTTCCTGGCCATGAAAAAGAGCTTTTGAGGGGGTTAGTTCAACCCCCCTTTGAGATTCCTTTGAATCTTGTGCTGCACAAAAGGTCCCTTTAGATCGGGAAGGAAAGTTGGGTTCTGCCAGCTAGAAGGTTTCTGATTCGGCCATTCCTAAATCAATGACAAGATGTTTTTTTCAATGCTCCAGATGATCAAGAGTCTCCTAGAGCCAGACTTTTGCTGTTTTTAACACTTTTATTCATTGTTCAACACTACACTGTTGCCCTGATTGGTTGGGGCTCTCAGGAGAAACCATGTAAAGCATATCCCATCCTCATTCTGATACTGTGAAATCTGTGAATAACCTTAAGACAGAAAATAAGATTTGTACTGTCCATGGGATGATGAGTCAAATGCACAGAAAGATAAATGAGGGCGAAGATAAATGAATTACGCGCAGACCCCACCGCCTGCTTTAAAGTAAGGCATCCCCTCCAAAATAAGACTTAATCTCGGTTTTTTATACATATAATCATCTTTGGGGCATAGAACCGGCTGTTAAATTATTTGAATCCCACCACTGGGCTGCTGTGCCTTCTCCCGACGTTCCCCAGGTGCTCCAGGACAGGCAAGGGCTGCGCCACGGCTGTGTGTTTGGGCAAGGCGAGGGGGGCATGGGGAGCGCCTTACTATCCACCCACCCACCCACCCACCCACCCATCCATCCATCCATCCATCCATCCATCCATCCATCCATCCATCCATCCATCTCTGTGTGTCTGAGTGTAGGTTGAGGGTCCGTCTCTCTCCGTGGCGTTTCTCTTGAATCTTCTGTCCAAGGGCCTCATCCAGGCGATCCTGGAGAATGAGGACTTTGCATGAAGTCTCTGTGGGTTGATGTAACGGGAAGGGGGAGGGGGAGGGAAAGGGGGAGAGAAAGAGGAGGGGAAGGGGAGGGGGAGGGAAAGAAAAGGGGGAGGGGGAGGGGGAGGGGAGGGGGAGGGAAAGAGGAGGGGAAGGGGAGGGGGAGGGAAAGAGGAGGGGGAAGGGAGGGGGAGGGAAAGAAAAGAGGGGAGGGGGGAGGGGAAGGGGAGGGGGAGGGGAAGGGGGAGGGGGAGGGGAAGGGGGAGGGGAGGGGGAGGGGAGGGGGGAGAGAAAGAGGAGGGGGAGGGGAGGGGAAGGGGAAGAAACCCATCAACTTCCCTTGTCTTTGGATGATTTTGTAAGTACAAACAACCGAAGAAGAGTCAGCCTGACCTGCTCAAAACTTCCCAGATCAAAGCAATCGGAAGACCCTTCTCTTCTGAAGGGACCCCCTGCAGCACTCTGGGCTTCTGGGAACTGATTTCCCTTCCTCCCCCTCTTCCCCTCTCCCCCTCCCTCCCCTCTTTCCCGCCCATGGACTCTTCCTCCCTCTTCACCTGCCACCAGGTGTCCGCAGCCTATTTGTGACGTTCCCTTGCGCAGCTCTTACACAAGAGCTGTCAATCATCCCCGGCCAAATCGAGGCCCCTGAGGCAGCTGAAGAGGAAGGGATCCAGCGGGAAGGCCAGTCGGAGAGTTTGGCCGTAGAAGGGAGGGTCTCCGGGGACTGAAGGGACCTCCTGAAGGCGCGTCTGCAGATCCCCAGAGCCGGAAGGTCTGAAGGGGAGGAACAGGGTCCATCTCAACGGAAGCGAAAGGCAGACTTTGCCCCCCCCCCTCCCCATAATCTTGGGCAGCTGCCACCTCTTCATTCCTCCCCCAAGGCAGAGGAAGCCCCTCCTTCTCCAGATGTTGCTGCCTCCAGTTGTGGGAGTGAAGAAGGGCCGAGCTCTCCCAATCCCCCCTCCCCCACCTGCAACTTCCCAATAAGCCCCACCCCCCCCCCAAGAATGGACATGGGGGGAATGGAGGTTCGGGAGCCCCCGGGACTCAGCCCAGCCGCCGCCCACAAAGGCAAAAGGGAAAGGGGGCTTCTGGCCTTGGGCGCAGCTCCCCTCACCCCTCCCTCCGTTCGCTTCTCCGCGAGCAGCTGCCGGGCAGAAGGAGCGCAGCGGGCGAGAGAAGAGCGGATTCCTCCCAGGCGGCTGCAGGATCGGGATGCGCGGGTGGTCTGAGCCTCTTCCCTCCAGTGCCAAGTCGGGACTCCCATTGCAGAGCCTGCGGGAGCTAACGGGGCTAAGCCTTCTGGATTCCTCGCCCTCCAGGTTGCGCTGCGCCGGGATGGGGCGGGAGGGCGCTGGGTCCGCCGGAGGCTGCAGGCCGTTTCGGAGAGGCGACCTTGCCCGAGGATGGGATGCGACAGTCCCAGAGCTGCCCGTCTCTCGATCCCTCGGAGGGAACCTCCGTCCCTTCCAGGACTCCCTCTGTCTGGTGTCAGGAGTAGAAGGCGCATTAACGGATTAACAGAGTTGGAAGAGAAGGACTGCAGGGGATGGGATGACGCCTTCCAGCATTTGGCCAACTGTCCCGGAGAAGAGAGGCTCCATTCATCCTCCGGAGCCCCTGAAGGCAGGAATAGAAGCAATGGATGGCCAGTGAAGAGAGATCCGACCGAAAAGCCAGGAGAGATTTCCTGACAGGGAAAATCTATTTACCAGTGGGAGAGTTTGAATCCTGGAAGTTGTGGCTGCTCCATTGAGGGAAGTTTTCAAGAAGAGATTGGAAATCTCTTTCTCTGAAATCTCCAACTTGAGAAGCAGGTTGGACTAGAGGACCTCCAAGGTCCCTTCCAACTCTGTTGTTTTTGTTATTCTGATTCAGAATGATTCAGAATTCATGTTTGGCCAAACATGAATTCAGAGACTGGTTAACAGAATTGCTTATTAAAAACCATCTTATACACCATTGACAATTTATCAGGTGTCAAATACCAACAAGTAATCATTTTATAAAACTTCTCTTTTAGGTTGTAGTTCAGCATAAATTTTAATATAGACCACATATTTTCCCATTGTTCCAATATTATGACCAAAATTATAACCAATCCAGTGAATCATGCAACATTGAACATATTCACTGTTAGTGGATTAACCATCTACTTTTTCTTTTTAGCTTCTTCTTTTATTCTTCCTCTTCTGATTGAAATTGCATTTGGATTTTGTTTGTTATATTGTCATCTAGTCTCATTCTAGAATCTGGCAGAAGCTAAATGGAATAAAGAAAAAAATGATGATTTTCTTAACTTAGGTACTAGATGTTCAACTATTGAAAAGTTAATCTTTCAACTAAAAAGTGTCTGGGTGTAGATACATAGACAAACCCATTTTGGGTGTGTCCCTGAGGCTTCCTGAGTCCAGATGGATTAAAATAAGGACTTTTTAAGTGTGTCTGGAAATGGACTCAAATGAATCTCGCTGGACTGATTTGTCCCATTTTGAAAGAAACCCCTCAAGTGGGGAGGAAACATGAGAGTAGGAAGGCCACAGTTGTGCAGAGACACATCTCAGGCCAAACCAGTTATTATTGAGGGCAGCAGTATAACTTTGCATTGTATTTCTCTTTCAGGAGGCCGTTTCCAAGGTGACAGAAAACTTCTTGGAGAGAAAAGAGGGAGGAGGAAATCCCCAGGGCTTCCAAAATTATAGGGGAGAGGTGTAACACCTGCTACAGTTCCTCTGCAGAGCTAAAAGTCAGCCTGTAAACAAGAACTTTTTCCAAAGCCACAGAAACACTCCCCCCTCCCTCTGTGTATGTGTGGTCTTTGTTTAACTACACAAAGTTCTGATGACAAGTTTTGACTGAGCCTGATTGTGTTCTTGGAGAACAGCCACACTATTGCATCAGCTGTTTTGTGACAATGTCCCTGAGCATTAACTTTCAAAGTAAAGTAAATTTATTCTGCTCCCTGAAATAAGAGAGAGCGATTTCAGATCTGTGACATGCTTGGGCATAAACTGACCCCTGGGATTTTCTCTTTAACTACTGTGCCAACAAATATCAGATTTCTTTTTCTTCAGCCACAGGTGCCGTGCATTCCCTCCGGGGCCAATTTCAAGGATGGAGATGCGAAACTTCTCAAAAGTAGATGACAGATTTAATTCAATCTCTGCCTCTATCATTATGAGCCACGTGGGGATTATTTCCCTTTCATTTCCCTCCAGAGAAATGGCCAACAAACTTTGAGTGCAAAAACTAGTTGGAGAATTATGAGAAAAGTTTCTGCTCTGCTCTTTGGCCAAATCCTCCAGGGGAGACTCTGGGCAGAGACCCAGGGAATTAGGGGCAGCTTCTCCTCCCACTGACTCCGAATGGAAACTTTTCCTGCTGGAGAACTTGGCTTCAGGCAAAAAGTGTCTAAGAGTAATTTCAGACTTTGGACTCCCCCCCCTCCTGAAGATCTGGGCTGCCTGGATCCCTTCCCATCAAAGCGTCTCCAGGGCAATCATGAAAGATGAGGCCAAAAGCAGAAACTCCTTCTCCCATTTTGCAGCAGGTGGAAACCTGCAACCGTCTGAATGCTTGGATCAAAAGACGGCTCCCTATTTCATTGTCCCTTAAGCTCCACTTTCCCCATCACTCTTATTAAATCAGTGAAAGGCCCATTATGGCTTCTCAAATACACTGAGATAAGTTTTAGAGAAGGGAAATAGACACAGGAAATCTTTCTTCTGAAGAAAGCTTTGTACATATCACCCCAACCCCAATTAGGTTCCTTGAAACATGTTAAATTAAATAGATTAAATTACGTTCTTGAAAAAATAATCCCAGAAGAGTCAAGTATTCTGTTGATATTGTGATTTTCCTTTGTGCATCGTCCTCACACAAAGGAAGCCCACTTTTTGCATTGTGGCCCCATCATGTACATCGTACTCAGAGCACTTTTCACTCACCTCAGTTCACACACACACACACACACACCTGGCTCAGGGCATCTCAACCTTGGCAACTACAAGATGGCTGGACTTCAACTCCCAGAATCCCACAGCCAGCACAGATTAAGGCCTGGGGAATTCTGGGAGTTGAAGTTCACCCATCTTAAAGATGCCAAGATGGAGGAATACTGCTCTACATAGAAGTCAGCACTACCAAAGTGTGTGTGTGTGTGTGTGTGTTTGTGTGTGTGTGTGTTTGTGTGCAGGAAACCCATCCATGTTCTTTCTCAACCCCTTTGGCACCTCTAGAGAGGTGTCAGGATCCGTTTCTTAAAGTACTCAAGAAAGACCACACTTAAACATTGTTTGGAATGAATAAGGTTACTTTTACTGAATACCAAAGATTAACAGACCAAGGTGAAGCAGGGAGTAACCAGTTTAGGCGCGAACAATGAGTATTATTGCTTAATAGCCCTAACCCAATAGCCCTAACCCCCCCTAGCATTGTCCAATGTACTTTCTTCTCCGACATCAGGTGGGCAGGTCATCACCAGCATGGAATGTGAGACCGTTAGACCAAAGATAACACCGGCCGGCAACATCTTCCACCAATCTTCCACCAGCGTTCATAATTGAAACCCCAGCGCCCCACCCTCCCCGTTTCCATGGCAGCCAAGCAGCATAAAAAGAAATCAGAAGCGAAGGCTGACATCCGGACCTCCTCCAGCAGCAGGCAGGATCCCCGGATGCCCCCGAGAAGTAGGCATGTTAGATCTGCAAAAGAGACAAGAAAAGACAAAACAACATAGAAGAGAGAGGGAAGGGGTTATGGTTTGTGTGGATACTTGGCATAAAACTGGCGTATAAGCTTCGGGGCCTTGAGATGCTCCCTATCCACCCATTCATTGTGAGAAGGAGGAAAGTCTTTCCACATGACCAAGAACTGAGTCTTGTTCCTACGGACTCTGGAGTCCAAAATGTCCCGAACTTCATAGTGTTGGTGACCGTCTACCATCATCGGTACAGGGGAATCAGGATGGAGTTTGCGGAGATGCGAAGTGCGTTCAGGCTTCAACAAGTGAACATGGAACACCGGGTATAAGCGACGGTAGGTTTTAGGGAGATCCAAACGGACGGAAACGGAACTAATTATCTTAGTGATAGTGAATGGCCCAAAAACTTTAGGGCCCAATTTCTTGCATTTCTGAGGGCTATCCAAATGTTTAGTAGAAACGAAAACTCTATCGCCAACTCTAACCACCCAAATGACGGTATAGACCTGGCTGCTCGGAAGGTCAACAATAAAGTCCATCGAAATCTCCTTCCAAGGAGCTCCTGGCTTCGCCACAGATTGTAGGAGGCCCTGGGGCTTCCCAGGAGCCCGTTTCGAAGCAGTACAAACAGGACAACTGGCGATATATGACTCAACGTCCTTCTTGAGGGAAGGCCACCAAAACTGGCGTTTAACTAGATGTATAGTCTTAACAAATCCGAAGTGTCCCGCCAATCGCGAGTCGTGTGCTCATTGCAACACAAAAGGCCGTATTGTTGCAGGGACATAAATTTTTGGACCAATCCAAGGGAGTTCATCCCTGATAGTGCAATCACCGGAGTGCGCGGAATACCATTCATCAGTAAGTAGTTCAGACTTAATTCGAGCAATCAGTTCAATGGGAGGGTTAGCCTGCATAGTGGATTGACCTCTGGTTGAAACAGGAGAAGCTGGTAAAATAAGTGGAATCATGGGCTGCACAACCGTGAGTTTAGACACATCATACTGGGGTAGCCTGGAGAGTGCATCAGCCATGAAATTTTTTCCTCCAGGTATATATTTGAGACGAAAGTTGAATCGATGAAAGTAATGCGCCCAACGTAGTTGCCTCGGGGATAATTTGCGGGACGAAGTGAGAGCTTCCAAGTTTTTGTGGTCCGTCCAAACCTCAAATGGATGTGGGGCACCCTCAAGAAAATGACGCCAAGTCAAGAGGGCCCAACGGACAGCAAATGCTTCCTTCTCCCAAATAGCCCATCCACGTTCAGTAGTGGATAACTTACGAGAAGTGTAGGCACATGGTTGTAGTTGGCCCTGTTGGTTGAGTTGTAGCAAAACAGCTCCCACAGCGACATCGCTGGCATCAGCCTGAGCTACAAACGGAGAGTTGACATCGGGATGCTTGAGGGCAGGCTCGGCCGCAAATAAACGTTTAAGTTTCTCGAAAGCAGCCTGGCACTCCATGGTCCAGTTCAGGGGGGCACTAGGTCGAGGTTTACCCTCACCTTTCATTTTGAGAAGATTTGTAATGGGCAACGCAATACTAGCGAATGAAGGTATAAATTGACGGTAAAAGTTGGCGAAACCCAAAAAACTTTGTAGTTGTTTACGAGTGCGTGGGGGTGCCCATTCCGTGACAGCTTTCACTTTAGCAGGATCCATTTCAATTCCTTCTGAGGAAATACGATAACCCAAATAGTCAATCTTGTCCTGGTGAAACTCACATTTAGACAATTTAGCGTAGAGCTCGGCGGAGCGGAGCTTTTGAAGAACGGAACGGACAAGCTTAACATGTTCATCACGTGTTTGCGAATACACGACTATGTCATCAAGATAAACGATGACCCCCTTGTACAGATGTTCGTGGAGAACTTCATTGATTAGTTGCATAAATACAGAAGGAGCTCCCTGAAGACCAAAAGGCAAAATTTTAAACTGGAAACATCCCAGCGGGCATTTGAAAGCTGTTTTCCATTCGTCACCCTCTTTAATTCTTACCCTATAATAAGCTTCACGTAAATCTAGTTTAGTAAACATTTTGCCTGTAGCAAGGTGAGCTAGCATGTCCTTCATAAGTGGAAGCGGGTAGACATTGTGTTCACAAATAGTGTTAAGGTAAGAGTAGTCCTGAACTAAGCGCAGAGTACCATCTTTCTTTTCCCTAAACATCACCGGTGCGGCCACGCGTGGCCTAGCAGGTTCAATGAAACCCCGTTTTAGATTCTTATCAATGAATTTGCGTAGCTCCTCCATCTCACGTGGTGTCATAGAGTAAAGGCGAGGTTTAGGTAGTTGCACTCCAGGGAGAAAATCGATAGAGCAATCAGTAGCTCTGTGAGGAGGAAGTGAATCACAAGACCTTTCGCTAAAAGTGTCTTTAAGGTCCCAATATTCGTCAGGAATCTTGTCCTCCCCAGGAATGATTTCGGGTGGAGGAAGAGCTAATGTGGGGCCTGCAGGTTCTCTAACAGGAGTCAGATCAAGGGGAGAATCATGCCTGTGATTTGAAAGTGTAAAGGTATGTTCTGGTAGCAGTAAAGGTATACGCACCCACCCCTCTTTCCAGTTAATAAGGGGATTCCATTTACGAAGCCAGTTGATTCCCAAAATGACAGCATTATCAGCTATGGGAGCCACGATAAAATTAATAGTTTCATTATGTGTTTCACCAATAGAAACTCGAAGGGGCTCAGTAACAAAAGATGCAGGAACTCCCCCCGCTACAGAACCATCCATTTGGCAGAAAGCGATAGGTACTTTCAAATTCTTTAAGTGAAATCCCATGGCGTAAACAAGATCTTGACTGATCAGACAACGGGAGCAACCGGAATCAATGAGAGCTTGTGCGTTGCAGCTACGGCCACTAGATGGAGCTATAAGCTTTAAATGAATATAAAGAGGCCCGGAGCGGCGACTTACCAAATTATCGTCAGAGGAGGCGGAGTCTCCCTCCCAGTCATCAGGCTGGGTTTCAGGTTGGTCAGAGGAAAGGTCAAGTGGCTCCACCCCAGTCATCACTGGCCTACTGCGCATGCTTGGAGTCCGAGTTGGCCTTCTTGCCTCAGTAGAAGAATGTGGGCGTGGAGGTTGTTTTGATCTGCAGTTGTTTGCCCAGTGCCCCTCCTTCCCACAGCGAAAACAAGAGCCCGGGTGCGCTGGAGTTGATCTGCGCCCGCTCCTCTGCTTGTGGGAATCCTTATCAGGGGTTCGGGGCCTGGGGCTTTCAAATAGCTTCTTCTCAAAACGGGCTGGATCTTGTGAATGGGCCTGGTCCAGTTCAACATCTCCGGCTAATTGAATCCAATCATCAAGGGAATCGGGGCGGTATCTGTTCACGGACATTTGATAAATGTCCTTATTTAGCCCCTCCGTGTAAAGATCCATCAATGCCCTGTCGCTATAGCCCACCATAAAAACAGAAAGTTCTTGAAAAATTTGGGTGTATTCCTGCACGAACATATCACCCTGGCGCAAATCTCTCATCTTTATTCTAGCCTTTCTTTCAATTCGGGGGTCTTCGAATCGCCTTCTAAGCGCAGTCATAAAGCGTTCAAAGTCCCGTAACAAGGGCGAGTGAGTATTATGCAGAGAAACCAGCCATTTGGCAGCTTTGTTTTCCAAGGCCAAAGAGACAATCCTAATTTTAACATCGTCTGCAAAATCATCCGCATACTGTTTAACAAAATCACTAACGTGCAATAGAAAAAATCCTAAACTTTCCGGGTCACCGTCAAACTTAATGCCCAAGGGAGGGAGTTTAGCAGGTCGGCGGGGGGGTGGGCCGGGCCGAATTTCCCTCTGTAATTCTCTGCTGGCTTGTGCAGGAGGGGGAGGGGATGTTCGTCTGATCTCTTGGGTAGCAGCTGCAGCTTTTTCTTTTAACTGTTCGCCTTCCAGATTTTGTCCCCCCCCCCCCCCAGAGTTTATCCAGGGCTTCCCTTTTGTCGCTTGCCTGGCGGAGTAATTCATTAGCCATTTCCTTTAATTCCCTTTCTTCTCTTAAAAGCTCCGATATGGACGGCTTGGGAGAGGGGCGGCGGCGTCTGGTGGTATTGACCCCCGAGCCAATGTCTCCCGTCATCCCCACCCCTTCTGACCAGCGGTGTGGTTTAGCTGATTCTTCGGCTGCCAGGTTTAAATCTAGGCCGGCTAAAAAATCCATCACTGACCTCGAGTCATCTTTTGGATCAGGTATATGGGATGCAGTCTCTCCCATAGCTTGGGCTGGCAAATCCTCTGAGGCCGGAGGCTCCTCTTTGGCAAGTTCCGACATCAGGTTGTGGTTTTTAAAGACTCCCTGCTTAATGTCAGGATCCGTTTCTTAAAGTACTCAAGAAAGACCACACTTAAACATTGTTTGGAATGAATAAGGTTACTTTTACTGAATACCAAAGATTAACAGACCAAGGTGAAGCAGGGAGTAACCAGTTTAGGGGCGAACAATGAGTATTATTGCTTAAGCCCTAACCCCCCCTAGCATTGTCCAATGTACTTTCTTCTCCGACATCAGGTGGGCAGGTCATCACCAGCATGGAATGTGAGACCTTTAGACCAAAGATAACACCGGCCGGCAACGTCTTCCACCAATCTTCCACCAGCGTTCATAATTGAAACCCCAGCGCCCCACCCTCCCCGTTTCCATGGCAGCCAAGCAGCATAAAAAGAAATCAGAAGCGAAGGCTGACAAGAGGGAAGATTCAGAAACGGGGACTTTTCTTGCATGGAGTGAAGTTGAAGGAGCAAAATGGGGGCAGAAGCAGAGGTTTGAGGCAGCTGTTTCAATCCCTCTGAACGACCCTCGAAACTTTTAGACTGCAGAGGAAATTGTGTTCTGTGCAGTCAACCCCCATTTGCTCCCTGTTTCTTAAGTTCAGCTGTGTGGGGAATTCTGGGAATTGGAGTCCACCCATCTGAAAGTCTCCAGGGTTGAGAAACGCTGGTTGAGGCTGATTCAGCCCTGAAACCTCCTTTCCCATCTCTCCTAAACTTCCTTCCCTGATGAAGGAGATTTCGGTTTCTCTACCGATTGTCAAGAGGCTTTTGAGCTTCTCCTTGCAGGGTTTCCCAACTCGGTTTCTGCCCTGGACCTTCCCGCTCTGTTCCACATGGAGTAAGTGAACACACCACAAGCCATCCCTGTGCAGAAGCCCTCTGATTGGAGAGGGAATACGACAAGAACCAGAAATGCATCACGGGAACAATGGACGTGAATGTGATAGAGGAAACAACTGCAATAGAGAGAAATGATGGAGCTGCATGGAAGGTCGACATAACACCTGTAGCATCTTCCCCTTTCCAGGTTAACCAAACAACATTGTGAAATTTCAGATGAGAACCAACATATCCCACAGGTTAAGGCTCTGCCCTCTGCCAGAGGAAATGGGGCATCTGGGGCCACATCCCCTCCATCCCCAAGGTCTGTTTTCACTGGTCCTTTGGTGTTTCCAACCCCCCTCCCTCCCAGGCAAGATCTAAGCACCCCGTGGGCTGAATCCAGCCTGCGGGCCTTGAGTTTGACCCCCCCCCGTCCTAATGGTAGATCCAGCAGGCAAGTCAGGGAGAAGTTCAATTTCCCAGAAGTCTGAATGAAGATCCACTAATATCAGGTCCTCTTTTCCTGCTGTTGGGAGAAACGTCCATCTGGGTTCAGTTGCAAGTGGGGAAAAAGAGACTGGAAACATGGAGGCCGCTGGGAAAGGTGGTTCTTAATGGTGGACAGGATCCCCTTCCCTGATGATGTTGGGTGAAGAAGGAAAAAGGGAAGAGAGGCTGAGGATGCCTGAGTTTTATTCCCTCTCTGGGTTTTTGGATCTGAGCTTGTGTTCCGATTGGTTATCAGGCTCCCATGGGGTCTGCAGGGGCAACTTTGTAGGCTGCCCTGAGTCCCAAGCTTGGTTGAGCCTTGCTGGGTGATGATATAATGAAAGGGCTTTGGGCAATTCCTACTATGGCTCTGCCTGAACGATGTGGATCTTTGTTATGTAGAATAGACCTGCTCAGGCCTTAATGGCCCATTGAGAAATGTGAGGGGGAAGGGAGCTGCTTTGTCTTTAAAACACTCCTTTCTCCTTTTTTCATTGAGGGAAAAATAATATTCTGCCTTTTCAATATTCCCTAAAATGTTTCGTTTTTCTAGGAGAGGGGTGGGTGCCAACGTCCTACCCTGCATGGCTGAACAACTCTACTCTGATGAGCTGCCAAGGACGGGAGGGTGTCTCGTGTGGCATCTCAGGGTTTCCTTTTGTTGCAAAGGTTCCCATTCATTGCAAGTGGGACAATTGCTCCCAAAGTCTTTGGTTTCGCCTTGCATGTTAGGCCAGTGAAGAGGGTCAGGGGCTTCTCTGGAGCATGGCTCTCCCCCAGTGGGGATCCAGTGTCTGCGCAAGGACGTCTCTGCTCTCAGGGACTTTGGCTCTGTGACTCTTGGACCTTCGTACAGGATGCCATTTTGTACGTGGATCTCATCTCTGAAGGACCAACATTCCCTCACCATTGCAGGACCCTCCTCCTCATCCTCATCCGGCCCCCCACTCAGAACGAAGGCCTTCAGCACCTGTAAAAGATGCATCAGGGTCTGGGGGCTGCCTGAGCTGACGTAGCCTCTGATTTGAGACATTGAAGCTCATCTGCTTGATTGACTTTGGCCAAGAAGGTTTGTTCCTGTTGCAACCAAGAAACCCTCCGATGCCCATGCTCCCCTCCAGGCGCCCCCTGATCTGACGTAGCCCTGCTCAGGGTGTCTCTGATGCCCATTTCACCTCCTGGCTTGTAAACAACGTTGAATATAACCTGTTTGGGGCTATTAGGCTGAAGAGGCATCTCATTTCATTTTCTCCTTTAAACTCCTGGCATCCCATGTTGCACCCGAGTCCAGCTGGCAGGGTTGGGTTCAGGGGTGGGTTTCAAATATTTTCTCTCACTCACACCCCCAACCCTTTACAACCCCCCCCCAACAAACCTAAAACTTTATTTTTGAAAGCATTTTGCACCCGGGGAAAGTCGGAACAAGGCACACCATCCACACACCAGCTGCACCCACTGACTTTGAAGTCTTTCTCTCTCACTGCCAAAGCCCCTCAGGGCTCTTCCCCTGCATTTGCACAAAATTGGAAAATGGAAAAAAAATCCATCAGAGGGAGAGGTGATTAAAAAAAACATTGGACTGTGCAGAAATGAACAGATTAACGTTGGCAATCAAAGAGAAAGAAAAATCAGAGTATTATAAGACATGGGGATGGTTTTATAACTGGATAGAAAATAAAATTAGACAAACAGAAAATTGAATAATGTGGGAAAGAAGGCAGAATTATAAGGGAGGAGTTGAATTAAAAGGTAATTGAAATGCAAAGGTAAAGACAAGATAAAAATAGATTAAAATGATGTAACTGGTAAATATGATGACGCAAAGACTGTACTCAAATGACCCACTCTAAGATTAAGTGCTTATGGAAAAGTAAAATGAAAACTTTTCAAAAGAAATTGGCCACACCCACTCAGTCACATGCTCCCCACCTAGCCACGCCCATAGAACCGGTAGCAACAGCATGTGAGACCCTCCCCTGCCCTGAGCCCCTTTCCACTCACCGCCTGTCCCCACAGGAACCTCCTCGGGGCTGGCAGGGAGCCTCGCCAGGGAGCCGGTGGGAGTGCAGCGGGCGGAGCTGCGGGGGAGGTGGGGGCGATTCCTCCCTGTCCGGACCTTCCCAGCCCCCACGCGCCCTCCGGACACTGAAGAGCCCCACCTGAGCAGCCAGCTGATGCCGGCAGGAGAGGAAGCCGCCAGGCGAGGGCAGTTGGCAGAACCCGGTGCAGTCCTGGTGGGTCAGGCGAGGCCGTCCAGGTGATCCCCAGTGCCCAGAGACTGCTAGGGTCCGGAGGGAGAGGAAGCCGCTGCCAAGAACTGAAGGCCAGGGACAGGCCTTTTTTTACTTTTACTTTATTTTCAATTTATATACTGCCCTTTTCACCAAAAGGGACTCAGGGCGGTGCACAGAAAGATAAAAACCCCCACAAAATATACAAAATTTAAAAAACAATTAAATTATTAGTATTATTATTATTTATTGGACTTCTAGACCGCCCCCTCTCCCTGAAGGGACACAATCAATAAGACTGTGCTAAAATTGAATAAATAGTTAAAAACATAAATAACGAATTAAAAGTCCCTAATCTATGTCAGGCCGGCAAGACGAAAGAAATGAGCTTTTACCATCCGACGGAAGAGACGTAGGTCCGTGATGGTATGGATATCGGGGGGGGGGGGAGGTAGTTCCAGAGTGTCAGACCTGCCACAAAGAAGGCTCTCCCCCTGGGGGTCACCAGTAGGCATTGACCGGCTGACGGCACCCTGAGAAGGCCAACTCTGTGAGAGCAGACAGGTCGAAGGGAGGAATGTTTTGCTCCTGATTTGCCTCAACGGCCCCACCCCAAAAACGCCATCTTAGTGACACTGACTTTAACAGCTTACCATGGCATCAAAATCAGAATTGGCAGGATTGGAACAAAGAATGTCATCTTTGGAATCGGTGTTACAAGTTTTGGTACAGGAAATTAAAGCTTTGAGAGCTGATAATAAAAGTTTTAAGGAGGACCTTCTGGAAACACGGAAACAAGTGCTGGAGAATTCACAGAAGACTGAGGAGCTGGAAGGGGGGCTGGCTGGGGCAAAGGGAGAACTTAAAAATGTCAACATTGAAATTGCAGATTTGTCTGGTCATATGTCTAGGATGGATTTTGAAAGCATGTCATATTTTTTAAGATTTCAGAATGTTTCTGAAGAATCTGGTGAATACCTTCCTGATCTCATGAGCACAATTTTAGCAGAATATTTACAGAAACCTAAAGATGAGATCAGGGGGGATATTGACCTAGTCTACAGAATAAATTCAGCATATGCCAAGATAAATGAAGTACCCAGAGAGATACATATTAAATTTGTTAGAAGGTCAACCAGAGAGGGAATTTTGAAGGCGCAGAGAGGGGGCCCGTTAATTTACCAACAAAAGGAAGTCACCATCTTGAAGCAGACCCCAAAAAAGATTAGGGAGGTGAGAAGGAGGTATTCCTTCTTATCCAGAAAATTGTTTGACCACGGGATCTGGTTCAAGTGGGTGATGCCGGAAGGGATGTTGGTGTTCTGGGATGAAGGAAGAGTGAGGATTAAAACAGTTGTTGAGGCGGAAGCCTTTCTTAAAAAACATTCCTCTATCCTGGGGGAAGATCCAGGGGAGACGGAGGGGGCCACGGCCCCGCCCGCTGGGGGCCAGGGAGGAGAAAAAGAAGATACAATTGCCAAGAGACTTAGATCGAAAAAATAACTTTGCTTTTCTTTTATTATTATTAATATTAATATTGCTTAACCTTATGTCTGGATGTTTGTACATGACTGCTAGCATAGAATGGAGAATTTAGGAATTTTGTACTTATTTTCACCTTGTAGTACTTTTGGAAAAATGTTTTTTTTAATGTTTTATTATGAAGCCCTAGGAGGGCCAATGATCCCGACGCGAAAGTTCTTAATATGTTTCTGTATCCCTTACCCTACCCTTTTTGAAAATTGTAAAAATCAATAAAACTTTTTCAATATAAAAAAAAGAAGGCCCCCCTGGCCATGGCGGTCACATGGTCGTCTAAGGACAGCCGTGAGTCCAGGAGGACACCCAAGTTGCGGGCCCTTTCCGCGGGAGCCAATGACTCGCCCCTGATAGCCAACGATGGAGTTAGTTGGCTATATCGAGATGCCGGGAACCATAGCCACTCGGTCTTGGACGGGTTGAGTTTGAGTTTGTTCCTCCCCATCCAGAGCCGCAGGGCCTCCAGACACCGAGACAGCACTTCCACGGCATCGTTGGGGTGGCCAGGGGTAGAAATTGGCCAAATATTGAGGTTGAGAAAATGGGGGGGGGGGGAATTGATGATGGCAGAGCATGGCGGCTCCTCCGTGGGTGGGAGATGGAAGGGGCGATGGAAATGGGGGCTGCGGTTCCTCTCCCAAGAGCAGCGGGGGTTGGGCAGCGCAGGGCAAGGAGGAGAAGTCGGTGTGGGGTGTGTGTGTGTGTGTGTGTGTTGCTGGTCCGTGGCTGGTGGGGCTCATCACCTGCATTTGCGCAAAGGAAGCCCCGCCTGGGTGGCTCCTTCCCTCCTTCTCCTTCGTCTCCCAGAGGGAAACCTCCAGTCCGGGTTTGGGGAGATCCAGATCCAGAGAAGCAAAGACAGCGGGATCCACTCATTGCTCTTCTGAATCCACCTCAGTGTGGAGGGTTGTGTCTTCATCACAGCTGCACAAAGGCTGACAGGGAACTTCTGGGACCAGCGATTGGCAAAAGGTGGGATTCGAACTAGGCCCACTCTGCAAACCGCTTAGAGAGGCTCTGGAGGCCTATATAAGCCTAAGGGCTATTGCTCTTCTTTGACCACTAGGCCCCCTCAGGCAGACTCAGCCCAGGGAGGGTGAGCAGCCCCTCCTCCCCCACGGAAGCTCCAGGCAGGGGGGTGTCGAGGCTTCTGGGAAGGTCTGGCTCTGCCCAGTGAGGAAAACCCCAGGAGTCTCCTCTGATGGTGACCTGAGCGGCCTCCACACCCAGCGCAGAAGCCCCGGAGTGAAAGGGATCCTGGGCTTCAGTTCCTCTGGGGAGACCCCGGCAGAGACAGCCTGGATCCCCCGCCTGTGGAAATGGGAGCCCCGAAGACCCGAAGAGAAAGGAAGAGACTGGATCTCCCTCCAGTCTCTGCCAAGAGGAGGCCAGGCAAGGGAGCTCAGCCCAGGGAGGGGCCATTCCGGAGCCTCCGTCAGAAGGGCCCCATCCCCTAGAGGAAAGACCAGGCACCGCTGCTCAGCTGACAGTCAGGTGGACGGGTGATGTCACCGCTTCTCTGGGCCATTTAGGCTCAGGTTGAGCCCATGAGGGACCCCACGCCTGGCAGAAGCCCCAACTAGTCTCCCCCTCCCTTGTTCAGTGGACTCCTCTCCTCCCCCTCTTCTTTTTTCTCTTTTCTTTTATCACTTTTAGTTTCTTTAGCCCCCTCCCCGCCCCCTCCCACTGCCTTGGGCATGCAGCCCTCCCCCTTCAGGGCTGCTGGAGAGCCTCTCAGGGAAGCCGGGAGGGGGAAGTCAGCGGGCAAGGAAGCAACGGAGCTGGAGACCTCCTGGAGTGCCTTCCTCCCACCCCGGCTGCAGGGACGGAGGGCTCAGAGGCTGCGGGAGCCCCGCCAAAGAGGCTGCCCAGGGGATCTGGGTGGGGAGGGTGTTTTATCCTTGACCTGCGACTGGTCTCGACTTACGACCGGCCGCAGGTCTTCCAGGCTGCCGCTTGAAGCCATGGAGACAGGCTGTAGCAAGCCGGCTAACCGCTAGTCGCGCCTGATTGGCTAAGGCGCGCCTGGTGGGAAGCCGGCTCTTGCCGCAGCCTGATTGGCTCCCCGTCTGACAGCTCCATATATAAGCAGCTGTCAAATGCGGGAGCCCCTGTCTACCGCCCATTTCTACACTTGTATTTAGTTATCGCTTTTACTCTGTTGCCTACAATAAACGGCTGTTAATAGAGCAAACCTGGCTGGACTCCCTCTATTCTCAAACCCTTCTGAGAATTCAACAGAGGGGTGCCGCACGGATCCGAGAGAGTGGGAGAACCGCCTGGGTAGTGCTGGAGGTCACTGGGGAGCTGGAGCAGAAGCCGCTGCTTCACCCAATGTCTCCCGGCAAGAGGCAGCCAGGCAGGCAGGCAGGCGAGGAGGAGGAGGAAGATGGCGAAGTTGCTTTCCAGGGCTGAGGATCCACCAGCGCTGGGCTCCACCACTGGGAAACCTCGGGGATTTCTCTTGGCACTTCGCCCTTTGCCCAGGTTGCATCCTCGCAGGCTGAGGAGAATGGTACTAGGGGGAGGAATCAGTTGCCTGAGGGGTCCTTAACACCCAATAAGAGGATGGGGGGGGATGCAGGATCTGGTAGAAAACCCTCTTTCCCAAGGGAGGGGCAGCTGCAGGAAAGGGCTGCTGACGGGGTCTCTAAGGGAGGGAGCCTTCAAGGACGCCCCCCTACCTGGCTTGGTATGAAGGGTCCTCATGAAGATTATCCTACAACTCCTGGAGCATGGATACTGCAGCTTCCATCTTACCTCTTTTCCTTCTCTCCCTCCCTCTCTCTTTCTCTCATGCACACACCTGTACTTTCAGGCCCTGTCAGTAAGAATAATTGCTCAGATTATTTTCCATACGCTGTCTGGATCTTGGGAGTTGCCAAATATTAAATTCCTCTGAATGACTTTCACAGAGTTCTCTTTAGCTAGATTTATTAGGATGAATAGGGAAATACAATACAATTCAACCATTTCCCATTTCAAAACATACATATATTATTCCTAGACTCCTGCATGATATCTGTAAGTGAAAATAAAGTGTTCTTTCAAATAAAAGGAAGCTTTGCAATTCTTTAAACTCATGGTATTTTTTCTCATGTTTTTACATTTGTTCTGGCTGTGAGATGCTCCTTTGTGTTCAGGTATGGCCTCAGAAGGATAATGTAGCCCTTGGGGATGAAGATGCAGACCAGCAGACCAGCACTGGAGGCCAGGATGGAGAAGACCTGGACAGCCACCATGTATTTCCCTTTGGTGCTCAGGTAGGTGGGCACAAAAGTCACCCAGACGCTGCAGAAGACCAGCATGCTGAAGGTGATCAGCTTGGCTTCGTTGAAGGCCCCAGGCAGATTCCTGGCCAGGAAAGCCACCGTGAAGCAGATGGCAGCCAGGAAGCCCATGTAGCTGAGGGTGACGTAGAACATGACAACGGCCCCTTCGTTGCATTGCAGGATGATCTCTCTAGGCTGGGAGTGGAGGTCAGAGTCAGGGAAGGGGGGAGAAACTCCCAGCCAGATGGAGCAGATGATCACTTGGACAGCAGAACAAGAGAGGATGATGGAGTTGGCCAAGCTCTTCCCCAACCATCTCTTCCCTCGGTTTCCTGGTTTTGTGGCCAAGAAAGCCAGCACCACCATGATGGTTTTGGCCAAGAGAGAAGAAACGGCAACTGAGAAGATGATGCTGAAGACTGTTTGTCGGAGAAGGCAGGTGGCTTTCCTTGGTTGACCAATGAAGAGAAGAGAAGACAAGAAGCAAAGCAGGAGGGAGACCAGGAGGATGTAGGAGAGAGCCCGGTTGTTGGCTTTGACAAGGGGAGTTTCTCGGTATTTAGTGAAGATGATTAAAACAAGGCCTGTGATTAAGAACAAGAGTAGGGCAAAAGAGACCAGGATGATGCTCAGATGTTCTTCATAAGACAGGAAGGTTATAACTTTGGGGATGCATTGGACTCTGTTCTCATTTGGATATTTATCATCTGGACACTTGGTGCATTTTTGTGTATCTGAGAAAGACAAAAAAACCATTTATTTAACATTCTTCCCTTTGCATTTCAATAAATTTATTCTTGGGACAATAGCTGATAAGAGGGACATTTTTCAAGATGGATTAATTAATGATTTTATGGGGGGAAATTGAAAATATCATTTCCTAAAAATTATATAGCTAATATAATACAGCTGATACCATGAGCATTTTCCAAGAAGAATTTCTTAATTATTTCATTATAAAGAGCATAAGAAGAATATAACTTTTTTTTAAAGTTGAGGGAAGTCCTAATTATTTCCTGTATAATGTGTAGCATATTCATAGGGACCTACATTATTAGAGATTAGTAATGAATCATATAATCTTTTTAGGCAAACATCTTGAGTCTTGCCACATGGCAGTTAATATTCTGTGCTTGGAGGATACCTAAAGTATCTTGTAACATCTGGAAGCAACCTGGAATTAAGGAGAAACTTCCTAATAGTAAGAACAATTAACCAGTGGAACAGTTTGATTCTCAAGATTTTGGGTTCTTCAACATTGGAGGCTTTAAGAATAGACTAGACAGTCACTTGTCTAAAATGATATCGGGTTTCCTGCTTGAGCAGAGGGTAGGACTAGAAGACCTCCGAGGTCCTTTCCAGCTGCCTTCTGACTAATTGATTGGTCTACATCAGGGGTCCCCAACCTTTTTTGCACCGGGGACCGGTTTCATTTTAAAGAAAATTATGCGGACCGGCTGGCCTAGAGGAGGAGGGGGGAGGGGGGAACAGGCAGCGCATGCGCACATGGGGGGTGGAGTCGGCTCACTTGGCCGTCTAGGGCAGTGGTGAGCAAACTTATTAGTCAATAGAGCCAAATATCAAAAGTACCACTACTGAAATTTCTTTTGAGAGCCAAAAGGTGTGGCCTGTTTTGTGGGAGTGGCTCAGTTGTCATGTGACCCGTGGCCAACTTGGAAAATGTGGTGAAACTCACTTAACAGTCTTGCTTAGCAACCAAAATTTTGGGCTTAATTGTGGTCATAAGTTCTTTCTTTCTTTCTTCCATTTCTGGCTGGTCTTTGGTCTTCTGAAGATGGTAAAAATGGATTTATGGGCACTCGTTATATATAAAGGCAGCCCATGACTCTTTGGGATGCTGGTTTGAATCCAGGAAATGACTCAGAGGATGTGATTCCTTTGAAATAACCACTGGGAGAAAAATAGATCTTTAACCTGGTTAACCAAACAGGTAGCTTGAGGTAGAAGGAAATAGGAAAATAGATTTCTTCCTTTCCTTTCCTTTCCTTTCCTTTCCTTTCTTTTCCATTCCATTCCTTTCCTTCCTTCCATTTCCTCCCTCCCCCTTCCTCCCTTCTTTCCTTCCTTCCCTCCTACCCTCCATCCCTCTTTCTTTTTCTTTCTTTCTTTTCTTCCTTCCTTCTTTCACTCCTCCCTTCCTCCTCCCTCCCCTTCATTCCTTCACTCCCTCCCTCCCACCCTCCATTCATCTTTTTTCCCCTATTTTTCTTTCCCTCTCTCTCTCTCTCTCTCTCTCTCTCTCTCTCTCTCTCTCTCTCTCTCTGTTTCTCTCCCCCCCCCACCCATCTGTCACTCTGTGTGTGTGTGTGTGTGCGCGCAGAGGGGTCAGCATGTCGGTTGCAGAGGTTATCCCGCAGCGAGCGAATGGAGGACCCGAGCTGGGTGCTGCCGAAGCCATCCGGGGCTGGGCGTGCGGCGCCCGGATGGCTTTGACGGCACGCAGCTTGGGTCCTTCGCCCGCCCGCTGCGGGATAACCTCCCCAGTTGACATGCTGGCCCTCCAGGAATCCCCGGAAAGTGCAGTGCGCCGCGGTGGCCGTCGGAAAGAGGTGGTGGAGGCGCGCTCGCCCATCTTCTCCCCAGGGGGCTGCTCCCTCCTCCTCGCCGACCCTGCGGCCCGGTTCCTATGAAGCCGCGGACCGGCACCGGTCCGCGGACCGGGGGTTGGCGACCCCTGGTCTACATGACTGGCAGACTATTTGTGTAATGAGTTTCCCCACCATAATTATCCACAGCACCACATTATGGACCAGTGACTCCTTCTCAGTGATCCTCAAGGGGAGGATCCAATATACAGTGAATTGCAAGGTCTTTCAGAAGGTGGACCTCACACAATCTATCAAGTTCCAAAGAACTCAGATGTTCCTAGAAAGGTGAACCTAGCAGCACAAGTCCAAACTAAGAAGCAGGAGAGAGATTTCCTCTGCTGTTAGTAAAGCTTGCTCAGTCTGCCACCCCCTCCTCCCATCTCTTCCCAGCCCCTCCTTCAAAGTCTTTTTGATTTACTTCCTTTTAGATAAGAAATTCTGCAGGTTAAAAATAAATGTAAAAAACCAAGTGAGCTTCGATCTATCAATTAACTTCCACTTTCATGAAAATGTTCTGGGTGGATCCAGTTCCACAAAGCCTCCCATTTTCCTCAGGGTGACCCACCTTCCTGAGTGGAGAAGGTCCCCTCTGGACAAGGAACGCAGTCATAGCAGCAAACTGGCTCTCCTTCTCGAGCCCTCTTGACAAATCCAGGATGACAACTTTCCACACATCTGGACTGAGGCAGGGACTGAGCAGAAGAACAAGGAAGGCCAAAGAAAAGATATTAGGACTCTCCGTCCATGGAAAACGGAGGGAGAAATGGATGGAGACAAGGAGCCTCTGGTCTTCACTGAGGTAGATAGGAAACCTCTGACTCCTTCTAAACAGATGCAGGAGGTAGAACAACTGGCAGATTCTCCATTTACTTCCTCCCTTTTGCTTTTGGAATTTAATTTTGCAATAAAGGATTTTTCTACTCAATATGGGCTTCCTGCATGCCCACACACTTTTTCTTTGATTTCTGCATGCTATCTAAGTGGAAGTAAATTATATCTTCTTTTAAATAAAAGGATAAAATGCAACTGCCAGTCTACCTGGCATTTGCATAAGAGGATGCAACTTTGTAAATTATATGAGATATGTTATATCTCATGTTTTTATATTTGTTCTGCCAGTAAGCTGCTCCTTTGTGTTCAGGGCGTGGCTGAGTGAGGGGGACATACTTTCTTTTACAACATTGATATTCCCTCCCCCCCTCCATCAAACATGCCTGTTACCCTTGAATATACTCCAAGCCATTTGGCTGCCTTCCCCTCAAAGCCCTGCAATGGCTCGGATTGGAGTGAGATACACGCGTGTTTGTGGAGGGGTGACCTGGCAGTGGGGAGGGGGGGAAAGCCAGGGGGGTTAAGGCAGAGCAAGGGCATTGGGGAGGGGGCAAAGTCGGGCAGGGGACATTAAGCCAGAGCATCCAAGGTGTCCCCAGACTTTGAGGGAATCTGGAGGAAGGGGGAGCCGCGTTTATCCTGGCAGCTGACTTGGAGGGCAAGAGGACCAGGGGGTGGTATCCCCCCCCAAGTCCCACCTGAGAGACGCTGGCAGGGGGGCAGAGCTGGGCAAGTGCTTGTCCCCAGCCCAGCAGCCCCCGAGCTTCCCCTCCCAACCCCTCCCATCCAAGGACCAATGAAACCAGGCTGTTTCCTGAAAGGCTGCGGGGGAGCCTCGCTTGGCTTCGCAGACCCTCTGAGACCCTCAAGGACATTTATTACTGGACATAAAAGCACCTTCTCTCTCTCTCTCTCTCTCTCTCTCTCTCTCTCTCTCTCTCTCTCTCTCTCTCTCTCTCTCTCTCTCTCTCTGCCCTTCCAGACGTTCGCAGAAGGCGGGTGCTGCAGGCTCTCCAGGGAAGCACCCCAGAGGTTCCCCTGTGGGGGTCCTGCAGAGGGGGTCATTGCAGAGCCCCCAACTGGGCTGACCCCCACCCCTCCGCTCCCTCTCAGTCTCTCCCCTTCCCAAATCCCCCAAAGTGGAGCATTTCTATGAAGCTCTGTGTAATTAGATGAAAGGCTCGAGGGGGGCGAGGGTTGGCTGCCCTGGTCAAGTTGGGGCTGGTTTATGGGAGGGATGGGGGGATTTGTCCCTTGGGCCTGGGGGAACAAGACTAGAAGAGTTCCCAGGGTTGGTGTGTGTGTGTCTATGTGTGTGTTTGTGTTTGTGAGAGAGAGAGAGGGAGGGAGGAATCAATGGGGAGGGAGCTATGGGGTAGAGGCAAGAGAGAACCAGGTGGGGTGACGAAAGATGAACATTCAGAGAAGGGTGTCACTCAAAATCCCCTCCCATGGAGGAAAGGGGGAGGGCTGGGATGGACATGGAGCCCGTAGGTGGGAGGGGGAGGGAGGAACTGCACTCTCCTCCAGCCCTCCTGAGGCACCTCCCATCCCTCATGGGGGGCTTTTCCTTCTCCTGGCTGCTCCAGCACCCCAGCCAGAAGCAACACCATGACAGCCACCGAGGGAGGGAGGCAAGGGGGTGATAGTGGCCAGGACAGGACAGGGCTTTCCTCCCTCCCCACCCAAGCGGGCTACTTGCACGGCACCAGTCCACCAGTCCAAGGCACTGATGTAGATCCGTGGTTTGGGGTGCCTGGACAAATGTGCCCAGACTTCCCTCCCTCCCCGCTCGAGTTAGTTTCTTGCACAGCTCCAGGATCAGTGTTCCGGCAGCAGGGCAGCATTTGCTGGCTGGAAGTCTGGCTGCTCCTTCCCCACCAGCCGAGATGCTGCAAGCGGAGTTGCTGTTGCAGTAGCTGCCTGGTCGCTCCTGCCCTTCCACCTGTGGCTACTGCTGCTGCTCTTCTGGGGCTGTGTGGGGGTCAAATGGCTCTTCTGGGGGCCTCAGCCAGCCAGGCACTCCAGACCACGGATCCACATCAATGCCAGGGGCTGGAGGACTGTGGCTGCAGAAGTAGCTCGCTCAGGTGGGGAGGGAGGGAAGCCCTGGGTTATCCTTGCCACCTCTGCCCCCTTGTCCCCGGGGGGGGGGGCTGTCCCTGTGCCGCTTCTGGCTGACGTTGTAGTGACAGGGGTGGTTGGCCTGTCAGTCCTGCCCTTTCCCCTGTGGCTGCCACTGCTGCTGTTCTTCTGGGGCGCCTGAACTGGCCAGGTACTTTGGAGCGCAGATGAGCCGTGGGCTGGAGGGCTGGGAACACGCAAGAAGCCCCCTCAGGTGGGGAGGGAGGGAAGCCCTGACCACAGCTCTGCTCTGCTAGGAAGCCACAGCCAGGATTTCCTCTCTGGGCCTTTGGGCACGCACGGCTGCTTCTCTTTTTATTGATGGTTTTTGCACATGCATGCACACCAGACACCAAAACAGTAAGTGGCTCATGCGCATGTGCTCACTGGAAACAAAGATCATTTTCCTGGTGTGCGCATGTGCACTGGGTGGCTCCTCTTCCACTTTCTGGCACTCCAATGCACATGAAGACCAGCTGACTGCCATGCCCGAACCTGGAAGAGCAACTGGGGGATCGCATTCTGCCTCATACATCCCTGCGACCGATTCGGTCCCACAGAGAGGGACTTCTCCGGGTGCCGTCCACTAGGCTGTGCCAGCGGGCGACGTCCAGGGGAAGGGCCTTCTCTGTGGCGGGCCCGACCCTCTGGAACGACCTTCCCCCCGAAATCAGAACGACCACTGACCTTCGCTCCTTCCGACAGCTTTTAAAAACTCATTTCTTCCGTTTGGCTGGCCTAGGGTAATTTTAATTAGTTATGGTGTTAAGGGGTTTTAGGGACAGTTTTTAGTTTTTATAGATGTTTTTAGCGCAGGATATGTTTAATTGTGTTTTTTAAATTTTGTACTCTGTGTTTATTGTTTTTTAATTCTCCTGTGCCCCGCCTCGAGTCCCTCTGGGGAGAGAGAGCGGGTTAGAAATAAAAATTTATTATTATTATTATTATTATTATAACTGGTGATGGCTCCATGTGCCAGGAGAGATGGTTCTGTGTGCCACTTCTGACACGCGTGCCATAGGTTCCCCATCACGGCTATAGGCTTTGCCCACTTGAAATGGGACCTCAGGCTTTGGCAAAGAGAGAAAAGACACCAAAATTTCTCCCACCTTATTGAGCAACTTTAGCTGTGAAAGAGCCTTTTGTCTGAATGAAAGTCTCTGTCTTTGAAAATACGCCAGATGCTCTTCCCTGGGATCCTCTTTGGGGAAAACCATGAATCCGTGAATGCCCAGATCTGCTTTTATCTCTCCATTTTGGTCCAAGTACAGTTTTAAGCGGGAAATATTCCAATATTCATTCTTCTCCAGAAAGGGATGAAACTAGAATGGGAACATGCAGGAATTTGAAAAGCAGAAAACTTTGTTTCTAATCCCACATTGAATCTTTCTTCTACAATTGTCTCATCTCCAAATATGGTTAAATAGGATACAAATATTGTCATTATCTTCATAAGTGAATGAAGACGTTTGAGAAAAATTATCAAAATATAGTGGAAAATATAATCGAAACAGTTGGTCAATTATAGGGAACAGAGAAAAAAGTTGATCCATAAACTCTTTGAAAACAAAAGGGTGATTCCCAGAAAGCCTCAGGCTAATCTTCTCCCTTGTAATCCTGATGGAAAACTCCTCCAGATCAGAGGTGGGTTCCTACCTGTGTGGACCAGTTTGGCTGAATTGGTAGTAACTTGGAGGCCTGGGTCACTGGAACCTGCAACGACCCTGGCTGGCCACACTCCTGAACCGGTTCTCTCGGCCATATTGTTTGTGCCTTCTGCTGCGCATGCGCAGAGCAACCATCAGTAGAGGCAGCCGGAATCCACCCCTGGCTCGATCCCACTTAGGAGCCTGAGTTTCCTCCTGAGCCCCATTGGCCTTTCTCCCTGCCTCTCCCGGCCAATGTTGCTCACGAGGAAACTGCAGCCAGGATCTCCCCCGTGTAACATGCCCAAAAACGGCATGGAGCCATGGGCGAAAGCTGGGAGGGGGGGTGCAACACAGAGGATAGGACCTGGCCAGCCTTACTGTCACAGCTGCTGCCCAGGCGAGCCCCTCCCCACCTCCCCAGACCAGGCCAGGAGTTCATAGCAGACTGAGGCCACAGCTGCCACCTGCTCCCTTTGTCCACTCAGCTGGCGGGAGCCACAGCAGCGCCGGTCATGACTGAGAGCTTCCTTTGCCAGCTGGCAGCCAAAAAGTTCTCCCTCTTAAAAGCCTCCAGTGATGGAGCTTTATGATCCAACTGCACCTTAACCAACCAACTAACTGAGGCTTAGTCTGGAAACAGAAGAAGAGCAGCCTGAAGAGTCTGTGAGGATCCTTCCTGGGTTTCTCTCTCTCCCCCTTATGCAGCTGCAGGATTCTGGCTCCAAGGCCTTTGGGAGCTGCCCCCTCCCTCCCCTCCCCTCTGCAGAAACTCCCCTGGCTGCAGAATTGGGATCCCTCCGATCTTCTCTTGTCCCCTTATCTTCTCCTGTCGTCCTGTCCCCCCCACCTTCTCAGTGGCTGCTGGGGGGGGGAGGGGAAAGGGGCATTTCTGCAACCAATTTCTCCTCCCCCTCCCCGAAACAGAGGACCAGTCCCCACCCAAATATTGCAGGGCTGAGCAGGTTAGGCCTAATAACTGGGCAGCGTGTGGGGGGAGAGGCTGCAGCAGGTATGGTTGGAGGAGTGTGTGTGTGTGTGTGTGTGTGTATAATGGCCGGTTTCATCCAAAAGAGTTTTTCTTTCAGGCGAGTCTCCTAGCTTTGGAAGGAGGAAGGGAAGGGATAGAAAGAGAGAGAAAGACAGAAAAAAAGGAGAGAAAGGGAAAGGGAGAGACAAAAGAATAATTTTATTCTTTTATTCTTTTGGCATAATTTTAAGATGGTTTTTGTAGGGTTTTAAACTTATTTTAGCACAGGCCCATATATTTAATTCATTTTAACTATTTTGTATTGTATTTATTGAATTTTGTTTTATTCTCTCCTGTGCACCACCCTGAGTCCCTTTGGGGAGATAGGGCGGTTTATAAATCCAATAAAATAAATAAATAAATAAAAGAAAGAAAAAAGAAAGAAAAGGGGAAGAAAGAAAAAGGGAGAGAGAAAGAAAGAGGGAGGGAGGGGTGGAAAGAAAGGAAATAAAGAGGGAAGGAAGGAGAAGAAAGTGAAAGAGATATAATTTGATGGATGGATAAATACATGGAGGGAGGGATGAAGGGAGAGAGAGAGAAAAATGATAGGAAGTCTCTTTGAAACAGCACAGCTGGCTGGAAGGGACTTCGGAGGTCATCTAGTCCAACCCCCTATTTCCAGCAGACCACCTTATATATCCGTGATAGGGAACTTAGGGCAGCACGTGGAGCCATTGGTCAGGGCACACAAGATGTTACCCTGTCAGCTGGTCAGTGGTCATGCATGCACTGGCCAGCTGAATTCGCCCTTTTTTTTTTTATTTTTTTTTTATTGCAAAAGTTTTATTCAGACAAGTTTTCCCCCCTTTTACCCCCCAACATATAATATAAAATCACATACAAAAAGTATACCCCTCACCTCCCCCCATCTTAAAATAAAGTTCTCATTCAAATATTGAGTATTATACCCCCGACCAACATAATATAAATTTAGTATAAAATACATCAATCTCTCCCTGACACCCTTTCTAAGTTAATTCAGCATCATAACATAACCATATCCCATTATACCCATCTCTATATTGCTTATCCACTTATATTTCCCCACCCTCCACCCTAACCCACCCCCACCTCCCAGTCAATCCCACCCCCCCTGAGTTCCGCTGTACACCACTTTAAACATTCCAATCATCAAACCCACCCCCCTGACTTCCGCTATACACCACTCTAATAATTCCAAGCATCCCAAATATTATTTACTCTATTCACCTATCAATCAGAGCATTCTTACCTAAAAGCTACATAATACTTCCTAATCTGATATTTATTCTGTATATAATCAATCCATTAGAAACCTTATAACAAACTCAACATAAACACCCCCTTTTAGTTGAACATTAAAATACATAGAAGATAATTCTTAAGATCTAAATACCATATCATATAACCTAACACTTATAAAACTTAAACCATATATCCTAGCTTAAGTTTACATCCTTCCTGATTCAAAAGGTTTACTATTTTTCCCCCTCTCCATTTGCTTAATTACCCACTTAACAACACAAAAAAATGTAAAGATTACTCTAATATTTAAAAAAAGCAAAATTACTTCTCTCTTCACAAAGGAAACAAAAATAATATAGGAAAATTTCAGATCCTATCACATGAAGGATACAGTAAATTGCAAGAAAATTTCAAAGTTCGACCCAAGTTTTTTCCCAGAACACTAACATAATATTAGTCCTTTCCGCGTCAATGTTCATAAGTCCAACTCTTCAGGTCTCCTTCCATTCCATCCATAGCTGTTTGTAATACCAGTTTAAACAGCTGCCCCCATAAATAACAAAAAAAAAAAAAAACAAAAAACCCTTTACATAGGTAACCCCCGAGTGACTTTTCATCAGGATTATAAAGTTCCAAGATCGTGATAGGGTAACAACCAGATCCACTGCAAATGCTCCGGTTCCAATTTTCAACCCTGAAAAAGTTTCCACATCCAAGAGAACCAGCATTGCAGAGATCTGTATATTTTTATCTAGATTGATTAATTGCTTCGTCCTTTAATCCTTTTGTCTTTCTTAACTCGCCGAGATTGAGACCTCCTCTGCTTCTGCGGTTTCTCAATTTGTCTGGTGCTAGACCTGGCTTCACATTGCTCATCTGATTTACGTATTGGCATTCCAACAGATCCCCCTATAGCAGTCTTCGACATTTCCTCCAGAGTAGGGCTTAAAAAAAGCCCAGGGGAATCCAACTGAGTATGTTTTTCCATCTCTTTTCCAAATTGTTTCTGCTCCATCTCAATATCTTGCTCTGAACCATCCAGATCTACTAGTGTTGGTATAGATATACGTGGGGGCGTTGCACTTTTCTTCAGTATTTCATAATAAAAATCTCTTGCCTTGTCTATAGTATTCAAACAATATCGCGCCCCTTCATATCTGAATATAACACCCATTGGAGCATCCCACCTGTACTGTATCCCTCTTTTCTTCAACTCCTCCACCAAAAAACCAAAATCCCTTCTGAGCTTCAGGATAGTTGATGGAAGTTCCTTAAAGACACCAATCCGTTTTCCAGCTATGTGGAGAGAGGAGTGAAAAGACTTCTGCAGAATATCATTTCTAAGGTTTCTCTCAGTAAAATATATCACAACATCTCTCGGTAGTTGCCTTTGTAATGCTATACGTGAGTTTGCTCTGTAAATTTTATCAATCTTAGCATAAATTTCACCAGGATCCATTTTTACTAATATAGCCAAAGCATCGGCAGAAACTTTTCTTAAGTCTTCTCTAGGATTTTCTGTTAAACCCCTCAATCTAATGGCGTTTTCCATTAAAAAAAGTTGTAACATAATAACCTGTTTGTCCAATTTGTGCATATTCCCCTCCATTTCCACCAATTTCAAATCCGTTTCCTTTGCTTTGACTTCCACCTCTGAAGACAGCTTTTCAATTTTCCTATCAATTTTAATGATAACTTCAGACAGACTCTTGGCCATTGCAAGCATTTTTTTTTCCAATTGTTCATATTTCTCCTGAATCATTCTTTTGAGGTCTCTGCTTTCATTAACTATAAAGTTCATCAAATCTTTAAAGTCCTGGGGAGTTACTACACGAGTTTGTTCCATTGCCTTGCTTTTAAGCTTTCCAAGTTTTCAGGGAAAAAAAAAAAAACCTCTTCAAAATATCAAAATAAGTCAGTAATAAGTAATACGTTTAGCTTAACGCTCAATAAATCAGCATTTGGCTTTATAGCTTGCTCCCCCTTTCCGCCTACAGCTGTCCGCTATCAGCCAGGAGTTAAGCAGAGACCAAAATCCACAAATCCATAATTAGACAAGGCAACTAAGTTTCATTTCATTCATCTGGTAGTTAACGCCATCTTGAATCCTTTGTTCTTTAAAACAAGTCACAAACTTTAATTACTTGCGTTTAGTTTCCTTTGAAATACGAAGGCTTGAAATATAGTCCTTCTTGATGGATTGCATATCAATCAGGATTGGGTACAAACCAAAACAACTAACTTTCATTTCGTCTCATCTGGTAATTAACGCCATCTTGATTCCTTCGTTCTAAAGGCTGTGTCTAAGATCCACTATATCTGGCAAAATCACAAACTTTAATTACTTGCGTTTACGATGAGTAGCCAAGAAGTTCCCTTTGAAGTATAAAGTTGCCTTGGAATGTAGATTAGAAGTTAAAAGCAGTTGAACTACAGAGGTTACACAGAGACTACACTCCACAAGTCAGTAAACAGTTAATAGTTTAGCTTTCGTTTCGTCTCATCTGGTAATTAACGCCATCCTGGTTCCTTCATTCTAAAAGCTGTGTCTGAAATCTACTGTTTTCTGGTGAAATCACCAAGTTTAATTACTTGCGTTTGCGATGCGATGCCAAGAAATTTCCTTTGAAATACGAAGTATCTTGGAATGTAGATATAAAGGTAAAAGCAGTTTGCTTTGTCGTGCTAATTAGCACGAGCTCCTCACCCTCCTGGAGAAGATCGCAGCCTATGGAGGGTGGGGCCTCTCCTTACTCGCCCCTCAGAGGAAACTAACCCTCTGGGGGCTTCGCAAGTGGGCCCCTCCCTGGCAGCAAAAACTCCCTCGCAAATTCCTTAAGAACTTGGAGTTCCGAGACGCTTTGATGGTATAAAAAACGCCTCCATGGGGGGGTGGGATGGCAGGCTTGAAAAAAAACCTGCCGGCAGCAACTGCAACCGGAAGCGGAACCGAATTCGCCCTTTTTTGAAGCCATTCTTCACCCTCCCCAGGCTCCAGAGGCCTTATAGGAGCCTGGGGAGGGTGAAAAGAGCCCCCCCCCCCGAGGCCCTCCAGAGGCTTCATGAGCTTCAAAACGATGCTCCAAGCAAATCGGACATCATGTCCGGTTCCGTCGGAGCGTCATTTGGAGTGAAGCCCCCTGAAGGTCTCTGAAGCCTCCGGAGGGCCTCTGGGGGGGCTATTTCACCCTCCCCAGGCTCCTATAAAGCCTCTGTTTAATTTAGTTTATAATTATTAAATTTGTATACCGCCCTTCTCCCTTGCGGGACTCAGGGCAGTGAACAGGCATCAATAAAAAACATACAAAAAACATCAATACATAAAATACTTTAAAATAATATTAAATTGGGGCCCGTTCTAAAATCCAGAAAAAACTCTTAAATAAAACCAATTAAACCAATTAAAAGCTACTACGCCAGGCCGGCCACACAGAATAAATGCGTTTTCAAGGCCCGACGGAAGAGGCGTAGGTCAGTGGTTGTATGTAGGTTGGAGGGTAGGTCGTTCCAGAGGGCAGGGGCTGCCACAGAGAAGGCTCTCCCCCTGGGGGTCGCCAGGTGGCATTGCTTGGCTAACGGCACCCTGAGGAGGCCTAATCTGTGGGAGCGAACTGGTCGGTGGGAGGTATTTGGTAGCAGGAGGCGGTCTTGCAAATAGCCAGGACCCATACCATGGAGTGCTTTAAAGATGGTTACTAGCACCTTGAAGCGCACCCGGAAAGCCACAGGCAGCCAGTGTAGCTCGCACAGGAGAGGTGTCACGTGGGAGCACCTTGAGACTCCCAGAATCCCCCGCACGGCCGCATTCTGCACTAACTGGAGCCTCCAGATGGATCTCAAGGGCAGCCCCATATATGGGGGTGCCCTCTGGAGCCTGGGGAGAGTGAAAAAAGCATGGAAAAAATAGGGGGGTCTCACACGGCACCCCCACACACGACCCCCCTGCGCTCCCCCCACTTATGGCACATGAGCCAAAAAAAGGTTCTCCATCACATTTAGGCTTAGAAAGGGCCTTGGAGGCCATCTAGTCCAACCCCCTGCTCCAGCAGGAGACCTTATTTCCTCTGGATGATTTTGATGCTTCTAACAGAGAGAATTCCCAGAAAAGAGAAGGAGTTTACGAGGACAAGGGAGCCATGCAGAGGAAGGCAGAGATAATAATAATAATAATAATAATAATAATAATAATAATAATAATAATAATAATAATAATAATAATAATAATAATAATAATAATAATAATAGTAGTTAAATTTATTGACCGCTCCCTCTCTCCACAGGGACTCGGGGCGGTGCACAGGGAGAATAAAAACAATAAATATACAAAATACATAGCAAATTAAAACAGATTAAATTAATTCCTGTGCTAAAATCCCATTAACTAAAAATCCCCACTAAATATTGATATACATTTAAAAAGCCCATAGAGAGAGAGACTACCCTAGGCCGGCCAGGCGGAAAAGATGAGTCTTCAATTTCAAGCGGAAGGAGCGGAGGTCCGTGGTCGTTCTAATATTGGGGGGAAGGTCGTTCCAGAGGGCCGGGCCCGCCACAGAGAGAGCCCTTCCCCTGGGCGTCGCCCGCTGACAAAGTCTAGTGGACGGCACCCGGAGAAGTCCCTCTCTGTGGGAGCGAATCGGCCGTGAGGATGTGTGAGGCAGGATCCGATCCCTCAGGTAGCTAGGTCCCGAGCCATGGAGCACTTTAAAGATGATAATTAACACCTTGAAGCGCACCCGGAAGATGACAGTCAGCCAGTGCAGCTCGCGCAAGAGCGGTGTAATGTGGGTAAACCTAGTGGTTCCCATGATTGCTCGCGCGGCTGCATTCTGAACTAACTGAAGCCTCCGGGTGCACCTCAAGGGGAGCCCCATGTAGAGAGAGTTACACTAGTCCAGTCGGGATGTCACGAGGGCATGAGTGACTGTGCGAAGGGCATCCCGATCCAATAGGGGGCGCAATTGGCGGACCAGGCGAACCTGGTAAAACGCCCTCCTGGCCACGGCTGTCACTTGCTCTTCCATAGACAGCCGGGTATCCAGGAGGACACCCAAATTGCGCGCCCCATCCACAGGGGCAAGATGTTCGCCCCCTATGGCCAGCGTTGGAGAGAGCTGGTTGAAAGATCGTCCTTGTGTGTGGGTGTATGTCTGTACATACAGTATATATGACACTGTAAAAGATAATGTGTCTTTTTGTATGCCTTTACACGCACCATACTATGTAATATGGATGTACACATATGGCATGTCTACATAGGATTAAATTGTGTATTCTGAATGTTCATTAGTGGTAAATAAATACAGAGAAATTGTATCTTGTTGAGGTGAGGAGAGTCCAGGCAAGGTAGCCCTTTGATGCGAGGGATGTCAAGTTGGCCACACCCACACAGTCACATGACCAGCAAGCTATGCCCACTGTCATACCCAGTCACATGACCACCCAGCTATGCCCACTGTCATATGCCCACCCAGTCACATGACCACCAAGCCACGCCCAAAGACCCAATAGTAAAAAATATTTGACTCCCACCCCTGGATCCAGCCCTCTTCCAATCACTGACTCCTGTTACACATGAGTGTAAGATCTGCTCACTATTATTCCAGAGTTTCAGAGGTGGAAAAATGAATCCAGTTACAAGAGAGGAGATTTTAGCCGAATGAGAGAGAAAAATAGGATAAAAGGCTGAGCTATTTTAGAGCTGAGCCAGGAAAGCAGAGAAGTTCAGTCTCCTCTTCATGGATTGTTTGAATGCAAAGACTGAGCAGCCATCAGTCAGAGAAGCTTCAACTGGGATTCCTGCAGAGAGGAGGGGTTGGGCTAGATCAGTTGTGTCCAAACTTTTTTCAAAGAGGGCCAGATTGGATGAAGTGAACATGGTGGAGGGCCGAACATTTTTCCGAACATTCTTTGAACCATTACAATTAAATGCAAATAAATTATTTTATGCCAAGTTAATTGCAAATGACATACTTTTCATTTCATAACATTAAGATCAACTGACAGTTGAGTTTTCACAATGTATTGAAAATAAATTAAAAAAAACCTTACCTACCTCTTTCTCTCTTTCTTCCTCTCTCTCTCTCCATTTCTCTCGCTCTTTCTCTCTTTCTTTCTCTCTCTCTCTTTTTCTCTTTCTTTCTGTCTCTCTTTCTTTCTCTCTCTCTCTTTCTTCCTCTCTCTCTCTCTCTCCATTTCTCTTGCTCTTTCTCTCTTTCTTTCTCTCTCTCTTTTTCTCTTTCTTTCTGTCTCCCTTTCTCTCTCACTCTCTCTCTCTCTTTCTCTCTCTTTCTTCCTCTCTCTCTCTCCATTTCTCTCTCTCTCTTTCTCTTTCTTTCTGTCTCTTTCTCTCTCTCTTTCTTTCTCTTTCCTTCTCTTTCTCTTTATTTCTCTCTTTGTCTTTCTCTCTTTCTCTCTGTCGCTCTGTGTGTGTGTTTGTCTGTCTGTCTGTCTCTCACTCACTTAATCAGTCTCTATCTATCTGTCTCTCCCTCCCTCTCTCTGTCTCTCCCTGTCTCTGTGTGTGTCACTCTCTCTGATTCTCTCCCTCCCTCCCTCTCTCTGTATGTCTGTCTCTCTCTCTTTCCCCGTCTGTCTCGGATTCAATCCGATTCCGATTCATTCTCTATCTGTGTCTCTCTCCGTCTCTCTCCCTCCCTCTCTTTCTCTCTGTCTCTCTGTCTTTCCCTCCCTCCCCTTCTGTCTCTCTCTGTGTCTGTCAGTCACTCCCTCGCCACTCGCGGCGGGCGAGGGAGCAGGCGGGGTGAGCACCCAAGGCTACCGTCATCTTAAGCACCACCGAGGCTGTCGCCCGGCAGGGGCGTCAGGCAGGGAAGCCGGTCGCGTCTCCATCGCGGCTCCCTCCGGCAGGCACCACGGCTTACGTTCTGAGGCCGCATGTCCGTCTTCCCTGCCTGACGCCCCTGCCGGGCGACCTTGTGCGGCGGGAGCTGCACGTTCTGGGGCTGCGTGGCTGGGAGGGAGGTGAACGCGCCAAGCGGACGTTCTGGGGCCGCGCGTTCACCTCCCTCCCAACTTCGCAGCCCCAGAACGTGCAGCGATAGAGGCGCGACCGGCTTCCCTGACTGACGCCCCTGCCGGGCGACAGCCTTGGTGGTGCTTAAGATGACGGCAGCCTTGGGTGCTCACCCCGCCTGCTCCCTCGCCCACTGCGGGAGGAGGCGTCCGTAACCTCCGTCCACCTCCCTCCCAGCCACACAGCCCCAGAGACAGAGGGAGGAAGGGAGAGCCACATTTACACAGAGCAGGGAGGGCTGTTGGAGGGCCGTATTAAACCGACCCCTGGGCCGCAAATGGCCCCCGGGCCTGACTTTGGACATGCCTGGGCTAGATGGTCTCAGGGTCTCCTCCCAATTCACAAAGGTTGTCATGCCACAACATGTAACTCTTGTGCTGTTGTTGCTCCAGCCCCACTTAGTGGCCTAGGGCAGAGAAGCCTAACTCTATGGTCTGAAGCCAGACTCCGTTTTCTGTCAGCCTTTGGAGAAGACGGAAGAGGCCATTGTGACCGAGACCCCTGATCATCCGGAGACGGCCTCCGTCCCTCACATGGAGCATCACTGGAGAGGTTCCAGCTGCTCCTTTGCTGGCTGTTAGTGAATGCTGACTATCTCGTCTTTCTATTTGATTTCCACTCTTTGCATCTCCTCAGTTTCACCTGCCCTGTTCTCCCAATAAAGCATCCAGATCCACTCCAGGCTCCCTTTCATTGGAGGGGAACAGGGGACCTTAGCTGCCTCTCCAGCTGCACACAGACCCACCTGAAATGGGGATGGAAGAAAGGTGGAATTCCACCAGGCTCATCACAAACCCACAAATAAGGGGATTTATTAAAAAAAGAATACAGCATTTCCAAATTAGCAATTTATATAAATAAAATTTTTTAATAGTTTGTGCAAAATTACTAATATCAGAACGTACTGCACCGATCAATACCAAATTTTCACACAATGTTGCTAATAAAGCCCCCCTCATTTACGATCTAATCTTGGAGGGGAGTTCAGACCTGGCGGGAGCCCAGGGTCGGGGGGTGGCGGTTGTTATAAAGGAGAGTCTTGATCCGAGGGAGACCACTGTGCCTCAGATAGCCGGATGTGAGTCCCTCTGTGTGAAATGGGGTCGTGGGAGGCAGTTGGGCCTGTTGATTGCATATCTGGCTCCCTGCTACGTATCAACGGCCCTACCCGAGCTTCTCAGCGTGATAGCCGAGGTGGCGGTTGGTACCCCCAGGCTGCTAATCATGGGGAATTTCAATCTGCCATTGGTCAGTGAGATGTCTGAGATGGCCCGGGAGTTCATGGCTTCCATGATGGCCATGGACCTGACCCAGTTAATTCATGACCCCACCCACATTGGAGGACACACTCTGGATCTAGTTTTTGTCTTCGGACAGCGGTTGAGTGATCTTGGTGTAGGGGAAATAGCCGTTGAACCCCTGTCATGGTCAGATCACTCTCTCCTTCGACTTGATTTCCCAACCGCTGCACCCCACCGCAGGGAGGCGAAACCTGAATCGGTAAGATGGTTCCACCCCAGGTGCCTGATGGAACCTGAAAGGTTCCAGATGGAGCTTGGGCCGATACCTGAGACGCTGACCCACGACTCGACTGAAAACCTGGTGGCCACCTGGAACAGCGTGGCCACAGGGGCTTGGGACCGTGTCGTGCCTTTGCGGCCTCTTACCCGGTGCCGAACTCTTCTGGCTCACTGGTTTTCTGAGGAGCTGAGGGTGATGAAGCGTCAGAAGAGATGCCTAGAGAGCGGTTGGAGGGCCACCCGCTCCGAGTCTGACTGGACATTGGTAAGGTCTTACCTTAAGACGTACCTAGTGGCGATAAGAGCGGCGAAATGCAATTATTTTTCCACTCATCGCATCTGCAGATAACCGCCCAGCCGCCCTGTTTAGGGTGACCCGCTCCCTTCTCCATCTGGAAGCGTGGTATAATAATAATAATAATAATAATAATAATAATAATAATAATAATAATAATAATAATAATAATAATAATAATAATAATAATAATTATTATTATTATTATTATTATTATTATTATTATTATTATTATTATTATTATTATTTTAATTTTATATCCCGCTCTCTCTCCCCAAAGGGACTCGAGGCGGGGCACAGGCACTTAAAAATACAATTAAAACCACAGACAGAATACAAAATTAAAAATGAATTAAATTACTCCTGCGCTAAAAACCCATAAACTAAAACTACCCCTAAAACCCCTAACCTTAAAAGAGACTACCCAAGGCCGGCCAGGCGAAAAAGATGTGTCTTTAATTTTAAACGGAAGGAGCGGAGGTCCGTAGTTGTCCTAATGTCGGGGGGAAGGTTGTTCCAGAGGGCTGGGCCCGCCACAGAGAAGGCCCTTCCCCTGGGCGTCGCCTGCTGACAGAGTCTAGTGTACGGCACCCGGAGAAGTCCCTCTCTGTGGGAGCGAATCGGCCGTGAGGATGTATCCCTTGCAGGATCGAGCGGAAGATTTTGGGTATTATCTGCATGATAAAATCGATCAGATTCGGGACAGGTTGGCCTCTGACTGGATTAGTTCAGACGGGTTGACTGAAGGTCCAGAGAATGCTATCTGGGAGGAGTTCGATCCTGTGACTCCTGAGGACATGGACAGGATATTGGGGTGGTTAACGCCACCACATGTTTATTGGACCCGTGTCCCTCCTGGTTGGTACTGGCCTCCCGGGAGGTTACATGAGGCTGGCTCCAGGGAATTGTCAACGCTTCTCTGAGTGAGGGGTTTTTGCCAGCCGCCTTGAAAGAGGCGGTGGTGAGACCCCTCCTCAAGAAGCTCTCTCTGGATCCGGCTGTTTTGGCCAACTATTGTCCTGTCTCCAACCTTCGGTTTATTGTGAAGGTTGTTGAGAGTGTGGTGGCATGGCAGTTTCCTCAGTATCTGGATGAAGCTGTCTATCTGGACTTGCACCAGTCCAGCTTCCGGCCCAGACACAACACGGAGACGGAATTGGTCGCATTGGTCGATGATTTCTGGAGGGCTCGGGATAGGGGTTGTTCCTCTATCTTGGTCCTGTTAGATCTCTCAGCGGCCTTTGATACCATCAACCATGGTATCATGCTGCACCAGTTGGAGGGGCTAGGGGTGAGGGGCACCATCTTATGGTGGTTCTCCTCCTATCTCTCTGATCGGTCACAGTTTGTGTTGGCAGGGGGGCAGAGGTTGAGATTCCTCAGTTGTGGGGTTCCACAGGGGTCGGTCCTCTCGCCCCTCCTGTTCAACATTTATGTGAAGCCATTGGGTGAGATCATCCGTGGCTTTGGGGTAGAGTTCCATCAGTATGCTGATGATACTCAGCTATACATCTCTACCCCGGGCCACCCCAACGATGCCATAGAAGTGATGTCCTGGTGTCTGGAGGCCGTGCGAGTCTGGATGGGGAGGAACAGGCTTCGGCTCAACCCATCCAAGACCCATTGGCTGTGGCTTCCAGCGTCACGTTATAACCAGTTGACACCATCTCTGGCTATCGGGGGCGAGTCATTGGCACCCACAGAGAGGGCTCGCAACTTGGGTGTCCTCCTGGACTCACGGCTGTCTTTCGAAGAGCACATGATGGCCGTGGCCAGGGGGGCTTTCTATCAGGTTCCCCTGATACACCAGTTGCGTCCCTTTCTGGATCGTTTTACGCACAGTCACTCAAGCTCTCGTCATCTCCCGCGTGGACTATTGTAATGGTCTCTACATGGGGCTTCCCCTGAGGTGCACCCGGAGGCTCCAGTTAGTTCAGAATGTGGCCGCGTGGGGGATTTTGGGAGCATCTAGATGCTCCCATGTGACATCTCTCCTGCGTGAGCTGCACTGGCTGCCTGTGGCTTCCCGGGTGCGCTTCAAGATATTAGTGACCATCTTCAAAATGTTCCATGGCAAGGGACCTGGTTATTTGCAAGACCACCTCCTGCTGCCAAATACCTCCCACTGACCAGTTCGCTCTCACGGAGAGGGCTTCCTCAGGTTGCCGTTGGCCACACAATGTCGGCTGGTGACTCCCAGGGGGAGAGCCTTCTCAGTGGCAGCCCCTGCCCTTTGGAATTACCTATCCCCTGAATTACATAACATCCCAGACTTATGTCTCTTCCGTTGGGCCCTGAAGACACATCTATTTCATGCAGCTGGCCTGCCCTAGCCTTTAACTGGGTTTTTTTTAGCATCGCTTTTAAATTACGGGATGAATTATTTAATATATTTTAATATGTACTCTTATTTTTGTCTTTTGTTTTACGGTGGTTGTTCACTGCCCTGAGTCCCAAGAGGGAGAAGGGCGGTATATAAATTAAATCAAATAAATAAATAAAATTAATTCCCTGAGTAATTAAATTGGCCAGATCTGTTGAGATGGTTCCCCTTCTTCTCCTCTAGATTCCTCCTCCAAAGGATCTAAGATTAGTGAATTTAAATCGGGACCCCCATACTTGCCACGGCTGCAGCCTTGGAGACCCCAAGATCTTTTCTCCCTCCGTCCTTCCCCTCCTCGATCTGGAGAAATAGGCAGGATTCAAGGCCTGGGCCAGAGTCTTTGTGAGAGTGTAAGGTTGGTAGTGATTATGGACCCTTATTCTGTCCCGTTTCCTTTTGGTCTCCAGTGGGGCTTTCTGAGTGCATCTTCTGCGGCCTTTGACAGAAAAGACGTTCTTTGAAAGAGAACAGTGGAAATAAGGATCTTGAAACTTTTTTTCCACAAATAAATAAGGTTCAAAGGCAGAATCTCTTGGCCTTCCTTTTGTCAGATAACCAAAGGCCCAAATACTATGGATGTATGTGAGAAGTCTGCGCTTGTTTATTTCATATCTTACAAAATTTGTGAGGATCCAGACTTTCTTTTCAATGGGTCCTGGGAGACGCATAAATGTTAAATGGAAAGGAAGAATTCTGTCCCAAATGGAATCAAATTCCCTGAAGTGAAGAAAGACGTTGACTTGTCTCCACTTAGAGAGGGAATCCCTGAGGTATGCCGTATATCCAGTCTTTGAGAAAAGTTGTGATATAACCACACAAATTCCACTCCTGACAATCAAAGGAGGGAAAATCCTCATGAAAGTCTCTCCATTCTCTGTGTCTGAAGCAAAGAGGCCAATCAGGGTCCATCTGAAGTGGAGGAGCAGCTGGACAATTGCTGGGTAGTGGAATCCTTCTTTGGGGAGAATCTGGTGGAAAAGGGGGAATCGACTTTTATCACTCAGAGCCTCTGAAGCTTCTACATGATTGATCTGAAAAAGGAATTGAAAGGATTAGAGCCGTGATGAGGAAACTGAGGCATGCAGAGCCCTCTCTCCTGGCACACCAGCCGCCCCAGCCCAGCTCCACTAGAATCCACATGCAGGCTCACCTCACGCTGGCCAGCTGGTTTTTGGGCCTATGTGGAGGGCCAGGGCAGGAGATGCATGAGTATGCACCGGGGAGGGGGGAGAGGGAGAGAGCTCCTATTGCGCAGGAAACTCTGGTGGGCTGGAAGTGAGTGTGAATGCCCCCCTCCCCCAGTGCTTCCTTCCTCAGTCCTTCATCCCAGTTCTTTGGGGCGCAGGAGTACAGGTGCCCATAGAGGTTGGATTACTTTCAATCCTCATTCTGACAGCAAGTGGGCTTCAGACAGTGGTACCGGTCACAATGCCAACAGCAGCAGTTTCGGCAACCCCACGGAGGGCAGCCTAAGCGGCCCTTTCATGGGGGCAGTAACCGCTACTACCATCACCCATAATTCCACCCAGGGTTCCTATCCCATCGGCGGCCATCTGTGTCACTTTGAAGACCACTGGGAGGCCACGACCTCCGATGGGTGGATAGTTTCCACAGTCAGGTGCTGTCTGACCTTGGAGTTTTGGACCCCTCCTCCAAATTGGTTTGTTCGTTGCCCGGTCTCCAGTAATTCCCAGAGGTGAGAGCTGATGGAATCAGCCATTGCACATCTTTTGCAAATTGAGGTTATTGATGAGGTTCCCTCTGGGGAGGCACATCAGGGGTTTTACTCTGTTTTGTTTGTAATCCCTAAGTCCTCTGGGGGTTGGTGGGCTATATTAGATTTGAAAAAGTTGCACACTTTTGTGATTTACTATCGTTTCATGATGCATTCCCTCCGTTCCATTTTAGAGGGCATCCATGAGGGGGATTATATGTCATCAATTGACCTCACGGAGGCATATCTCCATGTTCCTGTTAACTGTTATTATAGAAAGTTTTTGCGTTTTTGTTATGGTTCGCAACATTTTCAATACACTGCGTTGCCTTTTGGCCTTTCTTCTGCGCCCAGAGTCTTTATTAATGTTATGGTGGGTTATCTCCGTCCCGCACTGATTGGACTGAGTCTGATTACTAATTAATTAACCAAGTATAAAAGCCCCACCATGAGGCACCTACTCCCAGTTTTTCGATGAAGGAAATGACTACAGACTCATCGGTGTTATCCAGAATTTCTAGTAACCAGAAACACAAGAACAAACCAGCAGAAACCTCCTGACAACCAGAAAGAAATACAATCATATGTGTGAAAAAGATCCACGCAGAGCTCCCCTAGAACAAGAACGACCATTTTACAATCCAGGGTGGGACGGATGCTATCTTCCCCTTATTAGAAGAGGCGTATCAGGTAAGTACCAAGGCCCTTTCTCAATAAGGGAAAGATAGTATCCAGGAATGGGACATATCCAAGCCATCATCGTCCCATCTAAGGGTGGGCCCAAACACTCAATCAGGAAGGCCGCCTTGATGGCCAACTGCCTGAAGGACCCTGCAACCAAAGGCAGTCTCCTCAGCGGCGAACTGATCCAACCTATAATTCCAAATGAAGGGGGTAGGAGAAGCCCATGTAGCAGCCTTGCAAATCTCCTCCAAGGAGGCTTGCGTGGCCCACGCCCTAGCGGTGGCAGTGCTTCTCGTGGAATGGGCCGTAATTCCGGCAGGCACCTCGTCACTCCTGGCCTCATAAGCAAGGGCAATTGCACGTCTCCTCCATTGTCCAATGCCGGAAACCGAAACCTTGCGGCCCAGAGAAGAAGGGTGAAAGGAGATAAAGAAGGCCTCAGTCCTCCGGAATTCAGAAGTACGGTGTATGTAAGTTTGCAAAGCCCTATGCACATCAATCCCCTGAACTTCAGAACCTGAAGGATGGAAGTCAGGCAGAACTACCTCCTGGGCACAATAAAAAAGGGATCCTATCTTGGGAACAAAGGCAGGATCCAACCTGAGGACGACCCTATCGGGATGAAACTTACACAAATCCTCCCTGACCGACAAGGCCTGAAGCTTGGAGATACATCGAGCTGAAGTCACTGCGACCAGAAAGGCCACCTTCCAGGAGAGGACATTCAAGGGAACCTCAGAAATAGGCTCGAATGGTGGATGAAGGAGGGCCTCCAGAACATTGGCAGCAGTTTTGGTGCCCTCACACACACACATGCACACACACACACACACACACACACACACACACACACTTGGATTGCTCCAAAAAAGCAAGAATAAAACTAAAATTTTTACAAGATGCTAAAATAAGGGGAGGTATGGGATTACCTGATTGGGAATTATACTATCAAGCTGCAAATTTGATGTGGATTAAAGATTGGATAACATTAAGAAACAATAGAATTTTAGAACTAGAAGGACATGATTTGTTATCGGGATGGCACTCAGCTCTATGGTATAGAAACACTAGGAAACATGGTTTTTCTAGAAGTCATTATATAAGAGAATCTTTGATTTTAAACTGGGAAAAGATTAAGAGATTGCATTATCTTAAAATACCACTCTGGGTATCAACTATTGAAGCATTTTCATATGCAAGAATCTACAAAAAGGAACGAACAATCAGATATTCGGAGTTATTGAACACAAGGGGTGATCTTTAAACTATTCAGGAATTAAAGCAAGAAGGAATGGATATTGATTGGTATACATACATGCAAATACATTCTAGATGTAAGGAAGATCAAAAGAAAGGAGGGGTTTATGACAAAATGATGGAAGTAGATAAAAACTTAACAGGTGTCGATGAAAAAATAATTTAAAACTTTATGTCTACTTATTAGAGTTTAAGCTTCAGGAAGAGCAAGTGAAAGAAACTATGATAACACGGGGGGGGGAATTTTGGGCATGGGATCGATTTAGATAAGTGGCAAAAACTGTGGACACAAAATTATAAAATGACAATGTCAACTGCTTATAAAGAGAACTTGTATAAGATGTTTTACAGGTGGCACTTATCACCATCAAGAATTGCAAGTATGAATAAGAACAAATCTGAAAAATGTTGGAGATGCCATCAGACGCCTGGCACTTACTATCATATGTGGTGGACTTGTTCAGAGGCTAAAAGCTATTGGACTATGATTCACACATGGCTGGAGAGAATGACACAAGAACACATAGATTTTGAACATTTTTTGCTTGCAATTACATCAGAAATGTTCGAAAAGAATTTGAAATACTTAATTGTAAATATTTTGACCGCAGCTAGAATTGTATTTGCAAAAAATTGGAGAAATGAGAAACTTCCTTCACAGGAAGAAGTTATTTGTAAAATTATGGAATGCGCAGAGATGAGTAGATTAACATTCGAAGTTAGAGAGCAGGAAAGCAAACAATTTTATGAAATATGGAATAAGTTTTATCAATGGTTGGAAAAAAGGGAAACTTAAAGGATATAACATACATATTATATTATTATAAAACTTGAATAAATTGTTGTCTTTAGAGGGAGAAATATTTTGTTTTATAATGGTAAAGTAACCTTTAGAGACAATGAAAAACAATGTCACAAAATGGGAAGACTTTCTTATCTGCTTTTTTCTCTTTCTTTTAATACCTTGTTTATATATTGAATAATTATGGGGAAAAGATTGATTTGATAAATGAAAACATTGTTATGTGAAACAAAGGTGATATATGTGATGAAAGGAAAATTGATAAATATGTTTGTGGTTGTAAGCACTGACGCACAGAACGTTTGCCCAAACCGCATGTTGTACAAAGCATGAGATGAATGATATTTTTTGCTTGTTTTTAATATTAAAAAATAAAAACATTTTTTAAAAAAGAGAGGTTTGCAGGAAGGGAGGGAGAAGCAGGAGGGATCTGAGTGGTTTGGGAAGGCCTTGAGGGTCTCTTCTATCACTAGGACCCCCATGGCCTTCCCCACCCTCAGATTCCTCAGGGGCCCATTGGGATCCTTCAATTGGGAGCTCTTAGGAAAGGATCCCCTCCTTGTGGGTTGCAAACAGCTCTTTCCAGTGGGGGAAACAGGACAAAGGAAGTGGGGGGGAAAGAGTTTCTTTTGCTCTATTTCTAGTCTGAAGGAGACCCTGTCCCACGTGGGACCACAAGGCTGCCCCTCCCAAATCATTCCACCACAACCACCACCACCATGGCTCCCACCCACTGGCTGAGTGCAGGCCTTACCTTTGCAAGCCCCACGGACTGAAACTGCAAAGTAAGACCAAAGTTTTTGGCTGGCAGAGTTCTTCTGGCTGAAGGGGAGGTCAAAAACGAGATGCACGGAGGCCTCAGGAAGGAAAAATGGAGTCCTCTGCCTCAGCTTCTTAGCTCGGACAAAGTAGAACACAGAGCCATGTCTCCTGACACACGTGGCCTTCCCCTGTACTCTTCTGGTGCACACGTGTGTGCGAGGATCAGCTGGCCTTTGCCTGCATGGCAGTGCCAGAAACAGGAAGAGCTGGTCTTCCTGCTTCTGCCAGTACATGAGTGCCAGCCATCTGATCATCCTGTGTGTGCCCCAGGGGTGGGTTTTACCTGGTACGCACTGGTACGGGCTTATTGGATGGTGAAATTTAGCGTGCCTTCCCGTATCCATTCTTCAGGAGGCCCCGTACCCTCTCCTGGCCTGCCCCCCCTCGCTCGCTCCCCCCACCTGCACAGTTGCAACCACCCATCCACACCATGCTTTCCCAGGTGGGGGGATGCTTCCCATCTGTCTGCCCCCTCCAGAAGCAAAAGGGCAGGCCCTGGGACGGTCAGCAGCCCATGTGCCACTGCCATGTGACCGCTCTGGGGGCACAGCAATAGGATGCAAAGGAGAGGCCATCCAGCAGAGGTTGGTGGGTTGGTGGGGAGGTTGTGCGGGGCTGGAGCGGCAGGGAGGCTGGACATCGAGGTCACCCGGGGTGCCTGCCTGAGCAGCTGCTCCTTTGTGCCCCATTGCTGGCAGCAGTTGGCTTTCTCCTGCTGATCCTTCCCCTCCGGGCATCCAGACGGGTCCTGGGTCTGTCAGCAGCCCCCACACCCCCTCCATGGGAGGCTCTGGGGGTGCAGCCAGGAAGGATTGCTGGGAGAATGCCAACTGCAGCTGGGGGGGTCCCCAGGTGGGGGGTGGGGGGGGAGATTGTGGGGGGCTGGACTGGAGGTGGCAGGAAGGCAGTGGCTGAGGCTAAACCCCCCACACCGGTGAAAAGAAGAATCTCCCACCGTCCTGGAACTGCGCCCGCAAAGTAAGGGAAGCAGATCCTTGGAGAAACCTCCCCTCCCCCTCCAAAAGGCCGAAAGAGAGGAGGGGGAGGGCTGGGTGGAAGGCAGGCAAGCAGGCGGTTGAGTGTCCCCCTTTCTTTGCTCAGGCAGGCAGAGAAAGGAAGGAGGCACGCAATAGCCGAGGGCAAAGGTGGCTGGGATGCTTTATCCCACGCCTCCTTCCTTTCTCCGCCTGCCCGACCGAGCGAAGGAGGTGCCGGAGCCCAACTGCCCGCTCACCCACTTTCCCACCAGCCCTCCCCCTCCTATCTGTGGGCCTGGGCTCCCTGGAGGGCGAGGGAAGGTTCTTCCCAAGACTGGCTTCTTTCCTTCCCTCCTGCGGCTGGCAAAAGAGGCATTTCCACAGTGGAGGCTGAAGCACAATCCCTGCGGTCAGTTCCAACTCTCCCTTCCCCAAGCAGGTCCTGTGGCTGCTGGAGCCCGGCCGGCTCTTGTCATCGCTCAGAGCTTTCAGCAAAGCGGCTCCAGCAGCCATGGGACCTGCTTGGGGAAGGGAGAGCCAGAACTGACCGCAGGGATTGGGCTTCAGCTGCCGCTGTGAAAATGCCTCTTTTGCCAGCTGGGAAAGAAGCCTCCATTTCCGTGTCGCTGCCAAACTCTCTGGGGCAGAAGGTCCCTCCCAGCCAGGAAGGATCTCCAGGAGAAAGCCAACTGCAATGGGATGTGAAGGAGTGGCTGCCCAGCAGAGCTGGGGGCTGGGGGCAGCAGGAAGGCGGGGGTCAAGACTGCCCTGGGTGCCTGCAATGTGACGGGGCAGCTGCTGGGGTGGGAGGCCATCAGAGGTCCCCCACCTGCCCCATGGCCCATTTGGGTCCCGCTCAGGGGTGGGTTTCTGCAGGTTCGCACCTACTCGCGAGAGCCGGTTGGTGAAATTTAGAGAACCGGTGAGAGGGGGTTCCACTGGCGTACCTGGAAGTAAATCTGGCCCGCCGCTGTCAGTGATCCAACAGGAAGGAAAGGAAAGGAAAGGAAGGAAGGAAGGAAGAAAGGAAGAAAGAAAGAAAGAAAGAAAGAAAGAAAGAAAGAAAGAAAGAAAGAAAGAAAGAAAGAATTTATCATCACAATTGAGTCCAAAATTTTGGTTGCTAAGCAAGAGAGTTGTTAAATGAGTTTCACCACATTTTAAAAGGTGGCCACTCCCACCCTGTCACATGACTGCCAAGCCACGCCCACAAAATAGGCCAGAAATAGGTTCTAAAAAATTTGAAACCCACCCCTGGTCCCGCTTGAAGGAACGGGCGCTGGTTCTTCCTGCCATTGAGTACCCCGCTGCTGGGAGCCTCCGCACAGAAATCCCCATTGCGGTTGATTCGGCTGGGAGGATGGAACCCCGAAAGCAGGGTGTCCTTTGCCTCTGCTGGACCAGCTGCTGCTCTCAGGCGCATCCATGCAGGAGAACTCCCCAGCGTGGCTCAGTTCTAGGATGGCAGAGCTCTACCACCACCGCCACTCTGTGTGTGTGTGTGTGTGTGTGTTGTGTGTGTGTGTGTGAGAGAGAGAGAGAGAGAGGAGAGAGAGAGAGAGGGAGAAGGAGGGAGAGGGAGAGAAGGAAGGAGAGACTCTTTGGAGAAATATAATTGATCTCAGGATCCTTTCTGGATGTAAGATAATGAACTATAACAACTAATTTTTCTATAATGTTGACACATTAAAGATTGTGAATGGTTTCATCCCTCTAAATATCAAAGGTATTTTTGGGTCCATCTGGATTCATTACAAAATTTCAAATAATATTTACCATGCTGGAAAATGGATTCAGAAGATGGAACTTCCTCCCTCCTATCTATCTATCTATCTATCTATCTATCTATCTATCTATCTATCTATCTATCTATCTATCTATCTATCTATCTATCTATCTATCTATCTATCTATCTATCCATCCATCCATCCATCCATCCATCCATCCATCCATCCATACATCTCAATTTACCTGCCTAGCTATCTCTGTCCAAACAGTATGAAACCTGATAGGGCCCCTGAGTTGATAAAAGGCCTGTTCCTCTCCAGCTGTTCTTTTTATACAGACAAATAAGGCACCCACAACAATGCCTTCATATTGCGTGGATACAAGAGACAAAACTATGGGCCCCTCCCTTCATCCTTTTCCCTCCCCAGTTCAGAATAACCACAATTTCACTGGCTTTGGATGGAAAGAGAAGATAAAGCTGGCTCTCCCTTCAGATTAACAATGCAACCCTTTTCTGCCAGCTGATCTCTCTCTTCTCTGGTGGAAATGAAGATGTTTATGAAGCCTATAAAAGGTGGAATTTTATGGAAAGACAAGGAATGTTTTTTTTAACAGCAATGAAGTGTCTGTTGCTCAGTTAGTGGGTCAGCTTTGTAAGGTGCCATAACATCTAGGTAGGTCCACGTATTGTGTCCCTTTGGAAAGAAAGAAAGAGTAAGAGTAAGAAAGAGGAAAAGTGAAAGAGAAAGAGAGAAAGAAAGAGAAAAAAGGAAAGAGAAAGAAAGAGGAAGGAAGACAGAGAGACAAGAAAGGAAGGAAGGAGGGAAGGAGAGAAAGAAAGAAAAAGAAAGAAAGAAAGAGGAAGGAAGGAAGGAAGGAAGGAAGGAAGGAAGGAAGGAAGGAAGGAAGAAAAAAAAGAAAGAACTCATGACTTCAATTTAGCCCAAAATTTTGGTTACTAAACAAGAGCGTTGTTTAATGAGTTTCACCACATTTTACAAGTTGACCACGCCCAGCCAATCACATGGCTGTCGAGCCACTCCCACAAAACAGGCCACATCTACAGAATAGATTCTAAAAAAAAATTAAATGCACCACTGGCATGGGTGCTAGAGACAGAGCTGCCAACATGCACACTGGGCAACTCCTCTTCCAGATTGCATCCCTGACAAGAGGGCTGAAAATGTTCACCCTCCATGCCCTCTTCCAAGGGAGGTTTTACCAAGGCTTTATAAGGTGGTACCAATACTTCCCGTGATTTGGATTCTCTCCTTCTGTTGATGCAGCCTAGGATTGCAATGGCTTTTCTTGGCTGCTGCCACACAATGTTGGCTCACATTTGACAGATTGTCCCCTATGATTCCCAGATCCCTCTCACAGTTCCTGCTATTGAGCCAGGCTTCACCTGATCTGTACCTACACATTTGGTTCTTCTAGGCTCAGTGTAAGACTTCACTTTTCTCTACATTGGATTTCCTTTTGTCAGATAGGCCCAGGGTTCAAGTCTATCTAGATCCATCTGGACATTGAGCCTTTCTTCTGGGGTGTTGGCTATTCCTGCCAGTTTAGTGTCCTCTGTAAATCTATCCCTCATCCAAACCATTGATGAAGATGTTGAAGTGTCCTGGGCCTAAAATGGAGCCTTGGCGTCCCCCACTGCTTGTTTCCCTCCATGTAGATGCAGTTCCATTGAGGACCATAGGCTGAGTCCATCTGGGGGTGATGCTGTCTATCCCACATAGTTTTAGCTTACCAAGAAGTAGATGGTGGTTTATTTTCTCAAAGCCTTTCTAAAATCCAAGTACTGTATACTATGCACACTGCATTTCGCTGGCCCACTAATGTGGCAATTTTTGTCAAAGAATGAAATATTTATTTATGATCTGATTTTGGATCCTTTATTAGTTGAAGTATTAATATCTAGACTGAATAACAAGGGTTCAAATATGAATCCTTCCCTTCCTCTTTGGTAACCATCAATCCTTCTTCTCATGGCTCCATTGAGCCCAAACCTCCCTCTCAAACAAGGACCTGGAGAAAGAGCTTGGATCAGGGCCAACAGGCTGAGCTCCATTTTGATGGCAATCAATTTCCTATATAATACAATATACAACAGCAGAGTTGGAAGGGACCTTGGAGGTGTTCTTGTCCAACCCCCTGCCTAGGCAGGAAGCCCTATACCATTTCAGACAAATGGCTATCCAACATCTTCTTAAAGACTTCCAGTGTTGGGGCATTCACAACTTCTGGAGGCAACTTCTGTTCCACTGATTAATTGTTCTAACAACTGTCAGGAAATTTCTCCTCAGTTCTAAGTTGCTTCTCTCTTTGATTAGTTTCCACCCATTGCTTCTTATATTGAAAAAGTTTTATTGGTTTTACATTTTTTCTGTAGGATAGGGTAAGGGATACAAAGAAATTTTGAAAGCATTCACGTCGAGGTCGTTCGGCTCTTCCGGGACCTCAAAATACATTAATAACAATAAAAAGAAAAACATTTTTCATCAAACTACAAAGTGAAAGCGTGTACATATATCTAAATTCTCAATTCAATACTGTCAGTCCTTTACAAAAAATCCAAGTACAAATATTATGCAAAGTTATTCAAAAAGAAAAGTCAAGGCAAAGTTATTTTTTTGATCTAAGTCTCTTGGCAATAGAATCTTCTTTTTCTCCTTCCAGGCCCCCAGTAGGCGGGGCCATGGCCCCCTCCATCCCCCCTAGATCTTCCCCCAGGATAGAGGAATGTTTTTTAAGAAAGGCTTCCGCCTCAGCAACTGTTTTAATCCTCACTCTTCCTCCTTCCCAGAACACCAGCATCCCTTCGGGTGTCACCCACTTGAACCAAATCCCATGATCAAATAAAATTTTAGACAAGAAGGAAAATTTCCTCCTTGCTTCTCGAATCTTTCTAGGGATCTGCTTCAAGATAGCAACCTCTTTTTGTTGGTAGATTAATGGACTACCTCTCTGCACTTTCAGGATTTCCTCTCTGGTTGACCTCCTAACAAATTTCACATGTATCTCTCTAGGCACTTCATTTATCCTGGCATATGCTGAGTTAATTCTGTAGGCTAGGTCAATGTCCCCCCTGATCTCTTCCTTAGGTTTTTGTAAATAGTCTGCTAAAATTGTGCTCATAAGATCAGGGAGGCATTCACCAGATTCCTCAAGAACGTTCTGAAATCTCAAAAAATATGTCATTCTTTCCATATCAATCCTAGACACATGCCCATTTGTTTCCCCAACCTCTTTAGTAACATTTTTAATCTCTCCCTTAACCCCCGCCAACCCCCCTTCCAATTCTTCAGTCTTCTGTGTGTTTTCCAGCACTTGCTTCCGTGTGTCCAATAGCTCCTTCTTGAAATTGATGTTTTCTGCCCTCTGGGCCTGAATTTCTTGTACCAAAGTTTGTAAAACAGTTTCAAGAGAAGCCATCCATTGTTCTAAACTTGTCAGTGCTGTTTCTTGAGCCATGATTAACTGTTAAAGTCAGTGCCACCAAAATGGCGTTTTCAGGGTGGGGTTGGTGAGACTAACCGGGAGCCAAAAGTTCTAATCAAGGTTGTAACGTTGTAAAATTCAGGAACCAAGAGAGAGACAGTTTTCCAACTCCATAGATGTAATAACGAAGGTACTCCAGAAAAGAAATCACAAATCCAAAAGAAAAAATTTCTTCATTAAAAACCAGAGATAGTCCAAATTGCAAAGAGACGCTGGAAATTTTCCATAAACAAAATAGTCAATCAGGAACAAAGAGAGGCCATTTTCCACCGCCCAGCTCATAGCCCGCAGGAGAGAGTAGTAAAAGAAATTGTATCAGCCAGACCTAGAAACATTGTTGCAAGCAAGCCGCAATCCACTTTCCCTTAACGCAAACAGTCAGGATTGAAAATTTCTGCTCCTCGCCGCGAGGAACCATTTCCAAGTGCCGCTTAAATCCGAGGGTTTTTTTTTTAAAACAAACACCCCCCTCCCAGTCCTTTCAGCCCGGCTGACAGTAAAAAAAAAGTTTTAGAGCACTCACTCTCCCCTTGCAGCTGAAGCCTCGAGAAGCCTTCCGACATCGACGTTTAGCCCTCTACATAGATACGAATAGCGCCGTCTTCCTTAGGCGAAGGGAGAACCCCCCGCAGCATGTTCTCTTTCACCTAGGCCGCGACGAGGGTCGCTTCCCCCACTGCCGTGGGGGGGGGGGCGTCCCTGTCGAGCCGGCCCTACGGGAGACCCCCCAAAAAAGGGGCGTCTCGCCCCCGTGGGGGGGCAGAAAAAGCAACAAAACGGTGAGCGAGCGCTAGGCTCGCCCGTCGCCGCTGGAGCCGGAACCGGAAGTCCCCATTGCTTCTTGTTCTACACTCAGGTGCTTTGGAGAATAGTTTGACTCCTTCTTCTTTGGGGCAATCCCTGAGAAATTGGAAAACTGCTATCATGTCTTCCCTGGTCCTTCTCTTCATTAAACTAGACATCCCCAGTTCCTGCAAGCTTTCCTCATATGTTTTAGTCTCCAGTCCCCTAATCATCTTTGTTGCTCTTCTCTTCACTCTTTCTAGAGTCTCCACATCTTTTCTACATCGTGGTGACCAAAACTGAATGCAGTGTTCCAAGTGTGGCCTTACCAAGGCATTATAGTATTATAAGGCAGGATAAGGCATTACAAGGCATTATAAGTAGAGCACAACAATGATGAAAATTATCTTGAATGCATTTGGGTCAATATTAAAGGTTGGGGGGGGGAAATGACAAATGCAATAACATCTAGAAAACCAGCAAACCTTTGTTTATTTTGCTGATAAAGATGAGATATTTTATGACAAATTTGTTACTAATATATTATTAACATGCAATAATTATTATAAAATCTATATAGCTGTTCACTACCTAAAACCTTCTGGTTCTTCTACAAGGAATGCATTTTTCTCAACTTTAACCAAGAGGATGATGGCATAAATTTCAGCCACAATGTCTGTTATCCTATTTGGCCCATAATTGCTAGAATCCATTTTATTCCACTTTTTAGATAGATAAAATGCTACTATTGCCAACTTCGATCCAACTGCATAGGGTGGGTTTTATTTATATGTGTTAATCAAGATGCCAATAGAGGCCCCAACAACTAGGGATATTTTTTGATCAGTCAAATAGTTGGTAGAATGTCTTCTCCAGGGAATGTATTGCTTGCATTTCAGGCCTTTTATGATTAATCTCAACATGAACATAATGGGGTAAAATATTGACTATTTTTCCTAATATGGAGAAAAGCAGCTCTTGAATTCCATGGAGAAGAAATGATTGCATCTATTGCTCACCCACAACCACCCACCCTCACTTTACCAGAGGGAGAAAAACACACACAAACCTGTGGGACTTTGTAGGTGCCTCCTAATGTTGACATCTGGATGGAGATGTCCATGGGAGCTGCATCAAGAAGAGCCAGAAGGTTTTCCTTCCTTCCACAGCCATAGTTGGGGACATTGGCTTCTCCAGTGGAGAGAATGTCCAGCAAGGCATCTGAAGTGCGGAAAGTGTTCCAATAGTTACTATGGATGTTGTAGCCCAGTGTGAGATTGTGCAGGAGCTGGGAATTCTTGTTGACTGTTTGGATGTTGAAAATGAACCTTAAACCACGGGTAAAACCATTAACATCCCTATTGTAAAAAAAAGTGTTATTATAATCAATAGTAGCAACAAATATTTTTTTAAAAATATGTAATCCTCCAGAAGTCTCCTGAGCCTTAAGCCAACATTGATTCAAAACTCATGATCAATTATACAAATATGGAATTTTGCTGAGGTACAGCAACTACAACTGATTCCACCACAACTTTAAATAAAAATGATTATTCGAGTGATGAATTAAGGATGGAACTAAGAGAGGAAAATAATCTGCAGCTCTTTCAGCTTTTTTTCAGACCCTTTTTGAGTCTCTTTCACAAAATCAGACAAAAGTGAGAAGCCATGAAAATAAAAATTATTCAGGAAATTAGACATATCCCCCAATATAGGGATAAATGACAAATAAAATACAGAAAAGAAGGAGAGTGTCAGAATGGAGGGACTTCATCACCCTGAATGACTTACGGATCATGGAAAACCAACTGAAGAGAAGGAGCCATGTTGAAAAGCAACTTTGTATGCAATGTTTCCTTTCCACTGGTGACTATAGCAATGAGATGGTCTCCTGGGCTGTAAAAGCTCTGTGGTCCTTTTCCATCCTGGTGCTCCAAATTCTGCGGGCATTTCATCCTTAGATTCACAGAGACTGGATGGGACACCAGTAGCATCAGAAGCAGAAGCAGGAGGTCCATCATTCATGGGGTGAATCAATCCATCCCTTTCCTGTTTCTAAAGAAGAATTAGAGGAATTCAAAGGATTCTCACAAGGTGGAAAATGATCCAGTGTCTTTCCTGATTGAAACCCAGAGAAACACTCAGCTTCACCTGGAAAGGAGAGAGACGGACATTCAAGAGCACAGACCCTGCCTGTCCCTAAACTCCCTATTTCTCTGCCCAAAGTCTCCCCTGGAGGATTCGGCCAAAGAGCAGAGCTGAACCTTTGATCATAATTCTCCCTCTCAGGAGGGATCCCTGGAGAATCCAACCAGTTCTTGGACTCAAAGGTTGTTGGGAAATTCTCTGGAGGGAAATGAAAGGGAAATAATCCCCATGTGGCTCATAATAACAGGGGCAGAGATGGGATTAAATCATCTAGCCTTGAAAGTTTTGGGGTCTCCATGATTGAAACTGGGCCCAGAGGGAATAAACGGCACCTGTGGCTGAAAATAAAAATAAATCTAATATATGTTTGCAAAAAGACAAAACCAGGGGGATCCAGTTAATGCCAGAGCATGTCACAGATCTGAAATAGCTGCCTGTTGAGTTGGAAACAAAATTTACTTTATTTTGAAAGCTAATGCTCAAGGGCACCACACAAAAGGGCTGATCAAATAGCCAACCTGTTTCTAAGAACAAAATCAACCTCTTCTGAAAAACTAATTATTAGAACTTTGCAAAGTTAAAAAAAAGATAGAGACAGAAACACAGAGAGAAAAACCAAGTGAAAAGAAATGATGAAATCAGGGCTGCCTCTCATCCCATGGAAGGAAGGAAGGAAGGAAGGAAGGAAGGAAGGAAGGAGTCCTGCAGGAGGCGGGGGGAAAAGGAGGCTGGTTTCTTAGGCTTTCCCCCCTTCAGTCCGGCCTTCCCTGCCCCTCCCTTCTCTTCTGGGTCTCAGGGAAGGGGAGCCCACGGAGGAGGAGAAAGAAACCGGATCCTCTGGTGACCCCAGGAAAGGCCCAGAAAGGAGGCCTCCAGTTCTCTGGGACGGAGTCAGAAGGAAAAGAGCCTCCAAGATCCCCCAATTATAAGCAGAGGGGAAAATAATATTGGGGAGGGTCAAAGAAGAGACACAAATTAAGATCTCTCCTTCTTGTCCTTCAATGGGAGTTTCTCTCTTTGTCTCTGGGAGTGGAGGAGGGTCACTCAGGGCCAATCTTGGAAGGAGCTGGACATAACCCGGGAGGAGGGTCCCCCTCCATCTCAATGGGGACCTCAAAGGCATTGGAGGAAAAGCAGCCGGAGAGCCAAGAGGAGAAGCCATTTCAACCCTTGGTGGGTGGAAAGAGTCCCAGGAAGAGCAGATCCCTCCCTTCCCCTCAAAGGATCCCCTCAGGGGGAAACCAGATCCATGCAGGGAGGGTTCATGGCAGCCCCAGATGGGACCCTCCCCTTCCTTTGCTCTCTTCAAGCTTCTCAGCCAGGGATTCCCGCTTCCCCCCCTTCTTATTCCCTCCCCCCCCTGACATCCACAACAGAGATTCTTGAACCCCAGATTCGAGCTGTTCTTTGCAGAGGGTCAGAAAACCCCACAGCGCTGCGGGTACAAGCGGCCCTCCGGCAGCCCCTTTGCCAGGAAGGGATCAAAGGCAGAAGCTTCTGGGAGGAGGAGGGAGGGCAGGAGCCCCACGGGGTTGGGGGAGGGGTGCTCCCAATGAGAGAGAGAGGAAGGGAGAGGGAGGGAGAGGGAGAGAGAGAGAGAGAAGGCGGCCAAGGACTCCCCAGCCAGCCCACTCAGAGACCCCCAAGTCCTCACTGGCTGTGGGGCATCGCCTCCCTTTCACTCATCCACTGCAGCCCCACTCCATGCTGGATGGGGAGGGAGGGCAAAAGGAAGTGCACACTCCCCTCGAAGGACTGGCATGAACCCCCTTGAGCTGCTCCCCCCTAAGACTAAGCATATTCCCCCTCCCTCTCTTCCTTCAGGTGAAGTCAAGGGAGACTCTGCCTGGAGACCGATGACGCTGCAGAAGGGAGAATTCCCTGCTTCCCTTCCCCAACACGAGGCTCCCCAGCTTCCTCCCCACTCAGCCGGGCAGAGTCCTGTCTGGCATCCCTGCAACAGCCCCCTTGCCTGGCCTGTGCATGGGAAAGGGAGGCAGGGGAACATAGGACATAAGCTTCCATACTCCCTGGTCTCTTGTGGGAACATGACCTTTCGGAATATGAGAAAGGAAGATAAGGAACGCTTGTTGGGCATCAACCTGTGTGCGTGCAGGCTGGCCAAAGTCAGCTGAAACACCCAACAGGAATGTAACAATTCTGAGAAATGGCTTAACCATAAACAGCCAAATTCCTATAGATAACGGGTTTTGTACATATGCTAATGTGCTGAAGGGCGTTGGTGAGGCAGTTTTGTATGGGCTGAACTTGTATGAAAATTTGACAATAAAAGAGGGCACTGGAAAATTCTTCTGGGCTCTCATCCCAAGTAAGACCCTGTGTCTGACTCTTTATCATGAGAGACCACCACAAGTGGTAAGCCCGAAATGGATCCTCCTGGTCTCTTATTTATAAAAATCAGCCCTTAAAAATCTAACACATATCTAAAAAATTTCACACAGCAGTAATCTCATTGGCTCTCTGTCTAGATGATCTCTGGGTTGAGTAGAAAGGCAGAGAAGGATGACAGTTTGTCTCCTCCCTTAAAGGGGCCTCATAACAGGAGCTTTGAAAATATTCTCTCATTAATAGAGTCCTGTAAATGGCTGATGTAATCAGGGAAGCCGGTTAGCTCAAGGCAAGGCTTGCCTAATATGCTCGAAAGTGCCGGTTCAAATCCCAGTAGAATAGCCAGCTGAAGAAGGCTAAAAAGCCTGAAATAGATCTATCCTGGTCTCTTAATTATTAAATCAGCCCTTAAAAATCATATATATATCATATATGTAGGTCTTTGGTTGTTCGGGTTTTCTCCCGCGTAGAATTGGAAGTATCTTCACGACGTTTCGATGAAATCTCATTCATCATCTTCAGGCTGGTGCTTCCGGCTTGGTGCTTCCAGGAGCAAAGGAGATATATATATATATATATATATATATATATATATATATATATATATATATATATATATATATATATATATATATATATATATATATATATATATATATATATATATATATATGTAGATTTTGGTTTATTCGGGTCTTTTCCTGTGTAAAATTAAAGGTGTTTTTGCAACGTTTCGATGGGATCACCCCCATCATCATCAGGCTTTGGCTTCTGCCTTTTGCAAATATATATATGTTAGATTTTTTAAGGGCTTTAAAAAATTTTAAAAGCCCTTTTTTAAGGGCTTTTAAAATTTAGATTAAAAAAAAAATGTCACACAGCAGTAATCTAATTTGGTTCTCTGTCTGGATGACTCTGGGTTGAGTCGAAGGGCAGAGAGGGAAGACGTTAAGTCTCCTCCCCTTAAAGGGACCCTGAACAGGAGCTGTGATAATTAGTCTTCATATATATATATATATATATGTGTGTGTGTGTGTGTGTGTGTGTGTGTGTGTGTGTGTGTGTGTGTGTTTTCTGAGGTTTTCGCGGGTGTTTGTATGTAGGTCTTTGGTTGTTCGGGTTTTCTCCCACGTAGAATTGGAAGTATCTTCACGACGTTTCGATGAAATCTCATTCATCATCTTCAGGCTGGTGCTTCCGGCTTGGTGCTTCCAGGAGCAATGTGAGATCTCAGCCGGTTCCTCTTTTTAACTGCCAGTGGGGGTGTGACCTGATTGGGTGGCAGCTTGGCTGCATTCTGATTGGGTGGAGGTGTGTTCTGATTTGTAGGGGGTTTGGCTGTGCTCTGATTGGGTGGGAGTGTGGCTGTGCTCTGATTGGATGGGGGCGTGTTCTGTTTGGGTGGGGGCCTGGTTGTGCTTGTGTTAGTCTGAGTTGCAGAGGAATTTGACCTGGTGAGCTACATTGCTGTTGTTTGGCTTCGCGTTTGTGGTCGTACCACATCTCCGTGGTGGGCATCAGTTTGCTTCATGTATGGATTGGAGGGGTTTAAAGTGGCTAATAATCCACTTTAAACCTCCACCCAAAAAGCAAACCCAAACCCACACCGATGATGACCACAAATCAGAAGCCCGACCACAAACCAGAAGCCATACCAAAGCTGCATTATTAGCCACTTTAAACCCCTCCAATCCATACATGAAGCAATCCTGATTGGTAGCGGCAGCAGCCCCTACCCCCGCGCCACGTGCGAAGCCACCACACATTTCGGCCATGTGACTCGCAGCTTGCAGGAGGCAAGGCCTGGAAGGCCTTCCCCCCCCTCCCTAATGCCACGAGCTGGCATAAGCTAGCCTCCCGCCACCCCCCTAGGCGAAGTTACTTACCTACAGTAAGCAGCAAGCTGCTGGAAGCTGCTGGAAGGTGGATCAAACTGTTGCCTGTTGGCACCACGCTTTTAAATGGTTGCCTCCAGCCCGCTCACTGATTGGCTGGACGCCAACCAATCAGTGAGCATCAGGCTGTGCTAGTTTAGTGCAGACAGGCCGGGGAGCGATCGAGATGCGAGGGACAGAGCAAGCCAGGCGTTCTGGAAATTCCTCCAGTCCAACTGGATCTCTCTGGATCGGTAAATTTGACCAACTGGCTGCACACACAAACACATACACACAACCACCGTATAACCCCCAACCTACCTACCCTTTCTCCCTCTCTATCCCTCTACTTACCTACCTACCTACTGTATTTCTCCCTCTGTCTCTCTATCCGTATAGCTGCCTATCTACCTACCTACTGTATTTCTCCTTGAATCTTATGGACAGAGTATTTTATGTCATAAAGGATGACATAATGCCTGTGGCCCACTGCTTTCTCTGTATCCATCTACCTATCTTTTTTTACAATTTTTTACATTTCCGTTGAGTGTACCTGGCACAGGTGTGACTTCTACACAATCTATGTATCATTGGTGCCATATTTGAAAGGAATGTTGTGTGAAAATTTGGAAGCGATCGGTGCAGTACTTTTGGAGATTAGCGGTTTTGAACAAACTCTTGTTACATTTTTAGTTATATAGATTAAATGGTTAAATTTGTATATCATGGTATAGCTTTTTTTTGTAGCTCATTATTATCTTTAGTACATCAAAGACAACACTTTTATTGCTCTTATGTAAGTATTCGTTTACCTCTTATTGTTTTGTGCAATTCGTTTATCATTTAAATTTTAATCTCATGAAATAATTGGTATATTTTCTTTTTGTAGGTCATAAGGGCAAAGAAGTGACATTAACTTGGCCATGCCCACCTGGTTACATGACCACCAAGTAACGCCCACAAAACCACTAGGGAAATTATTTAGATTTCACCACTGCTGCTTCCCTTCCCCAACATGAGGCGCCCCAGCTTCCTCCTCCCAAGAGGGGCTCCCCACTCAACCGGGCAGAGTCCTCTCTGGCATCCCTGCAAGAGTCCCCTTGCCTGGCCTGTGCATGGGAAAGGGTGGCAGGAGATCATGGGATATGGGCTTCTGTATTCCTGGGTCACTGAAGATGGAAGTTGGACTTTGTAGATCAGCTTTCTATCTGCAACACAAGTGGCCTGAGCTCCCCTGCCCTTCCACATCTCCTTTCACTTGTTCCCCCCCCTCCATCCCGTGTGTGTGTGTGTGTGTGTGTGTGTGTGTGTGTGTGTGATTTTTTTTTAACTCTGCAAACTTTTGGTAACTACTTTTTCACTAAAGTTGATTTTGTTCTTAAAAACTGGCTGCACTATTTCATCAGCCCTGTTGTGTGGCGCCTTTGAGGATTAGCTTTCAAAATAACCTAACCAACATTTTGGTTCCAACTCAACAGGCAGCTATTTCAGATCTGTGACATACTCTGGCATTAACCGGCCTCTGGGATTTTTCTCTTTAACCACAATGCCAATAAATGTCACATTTCTTTTTATCTTCAGCCAGAGGTGCCTTGTATTCCCTTTGGGGTCAGTTTCAAGCATGGAGACCCCAACCCTCTCAAAAATAGATGAGGGATTTAATTCCACCTCTGTCCCTGTTATTATGAGCCACATGGGGATTATTTCCCTTTCATTTCCCTCCAGATAATTTCCCAACAACCTTTGAGTCCAAGAACTGGTTGAATTCTCCAGGGATCCCTCCTGAGAGGGAGAATTATGATCAAAGTTTCACCTCTGCTTTTTGGCCGAATCCTCCAGGGGAGACTTTGGGCAGAGAAATAGCGAGCTTTGTTGACAGGCAGGGTCTGTGCTCTTGAATTTCTGTCTGTCTCCTTTGGTTAAGCTGAGTGTTTCTCTGTGTTTCAATCAGGAAATACACTGGATCATTTTTCACCTTGTGAGAATCCTTTGAATTCCTCTAATTCTTCTTTAGAAACAGAAAAGGGATTCATTGATTCACCCCATGAATGATGGACCTCCTGCTTCTGCTTCTGATGCTGCTTTTGTCCCATCCAGTCTCTGGGAAGCTGAGGATGAAATGCCTGAAGATTTTGGAGCACCAGGATGGAAAAGGACCATAGAGCTTTTGCAACCCAGGAGACCATCTCATTGCTATAGTCATCAGTGGAGAGGAAAAATGGCAGACGAAGTTGCTTTTCAATGTGGCTCCTTCTCTTCAGTTTGTTTTCCGTGATCCGTAAGTCATTCAGGGTGATGGAGTTGCCCTCCTTCCATTCTAATACTCTCGTTTTCTGTTTTTTTTAAATGTTTCATTTATTTCTATATTGGGGGGATATGTCTAATTTCCTGAATGATTTTATTTTCTATTGCTTCTCTCTTTTGTCTGATTTTGTGAAAGACATGCAAATCCAAAAAGGGGTCTGAAAAAAAGCTGAAAGGGCTGCAGATTATTTTCCTCTTTCACTTCAATCTTTAATTTATTAATTGAATAATGAATTTTATTTAAAGTAGCATTTGAATCAGTTGTGGTTGACGTACCTCAGCCAATTTTCACATTTGTGTAACCGAACATTGGCTTTTTATCAATGTTGGCTTAAGACTCATGAGGCTTATGGGGGATTATATATTTTTAAAAAGTATTTGTTGTTTCTGTTGATTATAATAAAACATTTTTACCATAGGAATTCTTATGATTTTTCATATGGATTACTTTTAATTAATGTCATTCAAATGGTCAACAAGAATTCCCAGCTCCTACACAATCTCACACTTGGTTACAACATCCATAGTAACTATTGGAGCACTTTCCGCACTTCAGATGCCTTGCTTGACATTCTCTCCACTGGAGAAGCCAATGTCCCCAACTACAGCTGTGGAAGGAAGGAGAATCTTCTGGCTTTTCTTGATGTAGCTGCCAGGGACATCTCCGTCCAAGCGTCAACACTAGGAGGCACCTATAAAATCCCACAGGTTTGTGTGTGTTTTCCTCCATCTGGTAAAGTGATGGGTGGGTGGTGGTGGGTGAGCAATAGATGCAATCATGTCTTCTCCATGGAATTCAAGAGCTGCTTTTCTCCATATTAGCAAAAGGGTCAATATTTTAATTTCAACGTGTTCATGTTGAGATTAATCATAAAAGGCCTGAAATGCAAGCAATATATTCCCTGGAGAAGACATTCTACCAACTTTTTGACTGATCAAAAAAAATATTCCTGGTTGTTGGGGCCTCTATTGGCATCTTCATTTTCACACATAAATAATGCCTGCCATATTCAGTCGGATTGAAGTTGACAATAGTAGCATTTTATCTATCTAAAAAGTAGAATAAAAAGGACTGTAGCAATTATCGGCCAAACAGACTAGCAGATATTGTGGCTAAAATTTATGCCATGATCCTCTTAGTTAAACTTGGGAAAATGTATTCCTTGCAGAAGAACCAGAAGGTTTTAGGTAGTGAACAGCTATATAGATTTTATAAAAAATATTGTATGTCAATAATCTAATATTGGTAACAAATTTGTCATAAAATATCTCATCTTTATCAGCAAAGTAAACAAAGGTTTGCTGGCTTTCTAGATGTTAGTTCAGCATTTGTCATAATTAACAGAGAAATATTATATAGGAAATTGATTGTCCTCAAAATGGAGCTCAGCCTGTTGGCCCTGATCCAAGCTCTTTCTCCAGGTCCTTGTTTGAGAGGGAGATTTGGCTCACGGGAGTAATAGGAGGGCTCCTATCCAGCAGGATCTATATTTACCAAGTGGGAAGGGAAGGGTGAATTTTTTTTAAACATGATTTGTTAGTTTTAACATAGGGAAGGGGGCATATTTGAACCCTTGTTATTCAGTAGACATTTGAATGAATTACTAGGACCAAGGAAGGTTCCAAAAACAGATCACAAATCATTTCTTGACAAAAATTACTAAATGAGTGAAGAAACGAAATGCAGTGCCTGTAGTATACTTGGATTACAGAAAGGCTTTGACAAAGTAAACCACAACCTATTTCTCAGCAAGCTACAAATATGTGGGATAGACAGTATCACCCCTAGATGGTCTCAATTTGTGGTCTTCAAATGGAACTACATCTAGATGGAGAGAAACAAGCAGTGGGGGACCCCAAGGTTCCATTTAAGACCCAGTACTCTTCAACATATTTATGAAGGATTTGAATGAGGGGAGAAATGGGGAAATCATCAAATTTGAAGACAACACTGAAGTGGCAGGAATAGCCAACACCCCAAAAGATAGGCTCAAGATCCAGATGGATCTAAATGGACCTGAACCCTGGGCTGATCGAACAAAATGAAATTTAACGTAGAGAAAAGTAGTCTTACACTGAGGCTAGAAGAACCAAATGTACAGGTACAGATCAGGTGAAGCCTGGCTCAATAGCAGGAACTGTGAGAGGGATCTGGGAATCTTAGGGGACAATCTCTCAAATGTGAGCCAGCAATATGTGGCACCAGCCAAAAAAAGCCATTGCAATCCTAGGCTGCATCAACAGAAGGAGAGAATCAAGATCACATGAAATATTAGTCCTGCTTTATAATGCCTTTGCAAGACCACACTTAAAATACTGCATCCAGTTTTGGTCACCATATTATTAAAAAAAATGTAAAGTCTCTAGAAAGAGTGCAGAAAAGACAATGAAGGGCCTGGAGATGAAAACATATGAATAACAGTTGCAGGAATTGGGTATGTCTCACCTCGTGAAAAGGACTAGGGGTGACATAATACCAGTGTACCAATATTTGAGGAACTGCCATGAAGAAAAGTGGACCAACCTATTTTCCAAACCACCGGAAAGCAAGACAAGAAACAATGGCTGGAAACTAATAAAGGAGATAAACAACATAGAACTAAGGAGAAATTTCCTAATGGTGATGAATGGAGTATCTTGCCTTTAGAAGTTTTGGGTGCTCCAACACTGGAGGTTTTTAAGAAGAGATCTGACAGCCACTTGTCTGGAATAGTATAGGGTCTCCTTCTTGAGCAGGGGGTTGGACTAGAAGACCTCCAAGGTCCCTTCCAAGCTTTTTATTTTGTTTTCAAATCTGTTATAGGTACACATGTTTAGCATGCTAAATTCCTACTGGAACACATTGACTTACACTGATCATGTATCATACTTGCACATTGGATTGTATACCCTGTGAAGAAGACTTGGATTCTTTTTTCATAATAATGATCTGATAATTAATAAATTGAGTTCCTTCCCTGGGGTTGTTTTCTCTGGGGCTGAATCTTGGCTCCCTCGTCATCAAAGGAGCTCAGTTAGATCAAAGACAGGAGTGAAGATGGAGCTTAAAAGAAAACCTCAAAGCTCTCCAGCTTCCTCAGCCCCAATTATTAAAGTATGTGAGGCCAAGGTTTCCCCCATGTTCTTCTATCAATCTGATGTTTGGGGCTTCAGAGAGAAACCACTAGCAGAACCAACCCAATCCCAGCCTCTGAGGAAGATCTTGGGGTGGACAAAAGGACTCCACCTGCTGCCCTCAGAGCTGATTTGGGAATTTACAAAATCCCTGTGTTGTTTACAAATCAGAAAATATTGACATAAAATTTAATCTATGAAAACTGACAGACTCCAAAAACTTCAGTTTAAGACCTCTTGGATTATACATTTGACATTTCAAATTAGGAATTGAGGTCTCCCTGTTTTCTTTTGGGTTTTTTTTTTTTGTATAATTGGAGAAAAAGCTAAAAAAAGCTTCCTCCAGAAAGAATCTGCTATATAGAAGCAGAAAAAGATGCAGCAATCATCAAAAATTAAAATAAGCCCTTCATTGGAATAGAATCCTTCATTTGGCATTTGCATCTGTTAATCTATGTGATAAATTGTAGGGTTGATATAGCAATATGACTTACATATTTTATTATTTTTTAATTTTTTTTATTATTTTCTACTTTTACTCTAATATTCTGCTTTTAATATTTTAAACTATGTGTAATTAACAAAACTATTCTAATACATTCATGAGAACCAGATTGGATTGATTAAAATCTAATATTTTTGATTTGATCTGACCCCAAATATAACACAGCTTTCTTCATTGTTTTATCAGATCAATCTTCTAATTGCTTCAGAGACTCTGAGTGATAAAAGTAAATACCCTTTTTTCCACCAGATGTTCCCCAAAGAAGGATTCCAGTACCCAGCAATTGTCCAGCTGCTCCTCCATTTCAGATGGACCCTGATTGGCCTCTTTGCTTCAAACACAGAGAAGGGAGAGGATTTCATGAGGATTTCCCCTCCTGTGCTTGTCAGGAATGGAATTTGTGTTGTTATATCACAACAATTTTCACAAACTGAACCTACAGCAGCCCTCAGGGATTCCCTCTCTAAGTGGAGACAAGTCAATATCTTTGTTCACTTCATAGAACATGATTTCATTTGGGAGAGAATTCTTCCTTTCCATTTAACACTTAGGTGTTTCCAGGACCCATTGAAGGGAAAGTCTGGATCCTCACAAATTTTATAGGGTGTTCAATGGACAAGCGCAGACTTCTCAAATACATCCATAGTATTTGGCACTTTGGTTATTTGTTGAAAGAAAGGCCAAGAGATTCTGTCTTTAAACCTTATTTCTTTGTGGAATATCAGTTTCAGGATCTTTATTTCCACTGTTCTCTTTCAAAAAACATCTTTTCTGTCAAAGAGCGCAGAAGATGCACCCAGAAAGCCCCACTGGAGACCCAGGAGAAAAGGAACAGAAGACAGATTGAAAATTACTACCCTGATTACACTCTCGTGAAGACTCTGGCCCATGTGATGAATACTGCCTATTCCTCTAGATTGAGGAGGAGAAGGAAGGAGGGAGAAAAGATGTTGGGGTCTCCAAGGCTGCAGCCATGGCAGGTATGGGGGTCCCGATATGGATCCATTAATTTTACGGTAGTTCTTTTGGAGAAGGAGTCCAGGGGAGAAGGAGGGGAACCATCTCAACCTTCTTATGTTGCAAAAGGTCAACTCATTTGGACCATCCAATTGCTCCTGTCTAATACTCTGGAATAACAGTGAGAAGATTCTTTTAAGTTTCTGTCTAACCTCTTTTAGTTGTTGGAAGAGTGTTGCATCTTCACTTGTCCAGCTGAGAGATTTTGTAGGTTGGAGAAGCTGTTCTCATCATGTTCTCCTTGTCTTCTCCCAAGACTAAATTTTCAGTTTGCAGTCAAGTACGATTAGGATCGTTTAGGATCGTTTTCTTAAACATGTATTTATTTATTTATTTATTTATTTATTTACAAACAACTCAAGGTGGTCAATGGATCCAGCATCTCTTCCTCCTTCAATCAATCAATTTTTATGACAGACACAGACCAGCATTACAAATAAAAGCACTAAAATAATAGGAAATCATAAATATTTTTCTGGAAAATCCATGTTTAAATCCAATCAAATTATATTTGCCTGAGAATTGCTATAAAACTTTTATTAAATCTTGTATGACAGAGATTTATCAACTCTACTGTATTAATGACAACATAGAAAAATTGATAATTTACTTTATAGGCTTCTAATGACACCACAAACTTGTTTTTACTATTTTAGGAGAGGAGGTTATATCAGCAGTATTTTCATAATCTATGCAGGAAGGGAAATGATTTGTGAGGAAAACTTTTGGGAGAAGAGATGCTGTCTGGGGAAGGGTCAGAGAAGAGGGGGAGGGAAGCCTGCAGCTGCATTAAAAGGGCAGAAACAGAAACTCAGAAAGGACCCTCCCTCACTTCTCAGGATAAGAAAAAAGTTGGTGCGAGATTTGCACTTTCAAACGTACAAAATTCTGTTACTGTAGGATTACAGTAAAGTAGAATCAGCACATCAGTTTGTGTTTCCCATCCGGATTACCAGGGAGAAGATTAGCCTAACAACTTTGTTCTTGACAAATCCATCCTTTCTGGTCATCAAATTGTTGCTTGCAGGGACTTTAAAAATCTCTTTCTTCTCTTTTTCAATTTGCTTATCACCAGCTCTACAATGTTACCAATAATAATCCCATTGTGTCTGTTTTAATTTCTCAATATATACAGTATATGATTGACAATGTTTAAATACTTTTTTGGTTAAAAAAAGTTTTATTGGTTTTTACAAATTTTTTCAATTTTGAGGACATCTATGTCGGAGGCGTCGGCCCCCTCCAAAACTTCATACAGAAAAAAAAAGGGTGATACAATAAATTTTCCATTTCCCTACAAAGTGGAAAGAGATACATACATATATCATTTCATAACTTCATGCAATCAATCATTTGTTTCTATAAACATCCAGGTAAGGGTTACACTATATTGAAAAAAGTCATTTGTGAGATCTGAGTCTTTTAGCAATTGTATTCTCTTCTCCTTGACCACCAGTGGGCGGAGCTGTGGCCCCTCCCGTTCCCCCATTTTCATCCTCCAGGATTGAGGAGTGTTTTTAAAAAAAGGCTTCCGCCTCTGCAATTGTTTTAATTCTTACTCTCCCCTCCCTCCCAGAACACTAACATTCCTTCGGGCATCGACCACTTGAACCACACCCCTTTTTTGTATAATCTTTTTGATAAGAAGGAATATTTCCTTCGTATTTCTCTAATCTTTTTCGGGATCTGTTTCAAAATGGCAATCTCAGTCTGTTGATATATCAAGGGACCATCTCTCTGTGCTCTCAGGATCCCATCCCTCATCGACCTTCTTACAAATTTAATATGTATCTCTCTGGGTACTTCATTTATTCTGGTATATGCTGAATTAATTCTATAAATCAAATCAATGTCCCCCCAAATATCTTCTTTGCTCTTTTTAGTATAATCTGCTAAAATTGTAGACATTAAATCTTTTAAATTTTCTGAAGGTAATTCAGGAACATTTTGAAACCTTAAAAAGTAAGACATCCTTTCAAAATCCATCCTAGACATATGACCAGCTAAATCCACTATTTCTTTTTGAGAATTACTTATTTCTCCCTTCATCTCAGCCGCCCCCCTCCAGTCCATCAATTCTTTGTTTATTTTCCATTAGTGCTTTCTGTGTCTCCAAAAGTTCCAGTTTTGAACTAACATTGTCTTTCCTGATTTCTTTTATTTCTTTCATGATGTTTTGTAGAGTTTCCTCTATTGCTGATAACTGTGTAGCTTCCCCCTCCGTTTCTTTGGATAACATTGAAGTAATCTTAGGTTGGTGTGTGTGCTTTTTTGAAGCCATAATGAAAGTGTTGAATTCTTGTCACTAATATGGCGTCTGTTGGAGAAGTAATCTGTGAGGCGAGGAGAGAGTAAGAGTCAGAGTCCAAATTTAAAATGCACTTTGCTTAAAATCCAGAGAGAGAACAATTTTTAACAGCAATCAAATGGGAAAAAGAAGGCACATCTGGGAGAAATCCTAAGAGTCCATTGCATTAATCCAATAGTAAAAAGTTCAGTCCCATAAAAACGAAGGCGTGTCAGCACTTTTGAAAGAGAAATATTTCTTGCTGAGAACAAAGGAATGGCATCATCCCCGCCCCTCTGGCAGCCGCGGAGAACTAGTGAAAGTCCATATCAGTTGTTGCAAGACAGAGATACAAAGTATCATTAACAGTCTTAAAGTGAAAGACTTTCATTTGCTGTTTAAAAATCGGATGTTAAGTTCTCCTCCTCCCCAAGCCTAGGGAGCATTTCAAAACGCCGCTTTTTTTTTTCCTTCCGAGGGTTTTTTTTACAAACTCCCCCCCCTTCTTCTTTAAAAACAAAAGTTGAAGGCATTAATTATTAAATCACTCACAGTCCACTCTGCAGCAATGACGGAGCCTTGGTGTTGCCTCCAGCTCCAGCTTTCAGCCCGACTTTAATTGCAGCTGTCCCGGTTCTCCATCGGTGAAGGGGACGAAAGGGAGACTCCCCCCCGCAACTCGTTCTCCGGCGCCTGGGACGAGGCGGAAGCCACCACCCCCGACCGCCATCAGGGTGGGGGACTCCCCGCGAGCCGTCCGTGTGGTGGGGGCTCTTTAGCAAGAGCCCCCATGCCCCCGAAGGTGCCGCCGGAGCAACCAAGCGGCAGACGTGTCAGAGACCCATCCGTCGCCTCCAGTAGACCGGAAATGGAATCCCAATGTTTAAATACTTTTTGTTCACCTATGAAGATAGTGGCAACACCTTTTCTCCTAATTAAGCAAACTTGCAAGTTAGATAACTGTAGAAGAAGAAGAAAATGAAATTTGTGATAAGAAATGAAGTTTTGTGCTTTTCAAATTCTTGTATTTCAATCCCAGTTTCATCCCTTTCTGGAGAAGAATGAATTTTTGAATATTTCTGACAGAAAACTGTACTTGGACCAAAGTGGAGAGATAAAAGCAGATCTGAAAATTGACAGTTGTTTGATTCTCCCCAAAGAGGGTCCCAGGAAAGAGATTCTGGCATATTTTCAAAGACAGAATCTTTCTATCAGACAAGATGCTCTTTCACGGCTAAAGTTGCTCAACAAGGTGAGATACATTTTGGTGTCTTTTGTCTGTTTTCCAAAGCCTGAGGTCCCATTTGAAGTGGCCTCAGCCTAGTCCCCAGGGTGGCTGACCATCACTGAGAATTGAACCTGGGGAATAGACACCGGATTGTTTTCTTAGATTGCTCAAAGGCTCCATGAAGAGGGGAGGGATGTATGTTTGTTTCTAAGGATATGAGGAGCCCCCTGGTTGTCCCTGAGTCTTTAAATCTTCTCTCAGTTCCATCCCTCCAGATTTTAGTAAGTAGAAAAATCCTTTATTGCAATGTTACATGCCAGAAGCAAAAGGGAGGAAGGAACTAAAGGAAGAATCTGCCAGTTGTTCTATCTCCTCCATCTGTTTAGAAGGAGTCAGAGGTTTCCTATCTACCTCAGTGAAGACCAGAGGCTCCTTGTCTCCATCCATTTCTCCCTCTGTTTTCCATGGACGGAGAGTCCTAACATCTTTTCTTTGGCCTTCCTTGTTCTTCTGCTCAGTCCCTGCCTCAATCCAGATGTGTGGAAAGTTGTCATCCTGGATGTGTCAAGAGGGTTCGAGAAGGAGAGCCAGTTTGCTGCTATGACTGCCTTCCTTGTCCAGAGGGGACCATCTCTGCTCAGGAAGGTGGGTCACCCTGAAAAAAAGGATTTGTGGAACTGGATCCCTGCAGGGCATTTTCATGAAAGTGCAACTTGAAGGACAGATTGAAGCTATTTTCAACCTGCACAATTTCTTATCTAAAGGGAAGAAGAGCACAAAGTCTTTGAAGGAGGGGCTGGGAAGAGATGGGAGGAGGGTGTGGCTGACTGGGCAAGCTTTACTAATAGCAGAGAAAATATTTATTCTCCTTTTGTATATAGATTAATTGTCTAGCCAACGGCACCTCATGGTGCCGTCGGCTAGACAATGTCGAATGACGACACCCAGGGGGAGAGCCTTCTCCGTAGGAGCACCTGCCCTCTGGAACGAATTGCCCCTGGAATTAAGAACTATCCCTGACTTACGCACCTTCCACCATGGTCTCAAAACCTTTCTCTTTCAACAAGCCGGGCTGGCATAAAGCACAATTTTTAAATTTTTAAATTTAAATTTTTATTATTTTAATCAGGCTTAGTTTGGGTTTTTTCCACGTTTCGGCCAATATTTTAATTATGTCTTTTAAAAGCTTTCTTCTTAACTTTTATATATTTGTTTTTATTTCGGCTGTACACCGCCCTGAGTCCTTTGAGAGTAGGGCGGTATAAAAAACCAGTAAACTAAACTAAACTAAACTAACTGTTCTCACTCTCAGGAAATTTCTCCTCATTTCTAAGTTGCTTCTCTCCTTTATTAGTTTCCACCCATTGCTTTTTGTTGCTCTACCTTGAGTTGCTTTGGAAAATAGCTGGACTCCCTCTTCTGCCCTGAGATATTGGAAGGCTGCTATCCTGTCTCCCCTGGTCCTTCTTTTCATTCAACTAGACTTACCCAGTTGCTGCAACTGTTCCTCCTATGTTTTAGCCTCCAGTCCCCTAATCCTCTTTGTTGCTCTTCTCTGCACTCTTCTTAGAGTCTCCATATCTTTTTTACATCATGGGGACCAAAACTGAATGCCGTATTCCAAGTGTGGAATATAATGTGGGATATAAGATATATATGAGTCCTCCTAAGCTTACCTTTCTAGGAACAACTGAGTTCTTAGAAACTTGATGAATGGTCTCTGGTCCACCTCCTGAAATGCTCCTTGCAATGGGTTCCATATGGATCTCCCTTGAGGATCACTGAAAAGGTGTTGCTGGTCCAGAATGAGAGGATGCGGATTGTTGTGGGTGCCATTTATTACATCCATCCTACCTTTTCTTTTCAGTGCCCATTCTGGGTTATTTGCAGGAAAATCTTTTTCTCCCAGCCAACTAGATTTCCAAAGATGCTATCATAAAATCCATCATGTTAACAAGTGCATTGTGGGAATCAGGATTCAGGATGTTTGCCTAGAAGGATAATCTGATTCGTTATTTACCTCTAATAATACAGGTTCCTATGAAGATTCTGCACATTAGACAGGAAATAATTATCATCCTGCTTCAAATTCATAGATTTAGCTATATATTATTATGTTGTTTTTCCCTTTTCTCAGATACGGTAAAATGCACCAAGTGTCCAGGTGACAAATATCCAAATGAGAAGAGAGTCCAATGTATCCCCAAAGTTATAACCTTCCTATCTTATGAAGAACTTCTGGGCATCATCCTGGTCTCTTCTGCCCTACTCTTGTTCTTAATCACAGGCCTTGTTTTAATCATCTTCATTAAATACGGAGAAACTCCCCTTGTCAAAGCCAACAACCGGGACCTCTCCTACATCCTCCTGGTCTCCCTTCTGCTTTGCTTCTTGTCTTCTTCTCTCTTCATTGGTCAACCAAGGAAAGCCACCTGCCTTCTCCGACAAACGGTCTTCAGCATCATCTTCTCAGTTGCCATTTCTTCTCTCTTGGCCAAAACTATCATGGTGGTGCTGGCTTTCCTGGCCACAAAACCAGGAAACCGAGCTAAGAGATGGTTGGGGAAGAGCTTGGCCAACTCCATCATCCTCTCTTCTTCTGCTGTCCAAGTGATCATCTGCTCCATCTGGCTGGGAGTTTCTCCCCCCTTCCCTGACTCTGACCTCCACTCCCAGCCTGGAGAGATCATCCTGCAATGCAACGAAGGGGCCGTTGTCATGTTCTACGTCACCCTCAGCTACATGGGCTTCCTGGCTGCCATCTGCTTCACGGTGGCTTTCCTGGCCAGGAATCTGCCTGGGGCCTTCAACGAAGCCAAGCTGATCACCTTCAGCATGCTGGTCTTCTGCAGCGTCTGGGTGACTTTTGTGCCCACCTACCTGAGCACCAAAGGGAAATACATGGTGGCTGTCCAGGTCTTCTCCATCCTGGCCTCCAGTGCTGGTCTGCTGGGCTGCATCTTCATCCCCAAGGGCTACATTCTCCTTCTGAGGCCAGACCTGAACACAAAGGAGCATCTCACAGCCAGAACAAATGTAAAATCATGAGAAAAAAACATCATGAGTTTAAAGAATTGCAAAGCTTCCTTTTGTTTGAAAGAACACTTTATTTCCACTTACAGATATCATGCAGCAGTCAAGGAATAATATATTTATTTGTTTTGAAATGGGAAATGGTTGAATTGTATTGTATTTCCCTATTCATCCCAATAAATCCAGCTAAAGAGAACTCTGTGAAAGTCATTCAGAGCAATTTAATATTGAGAAACTACCAATGTCCAGACAGCCTATGAAAAATAATATGAGCAATTATTCCTACTGACAGTGCCTGAAAGTATAGGTGTGTGCATGAGAGAGAAGGAGAGAGAGGGGAGGAGAGAGAATTAAAGAGGTAAGGTGGAAGCTGCAGGATCCAATGTCCGAGAGTTGTGGGATACTCTTCATGAGGACCCTTCATACCAAGCCAGATAGAGGGGCGTCCTTGAAGGCTCCCTCCCTTAGAGACCCCGTCAGCAGCCCTTTCCCACAGCTGCCCCTCCCTTGGGAAAGAGGGTTTTCTACCAGATCCTTCATTCCCCCCTGGTCCCCGTATTGGGTGTTAAGGACCCCTCAGGCAGGTGATTCCTCCCCCTAGTACAATGCTCCTCAGACTGTGGGGATGCAACCAAGGGCGAACTGCCAAGAGAAATCCCAGTGGTGGAGCCGAGCGCTGGTGGATCCTCAGCCCTGGAGAACAACTTCGCCATCTTCCTCCTCCTCCTCTTCGCCTGCCTGCCTGCCTGGCTGTCTCTTGCGGGGAGGCATCGGGTGAAACGGCTGCTTCGGCTTCAGCCCCCCAGAGACCTCCAGTGCTCCCCAGGCTGTTCTCCCGCTCTCAGATCTGTGCGGCGCCTCTCTCCGCCCCCTTCCCCCGGGCAGCCTCTTTGGTGGGGCTCCCGCAGCCTCTGAGCCCTTCGTCCCTGCAGCTGGGCTGGGAGGAAGGCGCTAGGGACAGGGGGGGGGCTTCTGTGGGGCCAAGGCAGCGTGAGAGGATAGGGAGCTCAGAAAGTGAAAGTGATAAAAGAAAGGAGGTAGAGAAAGCAGAGAAAAAAGAAGAGGGGGAGGAGAGGAGACCACTGAGCAAGGGGGAGACTAGTTGGGGCTTCTGCCAGGCGTGGGGTTCCCTCTGGAGCACAACCTGAGCCTAAATGGCCCAGAAAAACGGTGACGTCACCTGTCCACCTGCCTGTCAGCCGAGCAGCGGTGCCTGGTCTTCCCCTGAGGGGATTGGGCCCTTCTGCTGGGGGTTGCGGAAAGGCCCCTCCCTGGGCTGAGCTCCCTTGCCCGGCCTCCTCTTGGCGGCTCCCTCTGGAGGGAGATCCGGTCTCTTCCTTTCTCTTCGGGTCTCCAGGGGCCCCATTTCCACAGGCGGGGGATCTGGAGGTTTCCCTCTGGGAGAGGAAGGAGAAGGAGGGAAGGAGCCACCCAGGCGGGGCTTCCTTTGCCAAAATGCAGGTGATGAGCCCCACCAGCCACGGACCAGCAGCACACACACACACACACACACACACACACACACACACACACACACACACACCTCATCCTTGCCCTGCAGTGCTCAACCCCCACTGCTCTTGGGAGAGGAACCACAGGCCCCGTTTCCATTGCCCCTTTGACCTCCCACCCACAGAGGATCCCCTACGCTCTGCTGTCAATCAACTCCCCCTCCTCATTTCCCCAACCTCCATATTTGGCGTCCAGGGAAACGTGGGAGGCTGCTCCCTCCGGGGCTTACAGGGTGCCTGGAGACTGTGAAGGTCCGGATGGGAAGGAACCCACCCAACCCCAACAAAAGATGCCTGTCGGCCCACCTGGATCTGAAGAGGCCTCACCTTCTACCTCTTCCCCCGAGGGAGACGAACCCCCACCTTCCCCAGCCGTTGCTTCCATAGTCGGTTTGAAGCCCAGGCGACTCTGTTGGCCACTTCCCTCTTGGCAAAGGGCAGTCCTGCCTCAGTGGCCCCTTCCTCGCTATCGTCAAAGGAGGGAGTTGCACACAAGGGGGGAGGGAGAGGGGCAAAGGGCCCAGAAGGAAACCAGAGTTTGGGAAGCAGAGTTTGGGAAGATGAATAATAACAGAGTTGGAAGGGACTTTGGAGGTCATCTAGTCCAACCCCCCAAGTAAGAGACACGTTCTTGATAAATGCCAGTCCAGTCTTGAAAGCCTCCAGGAGTGAAGCTCCCACCACTTCTGTTTCTTTGATTGATGGTTCTCATTGTCAAAAATTTTCTCCTTATTTCCAGGTTGAATCTCTCCTCCTTCCGTTTCCATCCATGATTCCTTGTCTGGCCTTCGGGGGCTTTGGAAAATAGCTTGACCGCTTCCTCCTCTCTGGGGCAGCCACTCCAATATCGGAAGGCTGCTCTCCTGTCTCCCCTGGTCCTTCCCTTCCCTAGATTAGCCAGACCCAGTTCCTGCAACCATCTTCAGTCAGGTTGAATCTCTCCTTGATCCGTTTTCATCCAATATTCATTGTCTGGGAGACCAGGAGGATCCAGAGAAGAGAAGAGAAGAGAAGAGAAGAGAAGAGAAGAGAAGAGAAGAGAAGAGAAGAGAAGAGAAGAGAAGAGAAGAGAAGAGAAGAGGATTCTCTTACTTGCCCCTTATTTATAGATCTGTGCCCTGTTTACGGAAATGTTGAATAATCACATTATTAAAACTTTTTTTTTAAGGCGGAGATAATTGGAAGATGAGAAAATGCAGGGGGGGGGCAACTGATAGGGGGCGGAAGGCCGCTTATCCTCTGCAGGTGAGAGGTTGAAGAGGGTCCTCCGGGTCCTCTCCGCAGAGGGACGAGGGCTTTGGGCCCCTTGGGGAAATGGCTTCAAGGTCGGGGGGAGAGCTACCACCAGAACGCCCGTACCGAGCCATACCGCCCGGAACCCACCACTGGTCTGGCTGCATTTGGGTGCTTGATGAAAGAAAGTGGGGGAAACTTCCCCTCCTCCAGTGGGAAGGATGAAAGAGAAAGCATGATAATACTGCACAGGTGGTCCTCCACTTATGACCGCAAGGGAGCCTGCCCATGGCAGACATAGGTTTGCAACCATCCACTATTGGAGTGAGCCCCACGCAGAAGAGCCGGAGGATTCCTTTCCCAAAGCCCCCGAAGGCAGGAGCAGAAGCAACGGGTAGAAGCTCAGGGAAGAGAGATGCAACCGGGAGTAATTTTCTGGCAGGGAGAGCCATTCCTCAGGGGAAGAGCTTCCATCCTGGGAGTTGAGTTTCTCCTTTAGGGAAAATATAATATTCTGCCTTTTTCATGTTTCCTAAAACATTTCATTCTTCTGGGAGAGGAGGGGGGGGGGCTAACCTTCTACCTGAGATATGGAGACAAAGGCTTCTGCTCTAAGGGGCAGCTGAATAAATGTCAGAAAACCCCCATGTGCTCAATAGCCAGCCCCCACCCACCCCCTGACCCCCGTCTTTGGTTTCGGGAGGCTTCAGGGAGGCCTGCTAGGCCCAAAGCAGGGCTTAGGGGGTCGGGCGCATGAGCTGGGAGAACACGGGGGGAGCAAGGGGGAGTCCCATGCATGTGGGGAGGAGCAGAGGGGGGTGCGCGCATGTGCATGGGGCAGGGTGCATAGCCTTATGGATGTGGGCGCAGGTTCGACAAGTGAGGAGAAGAAGGTTAGCCATCCCTGTTATAGGTTATATGAAAGGAAGAAGCACTCAGAAGTGATTTCTCTTGGTCTGGTTTTTTATTTTGCATTTCCAAAACGTGGCATTTTAACAGGGGTGTGTAGACTTTCTTTGCTAAATACGGAAGTAAACAAAGCATCACGTAATCCAACTCTTATAAGCATAGGGATGCTAACCTTAATACTTAAGTCAAATCCCTTAAGACCCTCCTGGAAAATGTACCGATTTCCGACTTTTCCTGAGCCTTTCTAAAAAACCCAATTAATGGTTACAGCAAAGTCTCCTGCAAGGAGAGATTTCTGATTGTTTGCTAATAGGAATCACAAACACTGAATTAACACACAGAGAAAGGTATTTTCAGTACGTAAAGGCATTTTTAATATTTCTCAATTGGAAGAAAAAGTTCCAAGTAAAAAAAATCAGGGGGCCAATTTCTCTCTGGTCCTCGTATTTACGACCACACAAAACAGTCGAATGAGGAGCTCCTGAAGCAAAACTCTCCTCTTGTCAATAACACCCCAGAGCTCTGCAGGGAGCTGGAGAGGAAGGAGAGGAGGGGAGCCATTCCCTGGCAGCAGCCCTGACTTGGGCAAAGGGTAGAAGGAGACCCCTTAGCAAGGAAGGGAGAGGAAGAACCAGGGAGGTTTTTAGGGAGTTTTCACTTTAAATAGGTTGGAGGGTTTGGGGGGTTGGGGGGGGGAGACTGGAGGGGGCCAATGTCTCTCTTGTCTTCCTCTTTCACAGGATTATGGGGCTGGAGATGCAACTCCAGGGGGAGAAAGGAGAAGATCGCAGCCTCCTCTGCAGAGTTCTGGAGGCAGCTGGGGAGAAACGGGAGCTCCTCATCCAGAGGTTGTGGGCTCTCCTTCCCTGGAGGATTTGAAGAAGAGAGCAGAGAGCCCCTTGTCTGAGAGGATGGAGGTTCCCCTGCTTGAGCAAGGGGCTGGACTAGAAGACCTCCAGGGTCCCTTCCAGCTCTCCTTTCTCTTCTCTTCTCTTTTCTCCTCTCCTCTTCTATTCCATCCTATCCTCTTCTCTTCTCTTTTATTCTCTTCTGTCCTATCCTATGATCCTATGGGTCCTAACAAGGAGAAGGGCGGGGTATAAATTCGAATAAATCAAATCAAATGATGGGAGGTTCTCCTGCTTGAGCAGGGGGCTGGACTAGAAGACCTCCAGGTTCCCTTCCAGATCTTCTCTTCTCTTCTTTCCTCTCCTCTCCTCTCCTATTCTATCCTATTCTATCATTCTATCCTCTCCTATCCCAGAGGAGGAGGCCTCAGAGACAACCGGAGCCACATTTTCTGGGCTGCTCCTTCAGAAAGATCACGGCTGTTAACACAGAAAGGCCCCTAAGAATTTCAAGAGTTGGTACATTCCAACGGCTCTCTGCCTGCCCAGAATCCCCCTGTCCAAGTGGATCAGACCGAAGAAGCCACTGGGAGGAGCAGCAAAAGCTCTCAGCCAATGGAAAATAAACCCCGTTGCCATGACTACGTTGCTAGGCATCCATCTTGAGGTTGTCAAAGGGAGAATAAAATAGAAATAGAAATAGAATAGAATAGAATTTCAAATAGGATAATATAGTAGAGGAAAGGATAGAATAGAAGAACAGAATAGAATAGAATTTAGAATAGGATAAGATAGAATTTAGGATAGGATAGAGAGAAGAGAAGAGAATGGAGGATAGGATAGGATAACTTTATTGTCTCTTAAAATGTACACTAATCAGCATCCATTCAAATGAAATTTCGTTGCCTGGAGCTCTCAAAGGGTTTCCACCTCCAATACACACGGCGTAAATGTGACTAAATAAGTGAATAAATAAACGTTATGTGCATAACCACACAGTCACCTATATTAGATGACGCAGAGAAACAACCCAGTCTAGTTCGGGTGTCTAGATCAGTGTTTTTCAACTTTTTTTGTGCAAAGACACACTTTTTTCTGCGCTTGCGCGAAGATGGCGGGGTAGCTCTGAAGCTCCGTGTGGGTCGCGGAGGTCGTTGGCATTCTGAGTGCCCCCTGCCCTCGTTGGTGATCTTGGAGGGCATGGGAGGATGAGGGACCCACCCGGACACCTTAGGGTGGGGTTCGCAACATTGGGGGAAGAGCGGACGGAGCGCCGGCGACTGGAACGCTCGGCGGTGTGAGCGCCGGGCGGGAACTGCCGCAACGGAGGCCGGTGCAGAGGCCGCCGCCCGGACGTTTCTAATAGGGCGGAAAGAGGCCAGCTGCACTGAAAAGAGCTCCGAAGAGCTAAAAGCTGAAAGCTGGAAACTGAACTTGGTGGCGTGCCGTGGGTGAAGCGGTGGTGAGAGCACCGGTGGCCAGCGGAAATGGTGAGAGAGGCGTGGAGGAAGATGGCGGAGGCGGCGGAGATGCTGGTTTGTTGGAGTGAAGAAGGTGGAGAGAGAGAGAGAGAGTGGAGAGTGTGGAGGGGAGAGGTTGCCGCTGGAGGCCTAGTCGACGGCGGTGTGAGCGCCGGAAGGCGAGGGACGAAGGCGGCGACAGAGGAGTTGTGGGGAAAGGCGGAAGGTGGTGGCTGTGAGAGAGCCATGTGGAGGCTGAGAGCGGAGAGGCGGCTGCCGGAGGCCTGGGCTGACGGCGGTGGGAGCGCCGAGAGGCCTTTGGCGAAGGCGGTGACGCGGGGACTGCGGCGGTGGGAGCGCCGAGGTGGATGTGGACGGCCGCTGACCACTGTAATTCATTCTCCCCATGGTCACTCTCCCAAGTCTGGGAGAATTACACCACCAAGGCCTTAAGAGGCATGGAAGAACTGACTGTCTTGAAGAAGAACATCTGACAGCAACCAGTTTTGATCACCCCAATGGTCATCATTGCGAACTATTTAATTAATTTAATTACATCTATTTACCGATTGATTTATTGTGGTTTACCCATCCTGCACTTTATTTCACCTGATTCTTTTTACCATCTAATGAATTGACTCGTGTGAATCGTTTTTAATCAATTGCCAACGACTTTTAACATCTTTTAACATCTGTACTTTTTAACATCTGTATTGTGCCTATACCCACCCGAGTTTTTATATATGTAATTATTGAATTTTAATTATTTATTTAAAAATATTTAAAAAAATGTATTCCAGAGCAAGCCTGCTATCGCTGCGAGAGTCCCCGCTCTCGCAGGTATGGCCCCTTGAATTATCTAGGGCACATCTCGATGATGGTATTGTAAATCCGAAGAGATGGGCGAAGTGCGGCCTTAGGGGGTTTTTAGTGTCTAATTTATTTAAATTATCTTTTTTAGGGGGTTCAAGGGAGGGGGTTAGATATAGACAGATGGAGATGGAAACAGCAATTAGTAGTAAGGGCCAGGATAGCAGTCGACGGCGGGAAGCGGAAGGCGAAAGGCAGGGGGATACTCGAGTCGTTCCTCAGGAGGGCATACCAATTCAGAGGGTCGTGGGGAGGGGCAGGACCGAGGGGAGACAATTCTCATCCTCCCGGTTGGTGGCACGCAGCCGTTGGTTAAAAACGGTCGGGTGCCACAACCCTCGCAGGCTAGGTGGCCAGGGAATACAGAGCCAGGGTCTGCGGCTGATGTTTTGCAACGCCAGGTCCGTTGTCAACAAAGCCCCCCTCATTAGTGACCTTGTGTCAGAGGGGGAGCCGGACCTGGTAGGAATTGCGGAGACCTGGTTGGGCCACGAGGGAGGTCATCCCCTCGTTGAAATGTGCCCACCAGGCTACCGCGCATTTCATCAGCCGCGGGCCCTAGGCAGGGGTGGTGGGGTAGCGGTCATTATCAAGGAAGGCCTGGAGCCGAGAGAGACCATTGTGCCGCAGACCTCCGGCTGTGAGTCCCTTTGCATGAAGTGGGGCCTAGGGAGGCAGTTGGGCTTGCTGGCTGTATACCTGGCTCCCCGCTATGTAGCAGCAGCCCTGCCCGAGCTCCTGGAGGTGATCGCCACGGTGGCAGTGGAGACCCCCAGACTTATAGTTATGGGGGACTTTAATCTGCCATCGTTGGGCGAATCATCCGCGGTAGCTCGGGAGTTCATGGCTTCCATGACGGCCATGGACCTGACCCAAGTAATTCAAGGCCCCACTCATGAGGGTGGACATACGCCGGACCTCATCTTCGTCTCGGGCCAATGGAAGAGTGATCTGGGTACAGGGGACATAGACATCATACCCTTGTCATGGTCAGACCACTCACTTCTCCGACTCGACTTTCCGACCGCTGCTCCCCTCCGCGGGGAGGCGGAACCAGAGTTACCAATCTGGTACCGCCCCAGGCGCTTGATGGACCCGGATGGGTTCCAGACAGCGCTTGGGCCATTTCCTGTATCCCTGACCCGCGCCCCGATAGAGGACCTCACGGCCGCATGGAATAGTGCGGCCGTGGGAGCCTTGGATCGGGTCGCGCCCTTGCGGCCTCTCTCGCGGCGGCGAACCACCCTGGCTCCTTGGTTTACTGAGGGGCTGCGGGTGATGAAACGCCGCAAGAGATGCCTAGAGAGAAGATGGAGGGCTAGCCGCTCTGAATCTGACCGGACACAAGTGAGAGCCCATTTACGGACTTACATTGTGGCGCTGAGGGTGGCCAAACGTCATCATTGCGCCACCCTCATAGCATCCGCAGAAAACCGCCCTGCCGCCCTGTTTAGGGTGACCCGTTCCCTCCTTCAACAGAGGGAGCGGGAAGCCCCGTTACAGGGTAGGGCAGAGGAATTTGTGATTTTTCTGCAGGAGAAAACCGCCCAGATACAGAGTGAGCTAGCCACCATTCATGGCCCAGTGGGATGCCACGAGGGAGATCTTGTTTGGGAGGAGTTTGACCCCGTTACTTCCGAGGATATGGACAGGTTACGTGGGCGACTGCGAGCCACCACATGTTCATTGGACCCGTGCCCCTCCTGGCTTGTACTGGCATCCTGGGAGGTGACACGAGGCTGGCTCCAAGAGGTTATCAACGCATCCTTGAGCGAGGGTTCCTTGCCTGCCTCCCTAAAAGAGGCTATGGTGAGGCCCCTCCTCAAGAAGCCCTCTTTGGACCCAGCTCTTTTGAACAACTACCGTCCAGTCTCCAACCTTCCCTTCTTGGCGAAGGTTGTTGAGAGTGTGGTGGCACAACAGTTTCCCCGTCACCTGGAGGAAGTTGACTATCTAGATCCGCGCCAGTCCGGCTTTCGGCCCGGGCATAGCACCGAGACGGCATTGGTCGCGTTGGTAGATGATCTCTGGAGGGCCAGAGATGGGGGATGTTCCTCCATCTTGGTCCTATTAGACCTCTCAGCGGCTTTCGATACCATCGACCATGGTATCTTATTGCATCGGCTGGGGGGGTTGGGGGTGGGAGGCACCGTGTTGCGGTGGTTCTCCTCCTACCTCTCTGGCCGATCGCAATTTGTGCGGGCAGGAGAGCAGAGGTCGACCCCGAGACCACTCACATGTGGAGTGCCTCAGGGGTCGGTCCTCTCGCCTCTCCTGTTTAACGCATATATGAAGCCGCTGGGTGAGATCATCCGTGGTTTTGGGGTGGAGTACCACCTGTACGCTGATGACACCCAGCTGTACATGTCTACCCCAAACCACCCCAACGATGCCGTAGCAGTGATGTGCCAGTGCCTGGAAGCCGTGCGGATCTGGATGGGAAGTAACGGACTTAGGCTCAACCCGACCAAGACCGAGTGGCTGTGGTTTCCGGCTGCCCGATTCAACCAGCTTTCTCCAACGCTGGCCATAGGGGGCGAACATCTTGCCCCTGTGGATGGGGCGCGCAATTTGGGTGTCCTCCTGGATACCCGGCTGTCTATGGAAGAGCAAGTGACAGCCGTGGCCAGGAGGGCGTTTTACCAGGTTTGCCTGGTCCGCCAATTGCGCCCCCTATTGGATCGGGACGCCCTTCGCACAGTCACTCATGCCCTCGTGACATCCCGACTGGACTATTGTAACTCTCTCTACATGGGGCTCCCCTTGAGGTGCACCCGGAGGCTTCAGTTAGTTCAGAATGCAGCCGCGCGAGCAATTATGGGCACCTCTAGGTTTGCCCATGTAACACCGCTCTTGCGCGAGCTGCACTGGCTACCTGTCGTCTTCCGGGTGCGCTTCAAGGTGTTAGTTATCATCTTCAAAGCGCTCCATGGCTCGGGACCTAGCTATCTGCGAGATCGGATCCTGCCCCACACATCCTCACGACCGATTCGCTCCCACAGAGAGGGGCTTCTCCGGGTGCCGTCCACTAGACTTTGTCAGCGGGCGACGCCCAGGGGAAGGGCGCTCTCTGTGGCGGGCCCGGCCCTCTGGAACGACCTTCCCCCTGATATTAGAACGACCACCGACCTCCGCTCCTTCCGTGTAAAATTAAAGACCCATCTCTTTCGACTGGCCGGCCTTGAATAGTTCTCTCTGTCTTTTAACGATAAATTTTAATGGGTTTTTTAATTGTATTTTTAGCACGGGTAATTTATTTAATTTTATTTTAGTAATGTCTGTATTATCATATATTGTTTTAATTATGCCTGTGCACCGCCCCGGGTCCCTGTGGGGAGAGGGTGCGGTTAATAAATTCCAATTTATTATTATTATTATTATTTTTCATGAAAAAAATCACGAGGCACACCACCACCATTAGAAAATGTTAAAAAAATTTAACTCTGTGCCTATATTGACTATATATAAAGTAATTCTCTTGAATAGGAATCAAATAAACACAAAGAAATTATTTTATAATTACTTTATTATGAAATAATAAAGTATTTTATAATTGTTCATATTTCTGTTTACTTACTCAGCGTGAAACCTGGGCCTTTTTGGCTGAACACAAAGCTGATATTGGAATTGGAATTTTTCCCACGGCACACCAGACAATATCTCACGGCACACTAGTGTGCCACGGCACAGTGGTTGAAAAACACTGGTCTAGATGGGCGTGGGGAGAAACAGGAATCCGGAGCTTGCCAGACGGAGGGCATCGGGAATGAAGCCCTGACAGAATCCGGGGGTCCTGCTGGAAACCCTTGGAAACCCCCTCCCGGAGGTAGCAACCGCAGGCATGTGGGGTCTCCAACAATGCTTTGAGGTCTGAGTCCATAGCGCTTACAAGCTGCATACAATCTCTTTGGCCACCATCATTAAGTGAGTCCGGCTTCTCCCATTGACTTGGATCGTCAGAGGCCGGCTGGGAAAGTTGGCTGGGAAACCTCTGGACCAAGAAGACTTTGCAATCCGATGTGTCCATCAATTATGGACCGGACAGCATCTCTCCTTCCCAGCTGCCCCGTCTGCCTCCAATCTCCCACTTCCCACAAGGAATCTCAGAGGGAATGAAGGGAAGCCGGTCTGTTTGATGGGAGGAGAGGGCTAGAGGATCCAGGATGCAAAACAGAGGGAGGGGAGAGGGTGGATTGAGAGGGAGCTGAGTGACCCACTTGATCCCTTCAACCTTGGAGAAAGGTCCTCTCTAGGGTCTGCAACAAACCAGTGCAGCCTTCCTAGTTCTTGGATGGGAATCCAGTTAAACATTCCCTTCCTTTCATTTGTTTTTCCCCTCCCTCTCTCCTTCCCTCCTTTTCTTCCCTCCTCCTTCAAACCCCCCCCCCTCTCTTCCACCCTCTCCCCCAAGTCATTTAGCCCTTTGAGGACCATTCTCTGGGCTCAGTTCTCCTGGGAGCCTTTGGGGGGGGCTTTCCCCGATTTCCCCTTTTTCTTCCCCAGACTTTGCCCGAGATCTCTCGGGGTCTCTCTTTCAGCCTTTGGGATCCTCCATATGGAAAGGTCCACAGTTGCTGGAGGGGGAACCCCTGGCATCCCCCCCCCCAGCTGGATCAAAGGCTATGACATCACAGCACATGTTATAAACGTTGACTGGGCTGTCCTGGCTCCTTTACCTGCCGTTATTGTTTGAAAATGGCAGGTAACTTCCTTCCCAGGATGAAACACCTGAAGCGCAGCAACAGAGGAAGGAGACAATGAAATCCAATCCGATTATCATCTTCTTAGTGTGAGCAGCAATTGGGTAGAGTTTAGGTGCCAGAAGTCTCAGCTGGCACCTAATATTTGACAGAAAAGATGATGGTGGATAAGTTTGTGTTTTTAAAGTTGCCTGTTTTTCCCCCCCCAGTTGTTCCGGAGACCCAGCCCTCCCTTGAGCCAAGGGGACACCCTGAGGTAGGTGACCTCCAAGACTAGATAGGAGGTGAGCCATGAAGGGAAACGTGGCTCTTTGGGGTAAATTGAGCTGAGGGACCCAAATGTCCTCATCATCTTCCTTTCTTTTCTAGCCAAGAACATCCCGGGGGGGGGGGGCTCTTGCCCCCAATAGAGCCAGGGTGTCCTCTGCAGAGGTCCAACACCCCCTCCCCACCCCCCCAAGGTAAGCAATGGAAATCTTCTGGGGAAGGTTTTGATGTCCGTTACTGAGCAGGTCATCGTAGGACATGCAGAAGCCCCGTGGGAGGGTGGAGGGAGTGGAGGGGGAAGAGATATAAGTATATTCACACCTGTTTTTCTTTCTCATCTTTTCCAGACTTCAGAAACACCAGAGCTGGGGGGGGGGGGGCAGTGAGGAGCCTGAAATGGAGGGACATCACGTACTGTAAGTTCCACATTTTTAACTTTTTGGACATTCCTTCTCAGTTCTAAGTTGCTTCTCTCCTTGATTAGTTTCCACCCATTGCTTCTTGCTCTACCCTGAGTTGCTTTGGGGAATAGCTGGACTCCCTATTCTTTGGGGCAACCCCTGAGATATTGAAACACTGCTATCATGTCTCCCCTGGTCCTTCTCTTCATTCAAGGAGACCTACCCAATTCCATTCATCCTATGGTTTTAGCCTCCCGTCCCCTCATCCTCTTGGTTGCTCTTCTCTGCACTCTTTCTAGAGTCTCCACATCTTTTCTACATCGTGGCAACCAAAACTGGATGCCGTATCCCAAGGGTGGCCTTCCCAAGGCCTGATAAAGTGGTACCAACCCTTCCTGTGATCTGGATTCTCTCCCTCTGTTGATGCAGCCTAGAACTGGGTTGGCCTTCTTGGCAGCTGCTGCCCATGACTGGCTCCTATTTAAACGGTCATCCACTAGGACTCCAAGATCCCTCTCACAGTTACTGTTTTTCTTGCCTAAATGGAGAACCTTGTTTTTTGTTTTCACCATTGAATTTCATTTGGTTACACATAAACAGACATCAAGGAATTCTTAAGTCTTTATTTTAATTGGGGGGCAAAAAAACGTTTGAGATAATCAAGGGGCTAATTTCTTTCTGCTCTTTTCCTTTACAGCAGCAGAAGAAGGAAGGTTGAGGGGCTCCAAAGGGATTCCCAGCTTCCCAGGAAGACCCCAGAGCTCTGCAGAGAGCTGGAGTGGAGGGAGAGGAGGTGAGACATTCCCTGGCAGCAGCCCTGCCTTGGGCAAAGGGTAGAAGGAAACCCCTTAGCAAGGAAGGGAGAGGAAGAGCCGGGGACCTTTAGGGAGTTTTCCTTTGAAACAGGTTGGAGGGTTCAGGGGGAAAACCGGAGGGGGCTAATTTTGCTCTTGTCTTCCTCTTTTACAGGATAATGTTAGAGATCCAGCTCCAGGTTGCAAATGACCTGAACCTTGGTCTGCAGAGCTCTGGAGGAAGTTGGAGAGAAATGGGAGCTTCTCAAAACTATCCAGGAACAACTGGACAGGTGAGAAATAGATAGACGAATCCCTCCCTCCATCCCTCCCTCCATCCATCCATCCTAATTTCTGTCTTTCTGTCATCATTTGCAGGAGTGCCATCATGATGGGGACCATGGCAGAGGAACGCGTGGCTCTCAAAAAGGAGTTGGAGGAAGTCAAAAAGGAAAATCGGAGGTTGAGCGGGGAGAAGAACTTCCTCCAGAAGACCTTCAGGGAGCGGCTGAGGAGGTGAGGAGCACTTAGGGAGGAGGGAGGAGGGAGGGGAAGCAGACAATGTGAGGACCGGTCATTCATTCTCCCCCTTCTGCTTCTTTCAGCGCCAGAGTCCCTCACCAGACCACCATGGTGAGGGATCTCCCACGGGAAAGGAGAGGACCCGGAGGAGGCCTTGGAGAAGCTCCCGAGGAAACCATTGAATGAAACATCTGCCGAGAGCTTTGGGTAGCCTCCTCCTTTCCACCCCCTCCTTCTTCCCCTCCCCCCACTTCCTCCCCTCCCCCTTCCCCCTCAACCCGCCCTTCCTCCCCTTCCCCTCCCCGCCCTTCCTCCCCTTCCCCTCCCTTTCCCCTCCTCTCTCCTTTCCCTCCTCGGCCTCCTTAACATCCAGCCCTCCCTGGAAAGGCCCCCTCGCTCAACCTCCAGTGGGTCACGCTGGACTCCGTTCGGTCCAGTTGTTCCTGGTTTTTTTGGGGGTGTTATTGTTCATTATTATTATTATTATTATTATTATTATTATTATTATTATTATTATTATTGCTGTTGTTGTTGCTATCATTATCATTATTATATTCTATTAATAAATTTGATGTTGATTGCTCTCACCGTCAGAAAAATTCTCCTTATTTGTAGGCTGAATCTCTCCTCCATCAGTTTCCATCCGTTATTATGCCTTGCCTGGCCTTCGGGGGCTTTGGAGAATAGCTTGACCCTCTCCCTCCTCTCTGTGGCAGCCCCTCAGATATTGGAAGATGCTCCCCTGCCTCCCCTGGTCCTTCTCTTCCCTAGACTAGCCAGGCCCAGTTCCTGCAACCGTTCCTCGTATGTTTTAGCCGCCGGTCCCCTCATCATCCTGGTTGCTCTTCTCTGCCTTTTTTCTAGAGTCTCAACATCTTTTTTATAGTGTGGTGACCAAAACTGGATGCAGTGCTCTACGTGTGGCCTTTCTAAGGCTTTAAAGAGTGGCATTAGTACTTCACTTGATCTAGGTTTTCTCCCTCTGTTAATGCAATTTGGGATTGCATTGGCTTTTTTGGCAGCCGCCGCACACGGCTGGCTCATATTTAACGAGTTGTCCACCAAGACTCCAAGATGCCCCTCACAGTACCTGCTATGAAGCCTGGTTTCACCCATTTTATAGGTGTAGTTTTGGTTTTCTTTACCTAAGTGTAAGACTTGACTTTTCTCTACATGGAATTTCATTTTGTTAGATAGGACCCAGTGTTCAAGTCTGTCAAGACCCATCTGGATCTTGAGCCTATCTTCAACCTGGTCCCTACTGCCCCCTAGTGGGCGGTCCAGCTTTCATGGTGGGCTTTGTAGGGGTTTTGTCTGATACTGAAGCGCTTTCCTTTTTTTTAAATTGAATTGACTTCCCTACTTTATAAATCACCGTTCCTGTGGAACTGGTGGGAGGTTAGAAATTTTTACTACCAACAGAGATACAAAAGTGGGCGGTAGGTGTAAAAAGGTTGACTACCCCTGTTCTAGGGTGTTGGCAACTCCTGCCAGCTTAGTATCATCTGTACATTTGGTAGGTTCCCCTTCTATTCCCTCATCTAAGCTGTTTATGAAGACACTGAAGAGCCTAAGATGGAACCTCATGGTGCCCCACTGCTTACGTCCCTCCATCTAGACGTAGACCCATGATTGGTTGAGAGTCGGAAGCAAATAACTTGTTGGACTGTCGTTCAAGTGTGCAAAGAGGGACCAAAGTTTGAGAAAGCACAACTGTTGATTGCTTCTCTCAGGAAGGGTTTTCACAGACCACAGGGGGGGTTGTGGTTGATGACAATCCGAGGTCTGATTCTGTGCAGAGACTGAACCTTCCCCATTTCTACGGAAAGGAAAAACTGGGAATTCTGGAGTGAGTCTCCTCTTCTCCCAGATGTTGCCATGTTGGGAGGGTTGAGGGAGTTTGCGATGCACCCAATCTCCTGCTTGCCACTATGCACAGGGTGCAGCCACAGGCAGTCCATTCTGGTCAAAACGGTGTGGGACTCATTCTCCAGGTTTTCTCCACCCACGTCTCCTGGACTCCAGGCTCCTGCTAGCCCAATGTGTTGGGGGAGGAAGCGGTTGCAAAACAACCAATAAGGGGATGGAGAGAGCAGGGCGGATCTCATAGAAAATCCCATTTCACAGGACAGGAGCAGCTTGTTCTGACCCAGGCTTCCTTTGAAAGCAAGAAGCACAAGCCTTGGTCCCTGCAAAACCTCTTTCCTTTACATGGCTGTGAATCCCTTTCATCCACAGTCAGCCAGGCTTGGCAAACAGGCTTTCAGAGGAATGTTTATCCACACGAACCTTATCTCGCTCAGAGAGCTGCCAGACAACTAGTTTCCAAACGCAGGGCAAGACCACACTTGGCGCAGAGCCTCTTATAGTCGCAAACAGAATTTTCCAGACCGAATGAATGAATTGTTTCTACATTGTTTACATCGTGGCAACCAAAACTGGATGCCGGATTCCAAGTGTGGCCTCCCCAAGGCGTTATAAAGTGGTATTAACCCTGCAGGTGATCTTGATTGTCTCCCTTTGTTGATGCAGCCTAGAACTGGGTTGACTTTTTTGGCTGCTGATGCACACAGCTGGCTGCTATTTCAATGGTTGTCCACTCATCTTCTCTTCGATAGGCTAGACATACTTGGACAGTCTCTTAACTGGGGAAGGAAGGATTCCGCACACTTCCAATAACTGAAGGATGTTGCAGGGAAGCTTAAGATCTTTTTACTGTCATTCCAGTTTCAGACATGGAAGAATGAACACAGCTGCAAGAAAGGAAGTTCAGTAAAGCAGAGAGGTTCAGCCTCCTTTGTACATTTGTCTCTGCCAGACGCAGGTAACCAGGAACAGGAGTTGAAGGCAAAGCAGTAAAAGTTTATTACATGCTACGCACAGTGAGTTTGATCTACTAACAGCCAAGGCAAACTGGCACTGCGTAAGAGTCAATGGAATTCACGGGGGTCTGGAATTGGGTCTCTTGTGGGGATGTAAGAACTCCAAACTGATGACACGCTTAACCCAGCCTCCATCTCGGTCTGCTCATCTCCTAATGCAGAGACCAAGCAGTCCTTAGTCAGGAAACACTCTTACTGGAATTCCTGGAGAGGGCAGGGGTTGAGCTATATGGTCTCAGGGTCTCCCTCAAATTGCTTCAAATTTATCTCTGTGTCTGTGTATATGTGTATCTTTCTTTATATGTGTATGTGTATGTATATGTTTATATGTAAAACATGAGAAAAAACACCATGATATTATAAGAATGGCATAATGTCCTTTTATTTGAAAGAATTCCTGAATTATTTCCACTTAGATACTACTCAAGAGTCAAAGAACACATCTACATGTTTCCAAATGGGAAACGGTTGAATGATTGTAATTCTTATAACTCCCTTCTCTTTCATCTCAATAAATCTTGCTAAAGAGAACTCTGTGAAAGTCGTTGAGAGGAATATGTTTTCCACCAACAGCCAATAAATTTGATCTCTCTTTAAAAAAAAACTATTTCAGCAATGATTCCTGTGGACAGCAATAAAAGTTTATGTGTGAGAGAATGAATAGGAAAAGTGGTCAGATGGATTCTAAGGGAGCCACACTCCAACTCTGTTGTTTGACAATCTCCATGAGAACCATTGGCCATCCCACCAAGCCAGAGAAGGAGGGGGCCTCCAGGTCCTCTTGCTTAGATGTTCTCATCCAAGGAGACCTAGTTAGAGCACCTTTCCCATAGCTGTTCCTGCCCTGTGAAAGAGGCTTCTCCATGAGATCCATCATCCTGTCTCCATCCCCTTATTGGGTGATAAGGACATTGCAAACAGCCGGTTCTTTTCCCCAGTGCATGGACTAGGTTGAGACCAGAGTCCAGAAGATGTGGGTGGAGAAACCCCACAGGAGAGTCAGACTGCATCCTGAGGAGATGGGGCTCCTTGTGGCTGCACCAGGTGAATAGTTGCAAGCAGGAGATCGGCTGTGTCCCAAACTCCATCAGAGGAGAGAAAGAGGGTCTCTCTCTCTCTCTCTCTCCAAGGTGGGAAGCCCAGCAGTGCAACCCTTGAAGGCCTCACCTGGTGGGTTCCCCTCAGTCATCTCAGGTGGCTTCCAGCCCCATAAGCCCCAGAAATAAGCCCTCCAGAAGGACTTTGCTCCAGGCTCCCAGGAAGTGAGAAGAAGGGAGAAGGAAGGAGAAGTTCTGATTATGAGATCCTGAACGTCTCTGGAGATAAATTGCAATGGACTATCAGGCAATCAAGGTAGCCCTCCACTTATGACCACAATTTCTGTTACTAAGCAAGGCGGTTGTTAATGAAGTTCTATCCCATTTTACAACCTTTTTTGCCTTTTTTCGTTAAGCAAATGAGTGCAGTTGTTAAGTAAATCATGCAGTCATTAAGCAGGTGTTATGAGATTCCCAATGACCTCCAGGTACTGCAAGTGACATGAATAAACTCCAGTTCCCAAGTGCCTGAATGTGGATCATGTGACCAACGGTCGTAAGTGTGAATGCTGATCCTGTGTCACTGTTCTCAGTGCCGTTGTAACTTCAGTCACCAAACAAATCGTTGTAAGTCAGGGACTCCCTGTTGTCCTCACAGCATCTCCTGCCCTTGTTCTCCACCTCCTTTTCTTCTCCTCTCCTTCTTCCCTTTCTTTTCTTCCGCCCTCACAGCAAAGTCCGGGCGCTGCCAAAGATCGTGGGGCCCATTGGCAGCTGGGCAGCCGTGTGGGGGCCCCCATTCCACCCGAGTCCCTCCCATTCTGGCCCCATCTGGCCAGCCTTCCTTTCCCATCGGAAGAACCAACTGGACTTCTGAAGTGGAAACAGGCCGGGCGCTTCGGACACGGAGGTTGCAGAGTCACCCGATCCCCTCCTGCGACTCCCTCACGGGCAAAACCCAGGGGGAGGCCTGCTTCACTTAATGACCCTTTTACTAACCTAAGAGCTTTCCTGATTCACTTAACGACTCTGGCAAGAAAGGTCATAAAATGAGAAAAAACTCACTTAACAACTGTCTGGCTTAGTAACGGAAATTTTGGGCTCGGCTGTGGTCGTAAGGCAAGGACTTCCTGCCTTTCAGTTCCTTGTTGCAGCTCTGGAAATTGGGCAGCCTAGAAATTGGACACAATGTCGAAACCTTCCAAATTTGCTCATTAATGCCCTTGATAGTCTTTAAAGTCTTTGATGTATGATGGCAATTCCCATAGCTAAGCTATGTGGATGTAAAGTTCAATCACATCCCTTAGTGATGGCAATCTCTGCAGCCACGGTGGCTGTCATTAAGTGAATCCCACAGTCATTAGGTGAGGCAACTTGTTCAAGGTCACTGGGGAAGCCAGCGGGAAGTCTCAGGTCTGCAGGGAGAGAAGTGGGGGAGGAGAGGACATGGGGGAGGGCCAGGGAGGGAGGAGGGGCCTGGGGGAGGGGGAGCAGTCAAGGAAGCCCCTCCCACTGGCCTTCTACCTTCCCTGCCAGTCTCCCCCTGGACTCTCTGGGGAAGCCAAAGGGAAAGGCTGCAAATGGGGATTGTGGGACTGGACTGCAACTGGTCGTAATTGGGAACTGATGGTGAGGCATCCAGAGAGCCATTGTGTGGCTGAATTGAGGGGGGATGAAGGGGGCCAGAACTCCAAGGACCACTTGCAAACAGCCTTTGTTCAGTGCTGTCATAACTTGGAGCGGTTGTTCACCCATGGTCGTAGATGGAGGACTTTCTGCACTGTCAGATGCTGGGTCAACTCTCCTTCTGAGCAGTGAAGAACCTGGAGAGAACTCTTCACTTTCTGGGCCAATCAGGACCCTTCCCAAATAAGACCCCGCTCTGTGTGCGTGATGGAGTTTGTGTGTTTTTGTGGACTTCCAGTAAAACAGATTTATTTAATAGATTTTATAAAGAGTTCCCTCTCACAGGAGGCCCACAGCAATTAAAACCAAGGAAACTCGGTAAAAATAGAAATATTGGCCCAAACAGACCACCGTATTAAAAGCACCCCTGAAAGATCAATTAAAGGCAATAGGGGACGAGGGTCAGCAGGCGAAGACAACCAGGGGAAGCCATTCAGGACAAGGGTTCCCTCCTCCCCTGGGACTCCCAGGCACAATGGCCAGCCTGGTCCAGCCTCTTCCCAAAGGCCAGAGGTCCGGGCTCGATAGCCAAGGGTCAGGGCAGGGACCAGGAGTCCAGGCTATGTGTCCTTTGGGATTCCCACACAATAACCACACCAGGAAATAAAGAGATTTGAAGCTTTATTATTCATTCAAGCAGATTAAACAAAAACATAAAGCCTGAAAAGCGTCCATCTCAAGCAAGGTGACCCCCAATCTCCCCTAAACTGCCAGGATCTGCTTAAGGACAACAACCGAGAGATCCGAAGGGTGGTCAATCTCCAGAGGACCCAGAGCCAAGCTCCATCCAGAGGCTCCCAGGAGGTCAAAGGGAACTTCGGGGCTTCCATCCCAGTCTGGACTCAGGGAGCCTCCTGCCTGTTTCCAGGGCACCTCAAGTGGGGGAGCCCAGCCTGGCTGCCTGGGGACCTTGGTGGTGGCCCCCTCCCAAATGCCTGGGAAACTATGGAGAGGAGCCGGTGCTTCTGTCCAGGATCTCGGGATTCCCTCTTCTCCCTCCTTCCCCAAAACTTCAGAAAGGGAAAAAGAAACAGGTCAGCTCAGGAGGAGCTCTGGGGTTTGCACAATTGTGACTCCAGGGGCCCATCTGAGTTCTGGGGGGACAAAGTTCCAAAGGGCCACAGAGGGTGTTGGGGTCTATTTTAGTGAATGGAGAGGTCTGCAGGGGCCACTGACCTTCCCCCACCCCCAAGGAAGAGCCTCCCCTCCCCCTGGCCTTTCCACCTCCCTCCCTTCTCCCCATCAGTTGGGAGCTTTTGGGGAAAGAGGGTTTTTTCCACCTCTGGGCCTAAAAGACTTTGGAATCCCATCTTCCCTCCAATTCTGGACCAGACAGAGTCTCTCCTCCCCACCTGCTCCCTCTGCCTCCCACCTCCCACCTCCCAAAGTAGGAAACCTCAAGGGAAAAATAAGGGAAGAGAGTCAGTTCTAAGAAAGGAGTGGGGGAGGGGATCCAGGGTAGAGAAAGGAGGGAGGGGAGAGGGTGGATTCAGGGGGAGCTTCTCCCAGCAGTCCTTCTCCATCAGCTGGGTCCCCCCTGTGGCTCCCCAGTCGGCTTGGGTCTTGGGACGGACGTCCACCTGGAGTGTGATGTCCTCTACCACCACTGTACTTGCAGGGTCTCCATGGGGATCAGCAGCCTCACGCAAGGCCCTCCACAAAGTTTACACTCTCGGGCGCCTTCCTTGGGCTTCCGTGTCTTCTCCATCCCCCCTGAGTCTCTTCTGCTGCCCGACTAAAATAGGCCAGGTGAGCTCAGGAGCCTGGATAGCGATCCTGGATGAGGAATCGGAGGGAAACATGTCAAGCCCCCAAGTAACATGTCCCAAAAAACAAACTCCAAGGCATCCATCTTCCTTTCAACGTCTATTTATTAGGAACACATTAACTTGACAAGGACTCTGAACGGGATCCGGAATTCCACCCAATGAAAGCCATAGTATGAAACTTCCCCCCTGAGTCACAATCTCCAATCAACCCTCAGTCCAACTGCCCAATGGCTCCAAACTCCACCTCCGTCAAGCTGCAGGCACCTTCTCCCTTCCCAGGGGAATGAAAGCCACCTGGGCATAACATTCCCCCTTTGTCTTTGCAACCCCTCTTTCCAGAGTTAGAAAGTGGGGAGCCTGGAGTATTCTTAGATCCATTTACTCACAAACCTCAAAGCTAATAGAAAAAGAACGCAAAGGCTGCAATCAAATATGGCTCCACCCAGGACACCTTCAGGGTCATCAAAGAAGGTGCCCCAAAATCATTTTCTGTGTGGGTGTGGCAAGAAACCAGATCACACCACCCACCACACTAGAGGTACCAGGGATGGTCCCTGCCAGTTCTAGCCTCTTCTATAGAAGAGGTTCCACCAATCTCCAGGGCCGTTTAGAACCGGTTCCAGCTCCCTCCCCACCCCCGCCTGCCCATCATCCAGAGGAAGAGTGAGAGGAGGAATTCTGGGAGTTGAAGTCCACAAGTCTTAAATCTGTCAAGTTTGAACACCCCTGGGGTATTTTCCTAAAGGGTGAGGGGTCCAAGGGTCTTGTAAATTGACAGCTTTAAGACTTGCATGCTTCAAATGCCAGAGTTTCTGAGCCAACATTTTGGTTCCTAAGCAAGAGTGTTGTTAAGTCAGTTTCACTAAATTTTATAAGTTGGCCACGCCCACCCGGTCACATGACTGCCAAGCCGCTCCCACTGAGTCACATGGCCAGCAAGCCACTCCCACCCAGTCACATGGCCAGAGAGCCACTCCCACAAAGCAGGTGTCATGATTGCTATTACCTCCATTCAAGAAAGAACACACTTAAGCATATTCAAGATGATTAAGGTTACTTTTACTGAATAAGGAAAAGACAGCATCAAAGGTTAAGCCAGAAGTGGCTACTTTAGGCGCGAAGCATACACATCAAAGCATAAGCCAAACCCCAATCACCCATGACCCCCACCCCAATGTCCAATACAGTGTCTTCTTCGTTGTCAGATGGGTAACACGTTCAGAGCTGTCATCAGAATGGAATGTGGTACCGTTATGCTTAGAGATATCACCTCCTAGCCCCATCCTCCTCCAGCACGCTTAAGAACATCCCCCCACCCTCCCCGTTTCTATGGCAGCCAAGCATGCAGGAAAGCGAAGGCTGACATCCGGCCCTCCTCCAGAAAGAAAGTGTTCAACCATGTAAAAGAGACGAAAAAGACAAGACAACATAATAAGACACACAATGAAGACAAAATAGAGTTCAAGGCTTATTGGGGTACTTGGCATAAAATTGTCTCAGTAACTTCGGGGCCTTAACGTGGCATTTATCAACCCATTCATTATGGGAGGTGGGGAAGTCCTTCCAAAGTACTAGGTACTGTACTTTGTTCCTATGCATTCTGGAATCCAAAATATCTCGAACCTCATAGTGTTGTTCTCCGTCAACCAACACAGACTTAGGAGAACCAGGGTATGGCTTGCGAAGATGTGAAGAGCGTTCAGGCTTCAATAGGTGGACATGGAAAATTGGGTAAAGGCGTCGATAGGATTTAGGGAGATCCAGCTTAACGGAAACAGAACTTTATTATCTTGGTGATCGTAAAAGGACCCACAAACTTAGGACCTAACTTCTTGCATTTCTGAGGACTATCCAAATACTTATTAGACACATAAACTCGATCACCAACTTTGTACATCGGAGGTACTGCCCGTTTCCTATCTGCATACAACTTATGCGATTCATGCGCATCATCCAAAGTTTTGCGGATAATAGGCCAAACATCCGACAGCTTTTCAGTCCACTCTGAGAGGGAAACAATTGTAGGAAGTTCATGAGGAAGCTCAGGGATGGGTACAAAGTCCTGACCATAATTACTTTGAATGGGGTCATACCAGTACTACTATGAACTGAATTGTTATAAGCTACCTCAGCATGAATAAGGAGATCAACCCAGTCATCCTGCTGGAAGTTTATAAAGCAGCGCAAATACTGCTCTAGAACCGAATTAGCCCTCTCACAAGCCCCATTCGTCTGCGGGTGGTGGGAGGAGCTTAAGCCCTGGGCGGAGCCAATCAGTGTCAAAAATTCCTTCCAAAATTTCGAAGTGAACTGAACGCCTCGATCAGAGATGATGCGCTTCGGAACACCATGCAAGCGATAAATATGAGTCAGAAATAGTTTTGCCAAAGTCTTAGCCGATGGTATCCTCGAACATGGTACAAAGTGAACTTGCTTGGAGAATAAATCTGTAACAACCCATATAACTGTAAAACCTTGGCTATTTGGAAGGTCAACAATAAAGTCCATAGATATCTCCTTCCAAGGAGCCTCCGGCCGCGCTACGGATTGGAGAAGACCGTGAGGTTTGCCGGGAGGGCGTTTCGAAGCAGCACATGATGGGCAACTAGCGATATAAGATTCAATGTCCTTTTTAAGCGAGGGCCACCAGAACTGGCATTTAACCAAATGCATAGTCTTTACAAATCCGAAATGACCAGCCAATCTAGAATCATGTGCTCTCTGTAGGACAAATGGCCGAAGTGTTGCAGGTACATAAAGTTTGGAACCAATCCAAGGTAGACCATCCCTTACAGTACAATCAGCTGAGTGGGCGGAGTACCATTCATCGGTGAGAAGTTCAGTCTTAATTCTAGAGAGCAATTCAGGTGGGGTGTCGGTTTGCAGGACGGAATGACTCCTGGTAACCACCGGGTTAGCCATGCTATATAGGGGAAGAACCGGCTGAACCACCGAAAGTTTAGAAGTGTTATATTGAGGAAGTCTGGATAAGGCGTCAGCCATAAAGTTTTTCCCCCCGGGGATATATTTCAAAGTAAAGTTGAAATGATTGAAATACTGAGACCAGCGTACTTGCTTCGGAGATAGTTTACGAGAAGTTGTGAGGTACTCCAAATTCTTGTGATCAGTCCAGACCTCAAATGGGTGAGGGGCACCTTCCAGAAAATGTCGCCAAGACATAAGTGCCCAACGAACAGCAAACGCCTCCTTCTCCCAGATAGCCCATCTCCTCTCGGTATTGGACAACTTACGAGAGGTGTAAGTGCAGGGTTGTAGTAGACCTTGCTGGTTATATTGTAACAAGACAGCTCCCACAGCCACATCGCTAGCATCTGCTTGGATGACGAAAGGAGTATTAACATCTGGGTGTTTAAGCACAGGTTCAGCCGCAAATAAGCGCTTCAATTTCTCAAAAGCAGCCTGGCACTCCATGGTCCAGTTGAGGGGAGAATTTGGCCGAGGCTTGGCTTCTCCATTGGTCTTGAGGAGATTCGTGATAGGTAGAGTGATACTAGCAAAAGAAGGTATAAATTGGCGGTAAAAGTTAGCAAACCCTAAAAAACTTTGCAATTGTTTATGAGTCCAAGGAGGGGCCCACTCTGTAACAGCTTTGACTTTCCCGGGGTCCATTTCAATACCCTCCGCTGAGATACGATATCCCAGGTAGTCTGTTTTATGTTGATTAAATTCACACTTAGAAAGTTTAGCATAAAGTTCTGCTGCTCTTAGTTTATTCAAAACAGAACGGACCAGTTTCACGTGTTCCTCACGTGTTTCTGTGTATATGACGATATCATCAAGATAAACGATAACGCCCTTGTACAGGTGCTCATGCAATACTTCGTTGATTAGTTGCATAAAAACCAATGGCACCCCCTGTAGGCCAAAAGGTAACACTTTAAATTGAAAGCACCCTAAAGGACAGTTAAATGCAGTTTTCCATTCATCACCTTCCTTAATCCTTATCCTGTAATATGCCTCCCTGAGGTCAAGTTTAGTGAAGATTTTGCCCGTGGCCAAATGAGCCAACATGTCTTTCATGAGAGGTAAGGGGTAGACGTTGTGTTCGCATATGGTGTTCAGAAATCTGTAGTCCGTCACAAGACGAAGAGACCCATCTTTTTTTTCTCTAAACATCACAGGGGCTGCTACCCGTGGTCTAGCAGGTTCAATGAAACCTCTTCCCAAGTTCTTATCAATAAATTTGCGAAGTTCAACCATTTCACGAGGTGTCATAGAGTAAATACGTGGTTTGGGAAGTTGCACCCCAGGGAGGAAATCAATAGAACAGTCAGTGTCCCTGTGGGGGGGAAGAGTGTCAGAAGATTTCTCACTAAAAACGTCTTTCAGGTCCCAGTATTCCTTAGGAATTTTTTCCTCGCCCGGTATAACTTCCAATATAGGAGCAATTTGGCTTATGTTGACAGGTTCCTGGATAGGTAGGGGCTTATCCAGAGAATGTATGTCAGGGGCTTGCGGAACTAGGTCCGCTCCCGGATCAGGTGGCATAGGTGAAGGGATGCGAACCCAACCTTCTTTCCAGTCTATTAGTGGGTTCCATTTCCGTAGCCAATTTAAGCCCAATATGACAGGGTTATCAGCAATTGGGGCAACAATAAAGTTAATGAGTTCCAGATGGTGGTCACCAATCGACATCTGAATTGGTTCTGTTACAAACTGTGCTGGGTTACCACCCGCTACGGTACCATCCATTTGGCAAAAAGCTATGGGAACTTTTAGATTCTTTAAATGAAACCCCATATGCTGTACTAATTCTTGGCTAATAAGGCATCGTGAACAACCAGAATCTAAAAGTGCAAGGACTTTACAATTGCGGCCACTAGATGGAGCCAAAAGATGCAAAGGAACATTAAGAGGCCCTGAGAGGGGACTCACCCAATTCTCGTCATTCGAGTCCGAGTCCTTCTCCCAGTCGTCTAGCACCCTCTGCTGGTGACGATCGGTGGTGAGATCAAGGGGCTCAGCTCCGCGCATTGCTTGCTTCATACGCATGCTCAGGGTTTTCGCTCGTTTTTTCACTTCCGCGGATGGCTGCAGTCGGGGTGTTTCTTTCACTTTGCAATCATTTGCCCAATGGCCCTCCTTTCCACAATGGAAACAAGCATTTGATCGGGGAGAAGTCGGTTTCCCCTTTCTAAATCCCTTCTGGTAATCACGACCAAAACCGGGTGGAGGGGGGGAATTCTTCCTTTCTTTCCCTTTCGAACTCAGGCAGCGGATTGTTACGTAGGAGATCTATTTCAACATCAGCGGCTAAATCAAACCAATCTTCTAGGGTTTCGGGCGAATTTCTGTTTACACAACTTTGATATAAAGTGGGGTTTAGGCCTTCAGTGTATTCATCAATAAGGGCCTCAACGCTCCACCCCCTCATATAACATGCCAGCTGACGAAAACGTTGACTGTATTCTTCAACTGGTCTGTTCCCCTGGCGTAACGTTTTCATTTCAAGCCTTGCTTTTCTATGGAAGAGAGGGTCTTCGAACCGTCTTCTTAGAGCGGTCATAAATCTGTCGAAGTCTCTCATTAATGGTGAAGGCTCATTATGAAGGGAGACCACCCATTCTGCAGCCCTCCCCTCGAGAGCCAGAGTAATAATTCTTATCTTAGATTCATCACTTGGTAGATCAGAAGCAAATTCTTTTACGAAGTTGCTAACTTGCAGTAGAAAAAATCCCAGCTCTTTGGGTTCCCCCCCAAACTTAATTCCCAGGGGGGGGGAGTCTCTTTCTACGTGGTGCAGGACTTGGTTCTCTCTGTTGAACAGTTTCTAGGCCGCTTTTTCTTGAGGTTTCACTGCGTGGGGGTGGCTGCTCTTTCTCCTTCGCCTGGGGGGGGGTGGTTTCTGCCCAGAGTCCTTCTGTTCCCACTCTGAGGGGCTAGGGTCCCCCCCCCACTTCTGTTCTCTTAAACTCTGTATATCATCAGCTTGGCGGAGTAATGATCTAGCGGCCTCTCTTAAATGGTTCTCTTCCTCCCAGTGATCCCACACGGAGGGGGAGTGAGCCCGTCTGCGTCGGGTGGTGGTTACCCCAGGGGCAATTTCTTTAAGGGCGACTTCCTTCAACCCCACTCCCTCGGACCAGCGATGGCGAACTGATGTATCTTCGGGCTTCGAGTCCAGAGTAACATCAGCCAATAATTCCATTACTGACCTTGTGTCTTCTGTCAGGCACGTCTGGTCGAGTGATGTTGCCCCCAGCAGCTGTTCGTTCTTTGGCTCCGACATTTGTCCTCGGTTTTATTGTTTTATGAGACTTACTGCTGAAATTGTTAATTCAGAGATAAGTGTGAAGTGACTTCTGGCTTTATGTCATGATTGCTATTACCTCCATTCAAGAAAGAACACACTTAAGCATATTCAAGATGATTAAGGTTACTTTTACTGAATAAGGAAAAGACAGCATCAAAGGTTAAGCCAGAAGTGGCTACTTTAGGCGCGAAGCATACATATCAAAGCATAAGCCAAACCCCAATCACCCATGACCCCCACCCCAATGTCCAATACAGTGTCTTCTTCGTTGTCAGATGGGTAACACGTTCAGAGCTGTCATCAGAATGGAATGTGATACCGTTATGCTTAGAGATATCACCTCCTAGCCCCATTCTCCTCCAGCACGCTTAAGAACAACATCCCCCCACCCTCCCCGTTTCTATGGCAGCCAAGCATGCAGGAAAGCGAAGGCTGACAGCAGGCCACACCTACAGAAGAGGTTCTAAAAGTGCTTGAAAGCTACCACTACTGATAGGGAGGGTCACAACCTCACTGCAAGCCTCGTAGCAGGAGGCTCTTTATTTCGTCAACTAAGGAAGGTCAACCTAGGAAGGATCAGAGCGTCTTATGCAAAGACAGAAGAGGAAGAGAGAAAGTTTCAAGGAAGAAATCAGGAAAACTTCTGTCTACTCTTTCACTTCTTGTCAGCCTTCGCTAGTTCTGCTTAGCTGCCATGGCAACGGGGAGGGTGGGGCGCTGGGGTGCAATTGTTCTGCTGGTGGATGATGTTGACGGCTGGTGTTATCTCTTGGCTAACGGTCCCGCATTCCATGCTCGCGATGACCTGCCCACCTGATGGTGGAGAAGAAAGTATATTGGACAATGCTAAGGGGGGGGTGAGGGATTGGGATGGGCTTAAGCTTAATACTCTATGTTCGCGCCTAAACTATTCACTCTCTGCTTTACTTGGTCTGTTCACTGTCGTTACTTAGTAAAAGTAGCCTTATTCATTTCAAACAATGTTTAAGCGTGGTCTTTCTTAGGTATTCGAAGAAACAGGCCTGACATTAAGCAGAGAGTCATAAATAAACCACACCTGATGTCGGACCCTGCAAAAGAGGAGCTTCCGTTGGTGGAGGTTCTGCCTGAAACTGATATGGGAGCAGAGGCATCACACCTTCCTGTTCAAACTGAAGATACGAGGTCAGTGTTGGATTGTTTAGCCGGCCTAGATCTAAATCTGCCAGCCGAAGATTCAGCCAAACCTAAACGTTGGTCTGAAGGGGTAGGAATGACTGGAGGACTAGGCCCTGGAATTAACGTCACCCGGCGTCGCCCTTCCCCCAAGACAGTCATTCCGGAGCTTTTAAGAGAAGAAAGGGAGTTAAAAGAAATGGCCCAAGAATTGCTCCGCCAGGCAGACGAGAAGCGGGAGGCCCTGGATAAACTCTGGGGGAGGGAGCAGGAACGCAAACAGCTAAAAGAAACGCATTCAGCAGCTGCCAAGGAAAGCAGAAGCTCAACACCCTCCCCCCTTCCCCGAGCCAGCAGGGAATTGCGGAGAGAAGCCCGACCCACCTCCCCACGTCGGCTTGCAAAACTCCCCCCCCTGGGTGTTAAATACGACGGTAGTGCCGACAAACTGGCATTCTTTCTAATTCACGTCGATAATTTCGTGCAGTTTTACGCAAGTGATTTAGAAGATGAAATCAAAATTAGAATTGTCTCTATGGCTCTGGAAGATAAAGCTTCCCAATGGCTGGTTTCCTTGCATAATTGCCGCTCACCCGTGCTGCGGGACTTCGATCGTTTTATGAATGCTCTTAGAAGGCGTTTTGAAGACCCCCGGGTTGAAAGGAAAGCCAAAATGAGAATGAAAAACTTGCATCAGGGGGATATGTCGGTCCAGGAATATACGCAGATTTTTCAAGAATTATCCGTATTTATGACCGGTTATAGTGACCAGGCTTTGATGGATTTATATACTGAGGGGCTTAATAAGGACATTTATCAACCCTGCGTGAACAGGTTCCGTCCCGAAACCTTAGATGACTGGATAGCCCTCGCTGGTGATGTTGAACTGGATCAAGCCCACTTACAAGATCCAGTACGTCTTGATAAAAAACCACCAAGGGAAAGCCTCAAGCCTCGGTCCCCAGAAAAAGATTCCCACATGCAGAGGGGGGGGGGGGGGTGGAAATCATCTCAACCTCGTATTGGGAAGTGTTATCGTTGTGGAAAGGAGGGGCATTGGGCAGACAAATGCAGATCAAGGCAACCTCCACGCCCACATTCCTCTTCGGAGAGAAAAGAAAGGCCTCCAAAACCTCCGAACGTGCGCAGTAGACCGGCAATGAGCGGGGTGGAGCCTCTGAACCTCTCCACTGACCAGCCCAGCACCCACCCTGATGACTGGGAGGCGTCTTCGAATTCTTCTGACGACAATTTGGTGAGTCACCGTTCCGGGCCCCTTTATATTAATTTAAAGCTTTTGGCTCCATCTACTGGACGTACTTGCGATGTGCAAGCCCTTATTGATTCTGGGTGCTCAAAATGCCTCATAAGCCAAGACCTGGTCTCTTCCATGGGTTTTCACTTAAAAACCCTGAAAACTCCCATAGCCTTTTGCCAAATGGATGGTTCTGTAGCAGGGGGAACCCCGGCATCTTTTATCACTGAACCAATTCATGTCTCTATTGGCACAGCTCATACTGAGACCATCAATTTTATCGTGACTGCCATCTCTGAAAATGCTGTCATTTTGGGGGTCAATTGGCTTCGTAAATCACTTGCGTAAAACTGCACGAAATTATCGACGTGAATTAGAAAGAATGCCAGTTTGTCGACACTTCTTCTCTGTCCCTATTTGTGCGTCCCAACAGTGCGATGAACAGGCGGTCACTTTCCTGAAGTCCAGAGAGCTCTCGTTCCAAAGCGAGATACTTATAAGACAAACGGGAACTCCAACTTCATTCCAAGCACCAGCCGTTTATCAAATTAGCTCCTGTTTAGGGCTGATATCTGGAGACCTGACAGAAAAGAAAATCTCAGGCTGGCCCTCCTCTTAACATGAGGCATGTTCAAAAGTCCTGATGGCTTCCTTGGTATTCCAAGGAGACAGGCAGCAACTAGAGTTAAGGGACCTCAACCTAGAGTGGCCCCAAACTCCGTAGCTCTGGGTGAACCTTCCCCAGCAGACTCTGGAGACAAGAGGCCATGTTGAAGGACCACAGAATTCAGTTCCCTGGTGTTGAACTATCTTCCTCAAGCCTCACTTTCTGGATGTGTCCTGACAGGAAAGACCAACAACCACAACTGAACAGAACCCCCAGGGGTGTATCTGTAACTTTTTGCTAAGGTGCTTTTCTCCAGCCTCTCCTCTCCATGCGGAGCCCAGGAGAAGCTCAGGATCCCCAAGGGACCAATTGCCTCTCCTTAGAATTATGACCATCCGAGACTTTGCTATGCTATTTTGGCTGCCTTTGATGTAAACATCAGACGGAAGCCACACGGAAGAGATCTTGCATCAGGAAAGGATAAACGCCTTAGGTCACTTTCTGTGTGGCTCAAGTTTTCAGACAGACAAGAGGTTTCTCTTCCAGGGGAAGCTTGGATTGTCTCTGTCTGGATCAGGAAAGCCACCAACGTTTCCTTCTTGGGAGAATGCTTTGAATTCCTCTAACTCATCTTGTTCTTTTTGATAAGAACTGAATCAGCCCTCAGAATGATGGACCTCCTGCTTCTGATGCTGATGATTCTGGTGTCCCATCCGGTCTCTGGGAAGCTTAGAACGAAATGCCCGCTGAGTTTGGAGCATCAGGATGGAAAGAATCCATGGAGCTACTACAGCTCAGGAGACCATCTCATTACTATGATCAACACTGCAACAGAAATATCTCATACAACGTTTCCTTTCAAGAGTCCTCCTTCTGATCCATCTTATTCGTAAGTCATTCAGAGGGATTGAGTTGCATTCCCTCCATTTGCAATGTTAACACTCTCTTTTTCTTTTTATTTCACTTAATTCTATATTACAGGACATGTTTAATTTCCTGAATGATTTTGATTCCCATCATAGTTTTCCTCTTTTGTCTTATTTTGTGGAAGACACAAACCAAAAAAAGGGGCCAGAAAAAACCTGAAGGAAGTTGACATCTTTTTCCTCTCTCAGTAGAATCCTGGCTCCATCACTTAATTGATCTTTGGTTGTAGATCAATGTTGGCTTAAGACTCTGCAAACAAAGAGGATTGATTTAAAAGAAAGACATTGATGTTCCTTTTGTTGTTCCTTTCGAGTGCGCTTCAAGCTGTTGACGATCATCTTTAAATCGCTCCACGGCTCGGGGCCAACTATATACGAGACCGCCTTCTGCCCCATACATCCCTTCGTCCGATCCGCTTCCACAGAGAGGGTCTTCTCCGGGTACCGTCGGCCGGGCAATGCCGGTTGGTGATGCCCAGGGGAAGGGCCTTCTCTGTGGCAGGCCCGGCCCTCTGGAACGACCTACCCCCCAACCTACGCACCACCTCGGACCTCTGCCTCTTCCGCCAGCGTCTTAAGATGTATTTATTCCAACAAGCCGGCCTAGCATAGCCCCCCGTTTCTGACTTTTATCTATAAATTTTAATTCTCAGGGTTTTAAATGGGTTTTTAGCATGGGACTTAATTTAATTGTTTTTAATAATGTATTTTGTCATTTTGTTATGGTTTTTTAATAATGCCTGTGCACCGCCCTGGGTCCTAACAAGGAGAAGGGTGGGGTATAAATTTGAAAAAAATAAAATTAAAAAATAAAACAATACTAACATAAACTTTTTTTTTACAGTAAGCTTTCTTTTGGTTATTCAGAAACCCTACGCTTCATTTTTGCTATTCAAGTGATCAATAAGAATGCCCAGATCCTGCATAATCTCACACTTGGCTACAACATCCATGACAATTCTTTTAGTACTTTACGCACTTCCGATGCCTTGCTGGACATTCTCTCCACTGGAGAAGCCAATGTCCCCAACTACGGCTGTGGAAGAAAGGAGAACCTTCTGGCTCTTCTTGATGGAGCTAGCAGGGACATCTCCATCCAGGTGTCAACTTTAATAGGCATCTACAAAGTCCCACAGGTTTGTGTGTGTGTGCTCCTTTATCTGAGTGGGATGGTGTTGGATGAGCAATAGATCCAATCATGTCTTTTCTATGGAAGTCGAACTGCTTTCCTCCATATTAGAGAATACGTCAATTATGTTCTATGTTCATGTTCAAATTCATCATAAATATCCTGAAGGCCAATAAAGTCCCCGGAGAAGACTTTCCAATGGACATTCAGATATTAAATAATATTCCTACTAATGGGGCCCTTTATATGTATTTCATATATCTATATATTTATATACTTATATACCTATACAGTAATCCCTCGTTGTTCGCGGCAATCGGGACCGCACCCGTCCGCGAAAACCGGAAATCCGCGAAGTGGGTTTCTATAGGAAACTTGAATTGGTGGACATGTTTAAAGCAACCACTAGGGGGCGCTTGCCTCCTACCAATGCAATTTTTTTATTTTTATTTTTTACAAATCCGCGGAGGACTGAAGCCGCGGAAAACGAAGCCGCGAATAACGAGGGATTACTGTATATCTATATAAAAGTGAAATGCACGCACGTGACTTTATGAAATCTCCAGAACCATAAAGCCTACAAACTTGAAATTTGGCACATATGTTCCTCTTGGCTTTAGGTGCTTATTATGAAAAGATTTTTTCATAATGCCCATCAGATCATTAGTATTTCTTATATTATTATTAACACCCTCTGATGCTAAGGAGTTAGACATTCTACTCCCCCTCCCAACCTGAAAATAACTCTGTTCCAATGCCACTTGGACATGGCCAGAACATGACTCATATAACTTGCAGGTTGGGAGTTTGGCCTCTGTGGGGCCAGCCTGAGGGAGAGATGGAGATAAGATAAAAGAGGCCTGTGTGGGGCAAGCCTGAGGGACAGAAGGAAATAAGATAGGAGAGGCCTCTGTGGGGCAAGCCTAAGGGAGAGAAGGGCATAGGAGAGAATCAATGGGGCCAGCCTGAGGGAGAGAAGGGGGACAGGAGAGGAGAGACTTCTGTGGGCCAAATCTGAGGGAGAGAAGGGGAGAGGAGGGGATCATTGGGGCCAGCGTGAGGAGAAAAGGGGAGGGGAGGCCAATCGTAACTACTCATTCATTTTCAAGCTGTAAGTGTTGATTTATCAAGCTCGATCAGATAGTTTCGTAGTGGAGCACAGGTATTCAGCTAGTATATAATATCTTTCATATCTAGTGGGGTTGAAGTTGGCAACAAGTAGTGCTTCTGTGGGTATGTGTTTTGTGTGTATATGCAAAATGAAATAAAAAGGACTCCAGCAATTACAGGTTAGACCAGTGCAGCGTTTCTCAAATAGTGGGGCGCGCCCCCCTAGGGGGGCGCGAGGCTCTGTAAGGGGGGGCGCGGAGCCGCACACCCGGAAAGACCGATACCACCGTTGCATTCTCCGCATGGCCCGAGCGCCTGTTCCTTAGCAGCTCCCAGCGCGCCGCCCGGCTTAGCAGCTCCCAGCGCGCCGCCCGGCTTAGCAGCTCCCAGCGCGCCGCCCGGCTCAGCAGCTCCCAGCGCGCCGCCCGACTTGCCCGCTCACGGCTCTTGCCCGCTGCCCGCCTGGACGCGGCCAGTCGAAAGCCGGGAGGGAGGCGACCCCCTTCCACGGCGTGGAAAAGCGGCCTCCCTCCCGGCTTTCGACTGGCTGCGTTGGGAGCACTGGGAGCTGCTGAGACCATCGCAGTAAGGAACAGGCGCTCGGGCCATGCAGAGAAGGCAACGGCGGCACCAAGGAGAATAAATATCCTTGGCTCGGAAGGAGGCGAGGGAAAGAAGGGAGGGGGCAGCCCCGGGGCTGGGGGGGGCGCTTTCCGGGGCTGGGGGGGCGCTTTCCGGGGTTGGGGGGGCGCAAAATGTTTTCTTCTTCCTAGGGGGGGCCTGACAGAAAATAACTGAGAACCACTGGACCAGTGGTGGGCAAACTCATTAGTCAACAGAGCCAAATATCAACAATACAACGATTGAAATTTCTTTTGAGAGCCAGAGGAAGGTGGGCCTGTTTTGTGGGAGTGGCTCAGCGGTCATGTGACTGGGTGGGCGTGGCCAACTTGGAAAATGTGGTGAAACTCACTTAACGACGGTCTTGCTTAGCAACCAAAATTTTGGGCTCAATTGTGGTCATAAGTTCTTTCTTTCTTTCTTTCTTTCTTTCTTTCTTTCTTTCTTTCTTTCTTTCTTTCTTTCTTTCTTTCTTTCTTTCTTTCTCTCTCTCTCTCTCTCCCACTTTTTTCTTTTTTATTTCTTTCTCTTTCTCTCTTTTTTTCTGTCTCTCTGTCTCTCTCTCCTCCCTCTCCCCTTCTCTGTTACTGTATGTGTGTTTGTCTGTCTGTCTCTCCCTCCTCCCCTCTCTCTGTCTCTCCCTGTCTCTGTGTGTGTGTCTGTCAGTCTCTCTCTGATTCCCTCCCTCCCTCTCTGTCTCTGTCTCTGTCTGTCTGTCTGTCTCTCCCTCCCTCCCTCTCTCTCTCTCTCTCTCTCTGTCTCCCTCCCGCCTTCTCTCTGTCTCTCTCTCTGTCTCTCAGTCTCTCTCTCTGGTTCCCTCCCTCCCTCTCTCTCTCTGTCTGTGACCCTCTCCCCTCCCTTCCTCTCTCTCTGTCACTGTGTGTGTATGTGTGTGTCTATCTGTCTCTCACTCACTCAATCACTCTGTGTGTGTGTCTCTCTCTGTGTGTGTCTCTGTCTGTCTGTCCCTCCCTCCCTTCCTACCTCCCTCCCTCCCCCTGTCTGTCTCTCTCTTTGTACAGTATCTGTCAGTGTCTCTCTGATTCCCTCCCTCTCTCTGTGTGTGTGTGCCTCTCTCTGTCTGACTATCACTGTCTCTGTCCAATATATCACATGGAGGAGCAGCGAGGGAGGCTCTGTGCTGCCAGCGAGGCCATCCGCAGGGGGCAGGGTCCCCCTCACGTTCCTCATCTTCCCAGATGGCGTCCGGAGTCATCAGCAGCCACACAGAGACTTGCCCTCCTCTATGCCATGGAAAAGATAGGCGTGCGCACATCTCATGCAATTACAGCAGAAAAAACAAGGAATGCCAAAGAAAAGATGTTAGGATTCACCATATGTGGAAAATGGAGGTAGAAATGGATGGAGACAAGTAGCCTCTGGTCTTCACTGAGGTAAATATGAAACTGACAGACAGACAGACAAATGGCTATCCAACATCTTCTTGAAGACTTCCAGTGTTGGGGCATTCACAACTTCTGGAGGCAAGCTGTTCCACTGATTAATTGTTCTAACTGTCAGGAAATTTCTTCTTAGTTCTAGCTTCTCTCCTTGATTAGTTTCCACCCATTGCTTCTTGTTCTGCCCTCAGGTGCTTTGGATAATAGTTTGACTCCCTCTTCTTTGGGGCAACCCCTGAGATATTGGAAGACTGCTATCACATCTCTCTTACTTCTTCTTTTCATTAAAGTAGACATACCCAGTTCCTGCAACCGTTCTTCATATGTTTTAGCCTCCAATCCCCTAATCATCTTTGTTGCTCTTCTCTGCACTCTTTCCGGAGTCTCCACATTTTTTCTACGTCGTGGTGACCAAAACTGAATTCAATATTCCAAGTGTGGCCTTACCAAGGCATTATAAAGTGGTAAAGTGGTAAATATCACATCACATGATCTTGATTCTATCCCTCTGTTGATGCAGCCTAGAACTGTGTTGACCTTTTTGGCAGCTGCTGCACACTGCTGGCTCCTTTTTAAATGGTTGTCCACTAGGACTCCAAGATTCCTTTCACAGTTACTACTATTGAGCAAGGTACCACCTATACTATACCTGTGCATTTTGTTTTTCTTGCCTAAATGTAGAACCTTACTTTTTTCACAATTGAATTTCATTTTGTTAGATAGCATCCAATGTTCAAGTTTGTCAAGCTTGTATCTTAAGCCTATCTTCTGGAGTGTTGGCTATTCCTGCCAGCTTGATGTCATCTGCAAATTTGATGAGTTCCCCATCTATCCCCTCGTCCAAATCATTGATGAAGATGTTGATGAGTACTGGGCCTAAAACAGAGCCTTGGGGGACTCCACTGCATAATTCCCTCCATGTAGATGCACTTGCAGTGAGGATTACACGTTGAGTGTGGTTGGTCAGTCACCATTTAGTGGTGATGCTGTCCAACCCACATTTTTCTACTTTATCTAGTAATAGGTTATGGTCTCCCCTTCACGGATTACTGCCTTTTCATGGCGAAGAGGTTTGTGTAGCTCAATGAAGCTATGATCTATGCCATGCAGGGCAACCCAAGATGAACAGGTCATATCAGAGAGCTGTGACAAAATGTGATCCACTGAACAAGGAAATGGCAATCCACTCCAGTATCTTTGCCATGAAAAACCCATGGACAGTGTTGTCCATGGCATGATGGGTTGGACATGGCTTTACAACTAACAACAATAAAGTTATGGTCTCCTTTATCAAACGCCTTACTGAAGTCCAAGTAAATTATATCAACAGCATTCCTCTGGTCCACTAATTTTGCCACTTTGTCAAAGAATGCAATAAGATTAGTCTGGCATTATCTGTTTTTGACAAACCCATATTGGCTTTTGGTTATTACTTTGTTTGCTTCTAGGTGTTCGCTGATTCATTTCTTGAGTATCTTTTCCAGAATCTTCCCTGGTAGGGAAGGCTGATAGGTCTGTAGTTTCCTGGGTCTGTTATTTTTCCCCTTTTTTGAAGATGGGAACCACATCACCTCTTTTCCAGTCCTCTGGCAGTTTCCTGGTGCTCCAAGATCTCTGAAAGATATAGTTCAGCATTCTGAGATCTATTCTGCCAGTTCCTTCAGAACACCGGGGCGTAATTCATCTGGGCCTGGTGAAGGATTGAGCCTTTCTAGCCGGGGAGGGAAGGGGGGATATTTAAACCATTCTCTCTAGATATTAATGACTTTTTTTTTAAATTAAATTTATACCCCGCCCTTCTCCTTGTTAGGACCCAGGGCGGCACACAGGCATTATTTAAAAACACAAAATACAATAAATATCAATTAAAATGTATTAAATTAATAAACCCATGCTAAAACCCAATATTAAAACCCTTACCAAATTATAAATTTTTGTTTAAAAAATCAAAAACAGGGGGCTATCCTAGGCCGGCTTGTTGAAATAAATACGTCTTAAGACATTGGCGGAAGAGGCGGAGGTCTGAGATAGTATGAAGGTCGGGGGGTAGATCGTTCCAGAGGGCCGGGCCCGCCACAGAGAAGGCCCTTCCCCTGGGTGTCGCCAACCGGCATTGCCCCGCCGACGGCACCCGAAGAAGACCCTCTCTGTGGGAGCGGATCGGACGAAGGGATGTATGGGGCAGGAGGCGGTCTCGTATATAGCTAGGCCCCGAGCCATGGAGCGATTTAAAGATGGTCATCAATACCTTGAAGCGCACTCGAAAGGTCACAGGCAGCCAGTGCAGCTCGCGCAGGAGAGGTGTTACGCGGGTTTGCCTTGAGGCACCCATAATCACCCGCGCGGCCGCATTCTGTACTAACTGTAGCTTTCGAGTGCACCTCAAGGGGAGCCCCATGTAGAGAGCGTTACAGTAATCCAGCCGGGACGTCACAAGCGCTTGAGTGACTGTGCGAAGGGCTCCCCGGTCCAGTAAGGGGCGCAACTGGTGTATCAGGCGTACCTGATAGAACGCCCCCCTGGCCACGGCCGCCACATGGTCCTCCATGGACAGCCGGGAATCCAGGAGGATGCCCAAGTTGCGCGCCCTCTCCACGGGGGCCAGTTGTTCGCCCCCAATAGCCAGTGTTGGACTTATCTGGCTGAACCGGGGTGCCGGAAACCACAGCCACTCGGTCTTGGACGGGTTGAGCCTGAGTTTGTTACTACCCATCCAGATCTGTACGGCCTCCAGACACCGGGACAGCACCTCGAGGGCATCGTTGGGGTGGTTTCGGGTGGATATGTACAACTGAGTGTCATCAGCGTACAGATGGTATTCCACCCCAAAACCACGGATGATCTCGCCCAGCGGCTTCATGTAGGTGTTGAACAGGAGTGGCGAGAGGACCGACCCCTGAGGAACCCCACATGTGAGGGGCCTTGGGGACGACCTCTGCCCTCCTGCCAACACCCATTGCGACCGACCAGAGAGGTAGGACGAGAACCACTGTAAAACGGTGCCTCTCAGCCCCAACCCCCCCAATCGGTGCAATAAGATACCATGGTCGATGGTATCAAAAGCCGCTGAGAGATCTAATAGGACAAGGATAGAGGAACAACTTCTATCCCGTGCCCTCCAGAGATCATCCACCAACGCGACCAATGCCGTCTCAGTGCTGTGACCGGGCCGGAAGCCGGACTGGCGCGGGTCTAGATAATCAACTTCCTCCAGATGTCAGGGAAACTGTTGAGCCACCACACTCTCGACAACCTTCACTAAAAAGTGAAGGTTGGAGACGGGACGATAGTTCTCTAATAAAGCTGGGTCCAGGGCTGGCTTCTTGAGGAGGGGCCTCACCACCGCCTCTTTCAAGACGGTAGGCAAGGACCCCTCACTCAGAGATGAATTCACAATACCCTGGAGCCAGCCTCGTGTCACCTCCCAGGATGCCAGTACAAGCCAGGAGGGGCACGGGTCCAATAAACATGTGGTGGCTCTAAGGTTCCTCCGCAACCTGTCCATATCCTCGGTAGTAACAAATTCGAACTCCTCCCAAGGTGTTATCTCAAGACCAGCACCGGGCACCTCGACCGGACCACTAGTGGAGGGCAGCTCGTTCCGAATCTGAGTGATTTTGTCCTGCAGGAAAACTCCAAATTCCTCTGCTCGACCCTGCAGAGGGGCTTCCCACGGCCTCAAATGCAAGAGGGAGCGGGTCACCCCAAACAGGGCGGCAGGGCGGTTTTCCGCGGATGCGATAAGGGTGGCACAATACTCACGTTTGGCCACTCTTAGCGCCACTAAGTCCTAATATGGTCTCTCACTAGTGTTCGGTCAGATTCGGATCGAGAAATCTCCACCTACTCTCTAGGCGTCTCTTGCGGCGTTTCATCTCCCGAAGCTCCTCGGTAAACCAAGGAGCCTGGGTGACTCGACGCCGCATGAGAGGCCGCAAGGGCGCAACTCAGTCCAAGGCCCCCGTGGCCACACTATACCATGCGGCCACTAGATCCTCAGTCGAGCCGTGGGACAGGGACACAGGTACTGGCCCAAGCTCCCTCTGGAACCTTTCTGGGTCCATCAGGCGCCTGGGGCGGAACCAACTCGATGTCTCCGGTTCCGCCTCCCCGCGGTGGGGTGTGACGGTTGGAAAGTCTATCCGAAGGAGAGAGTGATCTGTCCATGACAAGGGTAAGATGGCTAAATCCCCTGTTCCAAGATCACTAATCCAGTGTCCAGAGTCAAAAATCAGATGCAGCGTGCCCGGAGTAATGAAGGACCCTGAAGAACATAAGTTTAATGTGCTAAATACGAAACGGTACATTGGTTTATTCTGATAATTTATTTTTATCATACTATAAATTGCATTCTGTAGGCTGTTAAAAATCTTTGCTCCCATTGATAATGATTCAATGATTATTGATAAATCAAAGTCAAAATTTATGGTAAACATCATAGTCATAGATTTCTACTGGATTGTGAGCCAACAGAGCCACTAACACCTGTCCTTACCTGGGGTAATTTTCACTGAGACTGGATATTGCTTCCCACATCATCAAAGGAGCCACGGAGAGATAAGGCACAAGGAAATTTAGTGTTTAAAAAACACATATCCATTCAGCTTTCTTTCCATTTATTAAAGTATATAATGCCAAACTTACCCTAACGCCTAAGCCCTTATATCAAATTGACGTTTAAGGTTTAATATACAACACTACTGGAACAAATCCAATGACCACATTTCAGAATTATCTTAAGGATGAATAAAAGGACTTCAGGTATTGCCCTCAGAGCTGAATTGGAAATTTATGCAATTTATCCTTTGTCTAAAATAAGTGTATATAGTTATTAGTGTACAATTAAAACTGTGGAACCTGCCAGACTCGCAATATTCTCTGTGCTAGAACTGTAATATTTCAGTTAAAGGCATCTAAGATTGTATAATTGACAAATTTTATTGGGAGGTGTGTTCTCCCTTTGTCTTGTACAACTGGGGAATACTTCTATTATTGGAATGCCAATTGTCTAAGAAAGAGAGAGATGAGTATCTGCATATAATACAGCCCATTGTGTGAGCAAAACAGTTCAGTTGAGATATCGATATGTGGGTCTGATTGTAGTAAATTGTGGGGATGATAAAGAAATAATTTAGATTCTTTCTTATTCTTTCTTAGTTTATTCTTGCATTCTGTTTTATAAACAGACTTATTAAAGGTCTGTGTTCTACATTATGCATTTGATATGACTTAATAGCTAGTCAACAATGAATTATTCTAATATGTTCATGAGAACAAATAAGGAGTTATTAAAAACTAATATTTGGGACTTAATCTGCCCCCAAATATAACAGCATTTTTCATTGCTTTTTCAGATCAGTGTTGAACCCGTTTCAGAGACTCTGAGTGATAAAAGCAAATTCCCCTTTTTCCATCCGATGCTCCCCACACAAAAGTTCCAGTACCCAGCCATTGTCCAGCTGCTCCTCCACTTCAGATGGACCTTCATTGGCCTCTTTGCTTCAGGCACAGAGGAGGGAGCACATTTCATGAAGGCTTTCACTCCTATGCTTGTCCAGAATGGAATTTGTGTTGTTATATCACAACAATTCTCAACAACTGGTCATACAGCAGCCCTCAGGGAGGCCCTCTCTAAATGGAGACAAGTCAACGTCTTTGTTCAGTTCATAGAATATGATTCTCTTTGGGCCACGATTCTTCCTTTCCATTTAGCAATCAGGCGTTTGCCAAGACCCATTGAAGGGAAAGTCTGGATCTTGACAGTCATGGGCCATTTCACAATTAGAAGGCACAAACTTCTCAAATATGTCCACAGTTTTTGGGCCTTTGGTTTGCAGAAGAAATCTAAGCAAATATATAATTCATTTGAACCCAGTTTATTTTTGGAACCCCAAGTAGAAGATCATTATTTCCACTGTTCTCTTTCAAAGAATGTCCTTTCTGTCAAAGGCCGCAGAAGATGCACCCAGAAAGCCCCACTGGACACCCAGTGGAAGAGGAACAGGTTGCAGATCACAAATTACCCCCATCTCTACAGTATCATTCAGACTCTAGCCCAGGCCTTGAATGCTGCCTATTCCTCCAGAAGGAGGAGAAGGAAGGAGGGAGAAGAAAGATTAGAGGATTGGAGGCTGCAGCCTTGGCAGGTAAATAGTGCTGATAAGGATCCATCAAAGTTAGATATTTTTAGACAGTATCCAAAGGAGATGTGGAGAATCCCCTGATTCTCTTTGTACCATAAAAGGAAAAGAGTTTGGCCAATTTAATCATTCATGGCCTAATATTCCAAAGATCACTCAGAGGGTAATGTTCTTAAGAGAAGGCATCATGACATTATTTTGATATTAAAAACTGCTAATTTTAAAAAAGGTGGGTGCATTTTAAATTAATTTTTATCTTTATGGGTTTATGATTAGATTGTTTCGATTTCTTGCCCTCATAAATCTGAAGGAGTCTTTGAGGCTATCTAATCCAACCCCTCCTCTCTGCAGGAATCCCAATCAATTCACTGGCTCAGCTCTAAAACAGCTGTTTTCCTCTCATTCACCCAGAATCTCCTCTTGAAACTGAATTCATGTTTCCATGCCTGACACAGTGAGCCCATCTTAAGCTTCTGTCTGCAATCTTTCAGTGATAGGAAGAGGGCTAGGAGACATTATGTTAGTTAGAAAAGGGGCTCCCAGATTCCTCCTGATCTTCAGTTCTTCTCCTTGTAATTATACAATTATTCATCTACTAAATTAGTTGCTACCACCAATTTATCATAATCAGTGACCAGTATATAGACCTACACACGGTAGAGTTCTCATCCATCTGCTCTTATATGAGATACTTTAGTCTGTGAACTCCAAATTGCTAAATATATTTTTCAGATATTTTTCTTTAATGTATGCACCTTTCACTATTGAGAAATTACATTTTTTTCTGGAAGCTGGGAATGTTTTACTTATCATTTTATTTTATTTGTAAAAAAGTTCAAAAATAAACCCCAAAATGTTTTTTTTTAAAAACAAAGCACAACAAAAGATATTAAAAACAAGATAATAAAAAGGTGCATTGAAAAAGGAATAAGTCATTTTTTAATGCACATTTTTCTTTTTAATGTCTTGTTGAAGGCTGCGAGTTTTTTAAAAGTTAGCTTAGTTAGCTTTATCTAAGAACTGGAATAAGTCATGCATCAAAATATCATGATTTATCAATTCAATCTGCCTGAATTAATGAATATATTGAAGAATAAATGATAAAAGATTAACTTTTTTATGAAAAACTGAACATTATTTGAGTACAATTTTTATAGTCTTTTCCCACTTAATTATCACATCTACTAACCCTCAATTAACTTGGTTTCTGATCATGATTTCATGAAGATGTTTGTTAATACTTTGATGAAATCCTGTTATATCAAAAGTATTCCCACAATCTATTAACAAAGTCTAATGATATATGGAAATGACCTTGGGGATGGAGGAATACATGCTGATTAGAAATAATCAGATTTTAAAAAAGAGACTTGACAGCCACTTGTCTGAAGTAGTATAGGGTCTCCTCCTTGAGCCGGGGGCTGGACTAGAAGACCACCAGAGCCCCTTCCAAATCTATTATTCTGTATTCTGTAGATGGGAGGGAGGAGAGCCTTCAGCTGCGTAACAGGTAGGAAAAGAAATTCAGAAAGAATCCTGCCTAACTTTTCAGGCTGCAGAAATAACGTGTGTGGTGTGTTGAGGGGGGGATTTGTACTTTTAGACTTCAAGGTTCAGTTATTGTAGCCTTACAATAAATTAGAATTAACTCCTCTGGTCAAGTTTCCTGCCTGTTTACCTGGGAGAAGATTAACCTGGGAACTTACTTCTAGACAAATATATTATTATTAATAATCACCCTGTTGTTTTCAAGGAGTTCACAAATAATCTCATTATTGGATTGTTCATTCAATTGTGGGGTGACTGCTCTACAATATTCTATATAATTGTCAAATTTTGTCAATGTTATTTTATCAATATGTGATTAACATAAGGTGACCAGATTTTCAAACTCACAAAGCAGGACACCATCGATGGGGGGGGGGGGGGGGGGGGCAGCGGCCTTTCCCAGCTCTGCAGCCTCGCCACCCACTTCCCTCGCTGGCGCCCGGGACGACCAGGCGAGGAGGCGGTGGCAGTGGGGCTTCCGTCCGGCTGCTCTCAGTGCATCGCAGCACGGCGCAAAGAAGTTCAGGGCTGTGCGGGCTCCGGCAGGCTGTCCTCCTCTTCCGGCGCCTGCTGCCTGCCTGGGCCTGGCTCCTCCCTCGCTGGCCCTCCCCTTCCACCTGCCCGCCAGCCTGCCGCTTCCTGCCCCCGCCCCGCACCTCTGAGTGCATGCAGAGCGCCCGCCGTCCGCCCGGCCCCCGCCGCCCAAAAACGGGATATTTTTAAGAGGCTGCGGGACGCAGGGCAGATGCTTGAAATGCGGGTCTGTCCCGCCAAAAGCGGGACATCTGGTCACCTTAGATTAACATATTTTGCTAAATCTTTGTGGGTTTTTTTCTTTTTGAAGATAATGGTAACTCTTGTTCTCCCAACTAAGAATATTAGCAGGTCAAATAAATATTTTAAACATTCAAACGTGAAAGGACCACATTAGATAAGAAACCAAAATTCTGGCTTTTAACATTCCTGGAGTTTCCATTTTAGTTTCATCTTTTTCTGGCAAAGAATGAGTTTTGCAATCTTTCTGCGAGGAAACTATACTTGGACCAAAAGGGAGACATAGCAGCAGATTTGAACATCAGGATCTGGAGGGTTCTCCCCAACTTGGATCACATCTATCAGCATCCAGGGAGTTTTGAAAGAGGAAGACTTAATGTCAAGCCAGATGTTCTTTCAGAGCTAAAGTTGCACAACGAAGTGTGTGAAATATTGGTGATTTTCTCTGTTTTCCAAAGCTTTAGGAACCATTTTCACTGGACTGAGCCTAATCACCATGGAGGGTGATTTTCACTGGGAATTAAATGTGTGGAATCATAATTTTCTTGGACTGCTTGGGAGGCTTCACTAGTATTGAAGAAAGTGTCCTTCAAATGTTATGATATGAAATAGTTGAAAAAGCACCTTTGGGACATCCATGACCTGGAGACTGAGAATCTCCATAGACACTAAATGTGGGTCTTTCTTTCCATGACAGTTTCTGTCACCTAATTGTGGCTGTTCAAGAGAAAGGACCTTTTCTTGGATACCTAGATGGGTTTTACAAATACCACCTTCTGACACAGGACTCATGACCCATGTTTCACAAAAAAAAAAGATGCCCACTGCCCTTTTTGAGGGACATGACCTCACCTCCATCTCATCTCATTACAATTCTAGAAACTAAAAAGTCCATTTTATTCTTCTTTCAGCAGTACAGCAGAATTTAAAAAATGAATATACAAATAAACAAGAAATATCTTATTTAAAACTGACAAGAGTCCTAATTTGAAAGGAAATTCTCCTTTGTATGTTACATTGGAGAGTCCAGAAGAAATCCGAACCTCTTGGTCAGAGGTTTCTTTCTTCCTCAGTTTATCTCTATTTCAATAAATATAATGCAGTAAAAATTCAGTAAGTCTCAAATTTAGAATAAAATGTATTAATATACTTTCCTCCATTCTTCAGATACCCATAATTTTAAAATACCATTATATATTCATATTAGATTTAAGCATTTATTAAATTTAGAATAAATAAATACAAATTTTAATATGTATAAGATAATTGTAATTAAATAGTATGGCTATATGAAAAATGGAAGAATGCACATTAACAGGGTCAGGAGGAGGAACTGACTGGTTAGCACTTAATGCTTAAAATCTTTTTTCAATTCCAATCCTCCAAACCTTATTAAGTAGAAAAGTCCTTTCTTGTCATGTGATATGCCAGAAGCAAAACTTTAGGAATTAAACGAAGAATCTACCACTAGTAGTATCTCCTACAACCATTTGAAACTTGTCAGAGGTTTCCTATATACCTCAGTGAAGACCAGAGGCTCCTTGTCTCCATCCATTTCTCCCTCTGTTTTCCATGGACGGAGAGTCCTAACATCTTTTCTTTGGCCTTCCTTGTTCTTCTGCTCAGTCCCTGCCTCAGTCCAGATGTGGGGAAAGTTGTCATCCTGGATTTGTCAAGAGGGCTCGAGAAGGAGAGCCAGTTTGCTGCTATGACTGCGTTCCTTGTCCAGAGGGGACCTTCTCCCCTCAGGAAGGTGGGCCACACTAGAGGAAAGGAAGGCCTGGTGGTAATGGAGTTAGCTGGAGGATTTTTGTGAATGTACATGTGGAAAAAATACTTTGAAGCTTAACTGTTTTCTTGTTTATTTTCAAAATGCACAATTTCATATTTAATGGGATCTACCACCAAAAGAGATTTCAGAGCAAAGGGATCCTCTGGGTTCAGTGGATTGGCAAAGGCCACCTGGAAGGACCCAGGAAGTGTTCCTAGAAAGATGATCAGATTCGTTATTTACCTTTAATAAAGCAGGTTTCTATGAGAGTTCTTCTTATTAACCAGGAAATGCTTTAGATCTTTAGACTTTCCCCCATTTCATACACCTTAGCTATAATATTTTTAGAAAATAATGTTTCCATTTTTTTTCTTGGACTTGTTAAGTAATGCATCTTGGAAAATGTCCATGTTATCAGTTTTTGTACCAAGAGTACCGTATTTTTTGGAGTATAAGACGCACCCAGGTTTTGAAGAGGCAATTTTTTTTAAAAAAAGTAGGTAGGTAGGTAGAGGGATAGAGAGAAATAGAGATAGAGAGAGAGAAATACAGTAGATAGGTAGGAAGAGAGAGAGTGTGTAGATAAGTAGGTAGAGGGATAGAGAGAGAGAAATAGAGAGAGAGAGAAATACAATAGATAGGTAGGTAGGTAGAGAGAGAGGGAGTAGGTAGGTAGGTAGGTAGGTAGGTAGATGTTTCCAGGTGTATTTACCCATGTGCTGGAAAAGGAAATCACTGACCACCTTTGGAACAAACCTTTCTTTCTGCAGGCACAGTACTTGACCATCGTAATTCTCATCAACCACTCTAACTAAACAGCTTTCCAAAAGGGGGGAAAAACCTTTTTCTACTTTGCAAACCTTCCCCAAAGGCCCGTTTTTTGCGAAAATGGGCCTGTTTTTTTTTCCCAACTAAAAGGCATGAATAGCCTTGCAGAGCGCTCCTGGGGGGAGGGGCAAAACGAGGAAAAATTGCCTGTTTTTTCGTCAAAAGGGGCCATTTTTTGGCCAAAAAAATTGCATGCATAGCCCTATGGAAGCTTATAGAGTGCTGCTGGGGGCTTGGGGGGTAAAAACGCCCTGTTTTTTGCTCATTTCTGCCCTCCCAGCCCCCAGGAGCTCTCTGGAAGCCTCCATAAGGGTATGCATGTGGCCATTTTGGTGAAGAGATGGGGTTTCAGGAGGCAAAAATGCTGTATTTGGTGTATAAGACGGACCCAGATTTTCAGCCTCTTTTTAGAGGAAAAAAGGTGTGTCTTATACTCTGAAAAATATGGTATATTTCTTGAAATTTAAAACAATAGAGTATTAAGGAAATACTGGTTTTTGGCTTTCTCAGATACAATTCCTTGTGTTCCTGGTATGTTCCTGGTATCACTTATTGTATGAAGAAGGTATATCTTGAAAAATAAAATAATAGGATAATAAAGGATTTTTTGTTTTGTTTTGTTTTCTCAGATACGGAAAAATGCACCAAGTGTCCGGATGATAAATATCCAAAAGAGAACAGAATCCAATGTATCCCCAAAGTTGTAACCTTCCTGTCTTATGAAGAACATCTGGGCATCATCTTGGTCTTTTCTGCCCTACTATTGTTTTTAATCACAGGCCTTGTTTTAATCCTCTTCATTAAATACAGAGAAACTCCCCTTGTCAAAGCCAACAACCGGGACCTCTCCTACATCCTCCTGGTCTCCCTCCTGCTTTGCTTCTTGTCTCCTTCTCTCTTCATTGGTCAACCAAGGAAAGCCACCTGCCTTCTCCGACAATCGGTTTTCAGCATCATCTTCTCAGTTGCCATTTCTTCTCTCTTGGCCAAAACCATCATGGTGGTGCTGGCTTTCCTGGCCACAAAACCAGGAAACCGAGGGAAGAGATGGTTGGGGAAGAGCTTGGCCAACTCTTCTGCTGTTCAAGTGATCATCTGCTCCATCTGGCTGGGAGTTTCTCCCCCCTTCCCTGACTCTGACCTGAACTCCCAGCCTGGAGAGATCATCCTGCAATGCAACGAAGGGGCTGTTGTCATGTTCTACGTCACCCTCAGCTACATGGGCTTCCTGGCTGCCATCTGCTTCACGGTGGCTTTCCTGGCCAGGAATCTGCCTGGGGCCTTCAACGAAGCCAAGCTGATCACCTTCAGCATGCTGGTCTTCTGCAGCGTCTGGGTGACTTTTGTGCCCACCTACCTGAGCACCAAAGGGAAATACATGGTGGCTGTCCAGGTCTTCTCCATCCTGGCCTCCAGTGCTGGTCTGCTGGGCTGCATCTTCATCCCCAAGTGCTACATTATCCTTCTGAGGCCAGACCTGAACACAAAGGAGCAACTTAGGACCAGAAGAAATGTAGAGATGTGAGCAAATGAATTTCAAGTCTCAACATGTTCCAAGAGGCAAAACATAGAAAATGATCCAAGCTGTTCTCTATTCATGAGTGGGCCGTTGATTTTTCCTGAAATAGTTAAAGAGCTGCTGAAAGATTGTGAGGGAAACCAGTTTGTTGAAGGAATTTGAATGTGTGTTAACAAGATAAAAATAAAGAAGGAATGCATAGGCCAACCCTGAGATCCATTTCATAAAAATTGTGATGGAAATGAAACTGTTTTTTAAAAAAATTTATTCAGCAACATATTCTTGGAAAGAACTGAGGCTTGCTAATTATGAATATTCATACTTACCTTATCTATTAAATATGCATATGTAGGATTCTCATTTTGTTCCTTCTTTCATGAAATATATAAATATGAGTGCTTCCTTTTGTCTGTGGGATTTCATCCACTATTTTATGGAGGAAAGTTCCTCTTCTGGGCAATGAATAAATCATAACTGCAGGGAGCCTTGATTATTGCTTTTTTGGCTCCTGCACTTGATTCCAGAAAAACTGGTGTCAGGAGTGGGATTCCCAGCCTTTGTTCAGCAACCAGGAGCAAAAGTGGGGATGACTGTAAGATGACTGATCCCTTGTGCTTCCCTGATGCAACATGAAGGCACCATTTAGGAGGCCACAGTCTGAGCCTCATTGTGGCTGGGGAGGGTTGTTGGGTTTATGTGGTCCCCTCCATCCCAATTCCCAGCCATCCTGGCCCTGATGTGACCTCAGCTAAGTGATGGTCAGAAGCGTGCAAGAAACCCGGGGGGGGGGGGCGGAGGGGGTTCAGTGTGACCGTTCCGTGTAGAAGAATGGAGAGTGACTTTTTCCTTTGTCTGAAGGGAGGGATGGCCTGAGCGGATCCTAGGCAGGGAGGGGAGGGGATGATGGGGCTCAGGCAGGCTCTGGGTGGGGAAGGAACCGTTCCCAAAGAAAGAGAGAAGCCCGCTGTGGCCCAGGGCTGGGAGGGGCTCTGGGGGCCTTGTTTCTGCTTGAGAAGTTTCCTTTGGATGAATTTCTCTTGGGAGACTCTGATCCGAAGCCCCCGAGGCTGATGAGAAGCGGACAAAGACCTCCAGGCCATTACAAATATCAGAGACCGAAGAGGTTTTTTTTTAATCGCTCTGCCTCCCCGTCAATTGGATTCCACACAAGCGGAATTTCCTTCTTCAGCTGAGAAGCAGAGGGGGGGAAATCGGGGGTCTCTGCAGGGCTGCGAGGATGACAAAAGTCCCTGCAGACACAACCAGGGAGGTTCGGTGGGTTTTCCTTGTTTATTTGCCCATCTAAAATTGGGTGTGCAGGTACACAGAACAAACTGTCCAAACCTGCTGAGTTTTACAGGAACAGTCTGGAAACTGTAAGTTTCTCCCTTTAAAAAGCCGGATTTCTTTTGGCGCTGAGTGCGAATGCTGCCCCTGCCCCAGTGGTGGGTTTCAATATTTTTTAGAACCTCTTCTGTAGGTGTGGCCTGCTTTGTGGGAGTGGCTTGCCAGCCATGTTACCGAGTGGGAGTGGCTTGGCAGTCATGTGAAGTGGCTTGCCAGCCATGTGACCGAGTGGGAGTGGCTTGGCAGTCATGTGAATGGGTGAGAGTGGCTTGCCAGCCATGTGACCGAGTGGGAGTGGCTTGGCAGTCATGTGAATGGGTGGGAGTGGCTTGCCAGCCATGTGACCAAGTAGGAAAGGCTTGGCGGTCATGTGACTGGATGGGCGTGGCCAACTTGTAAAATGTGGGGAAACTCACTTAACAACGCTCTTGCTTCGCAACCAAAATGTTGGCTCAGGAACTCTGGCATTTAAAGCATCCAAGTCTTAAAGCTGCCAGGTTACCAGATCCTTGTAACACCCCTGACCCTTCAGAAAAAGAAAAAATCCCAGGGATGTTCAAACTTGACAGCTTGAAGATGTGTGGATTCCAACTCCCAGAATCCCTCCTCTCGCTCTTCCTCTGGATGATGGGCAGATGGGTGGGGGGAGGGAGGGAGCTGGAACGGGTTCTAAAGGGCCCTGGAGGTTTGGGGAACCTTTTCTATAGAAGAGCTTAGAACTGGCAGGAACCCTAACCCCTGCTCTGCCCCCATCCCCCATTTATCCTGGTCTGTGCGAGTTTTGTGTGAATGTTGTGATGAGTCAAGAAAGTGGAGGATGTTTGTTTCTTTTCTGTTATTTTCATTTTTTCATCATTATTTTTTTAATTTTCTTTCTCTCTTTTCTGTTCGCTTTGGCCTTCCCCAGACCCCAAGCCCCCTCCTCTGGGTTTTATGAGATGTCCTATAACAGGCAGTCCTCGATTTATGACCACAGTTGACTACACAATTTCTGTTGCTAAGTGAGACAGTTAAGTAAATTTCGTCCCATTTTATGACCTTTCTTGCCACCGTTGTTAAGTGGATCACTGCAGTTGCTGTGTTAGTAAGACAGTTGTTAAGTGAATCTGGCTTCCACATTGACTTTGCTGGTCAGAAGGTCACAAAAGGAGATCATATGACCCGGGGACACTGCGACCGTCATAAATAGGAACCCGTTGCCCAGCATCCAGATTTTGATCACATGACCATGGGGATGCTGCAATGGTCATAAGTGTGAAAAACAGCCATAAGTCACTTTTGTCATTGATGCTGCAACTTTGAACAGTCACTAAATGAACTGTTGTAACTCAAGGACTGCCGGCACTGTTTGTCTTGTCTGTTTGACAAGCAAAACGTGAGCGCAGTGAACCAGCACCAACCGGTACAGGAAGCCACCCCTGAGTTACATGCTTCCCTCACACAACTCAGACAAAAGAAGCGAATGACAGAAAAGGAGGGTGGGACAATGAGAGCCCCCGTGAGATTTCATGGGCTCCCCAAGAGACACAAAACACACAAAATAGGACACACACACACCCTCAAACCTATCGCAGCATTGTGAGAGACCCCTCCCTACAACCTGGCTAAATGACTGACACAACTCTTAAGCTTCTGGACCCCCCCTCCCTTGAACATCACAGTCACATCATCCACACCAGTTGTGAGAAAACTACCAGGCTTCAACGTGACTCCTGGTGAGATGATGGTCACCCTTGAAGGTAGCCTCCCTGTTTCCATCCCTCCCTCCCTCCCCATCCTCCATGCGAAGGAACAGATGGAAAAGGAGAAGATCAGAACAACACAAATCAGAAAGCTGCTCCAGGGTCCCCAATATCCCTTCTTCGCTTTCAAAAGGGAAATGTAGGAGGAAATAAAGGGGGGCCCTTGGGATCCCCAATATCAGGAGTCATTGCAGAAACTGTCCCGTGTGCATTTCAAAACCACACCTAAATATTGGTGCCTCTGCATGGATGACCTGTGTGTCGTCATCAAAAGAAATGCACTGAAAGGCTTCCATGCCCCACTGAGCTCCATCTTCCCACACAGACAATTCACAACGGAGGGAGAAACAGCGGGATGGAAGCCTAGAAACCAGGGCTCATCACAAGCCCACCCCACTCTAGGCATTCTTAGTTTCAACAGGAACCACCCACTGCCACACAAAAAGAGTGGTGTCAGCACATTATATGGCAGGGCGAGAACCCTCTGTAGCACCCAGTAAGCTAAACAACTGGAGATCAGGTTCCTACCTGAACAATTCAGGCATATTGGGTGTCCACGAGCATTTGTTACAAGTTGCCTGCACAACAAAGGAGAGAAATGAAGAAGGTACAAGACCAACTATATGGCACACCCTGTCCTACATCAAAAACACTTCAGAAGCAGCAGAACGCAGCTTCCAAGATCTGCAAGTGGGTATCGCACACCGTCCAGGAGTTACAATCTGACGACAAAGCACGTATTGCAGAGTTTCCTTGGAAGTGGGAGAAACGTCTAATTAATCTGCGGGATTCCTTGCATGGATTGCTCCTGTGATCACGTAGGACATACAGGGAGGAAGTTAATCACCAGACTGCAAGAAGACAAGAGAGCGGTCAGTTGAAGAGACCTGAACTCATTGGTAGCCTCACATTGCAAAGAACAAGGTCTTACATTCAATTTTGCACCTACTAAGATTGTTGGTGGAGAAGGTACAAAAACAGCGAGGGAAATGATTGAAGCCTGGGAAACAGGCCCCTTGTCAGTCAACAGAAGTGCCACTAGTCTACTACTTTACCACTAGTTTACCACTAGTTTACCAGGTACTGAGAGGAACCAAAAGCCAATGACTTAGTAGTTGGCCATCAATACCCCAATCAACAAATAAAAAGCCACACACACAACTAGGCCCCACATAAATGCCATCTACAGAAGAGCTCAGAGCACACATTCTGGCAGAGAGAAGTTCCCTCCGGATGGGTCCCAGCATGAGTCTGAAAGCCCAGAAGTCTCAACCTCTGGTCCCTGTGATTGACCCAGATCGGATCCTGCAATCTGAAATCTTTCAGGGGAAAAATGTGCCGATTAAAAAGGTAGAATAATGTGCTGTATACGTATTCAGGTAAAAGCTCATCCATGAAAATTGATTGATTTCTCACTTTTACTGTTTCTCATATACCCAATAAATGGCTGAAGGATTGTTTCCTGTAAGGAGTAACTGCTGATTATTATAGCAGAAATAGAAAAAAACTGAATTGTTACACAGAGAGAGAGACACACACACACAAAACACACAAAATTATGTTTACTTTTTTTTAATTTAAGAAAAAGTGTCATGTTTTAAGTATAAAAAAGGAGGCCAATTTCTCTCTGTTCTTCACAATTCACAGGAAGACCATTGGAATTTCAAGGCTCTTGTCAGAAAAAGTGGAGCTCCAGTTGCAGAACAAGGAGCTTTCAGGGAACAAGATCCAACTAATTGCAGAAAAGGAAGAGCTCTGCAAAGGTTATGAAGACAAACTGAGCAAGAGAGCAATTTGAATTGAAGGTTCACAACAGCAGAGATCCAAGCCCATCCTCCTTTGCCCAGAATGTCTTCTCCTCCACCATTGGCCCTTTGATTTACAGCCATTCAATTAGCAACGGTTGAAAGTTATGGCAAGGATGAGAAACACAACTTAGAAGCAGATCTAAGTGGGCTGGCTGGGGAGCCCTTGGGCGTCCTCTCTCTCTCTCTCTCTCTCTCCATCCTTGGGAGTGCCCCTCCCCCAACACCATGGGGCCCCTGCCCTCCCTCCCCCTCCCGGAAGCTTCTGCCTCTGCTGTTCTGAATGTCAATTGGGGGGGGGGGATAAGAAGGGGGGAAGCGGGAATCGCTGGCTGAGAATCATAAAGAGAACAAAAGAAGGGGAGGGTCCTGTCTAGGGCTGCCTTGAGCTACAGCCCCACCCAATACTGAACGGATCTCCCCTCCCAATTTCTCCGCTTCTCTCTCTGCAATGAACCCCCTCCTCCTTCAGGTGAAGCCCCAAAGGACTCTGTCCGGAGACCGATGACGCTCAAGCAGGGAGAATTCCCATTGGTGCTGCCGCTGGTTCTGACCCCTCCCACCTCCAAAGTCCCAGATCAAAGCTTCCTTCCCCCAATTCAGAACCTCCGTGTCAGCCTCCGCTTTTTGCTTGCTTCGGCTGTCATTTTGGAACGGGGAGGGAGGGGCTGTCTGGATAGTAAGTGAGCTGGAGAGAGATGTGGCCAGGGCCTGTTATCACCAAACCTAATGGTCTTGCATTCCACTGTGATGATGCTCCTGAACAGGAAGTGCACCTGACATCGTGAATGACTCTACATTGGATAATATACTGGGGCTTAAGGGTTGGGTTATGCTTTGATACGTATGTTACGTACCTAAATGTTTCATTCCTTGCTTGACTTTCGCTGCGGTCTTATCATATTCAGTAAAAGTAACCTTAAACTTCCCAAATGAGCTTAAGCGTGGTCTTTCCTGAATTATGATGGAAGCAGATCTGACAAAAAGCAAGGAAACAAATTACACTCATCTCTGAGTTAACAGCTTCAGTAGTGAGTGAGAGAAAAACCACACGCATCTAAAAATGTCGGACCCTGGGAAAGAAGAATCCCTGGAGGCGCCCGCACCCGATACAGCCACCGCTCCTAGTGCAGACGTCCAGAAAACAGAAAAAAAAGATTCCAGGTCAGTCAATGAACTCTTAACAGATATTAGCCTGGGGGATTAACCTGAAGATAAATCAGTTCGTCACCGCTGGTCCGAGGGAATGGGCAGAAAGGGAACGTTTGAAGAAATCCCTTTGGGAGTAAATACTAGACGCATACGAGCCCCCTCCCCCCCTTCTGGGAAGTGCCAGAGGAAGAATTTCTTCTAAGACAGCAAGCACAGAAGCTATTTAGAGAAGCTGATGAGCTGAAACGCAGCAGAGAAAGCAAGGAAAAAGGGGCTCTTGACCCTCGGGATTGGTTATTACCAAGGAGGGAGGAGGAAAAACCCCTAAAGGGAGGGAACCCTATTTTTGATTTGATTTTAATTTTGATTTTATTCAATTTATATACCGCCCCCCCTCTCCCGAAAGGGACACGGGGCGGTGCACAGGAAGTTTAAAAAAACATATATAAACATAACAATGTACAAAATATAAAACCGAATTAAATTAGTATCCCTGTGCTAAATATTTAAATATATTTAAAACAATATCCCTAAAACCAATTTAAAACAATTTAACTGCAGACTGTGGGCTAGGTGGTGTAAGTTAGGCCAGGCCAGTCTGTTGGAAAAAATAAGTTTTGAGGTTCTGGCGGAAGGAGCGAAGGTCCGTGATCGTTCTCAGTTTGGGGGTAAGTCGTTCCAGAGAGTTGGGCCCTCCACAGAGAAGGCCCTTCCCCTGGGCATCACCCGCTGGCATTGTCTAGTGGACGGCACCCGGAGAAGTCCCTCTCTGTGAGAGCGAATCGGCCATAGGGATGTATGGGGCAGGATGCGATCCCGAAGATAACTAGGTCCCGTGCCATGGAGCGCTTTGAAGATGATAGTCAACACTTTGAAGCGCACCCGAAAGACCACAGGCAGCCAGTGCAGCTCGCGCAAGAGCGGTGTTACATGGGAGTGTCTAGGAGCTCCCATAATTGCCCGTGCGGCTGCGTTCTGGACTAACTGAAGTCTTCGGGTGCACCTCAAGGGGAGCCCCATGTACCCCATCTACCCAGAAAGATGAGCATACACAGCGCCCAACAACAGCAAGGCAAGTTTCTCCCACTTTACGCCAAAGGAGAGAGGCAAGTCCTAGAAGGGAAGCAAGCCCCACAGCACGCAGAATGGCAACTGTCCCTCCGTTGGAAGTAAAATTTGGGGGTGATGCTAAAGAATTAGGATTTTTCCTACTGCATGTCAGCAACTTTGTGAGGCAAGCTGCTTTGGATTTGCCAGATGACGAAGCAAAAATTAGGGTTGTTTGTCTTGCTCTCGAGGCCAAAGCAGCAGATTGGATAGTGGCTCTGCATAACAATAACTCCCCTTTGACGAGAAACTTCAACAGATTTATGTCCGCCCTGAGAAGGCATTTTGAAGACCCCCTCATAGAATGTAAAGCCCGCCTAGAAATGAAGACATTACGTCAGGGAAATTTGCCAGTCCAAGAATACTCTCAACGTTTTCATGAATTATCTGTTTACATGAGAGGTTGGAGTGAGGAGGCTCTTATCGACAGTTTCACTGAGGGCTTGCATCCTGATATATATCAGAGCTGTATCAACAGACATAACTCGCATACGCTCGAGGGTTGGTACGATTAATCTGCTGTTGTGGAAATTGATTTAATCAGAAAAGCCAATATTCATTGTTGAAAGAGATATTAAAGCGCCCCCATTTTCTATACTGCGTCGTGATAGCCCAAGAGAAGGGAGGGGAGGACCCTCCTACAAACAACGCCGTACTGCTTGCTTCAAATGTGGGAAGGAGGGGCATTGGGCGAATGCTTGCAGAATAAAATCGAAGCCCCGCCCCAAGCCACCCTCTGAGATGAGCAGGGGCGCTAGGAGACCTGATCTACATACCAGACCAGCGATGTCGGGAATGGAGCCACTAGATCTTACCACCGACTATTATCAACCAGGGGAGGAGCCGAATGACTGGGAGAAAGAGGCCGGGTCTGACTAGGAAACGGACAGACTTTGGGTGAGTTCCCATTCGGGCCCCATGACTATTCCCCTTAAGCTAAAAAATCCCTCTAGTGGTCATTTCTCAGAATTACTAGCCCTCTTGGATTCTGGATGTTCACGATGCCTTATAAGCCAAGATCTAGTGCAGCAACTAGGAATTTGCGTTAAGACTTTAAAAGTTCCAATCGCATTTTGTCAAATGGATGGATCGGTCGCGGGGGGAGGTCCAGCACAATTTGTTACAGAACCAATTGAGTTGGTAATTTGCGATCACCGTAGAGAAATCCTTCATTTCTTTGTTGCTCATATTGCAGACAACCCAATTATTTTGGGATTAACGTGGTTGCGAAAGTGGAACCCTATCATAGATTGGAAAGAGGGTTGTATATATATTCCCCTAAGTACAACCCCCCACACCCCTAAGTGTGGACCCTGCTCCAGTGCCCCCCAACCCCAATGAAAACGTAACAACTGACCAAGTAGCAACCGTTTTGGAACAGATACCAGGGGAGGAAAAGATCCCTAAAGAATATTGGGGCTTGAAAGAGGTTTTTAGCGAGAAGTCTTCTGATAAGCTACCACCCCACTGCTCCACAGACTGTACCATTGATTTCCTCCCAGGGGTGCAACTACCTAAACCACGCATTTATTCCATGACACCAGGGGAAATGGTAGAATTGCGCAAATCCATTGACAAAAACTTGGCAAGGGGTTTTATTTTGTTTCTTTTTTTTTTAATTGAAAAAGTTTTACACAAACAAATTTCCCCCACTTTTTACCCCCCCCCGACATATAATATAAATCACATACAAATACTGTACCCCCTCCCCTCCCCCTGTCTTAAAATAAATTTCTCATTCAGATATTGTACCCCCTCACCTCCCAACAATCATAATATAAATTTCTCTTAAAGTGACAATATCCCATTAACCCCATCTTCTAAGTTAATTGAACATATATAAATCATAATATAAATTTCTCTTAAAGTAACCGTATCCCATTAATCCCATCTTCTAAATTAGTTATACATATATATTTCCCCACCCTCCACCCTAACTCTCCCCCACCTCCCAATCAAACCCACCCCCCTGACTTCCGCTAACACCACTCTAGTAATTCCAAACATCCCATATATTATTTACTCTGTTCATCTGTCAATCTAAACATTCTTACCTAAAGGCTACATAGTAATTCCTAGTCTGGTATTTATTCTGTATATAATCAATCCATTTTACCCATTCCTGTGTATAATTCTCCTGCTTCTGACCTTTTAAGAAAGCTGAAATTTTTGCCATTTCCGCAAACCCCGCCACTTTCTGAATCCATTGATCAATTGTCGGTAAAAAATCATTTTTCCAGTGTTGAGCAATCAACAACCTAGCTGCTGTAACCATATACAAAACCAATTTTGTTTCCCCTTTAGTAAAATCCTTAATTATACCCAATAAAAACATTTGCGGAATAAATTGTATTCTTTTCTTAAATACATTTTGCATAACCCACCATATTTTTATCCAAAAAGCTTTAACCTTATTGCAAGTTCACCATACATGAAAAAAAGTATCATCTAAACACCCGCATCTCCAGCATTTTGGTTGAACATTTGGGTACATACATGATAATTTCTTAGGGTCTAAATACCATCTGTAGGCAAGGGGTTTTATTGAGCCTGCTAGACCTCGAGTAGTGGCTCCTGTTATGTTTAGAGAAAAGAAAGATGGCCAACTAGGCCTGGTTGTTGACTACAGAAACCTCAACACGATCTGCGCTGAAAATGTCTACCCCCTCCCCCTCATGAAAGACATGCTCGCTCATCTGGCGAGGGGTAACATTTTTACAAAACTGGACCTCAGAGAAGCTTATTATAGAATTAGAATTAAAGAAGGGGATGAATGGAAAACTGCATTTAATTGTCCGTTAGGCTGCTTCCAATTTAAAGTTTTGCCGTTCGGCCTACAGGGGGCACCAGCAGATTTCATGCAATTGATAAATAAAGTCTTACATCAGCACCTGTACAAAGGCGTCATTGTCTATCTTTACATGGAAACACGTGAAGAACATGTGAAGCTTGTCTGCTCTGTTTTGTGCAAACTGAGGGCTGCTGAACTATATGCTAAACTTTCAAAGTGTGACTTTCATCAAAGCAAGATCGACTATCTCGGATATCGGATTTCATCAGGGGGTATTGAGATGGGTCCTGCTAAAGTAAAGGCTGTGACTGAATGGGCCCCGCCTCGCACCCGAAAACAATTGCAAAGTTTCTTGGGATTTTCCAATTTTTATTGCCAATTTATCCCCTCTTTTGCAAGTATTGCTCTACCCATTACGAACTTACTGAAAACAAAGGGTGAAGAAAAACCACGACCTAGTAAACCCCTGAACTGGACTATGAAATACCAAGCGGCCTTCGAAAAACTTAAACGGTTGTTTGCAGCGGATCCGATTTTAAAACACCCTGACATGGATGCACCTTTTGTCGTACAGGCAGATGCCAGCGATGTGGTGGTTGGAGCTGTTCTACTACAATACAACTCCAACGGGGAGTTACAGCCTTGCACTTATACCTCTCGTAAACTCTCCAATACTGAAAGAAGATAGGCTATTTGGGAAAAGGAAGCTTTTGCGGTTCGTTGGGCCCTTATGACTTGGTGACATTTCTTGGAGGGGGCTTCTCACCCGTTCGAAGTATGGACTGATCATAAAAACTTGGAATCTTTGCGGACACCTCGCAAACTTTCTCCTAAACAGGTCCGTTGGTCTCAATATTTCAGTCGTTTTAATTTTTCCATGAAATATATTCCTGGAGGGAGAAACTTTATGGCAGACGCCTTATCACGCCTTTCTCAATACAATAGTTCTAAACTTACTGTCGTCCAGCCTGTTATTCCAGTGTGTAACTTAGCTGCTCCGGTGACTACTCACAGCCATTCGACTCTACAAGCCGAAACCCCACCCGAATTAATCTCTAAAATTAAGGAGGAACTTCAGGCTGATGAACGGTTTGCTGCACATTGTGGAGACTGTACATTGCGAGATGATTTACCTTGGATGGGTTCTAAAATTTACGTCCCAGCAAAGCTCCGTACTTTTGTGCTCCAAACGGCGCATGATTCTCGTTTGGCTGGTCATTTTGGGTTCGTGAAGGCCCTACACTTACTTAAGCGACAATTCTGGTGGCCTTCTATGAAAAAAGATGTTGAGTCTTACATTGCTAGTTGCCCAGTGTGTGCTGCATCTAAACGCCCCCCTGGCAAACCTCAAGGTCTCCTCCAATCTGTGGCACGGCCGGAGGCTCCTTGGAAGGAGATATCTATGGACTTCATTGTGGATCTTCCAAGTAGCCATGGTTTTACTGTCAGATGGGTGGTTACTGATCTGTTTTCGAAACAAGTTCATTTTGTACCGTGCTCAGGAATCCCATCGGCTAAAGCCTTAGCAAAATTGTTCCTGATTCACATTTATCGGCTACACGGAGTTCATCGACGTATTATTTCTGATAGAGGGGTTCAGTTCACGTCTCGGTTTTGGAAGGAATTTTTGAAGATGATTGGCTCCTCCCAAGGTTTAAGCTCCTCCCATCACCCTCAGACTAACGGAGCTTGTGAGAGGGCTAATTCCATCCTAGAGCAATATCTTTGGTGCTTCATTAATTACCAACAAGATGATTGGGCCGACCTGTTAATCCATGCTGAGGTAGCTTATAACAATTAATAATAATAATAATAATAATCTTTATTGTCATTGTAATAATAAAATTACAATGAAATTGGTTGAGCTCCAGGTGGAATACAGAAAGCAGTGATAGCCACAATAGGAATCTCTCTCCAGGCAAATGAAAAGGCCGACAAATGACAGTTGAAATAAAATGGCCGACAAATGACAGTTGAAAAGGATCAATTGTACTTTGTCCCTTATTATCCATTTCGTCAAATCTGTTTGGCATCTTAGGAGTTGGTGGAAGAGGAGCACGTCTCTTTTTCTTTTTTGTTTCTTGTTGCAATGAACTTTGAGGAATCGCACCTGGCATTTTTTCTTCTCTCTCAGCTTTCCCAATAGAAAAGGATGGAATAACTGGTAGGGGTGGTGCTCTCCGCTTCTTCATTTCAATTCTTGCTGTTGCCCTTATATATTCCCAAGAGATAATGATGGTGCCACCGTTACAGAACATAAACTTCGTGAAGAATCTGCGATCATTGTTTCATCAAGGCTTTGTTTATGATACAACCTAGGTTTTAAAAATTCTCTACTACCCAGATCTAGGCGTCATCTTGAGGCCTTCTCTGCCTGAAACTTGTTCTTCTTACTTGTCCCAAAAAAATCCGAGTAATCCTTTCCCTCTTTAACTGATGTGTCCCAACCAGTTGATATGTTTGTTTCTCAATAATTCACAGTAGGTTCAAAGCAAGGTTTTGATGGAAAAGTCTGCTGTGACACCAGGAGCTCAAAGCCGCTGCGCCTAAGCGCGCCGCCATCTTGGATGGAATAATTCCGTTCATAGCAGCACCGGTATGACTCCTTTCAAAGTAATTTATGGGCAGGACTTTGTACCAATTCCCGAACTACCTCACAAAACTCCTGCCGTTCTCTCACTCTTGGATTGGAGTAATAAGATGGCGACATTTTGGCCCGTTGCACGAAAAACATTAGATCATGCTCACAAATCTCATAAGTTGTATGCTGATAAAAAAGGGGCTGCCCCTCCGAATTACAAAGTTGGTGACCATGTGTACGTTTCTACTAGATTTTTGGAGAGCCCTCAAAAATGTAAGAAACTGGGCCCAAAATTTGTTGGCCCTTTCCCCATTGTTAAAATCATCAGTTCCGTTTCGGTCAAACTAGATTTGCCAAAAACGTATCGTCGGCTTTACCCGATTCTCCATGTTCATCTGTTGAAACCTGAATGCACTTCTTATCTTCGTCAACCGCGATCTGATCCCCCATCGCCATTATTAGTAGATGGTGAGCACCATTACGAAGTACGGGACATTTTAGACTCTAGAGTGTGGAGAAACAAGGTGTAGTACCTTGTGTCCTGGAAGGATTTCCCTCCGTCCCATACTGAATGGGTGGATAAACACCACATTAAGGCCGCTAAGATACTGAAGAAATTTTATGCTAAATATCCTGACAAGCCTTAACCACTGTTGTTTCTGTGTGTCTGTTGTTTTGTGTTTCTCTCTGTCCCTCTCGATGTTTTTTTTTTCAGGACTGACGTCGCTTTTCTGGAGGAGGGCTGGATGTCAGCCTCCGCTTTTTGCTTGCTTCAGCTGTCATTTTGAAATGGGGAGGGGGGGGCTGTCTGGATATTAAGTGAGCTGGAGAGAGATGGAGCCAGGGCCTGTTATCACCAAGGTTAATGGTCTTACATTCCACTGTGATGATGCTCCTGAGCAGGAAGCGCACCTGACATCGTGAACATCTCTACATTGGATAATATACTGGGGTCAAAGGGGCTTAAGGGTTGGGTTATGCTTTGATACATATGTTACGCGCCTAAATGTTTCATTCCTTGCTTGACGTTCGCTGCGGTCTTATCAATTATTTATTATTTCAGTAAAAGTAACCTTAAACTTCCAAATGAGCTTAAGCGTGGTCTTTCCTGAATTATGATGGAAGCAGTTCTGACACGCCCCCTGCTTCCTCCCCCCTCCCAACTCGCCATGCCTGCAACGGAGCTGCCTGCACCACCACCCCTGCCTCCTCCCACCTCCCAACGTGCCATGCCTGCAACGGAGCTGCCTGTGCCACCCCCTCCCCCTCCCCCCTTCCAACTTGACATGCCTGCAACGGAGCTGCCTGAGCCACCCCCCCTGCCTCCTCGACCCTCCCAACTCAACATGCCTCCAACGGAGCTATCTGCGCCACGCCCCCCTACCTCCTCCTTCCCACCTCGCCCATCACAACGCCTGTGCTCCGAATGCTACACACCCCCTGCCTCCTTCTACACACACCCCTCGCCACTTGAAACACTGGCACAGGCAAAGCTGCACGCCCCTTGCCTTCCACCCCACTACGTTGCCACTCAAACGCCGCCGCCAGTGCCCCCCCTTCCAAACTCCCCCCTCCCACAAGGCTGCTGCCAAGTCAGTAGCACATCTCTCCTCTCTCTTTAGGTAGGTGCCTGAGTCACCCCCCTGCCTCCTCCCCCCTCCCCCGTCTCCATGCGTGCAAGAGAGCTCCCTGTGCCACACCCCCTGCCTCCCCCCGTCCCAACTCTCCATGCCTGCAATGGAGCTCCAAGCACCACGCCCCCAGCCTCCTCCCACCTCCTAACTCTCACTGCCTGCAACGGAGCTGCCTGCGCCATCCCCCCTACCTCCTCCCCCCTCCCAACTCACCATGCCTGCAATGGAGCTGCCTGCGCCACATCCCATCTCCTCCCACCTCCCAACACACCATGCCTGCAATGGAGCTACTTGCGCCATGCCCCCCACCTCCTCCCACTCTCCCCCCTCCCACTTTGCACCTCGCAATGCCTGTGCTCCCAATGCTGCACACCCCATCGCCTCCTTCCACCCACCCCTCGCCACTCAAAACACCGGTGCAGGCAATGCTGCACGCCCCTTGCCTTCCACCCCGCCACCTTGCCACACAAATGCCACCACCAGCGCCCCCCCTCTTCCAAACTCCTCCCTCCCACAAGGCTGCTGCCAAGTCAGCAGCCCCTCTCTCCTCTCTCTATAGGTAGGTAGGGAGAGAGAGGGAAAGAGAGAGAGAAAAATATGGTAGGTAGGTAGGTAGGTAGGTAGGTAGGTAGGTAGATAGCGGGATGGAGAGGGAGAAATGCGGTAGGTAGGTAGGTAGGTAGGTGGAGAGGGAGAGAGAGAGAAATATGGTAGGTAGGTAGGTAGGTAGGTAGGTAGAGGGATAAAGACAGAGAGAGAGAAATATGGTAGGAAGGTAGGTAGCAGGATGGAGAGGGAGAAATACGCTAGGGAGAGAGAGAGAGAGGGAGAGAGAAATATGGTAGGCAGGTAGGTAGTGGGATCCAGAGGGAGAAGTACAGTAGGTAGGTAGGTAGAGGGATAGAGGGGGGGAAGAAATACGGTAGGTAGGTAAGTAGAGTAAGAGAGGGAGGTGAGGGAGAGGGTGGGGAAACCGAGGCAGAGAAGGAAGGGGGTTGCTGAGAGGGTCTATGAGGGGAAACTTTTTCATTTAACCAAACTTGGCCACAGCAACGCGTGGCGGGTACAGCTAGTAATATAAAAAGGAACGAACAATTATATACTCCGAGTTATTAAATTCAGGGTGCGATCTCAAAACCATCCAGGAATTAAAACAAGAAGGAATGGATATGAATTGGTATACATATATGCATTCTAGATATAAGGAGGATCAAAAAAAGGAGGGATCTATGATAAAATAACGGAATTAGATAAAATCTTAACAGGCGTTGATGAAAAAGTAATTAAAAAACTTTATGCCTACTTATTAGAGTTTAAACTTCAGGAAGAGCAAGTGAAAGAAACTATGATAACCTGGGGGGGGGAATTTTGGGCATGGGGTTGATTTAGATAAGTGGCAAAAATTGTGGACGCAAAATTATAAAATGACAATGTCAACTGCTTATAAAGAGAACTTGTATAAGATGTTTTGCAGGTGGCACTTATCACCAGCGAGAATTGCAAGAATGAACAAGAACAAATCCGAAAAATTTTGGAAATGTCACCAGATGCCTGGCTCTTATTTTCATATGTGGTGGACTTGTTCGGAGGCTAAAAGGTATTGGACTATGATTCACATATGGCTGGAGAAAATGACACATAAGCACATAGACTTTAAACATGAACTTTTTCTACTTAGAATAACATCAGAAGTACTTGATAAAGACAGGAAATATTTGATTGTGAATGTTTTGACAGCCGCTAGAATTGTATTTGCAAAGAACTGAAGAAATGAGAAATTACCTTCACAGAAGGAAGTCATTGATAAGATCATGGAATGTGCAGAAATGAGTAGATTAACATTTGAAATTAGAGAGCAGGAGAATGAACAATTTTATGAAATATGGAATATGTTTTATCAATGGTTGGAAAAAAGAAAAACTTAAGGATTATATATTGTATATCTATGGAAAAAGATTGATTTGACAAAGAACAATGCTACCATATAGAAAATAAGGTGATATATATGTAATGAAAAGATAACTGACAATTATGTTTCTAATTTTAAGTACTGATGCACAAAATGCTTACCTGAACGACATGTTTTACAAAGCACAAGATGAATAATGTTTTTAATTTGTTTTTATGTTAAAAAATAAAAAAACATCTTTATTAAAAAAAAAAGAAGTGGGTCTCCACAGCTGGGAGGTCCAGAGGGTCTTGAGGGACCACAGGGACCCCCATCTTCCTCAGAGTCATGGAGGGTCTCCTCCAGGGTGAGGCCACATTTTCCTCCAGGGGAACCCCAGATCCCCCTTGGAAGACTCAGCCCTGCATGGCTTCTCTCCCACAGGAGCCTCTCCTGGAAAGACATGGAGCCCAAGAGAGGCTGGAGGAACCCCCAACCTTCAACCTTGGGATCCATAAACCAGGTTGACCTCTTCCCAGGAATGCCCCAGATCCCCTCCCCCTTCCTGGCCATCCTGGGATTTCTCTGTGTGTCTGGGCTTGGCTTTCCCCTGAGTGCCCCATGTATGGAAAGAGGTGGCTGAGCAACATGGGATATGGTCTCCCACCTATTTCCAGGACTCAGAAGATGGAACCTGGAGGGGGATTTTGCAGATCTACTTCCATTCCCCAACACGAGGCTCCCCAGCTTCCTCCTCTCAAGAGGGGCTCCCCATCCCTGCAAGAGTCCCCTTGCCTGGCCTCTGTGTGGGAAAGGGTGGCAGGGGAACATGGGACATGGGCTTCTGCATTCTCTGAAGATGGAAGTTGGATTTTGCAGATCAACTTTTTCATCTGCAACACGAGGGTCCTGAGCTCCCTTTCCTTTCCTCTACTCCCTCCCATCCTCCCATCCCCCCCCTTCCTTTTTTCTTCATATGGGGTGAGAAGCAGCTTTGATTTTTCCATCTGTTTTCACTCATTTTTTTCTACCCTCTCTGTGTGTTTGTGTGATTTTGTTTATCTCTGCAAAGTTTTGGTAATTAATTTTTCATTAAAGTTGTTCTTAGAAACTGGCTACACTATTTAATCAGCCATTTTGTGCAAAGCCCTTGAGCATTAGCTTTCAAAATAAAGTAAATTTTGACTCCAACTCAACAGGCAGCTATTTCAGATTTGTGACATGCTCTGGCATTAAGTGGCCTCTGGGATTTTTCTCTCTAACCACAATGCCAATAAATGTCACATTTCTTTTTTTCTTCAGCCACAGGTGCCGTGTATTCCCTCTGGGGCCAGTTTCACATGGAGACCCCAAACCTCTCCATTTTGGAGGATGGATTTAATTCCATCTCTGCCCCTGTTATTATGAGCCACATGGGGTTGATTTCCCTTTCATTTCCCTCCAGAGAATTTCCCAACAACCTTTGAGTCCAAGAACTGGTTGAATTCTCCAGGGATCCCTCCTGAGAGGGAGAATTATGATCAAAGGCTCAGCTCTGCTCTTTGGCCGAATCGTCCAGGGGAGACTTTGGGCAGAGAAATAGGGAGTTTTGGGACAGGCAGGGTCTGTGCTCTTGAATGTCGGTCTCTCTCCTTTCCAGGTGAAGCTGAGTGTTTCTCTGGGTTTCAATCAGGAAAGACACTGGATCATTTTCCACCTTGTGAGAATCATTTGAACCTTTCTAATTCTTCTTTAGAAACAGGAAAGGGATGCATTAATTCACCCCATGAATGATGGATCTCCTGCTTCTGCTTCTGATGCTGCTTTTGTCCCATTCGGTCTCTGGGAAGCTGAGGATGAAATGCCCGCAGAGTTTGGAGCATCAGGATGAAAAACAACCACAGAGCTTTTACAGCCCAGGAGACCATCTCATTGGTATAGTTGTCAGTGGAAAGGAAAGGTTGCATACAAACTTGCTTTTCAACGTGGCTCCTTCTCTTCAGTTTGTTTTCCATGATCAGTAAGTCCTTCAGGGTGATGGAGTTGCCCTCCCTCCATTCTGACACTCTTCTTTTCTGTTAATATTTTTCATTTATTCCTATATTGGGGGATATGTCTAATTTCCTGAATGATTTTGATTTCCATGGCTTCTCTCTTTTGTCTGGTTTGGTGAAAGAGATCCAAAAAGGGATCTGAAAAAAAGCTGAAAGGGCTGCAGATTATTTTCCTCCCTCAGTTCAATCCTTAATTTATCACTTGAATAATGAATTTTATTTAAAGTAGTGGTGGAACCAGTTGTAGTTGCCGTACCTCAGCCCGTTCCCATATTTGTGTAACTGATCATTGCTTTTGGATCAATGTTGGCTTAAGGATCAGTAGGCTTTTGGAGGGTTATATATTGAAAGAAGTATTTTTTGTTGCTGTTGATTATAATAACTTTTTTTTACAATAGGGTTTATTATGGTTTTCGAAATGGCGTACTATTAATTTTCAACATCCAAATGGTCAACAAGAATTTCCAGCTCCCGCACAATCTCACACTGGGCTACAACATCCATGACAACTATATGAGCACTTTCCACACTTCAGATGCCTTGCTGGACATTCTCTCTACTGGAGAAGCCAATGTCCCCAACTACAGCTGTGGAAGGAAGGAGAACCTTCTGGCTCTTCTTGATGCAGCTGACAGGGACATCTCCATCCAGGCATCAACATTAGGAGGCACCTACAAAGTCCCACAAGTTTGTGTGTGTTTTTCTCCTTCTGGTAAAGTGAGGGGTGGGTGGTGGTGGGTGAGCAATAGATGCAATCATGTCTTCTCCATGGAATTCAAGAGCTGCTTTTCTCCATATTAGCAAAAATGGTCAATATTTTACCACATTATTTTCATGCTGAGATTAGGTATAAAAGGCCTGAAATGCAAGCAATGCATTTCCTGGAGAAGACATTCTACCAATTATTTAACTGATCAAAAAATATCCCTGGTTGTTGGGGCCTCTATTGGCATTTTCATTTCCACATATAAATAATGTCTGCCCTATGTAGTTAGATTGAAGGTGGCAATTGTAGCATTTTATCTATCTAAAAAGTGGAATAAAAAGGACTCCAGCAATAATGGGCCAAATATACTAGCAGATATTGTGGCTAAAATTTATGCCATGATCCTCTTAGTTAAACGTGAGAAAAATACATTCCTTGCAAAAGAACCAGAAGGTTTTATGTAGGGAACAGCTATATAGATTTTATAATAAATATTGCATTTCTTAATATTGGTAAGAAATTTGTCTTGAAATATCTCATCTATATCACCTAAGTAAAATATGGTTTTCTGGCTTTCTAGATGTTAGTGCATTTGTCATAATTAACAGAGAATTATTATGTAGGAAATTGATTGCCCTCAATATGGAGCTCAGACTGTTGGCCCTGATCCAAGCTCTTTCTCCAGGTCCTTGTTTGAGAGGGAGGTTTGGGCTCAATGGAGCCATGAGAAGAAAGATTGAGACTTTACAAGGAGGAAAGGAAGGATGCATATTTGAACCCTTGTCATTCAGTCTAGATATTAATACTTTGACTAATGAAGGATCCAGAAACAGATCATAAATAAATGTTATTTCATTCTTTGACAAAAATGGCTAAATTAGTTGGCTAGCGAAATGCAGTGCACATAGTATACAGTACTTGGATTTTAGAAAGGCTTTGACAAAATAAACCACCATTTATTTCTTGATAAGCTAAAAATATGTGGGATAGACAGCATCACCCCCAGATGGACTCAGCCTGTGGTCCTCAATGGAACTACGTCTACATGGAGGGACACAAGCAGTGGGGGGGACCCCAAGGTTCCATTTTAGGCCCAGGACTCTTCAACATCTTCCTCAATGGTTTGGATGAGGGATGGGAACTCATCATATTTACAGGTGTCACTAAACTGTCAGGAATAGCCAACACCCCAGAAGATCTAGATAGACTTGAACCCAAGCCTTCTCTAACAAAATGAAATCTAATGTAGAGAAAAGGAAAATCTTACACTGAAGCTAGAAAAACCAAATGTGCAGGTACAGATCAGGTGAAGCCTGGCTCAATAGCAGGAACTGTGAGAGGGATCTGGGAATCTTAGGGGACAATCTCTCAACTGTGAGCCAGGAATGTGTGGCAGCAGCCAAGAAAAGCCATTGCAATCCTAGATTGTATCAACAGAAGGTGAGAATCCAAATCACGTGAAGTATTGGTACCACTTTATAAAGCCTTGGTAAAATCATCTTGGAAGAGGGCTTGGAGGGCAAAACTTTTCAGCACCGAGTGCTCTTTTCAGGGATGCGATCTGGAAAAGGAGTTACCTAGTGTGTGCGTTCATGTGCACCAGGCATCTCCTCTTCTGGTTTCTGGCACACATGCACGCGACGATCAGCTGGCTGGGGCACATGAGCAGGGGAAACCCAGAAGACCAGCTCTTCCAGTTTCTGACACTGCCATGCAAGCAAAGGCCAGCTGATCGTCCCACACATGTATGCACCAGAAGAGTACAGGGGAAGGCCGCGTGTGCCAGGCGACATGGCTCTGTGTGCCACTTTGCCCGAGCTAAGAAGCTGAGGCAGAGGGTGCCATTTTCCCCTCTTGGGGCCTCCGTACATCTCGCTTTTGGCCTCCCCTTCAGCCAGAAGAACTCTGCCAGCCAAAAACTTTGGTCTCACTTTGCAGTTTCAGTCCGTGGGGATTGCGAAGTTAAGGCCTGGGTTCAGCTGGCAGAGGGATAGCAGGTGTGTGTGTGGGATTTGGCCTTGTGGTTCTGCATGAGAGAGATGAATGGCTTCAGTGGGCTGTATCCAGCCCATGGGACGTAGTTTGAGGACCGCTGGTATAGGGTCTCCTTCTTGAGCAGTGGGTTCAAGACATCACAGACCTCAAAGACCTTTCCAACTGTTCTAATTGTTTTAAGTTCTGTTAGAGGTACATATGTTTATCTTGATAAATACCTATTCGAACATGCTGATTTATACTGTGATCTTATCATACTTACACATTGGATTATATACCCTGTTAGGAAGACTTAGGTTCTTTTGAGATAATAATTTTCTGATAATTAATGAATCAAGTTCATATTTGTGGTCTTTCGTAAATGAGCTCCTAGCCATAGATGGTCAGCCAATAGAGCAAGTAAGACCTTTTCTTACTTGGGGTTGTTTTCTCTGAGGCTGAATCTTGGCTCCCTCATCATCAAAGGAGCTCAGTTAGATCAAAGACAGGAGTGAAAGTGGTGCTTAAAAGAAAACCTCATAGCTCTCCAGCTTCCTCAGCCACAATTATTAAAGTATGTGAGGCCAAGATTTCCCCCATGTTCTTCTATCAATCTGATGTTTGGAGCTTCATAGAGAAGTCACTAGCAGATCCAACCCAATCACAGCCTCTGAGGAGGATCTTGGGGTGGACAAAAGGACTCCAGCTGCTGCCCTTAGAAGTGATTTGGGAATTTAAAATGAGAAAATGTGGATATTGGCATTTAATCTATGGAAACTGACAGACTCTGAAAATTGGCTCTTAGAAGAGACAAAACTTCAATTAAAAACCAATCTTGGATTGTACGGCTGACAAATTGTATTAGAAACTGAGCTCTCCATGTTTCTTGTACAACTGGAGAAGAAGCTATAAAAAGATTTCTCGGTTTTGAAAAAGTTTTATTGGGTTTTACAATTTTTTTTTATAGAAATGGGAAAAGGGTATAAGGTATTACAAAGACATGTCGAGGTGTTGGCCCCCTCCGAGGCTTCATAAAAAAAAAAGCTAATACAATAAATTTTTCATTTGTTCTACAAAGTGGAAAGAGAAACAGATATATCACTTTAAAATCCATGCAATCAATCATTTATAAACATCCAAATAAAAGTTACACTAAACAGAAATAAAGTCACTTATGAGATCTAAGTCTTTTGGCAATTGTGTCTTCCTCTCCCTGACCTCCAGTGGACGGAGCCGTGGCCCCCTCCGCTCCCCCATTTTCATCCTCCAGGATTGAGAAATGTTTTTTAAGAAAGGCATCCGCCTCTGCAATTGTTTTAATTCTTATTCTTCCCCCCTCCCAGAACACCAACATTCCCTCAGGCATCACCCACTTGAACCAGACCCCCTTTTTAAATAATCTTTTAGACAAGAAGGAATATTTCCTCCTTATCTCTCTAATCTTTTTCGGAATCTGTTTCGAGATGGCAATCTCGTTCTATTGATAAATTAAAGGACCGTCTCTCTGTGCTCTCAGGATCCCTTCCCTTGTTACCCTCCTTACAAATTTAATATGTATCTCTCTGGGTACTTCGTTTATCCTGGCATATGCTGAATTAATTCTATAAACCAGATCAATGTCCCTCCAAATATCTTCTTTACTCTTTTTTGTATAATCTGCTAATATCGTACACATTAAATCTTTCAAGTCCTCAGTGCCTGACTCAGGGACGTTCTGAAATCTTAAAAAGTAAGACATCCTTTCAAAATCCATCCTAGACATATGATGAGCCAAATCCACTATTTCATTATGAGAATTTTTTAGCTCTTCCCTTGTCTCAGCCATCCCCCCCTCCAGTTCATCAATTTTTTGTTTATTTTCCAATAGTGCTTTGTGTGTCTCTAAAAGTTCTAATTTTGAACTGACATTGTCCTTCCTAATTTCTTTAATTTCTTTCATAATATTTTGAAGAGTTTCCTCTATTTTTGATAACTGTGAAGCTTCCACCTCTGTTTCTGTGGGTAACATTGAAGTAATCTTAGGTTGATGTAGCTGCTTTTTTGAAGCCATAATGAAAGTTTTTAGTCTTTTGTCAGTAAAATGGCGTCTGTTGGAGAGGCAGTCTGTGAGGCAAGGAGAGATTAATAACGAATGTCCAAATTCAAAGTTCCATTTGGTTATAATCCAGAGAGAAAACAAGTTCTTAAAAGCAATCGGATAAAAAAAAAACAAAGAAGGCACATCAGGGAAAGGTCCCAGTAAACAATTATATTCATCCATTAATAAAAAGAGAAAAACAGTCCCGAACACAAGGGGATGTCAGCAATTTTCCCAGAAAAGTACATCTCCTGAGAACAAAGGAACGCCATCTTCCCCTGTCCTCCTGGAAGCCGCCGAGAGTTAACAAGTGAAAGTTGTTTCATTGTTGCCAGACTTCGAAACAAAGTATCCAGAGATCGTAAAAGAAAGATTTTCACTGTAGTTTAAGAGAATCGGATGTTAATTCCTCCGCCTCCCCAAGCCTGGGGAGCATTTCTAAGCGCCGCTTTTTTTTTCCTTCCGAGGTTTTTTTTTACAAACTCCCCCTCCTTCTTCTTTCAAATTTAAAGTTGAAAGCATTAGGATGTAATCACTCACAATCCACTCTGCAGCCAGGAGCCTCGGCGTTGCCTTCCACCCCGGCGTTTCAGCTCTTCTTTAAACAAAATCGCTGTTCCGGCTCTCCATCGGCAAAGGGGACGACCGCCCCCCCGCAACTCATTCCCCTGCGCCTAGGTCGAAGCGGGGGCCACCCCCAACCGCCGTCAGGATGGGGGGATTCCCTGCAAGCCGGCCATGCAGCGGGGGCTCTTTAAAAGAGCTGCCTGCCCCGTGGGGAGGCTGCAGAGGCAACCAAGCGGCGGACGAGCACAAAAGCTCGACCGTCGCCTCCGGAAGACCGGAAGGAAGTCCCTCCGGAAGACCGGAAGGAAGTCCCTCCGGAAGACCGGAAGGAAGTCCCTCCGGAAGACCGGAAGGAAGTCAAAAAAGATTTCTCCACAAAGAATCTTGGCCATAGAAGCAGAAAAAGATGTAGCATTTTTCAAGTATTATAGTAGGCCCTTTATTGGAATAGAATACTTCAGTTGGCATTTGCACATGTTAACCTAATTGCAATAAATTGTAGGGGTGAAATATAGTAATATTTATTTTATTTTATTTTAATCATATTTATATCCCACCCTTCTCCACAAAGGACCCAGGGCGGCACAAAGGAATTTAGAAACATACAAAAGAATAAATACATAATTTAAAACATATTAAATTATTGTAGTAGTGCTATGCTAAAACCCAATTTTGAAATCCCCAATTTAAAACTGTCTAAAAAATTGTCCCCACGGGAGGTTAGGCTAGGCCGGCTTGCTGAAAAAGATGTGTCTTGAGACACTGGTGGAAGAGGCGGAGGTCAGTGATGGTACGCAATTCAGGGGGTAGGTCGTTCCAAAGGGCAGGGCCCGCCACAGAGAAGGCTCTTCCCCTGGGTGTCGCATACGGCATTGCCCGGTCGACGGCACCCTGAGAAGGCCCTCTCTGTGGGAGCGGATCAGCCGAAGGGATGTATGGGGCAGGAGGTGGTCTCGTATATAGCTAGGCCCCGAGCCATGGAGCGCTTTGAAGATGGTCGTCAAAACCTTGAAGCGCACCCGAAAGGCCACAGGAAGCCAGTGCAGCTCGCGCAGGAGAGGTGTTACGTGGGTTTGCCTTGAGGCACCCATAATCACCCGCGCGGCCGCATTCTGTACTAACTGTAGCTTTCGAGTGCACCTCAAGGGAAGCCCCATGTAGAGAGCGTTACAGTAATCCAGCCGGGATGTCACGAGAGCTTAAGTGACTGTGCGGAGGGCAGCCCGGTTCAGTAAGGGGCGCAATTGGCGCATCAGTTGTACCTGATGAAATGCCCCCCTGGCCACGGCCGCCACATGATCCTCCATGGACAGCTGGGAATCCAGGAGGATACCCAAATTGTACGCCCTCTCCATGGGGGCCAGTGTTTCGCCCCCAATGGCCAGAGTTGGAGTAATCTGGCTGAACCGGGGTGCTGGAAACCACAGCCACTCAGTCTTGGATGGGTTGAGCTTGAGTTTGTTACTATCCATCCAGATCCGTACGGCCTCCAAACACTGGGACAGCACTTCGGCGGCATCGTTGGGGTGGTCTGGGATGACTTACATTGTTTATAATTTTTTAATTTATTCATTATTTGCCATGTTTATAATTCAAACTTGCTATAATTCTGTCTTTAATATTTTAAACAATGTCATTAACAAATTATTCTAATGCTTCCATGAGAACAAGATTGGATTTATTAAAATCTAATATTTTGGACTTGATCTGACTCTAAATATAACACAACATTCTTCATTGTGTGAGGTTTTTGAATGCAGCTCAGAATCTGATAAGTCCAATGAAACTCTGTAGATGAGGCTACGGATTATCAGCTTTTATTTCTGCAGAAAGCAAAAGACTGGATGACCCTTTTGGTCCCCCACCTTAACAGAGAAAGCAGAGAGAGAGAAATGGGCATGCACCCAAAACTTTTCCAAACATCTTATAGCTCACACAGCTTGCACAGAACATCATTGCTATAGAAGCATAATTTGATATCACACAAATTTCATGATTTTTCTCACCGCTCTGAAAACAATAGACTTTAGAAGGGAAAAGAAATCTATTTTCTGGAGTATAACTCAGAGCTTTGTTAGGGAATGCTGAACACACATTTGAAGTTACAAGCAAGGCTACTTGGCAGAATCCACATTTTACTTTTCACAAGAAGTTACTTTGCTAGGTTAAGCTTGGCAATTCGCCTCGAAGTTTAATCTATGCAAGTTGGCATGTTATCTTATAATGGAGCTTCTCTCAACAGCAACTTTAAAAAAAGTGAATTATGTTGCACTCTGTTTATGCTCTAAGCCAGTGATGGCAAACCTTTTAGAGACCGAATGCCCAAACTGCAACCCAAAACCCACTTATTTATTTCCAAGTGCCCTCATGGCAATTTAACCTGAATAATGAGGTTTTAGTTAAGAAAAAGAACTCATATGTGATTAATGTCTTTTCCTTCCCTCTTCATTCCTCCTTCCCCTCTTTCCTTCTTTTTGCTTCCTTGCTCTCTTTCCCTCTTTCCTTTTTTTTCTTTCTCTTTCCTGTCCCTTCTTGGATGCTCCAATGCAAAAGGGGAAACCTTCCTTGCCTTGTGATCAAATGCCACTTTTGCTAGTAGTTTGTGGCCACTGAAAAGACTGAGAACAAAGCAGGCTTAGTTTATTCCATGCTTGCATTTCATGGGGACAGACGACAGGACAGACAAACTGTCAAAATAATGGCTCTGGGAGTTGATCAGAACTCCTCTGTTTTTGATGGGCAACAGCTTCAGCCTTTAAGAACAGAGCTAAGTTAGTTGCTTTTCTATGAATCCATCATGATCCTTCCAAGAGCTCTTCTGTAGGGACCCTGCCATGGTCTCCCTCAGACTGGAGATAGAGCAAAGGAAACTCTTTCCCTCCACTTGCTTTGTCCTGTTTTCCCCATTGGAAAGGGCTGTTTGCAACCCACAAGGAGGGGATCCTTTCCTAAGAGCTCCTGGTTCAAGGATACCAATGTGCCCCTGTGGAATCTCAGGGTGGGGAAGGCCATGGGGGAGATAGAAGAGACCCTCAAGGCCTCCCCAACCCACCAAGATCCCTCCTCCTTCTCCCTCCCTTCCTGCAACAAGGACTCACTTTGCAAGCCTCTCTCTCCTCTCTTGTTTCTCGGCTTCTTGTCTCATGGAGCAGCTTCCAAGTAAATGGGGCAAGACAGAGACAGCCAGGGTAAGAGTGAGATCCAATTGTGTGTGTGTGTGTGTGAGGGCACCCAAACTGCTGCCAATGGTGTAGGCGACACCTGAGCAGAGAGGCAGGGTGTGTTGTTACATTCCTCCCCATTCAAGCAGGGCCTCTTATTTCCCCCCAGCACAGTCGGAGCATGGAGGTTGCTGTCCCCTAAGCACCATGGTTGCCCGCTCCCCAGCCAGCCAGTGGCGTAGCGTGGGTTGTCAGCACCCGGGGCAAGGCAAGTAATTTGCGCCCCCTAACCCGTGGATTTTAGCACTCGAGTCTCTTCCACTAGATTAGTTAAAGAAACCCTTACCCCCTAAGCACATGTATTGTTTGTTATGAAAATACTGATGTAATTAAAGTAAAATGCATCTAAATACAAGTTTATTTTCAAACACTTTATTGAGTGCGAACATGCATTACACATTCTCCACATTTTCAGCAGGTCTATGAATACAAATCTACAAATGTAGTAACCTAGCATGGGCCATGCTATTATATGTCGTCTCACAACCATCATATCAAGATGATATCAATATCAAGAACAAAAACCAAACATCAAAATGGAACCATGCCCTGGAGATGATCCAAGACTGGGCTAGATGGAGCCAACTTTCTCAATCCTGTACCTCTAATTGTAATTCTTTAATAGAAGTGCAAGATATCAATCTGTATATAATATACAGATTAATTTAAATTCGCCTGCTTTTAATTAGCGCAAATTTTTCAACAACGGAATTGAAATCTACATTAAAGTCTCTCTCAATGGACAGTATTGCTAGATTACTCAGTCTTTCTTGGCTCATAGGTAGAGGGAGAAAGGGAGTAGGTAGGTAGGTAGGTTGGGGGTTATATGGTGGTTGTGTGTACGTGTTTGTTTGTGCAGGTGTAGATCTACACACTGATTGGTTGGCCTTTTAACCAGACTGGGCCACAGCAACGCGTGGCTGGGAACGGCTAGTAAATAAATAAATATGATTTATTTGCTTGATATAAATTTATAGTTAACTGTGACATCGAAGCGCTTTTCTCTCCCCAAAATCAGGTCATCCTGATGATGAACTTTACATCAAGCAAATATATTAATTATGTATAAAAAGGATGATTAGTATCAAATCTAGCTGTCAAAATTACTGCAATCTCTATTTATATGTAGCTAAAAGCTAGGTCAAGAAAACATAATGTTATAGATACTAAAATGTACATAGCTAGCAATGGTTTGTTTTTAAAGAGACATTGTTTAAATACAGTCCCCTGTTAAAAACATTACAATTGTACAAAAAATAACCTAATCATTATGAAAAATCATAACCATTTTCCTTATAATCTCTGCAATTCCTTCTCAGAGGAAGGGTATGTACATTCTACAAGTAGAAATTGAAGCATGTGACATGGGATATAATTCACGTTATACTTTTAGATTCAAAACTTCATGCATGCAACCAATTATAAACAGTCAAGTATACTGAAATGCCCATTTAAAATGCAGTCTAAGAAAAGATGACACTTCGGCAGTAACTCAGTATGATGAAGTAAGCTCTTATGAAAGTTCATAAACTAGACCAGTCATCGAAGTGGTTTTTTAACTCTCATTATTTGACTTCAAGTCTCAGGAGGAGGCAACCATTTAGCCAACCTTGTGTGAGCTCAGAGGCACATAGAATCAGGCCTGAATCATTCAGAGATAAGATACTACCAGAAGATATCAAGACTGTAGAGTAGACCAGAATTCCAGAAGAAGTCAATAGCAAACTATTTCCATACTACGAAAATGAGTTTGGCATAGTCCTCAATTTATGACAATTGTCAGAGGAAAAACAGCACATTCTTCAGCTGGAATTTTTAGACCTTTTGAGGACATGAGAGCAGTGGGACATGGTGGCATACTGCAGGAGGAAAAAGGACCACCGAACCAATGCATCATTTTTCTGTAGTTACCCAAGCAGCATTCAACCATTTTATCACAAGGAGCAAGTTCACCAACACTTGACCGGTTTACAAGAAGCAAGTTCACAGAAGTCATTCAAAGCACCAGAACAGAGTTCACAAGATAGAGCTTATCGTTTCAAAGGAGGCAAAAGAAAGGCTTCTTTCCCATTCAGAAACCCCACCTTCAACACAGTCTGCTCATTCAGAATTTGTGTCCTTGTAGGCTGTATCGTCCAATTTCTGTTTCATGGTGGATACTCAGGATTTACATAGGCCTAGCAATTAAAATAATGGTGGCGTCTTGGAATTTTAACTGCCCTTTCAAACCTTACCAAGGGAGGTATATAGAACAGTACAGTACAAGTAATGGGCGTGGTCAAAGTACACAGTACTTACTTATCTATATCACAAACTTAATAGCACATACAAGTGTAGTTGGGTAAATATCTGCAACAATAGGCCTTTAAAGCCTCAAAGTAATCAAGTTATGACTCATTTCTGCTAGGTTACTCTGAAAACCGACTAAAACACAACCTCAAAGTCTTTAAAAAAAAACTAATTTTCATTTATCCCAAGTAAAAAAAAAGTATTCAGGCAGAAAATGTCAGAAGGGACAATAATAAAAACTTTTAAGGAAAAGGTGTAAGTTCCCACCTTAAAAACAATGAAACCAATGCAAGTTCCTTCATATTGGCATGAAATTCTGAGAGGAAGAACAAGGATTGCTGAGCTCAGACTGTCTTTTTGAAAAAATTGTTTCAAATACTGTACTTTTAAATTTGTTTTTAAAAATATATGTGCTTACTGCAAAACATCAGCAAATCAGGATGTTCTTCAGAATTGGTGACATTTTTTATTTAACACTTTTAGGGGATGCTAACTTGAGTACCTTGGTTTTAAAACCCTATACAAGGGTCCTTCAATTCAATGGGCTTTACTCCACAACTGGTCATCTTCTCTAAGGGCCACAAAAGCTGCCTCGTAGATACGGATTGTAGATGTCGTGATTGACCTCTGAATGGATGCTTAGGAAACCCGACCTAAAACCCCCAAACCGTACAGAGGGACGACTCCTCTTTCTGCCACCACCTCCCTTCTCAAAACTACTAGAGGCATCTGGTTGCCTCTAGTAGTTTAACCGTCTTTTAACCTGTCCTCTTTGCAAGCTGCGCCTTCCCGGGCCAGACGACGCCGGTGTGTGTGTGTGTTTGTGTGTGTGTGTGGGGGGGGGGGCTAAGCTCTTTTGCTGAGGGGGGGGGTTGTTGCAAAGCGAACTCTTCCTCCACCCCCAGCTCGGCGCCTTCCCTCTTTCTCTCTCCCCAGCCCCGTTGTTTCATCGGCGGGGAGAGGGAGGGGGGAGGTGGCCGCCCATACAAGTCTTTTTTCACCGAGAAGAAAAGGAAGATAGCTGACCTTGTATTTGATTCATACAACACAACCGGAGAGCTTAATGGAAACGGGCGGATGGGATCGCAGGGAAAGGGTTAGGGCAGGCAGCCCACAGCAAAGAAGCAGAGCCGGAGTCACCTGCAACAAACGGCCGCCGCCGCGCCGCCGCCGCTTTCCTTCGGCTGCAGGATGAGCTGAGCGCGGCTATCACGTGGGCGGCGTGTCGAAGGTTGCGCCCCCCAAAATGTTGCGCCCGGTGCGGCCGGCACCCCCTGCACCCCCCACGCTACGCCACTGCAGCCAGCCCCACCTGACCTGCTCCCTGCCGGCTCCTGCAAAACCTCTTCATTCTCCTACTCCTCTTCTTTGTGTGGTTGACCTCCTCTCACCCAAGTGGCAGAGGGCTCTACAGGACACGCTCTCATTTCTGCCCTGGGGCAGCAAAGTCCAAAAGCCCCCCCTTCCCCAGTGCTTCCTCGCTCTGTTTTCCTTCTTTGCTTCCAGGTTGGTTCTGGAGGATTTCCAGGGTCAAAATGGGGTGTGGAAAGCACAGGATTCTCTCCCCAGTTTTGACCCTGGAAAGCCTCCTACACCAACCTGGAAGCAAAAATAAAAAATGAAACCCTTGCAACTGCTGAAGGAGGCCTCCAACTCAGCAAGGAAGCACTGGGGTGGGGAAGGAGATCTAGAATTGTCTGCACAATTCTAGCGCCCCCCCACCCCTATGCACTGCATTCTCCTGGGCAGAGGCCCGAAAACCAGCTGGTCGGCAGGAGGGGGGCTTGCATGTGGATGTTAGTGGAGCTGGGCAGGGGCAGCTGGGAGAGAGGGCTCTGCGTGCCTCAGTTTCCCCATCAGGGCTCTAATCCTTTCAATTCATTTTTCAGATCAATCATGTAACAGCTTCAGAGGCTCTGAGTGATAAAAGTCAATTCCCCTTTTTCCACCATATTTTCCCCAAAGAAGGGATCCAGTACCCAGCAATTGTCCAGCTGCTCCTCCATTTCAGATGGACCCTGATTGGCCTCTTTGCTTCAGACATAGAGAATGGAGAGAATTTCATGAGGATTTTCACTCCTATGCTTGTTAGGAGTGGAATTTGTGTGGTTATATCACAACTGTTCTCAAATACTGGATATACTGCATACCTCAGGGATTCCCTCTCTAAGTGGAGACAAGTCAACGTCTTTGTTCACTTCATGGAATATGAGCCCATTTGGGAGAGAATTCTTCCTTTCCATTTAACATTTATGCGTCTCCCAGGACCCATTGAAGGGAAAGTCTGGATCCTCACAACTTTTGCAGGGTATGAAATAAACAAAGGCAGACTTCTCAAATACATCCATAGTATTTGGAACGTTCGTTATCAGGGAAAAGAAAGGCCAAAAGATTCTGCCCTTGAACCCCTTTTCTTTGTGGAAGAAAAGTTTCAAGATCCTTATTTCCACTGTTCTATTTCAAAGAACGTCTTTTCTGTCAAAGGCCGCAGAAGATGCACCCAGAAAGCCCCACTGGAGACCCAAAGGAAAAGGGACAGAAGAAGGGTCCAAAATAGCTACCACCATTACAGCCTCATGAAGACTCTGGCCCAGGCCTTGAATGCCGCCTATTTCTCCAGATTGAGGAAGGGAAGGAAGGAGGGAGAAAATATCTTGGGGTCTCCAAGGCTGCAGCCATGGCAGGTATGGGGCTCTTGATATGGATCGATTAATCTTAGATCCTTTGGAGAAGGAATCCAGAGGAGAAGGAGGGAAACCATCTCAACAGATCTGGCCAATTTAATTACTCAGAGGATTAATGGTTCCAAAGAGTAGATACAATCACAGTGTTTATATATTCTAAATATTGCTAATTTGAAAATGCTGTATTCTTTTTTTTAATAAATCCCCTTATTCTCAATAAGGGTGGAGATAGCATCCATGTATGGGTTAAACCTATCCACGCTCTGATTGGACTGAGTCATAATATTAAAATAATTAATTAAGTAGGCATGGTATATAACCCCCTACGGAGTAGCCACACCCAGTTTCCGACTCAGTTCCAGCTCTGGGACTATTCGGTGTCCAACTCCTATTTGATTGTTTGAATTGAATGGAATTGAATTGTTTGAATCAGAGATTGAGATTTGGATTTGATCACATTGAGCGCTGTGAGTAGACAGGGGACCCCCTCCTTCAGGAGCAGCCCAGGGCTCAGGCTTCCCTGTCTCAATTCAGCCACAGGCCCCGGCCTTCGGCTGCCTTTAAGGCCTCAATACTAGCCTCCTACCTGAGCCTCCCCCACCTGAGTTTCCAGCATTCCTCGCTGTGGCTGCTGCTGGTTAGGAGAGGAGGGTGAGGTCAAGCGCTATTAGGAGGCGGGCCGTACGCGCAGCTTTGCTGTGAGGCCTTGTCCCTGCTGCGGCAGGTGCGCACTCTGCTCCCCGGCTAGCTTCGGCCTGCCGCGCAAGTGCGATCGCTCCCAGGGCCTTCTCTGCCGAACCAAATTAATTCTGTGCAGGCTTTCCCACAACTGACAGGCCTCTGTCAACTGTGAGGGCTGTTCCACTGGGCCTAAATGAATGGTGCCTCTTTATTACCCCTTTTGGAAAAGAACAGAGCCATGTCAGCTTCTAAAGGCTGTTTTGGAGAAGGGGTCAGGCGTGCGGAAGCTCTTTGCAGCAAGGCCGCTCTTTCACTTTATATTCAAGCCTCTCTCAGGGGCCTTTGGCATGAACGGCCATTTTGAAGCCTGCCTGAATCAAGAACCAAAATGGCTGCCGCCTCAGCTTCAGAGGACAGTGAGTGGAGTCAGGTCCTCATGGCTACGACCAGTGGCCCCACGGAAGGAACAGAGGCTCCTGCAGTGGTAATTGCCCCCATCGCCACAAGGCAAAGGGGAAGAAAGAGCATGTGGAACCACAAGCCTCAAAACGGGCCAAATTGGGGTTCAAAATCCCCTAAGCCTGCCTTTAAGTATGAGAAGCAGAGGCATGAGGCACTAGAAAGCATTTATAAAAGTACCAGCAGCCAGAAGTCTTCTCTTGTCCTGAGCACTAAGGTGAGGCAGTCTGCACTCTCTTCGCCTGGGAGAGCTGCAGAGGATCCCTCCATGTGAGGATCCCCATTGACTCCTCAGGCCCCTGGGGTTCTGGCCAAGGTTGGCAGTCGCCCCCACGCACTGCCCCATGGGGGCTTCACCTCAACCTCTTCCCTCTACGTCCGCAGGGGTTGGTGCTGCTCAATTACCCCACTCGGGAGGCGGAGCAATTTCAGGACCTAATGTTCAGGGCTTTCCAGCAGTGCAGCGTTGCTGCTTCCCAACGGCCTCAGATTCAGCCACAGGTTGCTCCTCCATCTGCAGTTCCTGTGGGGATAGATGGTCAGGAGTCTCCCCTGTTTCTTCCCAGGACAATAGTGAGTCTGAATCTGAAGAGGGCGAAATCAGAGAGGAGAAGCTTTCAGGGGATGAGGGCATACGCCCTTCTAAGCCTTCCTTCTCAGTTTGTTTCAGCATTGTTTAAGTGTATGCCCTTTAAAGCTAAGGCATCGGCCAATTTTGGCGAAAAGCCATCGGAACCCCTGGTGCTACGGCTGGGCCTTTTTGCCGAGACTATATTTGTGGATCAGGCTATTGAGGCTGACATGTTCCCACCCCCCAAGTCCTTCTTGACCTAGTCAAGTGCCAGTGGGCATCTCCAGCATCTGGGCCCACTTCCACCGGCTATATGTTCATTAATGTGGACATGGACATGGTTCAGGTGCTGTTGCAACCCTCTGTTGATGCACCGGTCACAGCCATACATGCATCTGCAAACATGCCCAGGGAACCAGAGCACTCTCTGAAGCCAGAGGATGATGATGATGATGATGATGATATAATAATAATAATAATAATCTTTATTGTCATTGTACTAAAATTACAATGAAATTGACAAAAAGGGCTGACCTCACCTTACAAAGGGGCCATCAGGCTGCTGCCTGGGCAGTGAGAGCTGCTACCACTGCCTCCTTCTTTAATGGTCTTCTTTGCTTTGATTGCAGGATCTTCAACAGCAAACGCCAATAGCAGATTTCAGGTCACATCAGGACATCAACAAACTGGTGGTGGCCATCCAATTTTCTTCGGGCATCACTTTAGTCGCAGCCAGGTTTGCCTTCAGGGCAGTTGCTTCATCCATAGGCTGCAGCTGTGGCAAGCTGATGCGTGCCACATATGACGCCTGGCGTCATCCCTCTTTGCTGGAGGGTCCTTCTTTGGGGCATCTATTGACCTTTTCTTAATTGAGAATTAGGGCAAATGGAAGGTGTTTCTTACAGCTCCTAGGAAGGGCAATTTCTGGGCAGTGCCCTAGCCCCGTTGCTCCAATTACTGTGGTCAAACTACGGTCCTTTATCCTGGGGTCAGGACTACAGATCTTCTTTTAAGGGGTCTGATTTCAGTCAGTCAGGTTTCAGGCTGTACCAGGGAGGCTATGCCCCCAGCCAGAGATATCAACTGGATAGGCAGCAGAGGGGTGGACAGCAGAAACAGCCCTTTCATGGGGGCGAAGGAGGCGGCACTCTTTTTCCGCAAGAATTAGTTCTGGGCCCAGCTCTCCCCTCATCGGGGGATGCTTGGCATATTTCGCAGATTGTTGGGACTCCTCTACCTCCGATGCGTGGGTACCATCAACCATCAGGTCTCGGATAACCCGACTCGGAGGTGACTTATGCAGGAAGCCATTCAACGCCTATTGGACATTAGGGCTATCCAACTGGTGCCTCCAGTATAAAAGGATCAGGGTTATTAGTCCTTTCTCTCCGGGATCCCAAAGGCTTGGGGCGGCTGGAGAACTATTTTTGATTTTAAATAGTTTGACCGCTATGTGCGTTATCGCTGGTTTAAGATGCGTTCACTGCACTCAATATTAGAGGGTATTAGGCAGGGAGATATCCTCACATCCATCAGCCTTACTGAGGTCTATCTGCACATACCTATAGCCCCTGAATACTGACAGTTTCTCAGGTTTTGTTACCTTGGGCACCACTTCCAGTACCGAGCCTTACCCATCGGGTTGTCATCTGCACCTCAAGTCTTCAGGTAGGTGATGGTGGCATTGGCAGCGTTCCTGAGACAGGTACGTGTGCAAATCCAAGGCGGCCTAGATGACCTGTTGCTACAGTCCTCTTCTATAAGTGATGCCCCAAGGGACTTAGACATTACCAGGTTGACCTTGCGAGGCCAGGTGCTTTCGATCAATCTGGCCAAAAGCTATCTAGGCACTATGGTGTCTTGCCATTGGCATTGCCTTACCAATAAAGACCTTCAATGGTTTCTTTCACCATTTCAGCTAAGGCTCATGAGCTGCTCCCAGATCCAGGTTCTTCTGCCAGCGGAAGTCTCCTGCTCTTTGATTGGTGGACATCATCTAGCCTACCCAAGGGGGAATTCTTCAGGGTCCCAGACCGAGGTCACAGTCACTTCAGACACCAACCTACTCGGAGGGGGGGATCCAACTTCAGGGGAGAACCTGGTGGCTTAGTGGCTAAACCATCTGCCTAATGTAATACGGCCCTGGTTAGAATCCCAGTAGGGATATGACTAGCTGATGAGAGCTAAATAGTTTGAAATAGATCTATAGTAGTCTCCCTTATATGCAGATGGCACAGGGACAATGGAGCCAAGCGGAACTAGCTCACAACATAAACTGGTTGGAACTCAGGGCGGTCCACCTGGATCTCAAACCATTTCGTTTTTCGGTCAAGGGCACACATATTCTGGTCCTCACAGACAACATGGCCACCAAGGCTCATATTACAGGCAGGGGGGGACCAGGTCAAGGTCCCTCATGCTGGGGGCCAGGAGCTTGGGTCTTTGGGCAGAGAGGAATTTGCTCTCAATAACCGCAGAACATATAGTGGGGGTGGACAATGTCAGGGCTGACCAGCTCAGTCGGATTGAGGTGGACAATTCAGGATTGCAGCTGCAGCTGGCTATCTTCCAGGCAATTGTGGACCCTTTTGGCTGCCCAGAGGTCTACCTGTTTGCAACTCCCCTCAATACTCAGCTCCTGATATTTTATTCCCAGTTCCTTCGCAGAATGCAGAGGGGGTGGATGCTCTCCACTGCCAATGGCCTCTGGGGCTCCTTTATGCCTTCCTGCCTTTGCCCCTGATTCCCAGAGTCATTCAAAAGATCTTGCGGGAGGGGGCGGAGGTGGTGCTTGCCCCACATTGGCCTCAGCAGCCCTGGTTTGCCGACCTTTGATCTCTATAGTGGAAAGGCTCTGGAGGATTCCCCAAGAGATTATTTCCTTCAGCCAGGGGTCGCTGGAGCATCTGGAGCCTCAATGGCTCTAGTTGACGCCTAATGCTTGAGCGGAGCGTTCAGAGACGAGACACCTTTTCCTCCAGGATCATTCAGATTATTCAGGCTTCCTGTCCACCTTCCATGCGGCTCATATACTGTGCAACCTGGGGCGCTTGTTGTAAGTGGTGTTTGATGAACCACTTTGACCCAGTACAAGCCACTATCCCACAGGTCCCGGAATTTCTTCAAGTGGGCCTGGGCAAAGGGTTGACTCCTAATACCATTGAGAGACAGGTATCAGTAGTTTCTTCTGTACCTTTGTGCGGTAGGTCACAAACTTTGACTCAACGTCCTAGAGTCAAGAGATTTCTCAAGGGTGCTTTGGTACTCCTTTACATAAGGTATTGGATTCTTTGACAGGTGCCCTCTTGACACTGTGGAAGGAGATTTTTCGGATTTGTGCAAGTTTTATGCAGATAGGGTTGTCCTACGTCTGGATCCCTCCTTTGCCCCGAAGATGGGGTCTTGGTTCCGTCGGGCTCAGGAGGTGGTCCTCCCCAGCTTTCCTGCAGAGTCTGCGCAGACCTCGGAGGACCGGTGGCACTTGCTGGATGTCAGGCGTGCCTTGCATGTGTACATTGATTGTATGGCTGTTATTTGCAGGTCGGAGTCTCTTTTTGTCTCCTTTCTGCCAGGTTCCCTGGGTAAGAAGGTGTCTGTCTCCTGTGTGGGACGATGGGTTTGTCAATGCAATTGAGAACACCTAGGCAGCTTGTGACAAGGCAGTTCCTCGAGGAGTCACAGCACATTCTGCATGCAGTGCAACAACGACTTTGGCTTGGGCGATGCAAGCTTCTCTGGGAGAAATTTGCAGGGCTGCAGCGTGGTCTTCTCCATCCCCTTTCGTGTGGTATTATACATGGGACACGTTTGCCTCGGCTGAGGCCGACTTTGGCCGCTGGGTTCTGTCCGCCCTCCTTCATTGGGGCAGGTCTGATCTCGACCCTCCCGTGGGTCCTTTTCAGGGCTTTGGTATGTCCCATACATGGATGCTATCTCCACCCTTATTGAGAAAGGGCGTTGGTACTTACCTGATACGCCTCTTCTAATAAGGGGGGAGATAGCATCCGGCCCATCCCTTTCTCGTTCAGCCCTGCCTGTGTTTGGAGTCTGGCTCTTGTTGTTCTTGGTAGTGTTATTGTTGGATTTTCTTGCTAAAGGAGTTGGTTCGTACCGGTGAGTCTGTATTCTTCGTCGAAAACTGGGTGTGGCTACTCCGTAGGGGGTTATATACCATGCCTACTTAATTAATTATTTTAATATTATGACTCAGTCCAATCAGAGCGTGGATAGGTTTAACCCATACATGGATGCTATCTCCCCCCTTATTAGAAGAGGCGTATCAGGTAAGTACCAACGCCCTTTTGTGGGTTTGTGATGAGCCTGGTGGAATTCTACCTTCCTTCCGTCCCCATTGCAGGTTGGTCTGTGTGCAGCTGCACAGGTAGCTGCACAGATAAAAGCTCATTTCTTTCGTCTTGCTGGCCTGACATAGATTAGGGACTTTTTATTTGTTATTTATGTTTTTAACTATTTATTCAATTTTAGCACAGTCTTATTGATTTAATTGTTTTTTAAATTTTGTATATTGTGTGGGTTTTTTTATCTTTCTGTGCACCGCCCTGAGTCCTTTTTGGTGAAAAGGGCGGTATATAAATTGAAAATAAAGTAAAGTAAAAGTAAAGTAGCTAAGCCCCCGTATTCTCCTCCAATGAAAGGGAGCCTGGCGTGGATATGGGTGCTTGATTGGCAGAACAGGGCAGGTGAAACTGAGGAGGTGCAAAGAGTGGAAATCAAATAGAAAGATGAGATAGGCAGCATTCACTAACAGCCAGCAAAGGAGCAGCTGGAACCTCTCCAGCGATGCTCCGTGTGAGGGACGGAGGCTGTCTCCGGATGACCAGGGGTCTCGGTCACAATGGTTGCTTCCGTCTTCCCCAAAGGCTGACAGAAAACGGAGTCTGGCTTCAGACCTTATAGTTAGGCTTATCTGCCCAATAAGTGGGGCTGGAGCAACAACAGCACAAGAGTTCCATGTTGTGGCATGACAACCTTTGTAAATTGGAAGGAGACCCTGAGACCATCTAGCCCAACCCCTCCTCTCTGCAGGAATCCCAGTTGAAGCTTCTCTGACTGATGGCTGCTCAGTCTTTGCATTCAGACAATCCATGAAGAGGAGACTGAATTTCTCTTCTTTCCTGACTCACCTCTAAAACAGATTCATCCTTTTATCCTGTTTTTCTCTCTCATTCGGCTAAAATCTCCTCTCTTGTAACTGGATCCATTTTTCCACCTCTGACACTCTGGAATAATAGTGAGCAGATCTTACACTCGTGTGTAACAGGAGTCAGTGATTGGAAGAGGGCTGGATCCAATGGTGGGATTCACATTTTTTTACTACTGGTTCTGTGGGTGTGGCTTGGTGGCCATGTGACTGGGTGGGCGTGGCCAACTTGACATCACTCACATCAAGGGCTACCTTGCCTGGCTTCTCCTCTCCTCAACAAGATACAATTTCTCTGTCTATTTATTTACTACTGCTGAACATCCCAAATACACAATTAAATCCTATGTATAAATGCCATATGTGTGCATACATATTACATAGCATAGTGCATGTATAGGCACACCTTGACCAACCTGCCCCCTCCCCCCCACATTACACCCCACTGTGAGTGTCTCTCAGCTGTTGTGTGCAGGGAAGAACTTTGCACAGTAAAGAAAAATTCCCAAGAGTTCGAGAAATTGTTAATTAACTGACACTCATGAGAAGGTTTTCTTTCCTGTGCAAGGTTTTTCCCTGCACACAACAGCTGAGAGACGCTTGCAGTGGGGGGCAATTTGGGCCTCATCCCCCACCCCAAGGCAAGGCCCACCAACCACAGTCAGACTGAATAAGCCAGGGGTTGCTCCCTCGACCGGCTCCACCCAAGATCCCCTTCATCCTTTTGGAGTCCATCCGCTTTGCCGACTGGGAAACAACTGAGCCAAACTGCTCCTGCCCAGCAGCCTCCCCCAACTCCCCTTGACCCACCGTTAAGCCAACAGTTGGTGGGCAACCGGAGCCGACTGGGCACAAAGCTGCGTTGACAATGAGCCTCTGAAGTCTCCATCCTGCCTGCTTGCCCATCACTCACTCAGAGACCTCCTACCCTCCCACTCACCCACCCCACCAAAATCCTCCACCCCCACCACCCCCTGCCTGGGCACAGGCACTCAGCAGTTCTTTCTTCTTCTGTTTCCAAATTAAGCCCCGGTTGGTTGGTTGGTTGGTTGGTTGGTTGGTTGGTTGGTTGGTTAAAGAGAGGCTTTTAAGAGGGAGAACCTTTCGGCTGCCAGCTGGCCGAGGAAGCTCTCAGCCATGACCGGCGCTGCTGTGGTTCCTGCCGGCTGGGTGGACAAAGGGAGCAGGTGGCGGCTGTGGCCTCGGTCTGGTATAAGCTTTGGGCCTGGTCTGGGGAGGTGGGGAGTGGCTCACCTGGGCAGCTGGTGTGACAGTAAGGCTGGCCAGGTCCCATCCCATGTGTTGTGCCCCCTTTCCAGCTTTCGCCCATGCCTCCATGCTGTTTTCAGGCATGCAACACGCAGGAGATCCTAGATGCAGTTTCCTCGTGAGCAACATTGGCCGGGAGAGGCAGGGAGAAAGGCCAATGGGCCTCACAAGGAAACTAAGGCTCCTAAGTGAGATCGAGCCAGGAGTGGGTTCCGGCTGCCTCTAGTGACGGTTGCTCTGCGCATGCGCAGAAGGCAAGAACAATTTGGCCGAGAGAACCGGTTCAGGGGTGTGGCCAGCCTGGGTTGTTGCAGGTTCCAGTGACCCAGGCCACCAAGTTACTACTAATTCAGCCGAACTGGTCCACACAGGTAGGAACCCACCTCTGATCTGGAGGAGTTTTCCATCAGGATTACAAGGGAGAAGATTAGCCTGAGAGATTTCTTCTTGATCAACCCAGGCTTTCTGGGAATCACCCTGTTGTTTTCAAAGAGTTTATGGATCATCTTTTTTTCTCTGTTCTTTTTATTTGTCATCTGTTCCCTATAATTGACCAATTGTGTTGATTATATTTTCTCTATATTTTGATGAACTTTTCTCCAACTTTTTCATTCACTAATGAAGATAATGGCCGTATTTGTATCCTATTTAACCATATTTGGTGATTAGAGAATTGTAGAAGAAAGATTCAATGTGGGATAAGAAACAAAGTTTTCTGTTTTTCAAATTCCTGGATGTTCCCATTCTAGTTTCATCCCTTTCTGGAGAAGAACGAATATTGGAATATCTCTAACTTAAACGTGTACTTGGACCAAAATGGAGAGATAAAAGCAGATCTGTTCATTGACACCTTCTTGGTTCTCACCAAGGAGCTTCACATGAAAGGGACTCTGGCGCTTTTTCAAAGACAGAGACTTTCTATCAGACAAAAGGCTCTTTCACAGATCAAGTTGGCCAATAAGGTGGGAGAAATTTTGGTGTCTTTTCTCTGTTTGCCAAAGCCTGAGGTCCCATTTCAAGTGGGCAGAGCCTGTAGCCGTGATGGGGAACCTATGGCACGCGTGTCAGAAGTGGCACACAGAACCATCTCTCCTGGCATGTGGAGCCATCACCAGTTGCTCTTCCGGATTCACACGTGGCAGTCAGTTGGTCTTCACGCGCATTGGAGTGCCAGAAAGTGGAAGAGGAGCTACCCGGTGCGCATGCGCACACCAGGAAAATGATCTTTGTTTCCAGTGCGCACGTGCGCATGAGCCACTTAGGGTTTTGGTTTCTGGCGTACATGCATGCGCAAAAACCATCAACCCAAAGGCAGACAGAAGAGATCCTGGCCGTGGCTTCTTAGCAGAGCAGAGCTGTGTTCAGGGCTTCCCTCCCTCCCCACCTGAAGGGGGTTCTTGCGTGTCCCCAGCCCTCCAGCCCATGGCTCATCTGCAGTCCAAAGTACCTGGCCAGCTCAGGTGCCCCAGAAGAGCAGCAGCAGTGGCAGCCACAACTCCCACACCAGCCAGAAGGGGCCCCGCTGGGGGGGGGGGGGGCTGCATTGGCAAGGGCAAAATAAATAAATAAATAAATAATTTAATTTATAATCCGCTCTCTCTCCCCGAAGGGACTCGAGGCGGGGCACAGGGAAATTAAAAATGCATATAAAATCACAGACAAAACAATATTAAAAAAGAATTAAACGAAATCCTGTGCTAAAATCTCAAAGCTAAAACAAACCCCTAAAAACAGTTGTCATCCCAAGCCGGCCAAGCAGAAGAAGTGTGTTTTTAATTTTTGGCAGAAGGTTGTTCTGATTTCAGGGGGGAAGGTCGTTCTAGAGGGTCGGGCCCGCCACAGAGAAGGTCCTTCCCCTGGGCGTCGCTCGATGGCATAGCCTAGTGGACGGCACCCGGAGAAGTCCCTCTCTGTGAGAGCGAATCGGCCGCAGGGATGTATGGGGCAGGATGCGATCCCGCAGATAACTAGGTCCCGTGCCATGGAGCGCTTTAAAGATGATAACCAACACCTTGAAGCGCACCTGAAAGATGACAGGGCTTCCCTCCCTCCCCACCTGAGAGGGGCTACTTGCATGGCCCAAGCCCTCCAACCCGTGACACTGATGTGGATTGGTTGTCTGGAGTGCCTGGCCGGCTCAGGCGCCCCAAAAAAGCCAGCTGGCCCCTGCACAGTCCCAGAGGAGCAGCAGCAGCAGCCACAGGGGAAAGGGGAGGAGCGACCGGGCAGCCACTGCAACTGTGGGTAACTCACCTCCTGGCCAGCAGCTCCTCTTCCAGCATCTGGGGTATATTCAAGGGTAACAGGCGTGTTTGATGGAGGCGGGGAGGGAATATAAATGTTGTTAAAGAAAGTATGTCCCCTTCACTCAGCCAGGCCCTTCCCCTTCTTCCTCCCACCCCCCACCCTTCCCTCAGCCCCCAGCTTCCCACTGATTCCCCTCCCTTCATTTTGCAATACAGTTCTGCTCTTGTGGCGCCTTTGTCTTCTCCAAGGTTTAAATTACACAGCAGGGCAGTTCCCCCCCCCCCATTTTAGATTATGTGGAATGCTCCTGTCCTCCCCTCCCCCCATAGGCTGGTCCTGCTGGGTCCTTCGTCCATGAGGGCCATAATACCCGCATCCACCAGCCCCCATCTCTGCAGTTCCTCACACATGGAGATTCTCCCTTGGATGAAGTGGGGGGAGAGGGGGGGCTGTGCTGGCTTGTTCCAAGGCCGGGAAGGGATTCTGGCTTTCCAGTGGAGGGAGGGGGCATTTCCCACCCAACTTTGTCTCCCTGTCCAGGGCTGCAGAACCGGATCCTCAGTGGGGATGTCCTGCCACCCCTATGGGAATCAGGTGGGCGGTCAGAAAAGCACGAGGAGCCCCAAAATTTGGAACTGGCACATGCGTGCCAGGCAGCTGGTCTTTGTGTGCACATGCGTACCAGAAACTGGTGGACAACATGGCTGCTGTACATGTGGGGCCAAAAATGTTTGTGTGTGCTCCTGGTGCCCAAATGTTTCGCCAACACTGCTCTAGATTATTAAGTGGAAAAGTCCTTTATTGCAACATTAAGTTCCAAAAGCAAAAGGGAGGAAGTAAATGGAGAATCTGTCAGTTGTTCCACCTCCTGCATCTGTTTAGAAGGAGTCAGAGGTTTACTATCTACCTCAGTGAAGACCAGAGGCTCCTTGTCTCCATCCATTTCTCCCTCTGTTTTCCATGGACGGAGAGTCCTAACATCTTTTCTTTGGCCTTCCTTGTTCTTCTGCTCAGTCCCTGCCTCAGTCCAGATGTGGGGAAAGTTGTCATCCTGGATTTGTCAAGAGGGCTCGAGAAGGAGAGCCAGTTTGCTGCTATGACTGCGTTCCTTGTCCGGAGGGGACCTTCTCCACTCAGGAAGGTGGGTCACCCTGAGGAAAATGGGAGGCTTTGTGGAACTGGATCCATCCAGAACTTTTCCATGAAAGTGCAAGTTAAATGATAGATCGAAGCTCACCTGGTTTTTTATATTTATTTTTAAACTGCAGAATTTCTTATCCAAAAGGAAGTAAATGAAAAAGACTTTGAAGGAGGGGCTGGGAAGAGATGGGAGGAGGGGGTGGCAAACTGAGCAAGCTTTACTAACAGCAGAGGAAATCTCTCTCCTGCTTCTTAGTTTGGACTTGTGCTGCTATGTTCTCCTTTCTAGGAAGATCTGAGTTCTGTGGAACTTGTATGAATTTTGTGAGGTCCACCTTCTGAAAGACCTTGCAATTCACTGTATATTGGATCCTCCCCTTGAGGATCACTGAGAAGGAGTCACTGGTCCGTAATGTGGTGCTGTGGATAGTTATGGTGGGGAAACTCATTGCACAAATATTCTGCCAGTCATGTAGATCAGTCAATTAGTCAGAAGGGAGCTGAAAGGGACCTTGGAGGTCTTCTAGTCCTACCCTCTGCCCAAGCAAGAGACCCGATAACATTTCAGACAAGTGACTGTCTTGTCTATTCTTAAAGCCTCCAATGTTGAAGAACCCCAAATCTTGAGAATCAAGCTGTTCCACTGGTTAATTGTTCTTACTATTAGGAAGTTTCTCCTTAATTCCAGGTTGCTTCCAGAGGTTACAAGATACTTTAGGTATCCTCCAAGCACAGAATATTAACTGCCATGTGGCAAGACTCAGGATGTTTGCCTAAAAAGATTGCATGATGCATTATTAATCTCTAATAATGTAGCTTCGAATTGGATTACACCAGAGATAATTAACACCCTAGGACTGGGATGGAGAACCTATGGTGCGTGTGTTACAGGTGGCACATGGAGCCATTTGTCAGGGCACACAAAGTGTTGCCCTGTTAGCTGCCCAGCACACATGCGCATGCTGTCCAGCTGAGTTCAGCCTTTCTTAAAGCCATTTCTCGCCCTCCCCAGGCTCCAGAGGGTTTATAGGAGTCAGGGAGGGCAAAAAGAATCCCCCCCAGAGGCCCTCCGGAGGCTTCAGGAGATTCCCTGAAGACTCCAGAGTGCAAATAAACAGCCCTATGGGCAAAAAGGAAGTTCAGGAACAGATTTCCGGTTTGCTTGGAGGGTCGATTTAAGCCCTCCGGAGGCTTCAAGGACCATCAGGAGGCTTCCCTAAAGCCTCCAGAGGACTGAAAACCACAGTATGAGCAATGCGGAAGTGACTTCCAGTTTGCTCATAGGGTCCTTAGTTCCTCCGGGGGGCCTCTGGAGCCTGGGGAGGGCGAAAAAAGCATGGAAAAATGGGGGGGGGAGTGCCTCTCATGTGTGCATGTACCCGGGGGGGGATCGCTTGTTGCATTATGGGTGTGGCATGCCCATGCACGACCCCCCTTCCCTCACCCGCCCCACCAATGGCACACAAGCCAAAAAAGATTCACCATCGCTGCCTTAGGATTTCCCTCAACTTCATAGGATGATACAAAAAAGTATTTTCTGTAAGACAAAAGGACAGAATATTTTTAAAAATTGCTTTTTGGTGTTTTAGATGCAGAAGAATGCACCAAGTGTCCAGATGACAAATATCCAAATGAGAACAGAGTCCAATGTATCCCCAAAATTATAACCTTCCTGTCTTATGAAGAACTTCTGGGCATCATCCTGGTCTCTTTTGCCCTACTGTTGTTCTTAATCACAGGCCTTGTTTTAATCATCTTCATCAAATACCGAGAAACTCCCCTTGTCAAAGCCAACAACCGGGACCTCTCCTACATCCTCCTGGTCTCCCTCCTGCTTTGCTTCTTGTCTTCTCTTCTCTTCATTGGTCAACCAAGGAAAGCCACCTGCCTTCTCCGACAAATGGTCTTCAGCATCATCTTCTCAGTTGCTGTTTCTTCTCTCTTGGCCAAAACCATCATGGTGGTGCTGGCTTTCCTGGCCACAAAACCAGGAAACCGAGTGAAGAGATGGTTGGGGAAGAGCTTGGCCAACTCCATCATCCTCTCTTCTTCTGCTGTCCAAGTGATCATCTGCTCCATCTGGCTGGGAGATTCTCCCCCCTTCCCTGACTCTGACCTCCACTCCCAGCCTGGAGAGATCATCCTGCAATGCAACGAAGGGGCCGTTGTCATGTTCTATGTCACCCTCAGCTACATGGGCTTCCTGGCTGCCATCTGCTTCACGGTGGCTTTCCTGGCCAGGAATCTGCCTGGGGCCTTCAACGAAGCCAAGCTGATCACCTTCAGCATGCTGGTCTTCTGCAGCGTCTGGGTGACTTTTGTGCCCACCTACCTGAGCACCAAAGGGAAATACATGGTGGCTGTCCAGGTCTTCTCCATCCTGGCCTCCAGTGCTGGTCTGCTGGGCTGCATCTTCATCCCCAAGTGCTACATTATCCTTCTGAGGCCAGACCTGAACACAAAGGAGCATCTCACAGCCAGAACAGATGTAAAAACATGAGAAAAAACAGCATGAGTTTAAAGAATTGCAAAGCTTCCTTTTGTTTGAAAGAAGAGATTATTTTCACTTACAGATATCATGCAGGAGTCAAGGAATAATATATGTATATGTTTTGAAATGGGAAATGGTTGAATTGTATTGGATTTCCCTATTCTTCCAATGAATCCAGCTAAAGAGAATTCTGCGAGAGTCATTCAGATGAATTTAACATTCAGAAAATCCCAAGATCCAGAAGCATATGGAAAATAATCTGAGCAATTATTCTTACTGACAGTGGCTGAAAGTACAGAGGTGTGCGTCCTTGCTGTAGGATCCATGCTCCAAGAGTTGTAGGATAATCTTCATCAGAGCCATCCACACCAAGGGGGGGGGGGGGCATCCTCAAGGCTCCCTCACTTAGAGACCCATCAGAATCCCTCTCCCGCAGCTGCCCCTCTCTTGGGAAAGAGGGTTTTTGTACCAGATCCTTCTTCCCCCCCCCCCGTCCCCTTATTGGGTGTTAAGGACCCCTCAGGCAGCCGATTCTTCCCACTAATACAATCCTCCCCAGCCCGCAGGGCTGCAACCTCAGCGAAGAGCAAACTGCTGAAATCCCCGAGGTTTCCGGGGCCAACGCTGGTCAATCCTCCGCCCTGGAGAGCCCCTTCTCCACCACCCTCCTTGCCTGCCCGGCTGGCCTCCTCTTGCGGGGAGACATCAGGTGAAGCTGCCGCTTAGAAGCCCCACTACGGCTCCAGCCCCTCGGAGAGCTCCAGCCCGCCCGGGGCATTTCTCCCGCTGTCGGCCCTGTCCCTCGGGCAGCCTCTTTGCCGGGGCTCCCGCAGCCTCTGAGCTCCGATGGCGCCAGGAGGGAAGAGGCGCAGAGGCGCCCGGTTAGCCCTCCGTCTCTGCCGCCAAGCTGGGAGGAAGGTGATGCAGGCGCCCATCGGCTCCGTTGCTTCCTCGCCCGCTGCGCTCCCGGCTTCCCAGAGAGGCTCTCGGCCAGCCCCGAGGGTGTGTGTGTGTGTGTGTGTGTTCTGCGGCGGGAGGGGGGCGGGCATGGGGGAGAGAGAGAGAGAGAGGGGGGGGGGGAAGAGGTAAGATGGAAGCTGCAGGATCCATGCTCCAAGAGTTGTAGGATAATCTTCATCAGAACCCTCCACACCATGGGGGGGGGGGGCGTCCTCAAGGCTCCCTCACTTAGAGACCCATCAGAATCCCTGCAGAAAGGCCCCTCCCTGGGCTGAGCTCCCTTGCCCAGCCTCCTCTTGGCGGCTCCCTCCGGAGGGAGATCCCGTCTCTTCCTTTCTCTTCGGGTCTCTGGGGCCCCCATTTCCACAGTTGGGGGATCTGGGCCGTCTCTGCCGGGGGCTCCCCAGAGGAACCGAGGCCCAGGATCCCTTTCACTCCAGGGCTTCTGCGCTGGGTGTGGAGGCCGCTCAGGTCACCATCAGAGGAGACTCCTGGGGGGGGGGGTTCCTCATTGGGCAGAGCCAGACCTTCTGGGAAGCCTCGAACCCCCCCCCCTGCCTGGAGCTTCTGTGGGGGAGGAGGGGCTGCTCACACTCCCTGGGCTGAGTCTGCCTGAGGAGGGCTAGTGGTCAAAGAACAGCAATAGCCCTTAGACTTATATAGGGCTCCACAGCCTCTCTGAGCGGTTGACAGAGTCAGCCTCTTGCCCACAGCAATCCGGGTCCTCCTTTCACCCACTTGGGAAGGAGGGAAGGCTGAGTCAACCTTCAGCCTGGTGGGATTTGAACTGCCAAATTGCAGGCAGTCAGCAGAAGGCGCCTTCAGTCCTTCACTCTAACCACTGCACCACCATGGCTCAGTAGCCTATAAACGGAGAAGTTCAGGGTTCGAATCCCACCTTCTGCGTGGAAGTCGCCTGGGGGCCTCTGGGCCAATCGCTGGTCCCAGAAGTTCCCTGTCAGCCTTTGTGCAGCTGTGATGAAGACACAACCCTCCACACTGAGGTGGATTCAGAAGAGCAATGAGTGGATCCCGCTTTCTCTGCTTCTCTGGATCTGGATCTCCCCAAACTCGGACTGAAGGTTTCCCTCTGGGAGAGGAAGGAGAAGGAGGGAAGGAGCCACCCAGGCGGGGCTTCCTTTGCTCAAATGCAGGTGGTGAGCCCCACCAGCCACGGACCACCAACACACACACACACACACACATACACACACACACACACACACCGATCTTCTCCTCCTTGCCTTGTGCTGCCCAACCTCCGCTGCTCTTGGGAGAGGAACCGCAGCCCCCATTTCTGTTGCCCCTTCAATCTCCCACCCACGGAGGACCCACCAGGCTCTGCCGTCAATCAACTCCCTTCCCCATTTTCTCAACCTCCATATTTGGTGTCCAGAGAAACGTGGGAGGCTGCTCCCTCCGGGGCTTACAGGGTGCCTGGAGGCTGCGAAGGTCCAGATGGGGAGGAACCCACCCAACCCCAACAAGAGACGCCTGTCGGCCCACCTGGATCTGGAGAGGCCTCACCTTCTGCCTCTTCCCCCGAGGGAGACGAACCCTCACCTTCCCCAGACGTTGCTGCCCAAAGTTGGTCTGAAGCCCAGGCGACTCTGCCGGCGACTTCCATCTTGGCAAAGGGCAGCCCTGCCTCAGTAGCCCCTTCCTCACTATCTGCAAAGGGGGGGGGGTGAACAGAAGGGGAGATAGGGAGGGGAGGCTCAAAGGGCCCAGAAGGAAAACTTCAAGCACAGTTTGGGAAGATGAATAACAGAGTTGGGAGGGACCTTGGAGGTCATCTACTCCAGCCCCCCACTCTACTCTAGTCCAAGCAGGAGACGCCATTTCTGACAAATTGAAATCCAATCTCTTATTGAAAGCCTCCAGTGATGAAGCTCCCACAACTTCTGTTCCATGGGTTGATGGTTCTCATTGTCAGAAATTTTCTTCTTATTTCCAGGTTGAATCTCTCCTCCTTCAGTTTCCATCCATTATTCCTTGTCTGGCCTTTGGGTGCCTTGGAAAACAACTTGACCCCCGTCCTCCTTTCTGGGGCAGCCCCTCAAATATCAGAAGATGCTCTCCTGTCTCCCCTGGTCCTTCTCTTCCCTAGACTAGCCAGGCTCCGTTCCTGCAACCATCTTTAGTCAGGTTGAATCTCTCCTTGATCTGTTTTCATCCGTTATTCATTGTCTGGAATACCAGGAAGATCAAGAGAAGAGAAGAGAAGAGAAGAGAAGAGAAGAGAAGAGAAGAGAAGAGAAGAGAAGGGGATTAGAATACTTCTCTTACTCGCCCGTTATTTGTAGATCTGCTCCCTGTTTAGGGGCCAAAGAACCATGGAGACTCTCCCAGAGGGCTCAGCTGGGATGCGGAGGGTCTCACCTGGAAGGCAGCCAGCAGGTGTTTCCCTCCCTCTTTCGCCCAGAGAAAAGCGGGGCTCTCTGCCTTTGCCCCCCCTTCTCTAAATCCCAGCCCCTCCTTTCCCTTCGCTCTGCCCGACTGTCCCGAAACGCCGACCACTCCAGACCTCCCCCCCCCTCTCCGCCTGTCTAGCCCCACCACTGCCTGGCCCTTCGCACAGGGGGCGCGCTTCCTCCCCATTGGCCCAAGGGTTCAGCCCTCCCCCCCCAGGCTTTCTTTTTTTTTAGATTTATTTTTATTTTTAAACACACAAAGAGAAACAAAAGATAGAGAACCTTCCTCAGTTTCGTCAATCCTGTTATTTGGTTACAAGCTTTTGTGCCTCAATCTTCACAATGACATAAACAATCACTGGTTGTGTATTAAACTTAGATAAGTACATCTCCATCATTGAGCATTATGTGTTCATATTACAATTAATATCCCTTCATTTCAAACACACCTTATTTCCTTAAATCCTTAATTAACTATTTAGTAACAATAAATCTTTCTAAAATCACCTATGGAGGGAGAGGCGGCAGTGTTGTGGAAAAGGGGGAGGGGCAGCTGGATGATGGACATCGCAAGGAGAGGACCAGGAGGCTTCCATCCTCTCTGCCTCGGGGAGACAGGCAGGGACCCTCAGAGAGAGAGTGTCCCCCACCAGGCTCCTGGCCCCATCCTGTCCCTCGCCTTCCAAGCGATGGGGGGCTGCTTCCTCTCCACCAGGTCTTTCGCAGCCTCTGGGCAGGGGAGGGGCGCCTGAGTGGCCTTGCCTGACCCACCAGACGTGGGAATGGAGGGCTGTGGGGGTTGAATGAGGGACTGGGGGTCTTCCTGCTCCTTCTGGAGACCCCCCTGGTACCATAAAACCAAGGCCACGTGACCGTGTGCTGCAGCCTCTGTTAGATTAGACAAAGGAGTCCGACTCAGGCATGGTCAATCAACAGGAACATTTATTCAGCAACTATTTACAATGCACAAGAATCATTACTGGCAAGGCTTCCCTGTCTGACAGCCCTTTATATAGGCTTTCAGACAGGAACCCTTGCAGCAAGCTAGCTGCAACATTGTATCTATTTCCTAGACAGTCTCCTGCCAGCTGCGTCTTAGCCAATCAGACGCGGCTGCCGGCTCCGTTCTGGAATGTGGTGATTCAGAGTTCACCAGACTTGCTGGCACTGTCGTAGACCTGAGGACTTAACAGCCTCTTCCCCTAATTCCCCCCACCCGACGGTTCCATCCTCTGCTGGTACCCAGGAGGAGCCGCGAGGGTCCCTGGTCGGCCAGGCGAGGCTCTTCCGGGGCTCCCAAAGGGATGGGAAGCGGGAAAGGTCTGGAAGGGAAGGAAGCGGATCTATCTGAACGCGGAGAGAAGGAAGACTTTGGCCCACCTGGGTCTGCAGAGGGCCGTCTTTCTTACCGGCTCCAAGGCAGACGGAGCCTTCCCTTCCCCAGAGGTCGCTGGGGGCGGGGAGAAGAAGGGCCGAGCCTCCCCCAACAGCCCCCCCTCCTACAACGTCCACATAGGAGAAGATCGGGCTTGGAGGGGGGGTGGGGAGCCGGCAAAGTGGCCGAAGGGGATCGGGGCCCTTTGGCTGCCCTTCCACTGAGCTCTCAGCGGGCAGCTGCTCAGAAGGACTGCCGCCCGGTCAAACAAAGATGGGGGGGAGAGACACGGGGGAGAGAAGGGAAGCCGGGGCGTCCTCTGAGGTCCTGGGGAGGGGAAGGGGGCAGAGTTCCAATCTGCAGCTGTGTTAAAAGCACCGCGGAGGCAGACAAAAAAAAGGGGGGGGTGATTTGACACAAACCCTCCCCCTCCCCCCTCCCGAGAGGTGCCATCTGGGGCAGCCGCTGCTCCTCCCCTCCCCTAAGTGCCGGCAACCAAGTTTCTCGGCCCGATGCGTCGCAACCTGGAAGGGAGAGAAAGGCGGGAGGCTCCCCGGAGCCCCAAAGTGGAGCCCTGCGGGGGCCCATCTGCTCCCCTCCCCCAGAAGGGCTCCGCTGCCACCACCACCCACTCCGCCCTGCCTGGCTGCGTCCGGCGAGGCGGCGCTGAGCTGAATACCCAGGGCAGCCCACCTCTCCGCCCAGGCGCTTCTCCCGCGCAGCTCCTGGGACAGGTGCTCGCCCTGCCCGCCTCCCGGGCTCTCCTCGGCCTTTGGGAGACGGAGCCCCTGCTCGGCCCGGGAGGGAAGCGGCGTGGAACCCGCCCCCCCCCCCGTGGCCTCGTTCCCCGCAGTCCGACTGGCAGGAAGCCCCTCCCGGCTCCTCTCTCACCAGCTGTGCCCCCAGCAGCCCTAGGAAGGCATCCGCAGGCCAAGACTGCGGGAGGCAGGGGGCTCAGAGTGACCGACCGCAGGGGGTGGCCCTGCCTGTCCTGGAGGCGAGGGGCTTGAGTGACAGCTGTCTGTTTGGGGGAGGGGAGCCGGGAGGCGCAGCGGCTGAAGGAGCCTTGGGGCTTGGGGGAGGGGCAAGGAGGGTGCGGGGATCAAAGGCAGCTGAGGGACTTTGGACTTTTAATGCCACCTTCAACATAAAAGCCACATGGGCGACCAGGGGCCAATCATCAGGGGACTGGGAGTTCTAGCCCTAATTTAGGCATGAAAGCCAGCTGGGGAAAGTTTGGGGCCAATATCCAGGAGGCTCTGAGTTCTAGTTCTGACTTAGAAGTGATTGCAGGTTGGCTGACTTTGGAGCAATGACCACCGATTTTGAGCCTTTTTTACCTGCTCAGAATGGGATTCACCACGGGCTTCATTTGCCATCAGAAGCCTTTGTGGGACCTCAAATCCAGGGCTAATTGACCAGCAATCTCTGTGTTTTGGAAAGCGGGATTCTTTCCATGGATTCCTAAAGACCTGGATGTTCCCACCCTTAACCCCACCTTCTTCTCACCCCTGGATGAATACGCAGCACTGAAGCCTCCTCCCAAAGTCCAGACCATTCGGTCAATGATGCGGCGCTATTGTTTTCAGAGCGGTGAGAAAAATCATGAAATTTGTGTGATATCAAATTATGCTTCTATAGCAAGCTGTGTGAGCTATAAGATGTTTGGAAAAGTTTTGGGTGCATGCCCGTTTTTCTCTCTCTGCTTTCTCTGTTAAGGTGGGAGACCAAAAGGGTCATCCAGTCTTTTGCTTTCTGCAGAAATAAAAGCTGACAATCCGTAGCCTCATCTTCAGAGTTTCATTGGACTTATCAGATTCTGAGCTGCATTCAAAAACCTTACATAATGAAGAATGCTGTGTTATATTTGGGGTCAGATCAAGTCCAAAATATTAGATTTTAATAAATCCAATCATGTTCTCATGGAAGCATTAGAATAATTTGTTAATGACATTGTTTAAAATATTAAAGACAGAATTATAGCAAATTTGAATTATAAACATGGAAAATAATGAATAAATTAAAAAATTATAAACAATGTAAGTCATATACTATATTTCACCCCTACAATTTATTGCAATTAGGTTAACATGTGCAAATGTCAACTGAAGTATTCTATTCCAATAAAGGGCCTACTATAATACTTGAAAAATGCTACATCTTTTTCTGCTTCTATGGCCAAGATTCTTTGTGGAGAAATCTTTTTATAGCTTCTTCTCCAGTTGTACAAGAAACAGGGAGACCTCAGTTTCTTTTTTTTATTTTTTTTATTTTTTATTTTCAAGCATACAAAATACACAAAACCAAAACGTACACATAGGCTACATTTACACAATACATTGGAACTTTGTGTTCCTTCTTATAGCAGTTTCAAATCGGTAACAGTTCTCCTTATGTTATTTCCCCTTCTGATATGTTTCATTTTGTCTCTTCTTTTTTTTTAATTCAAAAAGTTTTACAAAAACATACATTTCCCCTTTCCCCCCCTCCCCATACATGTAAAATAAATCAAATACAAGTACTATACCCCCCCTCATCCCAACCCTCCTAATATGAATTACTCACAAAATAGTATTATCCAAATATCCCCATCTTCTAAACTAATTATGCAAGTATATTTCCCTCCCCTGACCACCCTAACCCTCCCCCTACCTCCCAATCCAACCCACCCCCCTGACTTCCACTATACACCACTCTGATAATTCCAAACAACCCAGATATTATCTTCTAAGTCATATAACCTAACACATTGTAGAACTTAAACCATATATCCTAACTCAAATTTGCATCCTTCCTGGTTCAAAAGGTTTATTATTTCCCCCCCCCCCCCCTCTCCATTTGCTTAATTGCCCACTTAACAACACAAAAGATGTAAAGATTGCTCTGGTATTTAAAAAGAGCAAAGTTACGTTCTCCTTACATAAAGGAAACAGAGGTGGTATAGAAAGATTTTAGATCCTATCACAGGAAGGATGCAGTAGATTGCAGACATATATCTCCACAACAATATAAGATGCTAGAACATAACAGATAGCAAGTTTCTAGTTAAATGCAGCAAATATGTGAAATAACTAATTTCTACTTCAATACATACATGATGATAATTTCTTAGGATCTAGATACCATCTATAAAATGTATTATAAACTTCTTCCAACAGATGTTCCAAACCAAAAACGTAATAGAATAACAACCAGATCGACTGCGAATGCTCTATACCTTTTGCCTTATAGCTATGCCATTTAAGAAGTTCAGGTCCCGGACTTCCGGTTCCGGCTCCAGCGGCGACGGGCGAGCCTAGAGCTCGCTCGCCGCTTTGTTTCTTTTCCTGCCCCCCCACGGGGGCGAGACGCTCCGTTTTTGGGGATCTTCCATGAAGCCGGCTTGCCTGGCTCGTCCTCCCCCAGCGGCAGCTGGGAAGCGACCCTTGTCTTCGGCTTAGGTGGAGGAGGACATGCTGCGGGGGGTTTCCCCTTCGCCAATGGCGGGCGGCATCGTTTTGAAAACATGGAGAGAGCTGGCCGTCTGAGTCGGAAGGCTTCCCGGGGCTTCGGCTGCGAGGGTGAAAGTGAGTGGTTTTAAACATTTTTTTTGCTGTCAGCCTGGGCTGAAAGAACTTGGAGGGGGGTGTCTGCTTGTTAAACCCCCCCCTCGGACTAAAGCGGCACTTAAGCATGGCTCCTCGCTGCGAGGAAGCGGATATCTTTAATCTGGACTGTTTGAAACAAGGGAAAGTGATCTGCGGTTTGTCTTTGAAACAATGTATCTAGGTCTGGCTGACTTGAAACATTTTTTTTTACCCCTCTCTCCTTCTGGCTCTGAGTCTGGGCGATGAAAAATGGCTTCTCTTTGTCCCTGAATGACTATTTTACTTATGGAAAATTTCCAGCGTCTCTTTCTGATTTGGACTCCCTCTGGTTATTAAAGAAGAATATTTTTTTTGGATTTGTGATTTCTTTTCTGGAGTGCCTTCGTTATTACAATTATTGATCTGGAAAACTGTTTCTCTCTTGGTTCCTGAACTTTACAACCCTGAACTGAACTTTTGGCTCCTGACTTGCCTCAACAGCCCCACCCAAAAAACGCCATTTTAGTGGCACTGATTTTAACAGCTAATCATGGCACAAGAATCAGCACTGGCAAGCTTAGAACTAAGGATGGCCTCTCTTGAATCTGTTATACAAACTTTGGTACAAGAAATCAAGGCCCAGAGGGCAGAAAATATCAACTTTAAAAAGGAATTATTGGACACACGGAAACAAGTGCTGGAGAACACACAGAAGAATGAAGAACTGGAAGGGGGGCTGGCGGGGGCTAAGGGAGAGATTAAAAATGTTACTAATGAGGTTGTGGAAATAAATGGGCATGTGTCTAGGATTGATATGGAAAGGATGACATATTTTTTGAGATTTCAGAATGTTTCTGAGGAAACTGGTGAATGTCTCCCTGAACTCATGAGCACAATTATAGCAGACTATTTACATAAACCTAAGGATGAGATCAGGGGGGACATTGACCTAGCCTACAGAATAAACTCTGCATATGCCAGGATAAATGAAGTACCCAGAGAGATACATGTTAAATTTGTTAGAAGGTCAACCAGAGAGGAAATCTTGAAAGTGCAAAGAGGAGGTCCGTTAATTTACCAACAAAAGGAGGTTGCCATCCTGAAGCAGATCCCAAGAAAGATTAGAGAAGCAAGAAGGAAATTTTCCTTCTTGTCCAAAAAATTGTTTGACCACGGGATCTGGTTCAGGTGGGTGACGCCCAAAGGGATGCTGGTGTTCTGGGAAGGAGGAAGAGTGAGGATTAAAACAGTTGCTGAGGCGGAAGCCTTTCTTAAAATACATTCCTCTGTCCTGGGGGAAGATCCAGGGGGGGCAGGGGGGGCCACGGCCCCGCCCGCTGGGGGCCTGGAAGGAGTGATAGAAGATACAATTGCCAAGAGACTTAGATCTAAAAAATAACTTTGCCTTGATTTTTTGAATAATATTGTATAACATGTGCATCTGGATTTTTGTAAATGACTGACAGCATAGAACTGAGAACTTAAAAATATGTACTTGCTTTCACTTTGTAGTGTACGGAAAATGTTTTTTGTTAATGATCTATTTTGATGTCCCGGTAGGGCCGACGACTTTGACGTGAAGGCTCTCAAAATTTCTTTGTATCCCTTACCCTATCCTATTGAAAAACTGTAAAACCAATAAAACTTTTTCAATATAAAAAAATAAAATATACAACCACATCTCTTGGCAGTTGTCTTTGTAGTGCTGCTTGTGAGTTTACTCTGTATATTTTATCAATGTTAAAAATTTTTGATCAGAATCCAGTTTCAACAATATAGACAGTGCATCCGCACAGATTCTTTTAATATCTTCTTTAGGATTCTCCCGAATTCCTCTGAGTCTGATAGCTGTTCCCATAGACCTAAATTGCAACATAACTATTTCATTATCCAATCTATGTATTTCTCCAGCAACGTTCACAAGCTTTAGATCAACTTCCTTCATTTTAATTTCCTGGTTCAAAGTCATCTAATTAGTGACACGCATGAATGGATGAATGAGATTCCCACTGTCCCTACCTACTATCTAGCGAAACCACAGCCAAGGGAAGGGGCTTGGCGGAATCAGCGGGGAAAGAAGACCCTGTTGGCTTCCGGTTCCGGCTCCTGCGGCGACGGGCGAGCCTAGCGCTCGCTCGCCGCTTTGTTTCTCTTTCTGCCCCCACACGGGGGTGAGACCCCTCTTGTTTGAGGGTCTCCCGTAAAGCTGGCTCGTCGGGGGGCGCCCCCCCCCCACGGCGGTGGAGGAAGTGGCCCCCGGCGCGGCTTAGGTGAGGGAGAACATGCTGCGGGGGGTTCTCCCTTCGCCTAAGGAAGACGGCGCCATTCATAACAATGAAGAGGGTTAATCGGCTCAGTCGGAAGGCTTCCCGAGGCTTCAGCTGCGAGGCGAGAGTGAGTTTTTAAAAAACCTTTTTTTTCTGCTGTCAGCCAGGCTGAAAGGACTGGGAGGGGGGAGTTTGTTTTCAACCCCCCCCCCCCGGACTTAAGCGGCACTTGGAAATGGCTTCTCGTGGAGAGAAAGCGGAAATCTCTAATCCTGACTGTTTGCAGCAAGGGAAAGTTGTCTGTGGTTGTTTGCAACAATGTCTCTAGGTCTGGCTGAAACAGTTTCTTTTACCACTCTCTCCTCTGGGCTCTGAGTTTGGGCGGTGGAAGATGGCCTCTCTTTGTTCCTGACTGACTATTTTACTTATGGAAAATTTCCAGCGTCTCTTTGCAACTTGGACTCCCTCTGGATATTAAGGGGAAAAAATTTTTTCTTTGGATTTGTGATTTCTTCTCTGGAGTATCTTCGTTATTATACTTATTGGTTTGGAAAACTGTCTCTCTCTTGGTTCCTGAATTTTACAACTTTACAACTCTGAACTGAACTTTTGGCTCCTGGTTTGCCTCAACAGCCCCACCCCAAAAACGCCATTTTAGTGGCACTGACTTTAACAATTAATCATGGCACAAGAAACAGCACTGGCAAGCTTAGAACAAAGGATGGCTTCTCTTGAAACTGTTATACAAACTTTGGTACAAGAGATTAAAGCCCAGAGGGCAGAAAATATCAACTTCAAGAAGGAGCTATTGGATACACGGAAGCAGGTGCTGGAAAATACACAGAAGAATGAAGAACTGGAAGGGGGGCTGGTGGGGGCTAAGGGAGAGATTAAAAATGTTACTAATGAGGTTGTGGAAATAAATGGGCATGTGTCTAGGATTGATATGGAAAGGATGACATATTTTTTGAGATTTCAGAATGTTTCTGAGGAAACTGGTGAATGTCTCCCTGATCTTATGAGCACGATTATAGCAGACTATTTACAAAAACCTAAGGATGAGATCAGGGGGGACATTGACCTAGCTTATAGAATAAATTCAGCATATGCCAGGATAAATGAAGTGCCTAGAGAGATACATGTGAAATTTGTTAGAAGGTCAACCAGAGAGGAAATCCTGAAAGTGCAGAGAGGGAGTCCGTTAATTTACCAACAAAAAACGGTTGCCATCTTGAAGCAGATCCCTAGAAAGATTAGAGATGCAAGAAGGAAATTTTCCTTCTTGTCTAAAACATTGTTTGATCATGGGATTTGGTTCAAGTGGGTGACACCTGAAGGGATGCTGGTGTTCTGGGAAGGAGGAAGAGTGAGGATTAAAACAGTTGCTGAGGCGGAAGCCTTTCTTAAAAAACATTCCTCTATCCTGGGGGAGGACTCAGGGGGGACGGAGGGGGCCACGGCCCCGCCCACTGGGGGCCTGGGAGGAGAAAAAGAAGATACAATTGCCAAGAGACTTAGATCAAAAAAATAATAATAACTTTGCCTTGATTTTTTCTGATTAATTTTGCATAATATTTGTATTTGGATTTTTTGTAAATGTCTGACAGTATAGAACTGAGAACTTAGGTATATGTACTTGCTTTCACTTTGTAGTGTTAAGATAATAATTTTTTCTTTTATTGTTATGGATGTATTTTGAGGCCCCGGAAGGGCCGACGACTTTGACGTGAATACTCTCAAAATTTCTTTGTATCCCTTACCCTACCCTATAGAAAAAATTGTAAAACCAATAAAACTTTTTCAATATAAGAAGACCCTGTTGAGCTTGACTCTAGTCTGGCCCTGTGAAGAGACATGAGAGTCGTAGAATAAGTGGGAGGCCTGCCCGGGCCGCCGGTGAAATACCAGATGATGCCTTTAAACCTTATTTATTTGTGGAAGAAAAGTTTCAAGATCATTATTTTCACTGTTCTCTTTCAAAGAACGTCTTTTCTGTCAAAGGCCGCAGAAGATGCACCCAGAAAGGATTACAATAAAATAGAATCAGCACATCTGGTTGTGTTTCCCATCTGGATTACCAGGGAGAAGATTACCTTGGCAACTTTGTTCTTGACAAATCCATCCTTTCTGGTCATCAAATTGTTCCTTGCAAGGACTTTAAAAATCTCTTTCTTCTCTTTTTCAATTTGTTTGTTACCTGCTCTACAATGTTACCAATAATAAACCCATTGTGATTATTGTATTTTCTCAATATACACAGTATATGATTGACAATTTTTAAATCTTTTTTTGTTCACCTGTGAAGATAGTGGCAATACCTTTTCTCCTAATTAAGCAAACTTGCAAGTTAGATAACCGTAGAAGAAGATAAATCAAATTTGTGATAAGAAATGAAGTTTTGTGCTTTTCAAATTCTTGGATTTCAATCCTAGTTTCATCCCTTTCTGGAGAAGAATGAATTTCTCAATATTTCTGAGAGAAAACTGTACTTTGACCAAAATGGAGAGATAAAAGCAGATCTGAGCATTGGCAGTTGGTTGATACTCCCCAAGGAGGGTCCCAGGAAAGAGATTCTGGCACATTTTGAAAGACAGAAACTTTCTATCAGACAAGATGCTCTTTCACGGCTAAAGTTGCTCAACAAGGTGAGATAATTTTTTTTTTAATTGAAAAAGTTTTATTGAATTTTACAAATTTTTAAGTAGGGTAGGGTAAGGTGAGTTAAAAAAATATTTTGAGAACTTTCACGTCGAGATCGTTGGCCCCTCCGGGACTTCTTAACAAAACATAGATAATACATATTTCAATGGTATTACAAGGTAAAGAGAAGTGCATACATCATTGTAAATTCCAAATTCTATGCTAGCAATCGTGTACAAACATCCAAACAAAAGTTATACTATATTAAAAAAAAGTCATTTTTTAGATCTAAGTCTCTTGGCAATTGTGTCTTCTTGTTCTCCTCCCTGACCCCCAGTGGGCGAGGCCGTGGCCCCCTCTGCTCCTCCAGTTCCATCCCCCAGGATAGAGGAATATTTTTTAAGAAAGGCTTCCGCCTCAGCAACTGTTTTAATCCTTACTCTTCCTCCTTCCCAGAACACCAACATCCCTTCTGGCATCACCCACTTGAACCAAATCCCCTGGTTAAACAATTTTTTAGATAAGAAGGAATATTTCCTCCTCACCTCTCTAATCTTTTTTGGGATCTACTTCAAGATGGTGACTTCCTTTTGCTGGTACGTTAACGGACCCTCTCTCTGCGCCCTCAGTATTCCCTCCCTGGTAGACCTTCTAACAAATTTAATATGTATCTCTCTGGGTAGTTCATTTATCCTGGCATATGCTGAATTTATTCTGTAGGCCAGGTCAATGTCCCCCCTGATCTCCTCCTTAGGTTTGTGTAAATAGTCTGCTAAAATTGTACTCATAAGATCCGGAAGGCATTCACCAGATTCTTCAGGAATATTTTGAAATCTTAAAAAATATGACATCCTTTCAAAATCCATCCTAGACATATGACCAGTTAAATCTCCAATTTCAATATTAACATTTTTAAGTTCTCCCTTTGCCCCAGCCAGCCCCACTTCCAACTCTTCAGTCTTCTGTGTATTCTGCATCAATTTCTTCTGTGTCTCCAAAAGCTCCAACTTAGAACTGCAGTGATCCTTTCTAAGTTCTTTAATTTCCAGCACCAAAGAGTGTAACACTTCCTCCATAGCTGTCATTCTTGCTTCCAAGCCTGATTGTTCTGGTTGTTTTTTAGAAGCCATGGTAAGCTGTTTAAGTCAGTGCCACTAAGATGGCGTTTTTTGGGTGCGGCCACTGGAGCAAGTCCAGAGAAAAAAGTTCAAATCTAAGTTGTAAAAAGTTATAAAAAACCAGAGAGAAAAGCAATTTTCACAATCAATTATGAAGACAAAGAAGGCACTCCATGGAAGAAATCAATTAATCACAAAAATCCTCCATTGGTAGAGAGAGACAGTCCAGGTCACAAAGGAATGTTGGAAATTTTCCATAAAGAATAGTCATTTAGGAACAAAGGGAAGCCATCTTCCCCCACCCAATCTGGCAGCCAGCAGGAGAAAGCAACAGAGAAAATTGCCCCCCACCCTCCCCGTTTCCATGGCAGCTAAGCAGAAACTAGCGAGGCTGACATCCGGACCTCCTCCAGGAACAGCGGGAAATCCGGGACAGCATGCGGAACACGAAAGGCTACACCTGAAAGACAAAGAAAGACAGACAAAACAACAGATAGGAGAGGGGGAAAAAGTCAAGGTTTGTGCGGATACTTGGCATAAAACTGGCGTACCAGTTTAGGAGCTTTGAGATGCTCTTTATCCACCCATTCGTTGTGAGAAGGGGGAAAATCTTTCCACATGACTAGGAACTGAGTCTTATTTCTGCGGACTCTGGAGTCCAAAATATCACGGACTTCATAGTGCTGGTGCCCACCCACCATGGTAGGTGCAGGGGTATCAGGCAAAGGTTTGCGGAGATGCGAGGTACGCGCAGGTTTCAGCAAGTGAACATGGAACACAGGGTACAAGCGCCGGTAGGTCTTTGGGAGATCCAAACGGACCGACACAGAGCTGATGATCTTGGTTATTGTGAAAGGACCAACAAATTTGGGACCCAGCTTCCTGCATTTCTGGGGGCTATCCAAATTCTTTGTAGACACATAAACTTGATCACCAACTTTGTAGGAAGGGGGAACCGCCCTTTTCCTGTCAGCGTACAATTTGTGCGAATCATGGGCATCGTTCAAAGTCTTTCGGAGAACCGGCCAAACAGAAGACAGCCTAGAGGACCATTCAGCTAACGAGGGGACTGTTGGCGAGTCATGAGGCAGTTCGGGGATGGGTACAAAATCTTGTCCGTAGATGATTTTAAAGGGGGTCATATTCGTACTGGAGTGAACGGAGTTATTATATGCCACTTCGGCATGTATGAGGAGATCAGCCCAATCATCCTGTTGAAAATTAATAAAGCAACGTAAGTATTGTTCCAAAACGGAATTAACCCTTTCACAAGAGCCATTCGTCTGAGGGTGGTAGGCGGAGCTTAAGCTTTGGGCGGAGCCAATCAGTCTCAAAAATTCTTTCCAAAAAAGAGATGTAAACTGAGTGCCCCTATCAGAAATGATGCGTTGCGGGACTCCATGAAAACGATAGATATGGGAAACGAATAATCGAGCCAGAGATTTGGAAGAAGGAATTTTTGTACAGGGGACAAAATGAACTTGTTTGGAGAAAAGATCGGCAACGACCCAAATAATGGTATAGCCCTGACTAGGCGGAAGGTCAACTATAAAGTCCATTGAAATTTCCTTCCAAGGTCTCTCTGGCGTAGCTACGGACTGGAGAAGTCCATGTGGCTTCCCCGGCGAACGTTTGGAAGCCGCACAAACAGGGCAACTGGCAATATATGATTCAACATCTTTCTTCAGCGAGGGCCACCAGAACTGTCTTTTGACAAGATGAACAGTTTTAACGAAACCGAAATGGCCGGCCAGACGTGAGTCGTGCGCACGTTGCAAGACAAAAGGACGTAATGTACCAGGTACATAAATCTTTGAACCGATGCAGGGAAGATCGTCTCTAATAGTACAGTCACCAGAATGTGCGGAATACCAATCATCAGTAAGTAGTTCATCTTTAATACGAGCAATCAGGTCTGCAGGCGGAGTAGTTTGGACTGTAGCATGGCTTCTAGTAGATACTGGAGAAGCCGGTAAAGTGAGTGGCATGATGGGCTGTACAATAGTGAGTTTAGAAACATCATATTGTGGTAATCTGGAAAGAGCATCAGCCATGAAATTCTTGCCACCAGGAATATATTTAAGATGGAAATTGAAACGATGGAAGTAGTGAGCCCAGCGAAGTTGTCTGGGGGACAATTTTCGAGAGGAGGTAAGAGCTTCCAAGTTTTTATGGTCCGTCTAGACCTCAAATGGATGGGGAGCACCCTCAAGAAAATGACGCCAAGTCATGAGAGCCCAACGAACAGCAAAAGCTTCTTTTTCCCAAATCGCCCATCCACGTTCGGACGTAGTGAGTTTCCGAGATGTGTAGGCACAGGGTTGTAATTGGCCACGGTGGTTGAGTTGTAATAAGACCGCTCCCACAGCGACATCACTGGCATCCGCTTGAATTACAAATGGGGAATTCACATCCGGGTGTTTAAGAACAGGTTCAGCCGCAAACAAACGTTTAAGCTTCTCGAAAGCGGCCTGACATTCCATGGTCCATTTAAGTGGGGATCCTGGACGAGGCTTACCTTCTCCTTTTGTTTTTAGTAGGTTTGTAATGGGTAAGGCAATGTTTGCAAATGACGGAATAAATTGCCGGTAAAAGTTTGCAAATCCCAAAAAGCTCTGTAGTTGTTTACGAGTTCGGGGAGGAGCCCACTCCGTCACCGCCTTGACTTTAGTAGGATCCATTTCAATCCCCTCAGAAGAGATGCGGTAACCCCAATAGTCAATTGTTTCCTGGTGAAACTCACATTTAGAGAGCTTGGCATAAAGTTCAGCGGAACGTAGTTTGTTTAATACAGAACGTACCAGTTTAACATGCTCATCATGTGTTTGTGAGTAAACACCTATGTCATCAATGTAGACAATAACTCCCTTGTAAAGGTGCTCATGGAGGACCTCATTTATTAGTTGCATAAACACAGAAGGAGCACCTTGAAGACCAAAAGGGAGGACTTTAAATTGAAAGCATCCAAGTGGGCAGTTAAAAGCGGTTTTCCATTCGTCCCCCTCCTTAATTCTGACCCTGTAATAGGCCTCACGTAAGTCTAGTTTAGTAAAGATTTTTCCGGTAGCCAGGTGAGCAAGCATGTCCTTCATAAGCGGAAGGGGGTAGACATTGTGTTCACAAATGGTGTTTAGATAGGAGTAGTCTTGTACTAATCTTAGAGTGCCATCTTTTTTTTCTCTAAACATAACTGGCGCAGCTACACGTGGCCTAGCTGGTTCAATGAAACCCCTTTGAAGGTTTTTATCGATGAATTTACGTAATTCCTCCATCTCCCGTGGGGTCATGGAGTACAAGCGGGGTTTAGGTAATTGAACCCCAGGGAGGAAGTCAATTGAACAGTCAGTAGCTCTATGAGGGGGAAGGGAATCACAAGATCTCTCACTGAAAACATCTTTTAGGTCCCAATATTCTTTGGGAATTTTCTCCTCGCCTGGTATGACTTCAGGTGACGGAAAGTCCAGCAAAGGTGCAGCAGATTCAATTAAAAGAAGTGGGTTATTGGGTGGGGGGTGATCAACTTCTGATGGTAGAGAGGTATGTTCAGGTAGGGATAAAGGTATGCGTACCCAACCTTCCTTCCAGTTGATTAGAGGATTCCATTTCCGAAGCCAATTTACTCCCAGAATTACAGCATTGTCGGCAATGGCAGTTACAATAAAGTTGATGGTCTCAGTATGACCAGTGCCAATAGAAACCTGAATTGGTTCGGTGATAAAAGATGCTGGGGTTCCCCCTGCTACAGAACCATCCATTTGGCAAAAGGCTATGGGAGTTTTTAAGGTCTTTAGGTGAAAACCCATTGAGGATACTATATCTTGGCTTATGAGACATTTTGAACAACCAGAATCAATTAGGGCCTGCACATTGCATGTACGACCAGTAGATGGAGCCAAAAGCTTTAAATTAACATAAAGGGGCCCGGAGCGGTGACTCACCAGATTATCGTCAGAAGAGTCTGAAGACGCCTCCCAGTCATCAGGTTGGGTGCTGGGCTGGTCAGTAGAGAGATTGAGAGGCTCCACCCCACTCATGGCCGGTTTAGTGCGCACGGTCGGTGTCTTTGGATGCTTCCGGTCCGAGGAGGAGGGTGGGCGTGGAGGTTGCCTTGATCTGCATTTGTCAGCCCAGTGCCCCTCCTTTCCACAGCGATAACAACTGCCTGAGCGAGGCTGAGTTGTTTTCCCGCCCCCCCCTTTGCAAGTGGGCATCCTTCTCAGGGGAGTGAGATTTGGGGCTGTCTTTCTGTGGTTTTTTCTCAGGAAGGACTGGATCCTGCAAGTGGGCTTGATCCAACTCAACATCTGAAGCGAGATCTATCCATTCATTTAAGGTTTCGGGGCGAAATCTGTTCACACATGTTTGATAAATGTCCTTATTTAGCCCTTCAACATAAATGTCCATCAGAGCTTGGTCACTATAACCAGTCATAAACACCGATAACTCCTGGAAAATCGGCGTGTAAGCCTGGACAGTCATGCCCCCCTGTTGTAAGGTTTTCAATTTCATTTTAGCTTTCCTTTCAACACGGGGGTCTTCGAAACGCCTTCTAAGAGCATTCATAAAGCGATCGAAATCCCGCAGCGCGGGTGAACGGCAATTATGCAATGAAACCAGCCACTTAGAAGCTTGATCTTCTAAGGTCATAGAAACAATTCTGATTTTGATTTCATCGTCCAAATCAGCTGCGTAAAACTGCATGAAATTATCGACGTGAATTAGAAAAAACGCCAGTTTGTCGGCACTACCGTCGTATTTTACACCCAAAGGAGGAAGTTTTGCAAGTCGGCGGGGGGAAGTGGGATTGACTTCTCTCCGCAATTCCCTGCTGGCCCGGGGAGGGGGGGATGGTGTTGAACTCCTGCTTTGTCTGGCAGTAGCTGAATGTGATTCTTTTAACTGTTTGCGTTCCGCCTCCCTCCCCCAAATTTTTTCCAGGGCCTCCCGCTTCTCGTCTGCCTGGCGGAGCAAATCTTGGGCCATTTCTTTCAACTCCCTTTCTTCTCTTAAGAGCTCCGGAATGACCTTCTTGGGGGAAAGACGACGCCTGGAGACGGTTACCCCAGTCATTCCTACCCCTTCGGACCAACGTTTTGGTTTGACTGAATCTTCGGCTGGCAGATTAACATCTAGGCCAGCCAAACAGTCCATCACTGACCTGGTCTCTTCAGATTGAACAGGAGGGTGCGATGCTTCTGCTCCCATAATAGTTTCAGGCAGGACCTCCACCAACGGAGGCTCCTCTTGTGAAGGGTCCGACATCAGGTCACGGATTTTGTGACTCTCAGCTTTCTGTCAGGCCTGCTTCTTCGTTGGCTTAGGAAAGACCACACTTAGACATTGTTTTGAAATGAATAAGGCTCCTTTTACTAAGTAACAATAGCTTACAGACCAAATAAAGCTGAGAGTGAATAGTTTAGGCGCGAACAGAAAGTATTAAGCTTAAGCCCATCCCAATCCCCAAACCCCCCTTTGCATTGTCCAATATGCTTTCGTCTCCACCATCAGGTGGGCAGGTCTTCACCATCCTGGAATGCAGGTCCGTTAACCAAGAGATAACACCAACCATCAACATTGTCCACCAGCAGAACATACTCATCCCAACGCCCCCCACCCTCCCTGTTTCCATGGCAGCTAAGCAGAAACTAGCGAGGCTGACAACGGCGGACGAGTCCCAGGACTCGTCCGTCACCGCCAGAAACAGGAACAGGAAGGTGAGATAAATTTTGATGCTTTTTTTCTGTTTTCCAAAGCCAGAGGTCCCATTTGATGTGGGCAAAGCCTAGAGTCCCCAGGGTAGCTGACCATCACTGAGAACTGAACCTGGGGAATAGAAACCGGATTGTTTTCTTAGTCTGCTCGAAGGCTCCATGAAGAGGGGATGGATGGATGTTTGTTTCTTTCTAAGGATATGAGAAGGAGCCCCCTGCTTGTCCCTGAGTTCTTAAATCTTCTCTCAGTTCCATCCCTCCAGATTTTATCATGTAGAAAAATCCTTTATTGCAATGTTACATGCCAGAAGCAGAAGGGAAGAAGGAACTAAATGAAGAATCTGCCAGTTGTTCTACCTCCTGCATCTGTTTAGAAGGAGTCAGAGGTTTCTTATTTACCTCACTGAAGATCAGAGGCTCCTTGTCTCCATCCATTTCTTCCTCCGTTTTCCATGGACAGAGAGTCCTAACATCTTTTCTTTGGCATTCCTTGTTTTTCTGCTCAGTCTCTGCCTCAGTCCAAATGTGCGGAAAGTTGTCATCCTGGATTTGTCAAGAGGGTTCGAGAAGGAGAGCCATTTTGCTGCTATGACTGCATTCCTTGTCCGGAGGGGACCTTCTCCACTCAGGAAGGTGGGTCACAGTGAGGAAAAGGATTTGTGGAACTGGATCCCTCCAATTCTTGAAGGACAGATTGAAGCTATTTTCAAACTCCAATTTCTTATCTAAAGCGAAAAAGAGCAAAAAGTCTTTGAAGGGAGGGGCTGGGAAGAGATGGGAGGAGGGGGTGGCAGACTGGACAAGCTGTACTAATAGCAGAGAAAATATTTCTTCTCCTTTTGTATATATAGATTAATTGTTTTCACTGTCAGGAAATCTCTCCTCAGTTCTAAGCTGCTTCTCTCCTTGATTGCCACTCTTCTTTGTGGCAACCCCTGAGATATCGGAACACTGCTATCATGTCTCCCCTAGTCCTTTTTTTTAAATTAAACTAGACATACCCAGTTCCTGCAACCGTTCCTCCTATGTTTTAGTCTTCAGTCCCCTAATCATCTTTGTTGCTTTTCTCTGCACTCTTCCTAGAGTCTCCACGTCTTTTCTACATCATGGTGACCAAAACTGAATGCCGTATTCCAAGTGTGGAATATAGTGTAGAATATAAGATATATATGAGTCCTCCTTACCTTACCTTTCTAGGAACATCTGAGTTCTTAGAAATTTGAGGAATGGTCTCTGGTCCACCTCCTGAAAGGCTCCTTGCAATGGGTTCTACATGGACCTCCCTTTGAGGATCACTGAGAAGGTGTTGCTGGTCCAGAATGAGAGGGTGTGGATTGTTATGGGTGCCACTCATTACATCCATCTTACCTTTTCTTTTCAGTGCCCATTCTGGATTATTTGCAGGAAAATATTTTTCTCCCAGCCAACTAGATTTCAAAAGATGGTATCCTAAAATCCAGCATATTAAGAAGTGCATTGTGGGAGGCTGGATTTAGGATGTTTGCCTAGAAAGATGACCTGATTCATTATTTACCTCTAATAATATAGGTTCCTATGAAGATTCTGCATATTAGACAGGAAATAACTATCATCCTACTTCAACTTCATAGATTTAGCTATATATTTTTATATATTTAAAGGAATATATTATATGTGAGACCGTCTTCTGCCCCATACATCCCTTCAACCGATCCGCTCCCAAAGAGAGGGCCTTCTCAGGGTGCCATCAGCCAGGCAATGCCGGTTGGCGACACCCAGGGGAAGGGCCTTCTCTGTGGTGGGCCCTACCCTCTGGAACGACTTGCCCCCTGAATTACGCACCATCTCAGACCTCCGCCTCTTCCGCCAGCATCTTAAAACGCACCTTTTCTAACAAGCCGGCATGGCATAACCTACTGTTTTGACTGTTTTAGATAGATTTTAATTTGGGGGATTTTATACGATTTTAGCACAGGGCAATAGCTTTTTAAAATTTTATATTTTTGTTATATTTGTATTGTTTTTAAATTTCCTGTGCGCTGCCCTGGGTCGTTTTTTGGAGAAGGTGCGGGGTATAAATTTGAATAAAATAAAAATAAAAAAAATAAAAAAAGAATGTTAAAGAAATATTGTTTTTTCATTTTCTCAGATACAGAAAAATGTACTGAGTGTTCGAATGATAAATATCCAAATGAGAAGAGAGTCCAATGTATCCCCAAAGTTATAACCTTCCTGTCTTATGAGGAACATCTGAGCATCATCCTGGTTTCTTTTGCCCTACTCTTGTTCTTAATCACAGGGTTTGTTTTGATCATCTTCATTAAATACCGAGAAACTCCCCTTGTCAAAGCCCACAACCGGGACCTCTCCTATATCCTCCTGGTCTCCCTCCTGCTTTGCTTCTTGTCTTCTTCTCTCTTCATTGGTCAACCAAGGAAAGCCACCTGCGTTCTCTGACAGACGGTTTTCAGCATCATGAATGTTGTCGAAAGTGTGGTGGCTCAACAGTTTCCCCGTCACCTGGAAGAAGTTGATTATCTAGACCCGTGCCAGTCCGGCTTCCGGCCCGGGCACAGCACTGAGACGGCATTGGTCGCGTTGGTGGATGATCTCTGGAGGGCACGGGATAGAGGTTGTTCCTCTATCCTTGTCCTATTAGATCTCTCAGCGGCTTTCGATACCATCGACCATGGTATCTTATTGCACCGATTGGGGGGGTTGGGGCTGAGAGGCACCGTTCTACGGTGGTTCTCATCCTACCTCTCTGGTCGGTCGCAATGGGTGTTGGCAGGGGGGCAGAGGTCGTCCCCGAGGCCCCTCACATGTGGGGTTCCTCAGGGGTCGGTCCTCTCGCCACTCCTGTTCAACACCTACATGAAGCCGCTGGGCGAGATCATCCATGGTTTTGGGGTGGAATACCATCTGTACGCTGATGACACTCAGTTGTACATATCCACCCCAAACCACCCCGACGATGCCGTCGAGGTGCTGTCCCGGTGTCTGGAGGCCGTACGGATCTGGATGGGTAGTAACAAACTCAGGCTCAACCCGTCCAAGACCGAGTGGCTGTGGTTTCCGGCACCCCGGTTCAGCCAGATAAGTCCAACTCTGGCCATTGGGGGCGAACAACTGGCCCCCGTGGAGAGGGCGCGCAACTTGGGCGTCCTCCTGGATTCCCGGCTGTCCATGGAGGACCATGTGGCAGCCATGGCCAGGGGGGCGTTCTATCAGGTACGCCTGATACGCCAGTTGCACCCCTTACTGGACCGGGGAGTCCTTCGCACAGTCACTCAAGCACTTGTGACGTCCCGGCTGGATTACTGTAACGCTCTCTACATGGGGCTTCCCTTGAGGTGCACTCGAAAGCTACAGTTAGTACAGAATGCGGCCGCGCGGGTGATTATGGGTGCCTCAAGGCAAACCCACGTAACACCTCTCCTGCGCGAGCTGCACTGGCTGCCTGTGGCCTTTCGAGTGCGCTTCAAGGTACTGATGACCATCTTTAAATCGCTCCATGGCTCGGGGCCTAGCTATATACGAGACCGCCTCCTGCCCCATACATCCCTTCGCCCGATCCGCTCCCACAGATGGGAGCCGTCGGCCGGGCAATGCCGGTTGGCGACACCCAGAGGAAGGGCCTTCTCTGTGGCAGGCCCGGCCCTCTGGAACGACCTACCCCCCGACCTTCGCACAATCTTGGACCTCCGCCTCTTCCGCCAACGTCTTAAGACATACTTATTCCAACAAGCCGGCCTAGGATAGCCCCCCGTTTCTGACTTTTTAAGGAAATTTGTAATTTGGTAGGGTTTTTAATATTGGGTTTTTAGCACGGGTTAATGAATTTAATTACATTTTAATTGATATTTATTGTATTTTGTGTTTTTAAGATGCCTGTGCGCCGCCCTGGGTCCTAACAAGGAGAAGGGCGGAGTATAAATTTAATAAAATAAATAAATAAAATAAATAAATAAATCATCTTCTCAGTTGCTATTTCTTCTCTCTTGGCCAAAACCATTCAGTATTCAGGAGTCAAAGAACATATCTACATGTTTCCAAATGGGAAACAGTTGAATGATTGTAATTCTTATAACTGCCTTCCTTTTCACTTCAATAAATCTTGCTAAAGAGAACTCTGTGAAAGTCATTCAGAGTAATTTGTTGTTCACCAACTGCCAATGAATTTGACATCTTTTTAAAATTATTTCAGCGATGATTCCTATGGATAGCAATGAAAGTGGATGTGTGAGAGAATGAATAGGAAAAGTGGATTCTATGGGAGACACTATGTTGTTTGAGAACCATTGGCCATCCCACCAAGCCAGAGAAGATGGGGGCCTCCAAGTTCTCTTGCTTAGATGTTCTCATCCAAGGAGACCTACTTAGCTCACCTTTCCCATAGCTGTTCCTGCCCTGTGAAAGGGGGCTTTTCCATGAGATCCACCATCCTGTCTCCATCCCCTTATTGGGTGATAAGGATACTGCAAACAAACATCCCCCAATGCATGGGCCAGGTTGAGACTGGAGTCCAGAAGATGTGGGTGGAGAAACCCCACAGAAGAGTCAGACTGCATCCTGAGGAGATGGGGCTCCTTGTGGCTGCACCAGGTGAATAGTTGCAAGCAGATCAGGTGTGTCTCAAACTCCATCAGAGGAAAGAAAGAGGATCTCAATCTCTCTCTCTCTCTCTCTCTCTCTCTCTCTCTCTCTCTCTCTCTCTCTCTCTCTCTCTCTCTCTCCTCCCTCCCTCCCTCCCTCCCTCCCTCCCTCCCTCCAGAAGGACTTTGCTCCAGGCTCCCAGGAAGCGAGCAGAAGGGAGAAGGAAGGGGACGTTCTGATTACGAGATCCTGAACTTCTCTGGAGACAAATTCTAATGGACTATCAGGCAATCAAGATAGTCCTCCACTTATGACCACAATTTCCATTGCTAAGCAAGATGCTTGTTAATGAAGTTCTGTCCCATTTAACAATCTTTTTTGCCTTTTTCGTTAATCAAATGAGTGCAGTTGTTAAGTAAATCATGCAGCCGTTAAGCAAGTCTTATGGTGATCCCAATGACCTCCAGGTACTGCGAGTGTCATGAATACACACCAGTTCCCAAGTGCCTGAATGTGGATCACGTGACCAATGGTCGTAAGTGTGAATGCTGGTCCTGTGTCACTGTTCTCAGTGCCATTGTAACTTCAGTCACCAAACAAATCGTTGTAAGTCAGGGACTCCCTGTTGTCCTCAAAGCATCTCCTGCCCTTGTTCTCCACCTCCTTTTCTTCTACTCTCCTTAAGAACATAAGAACATGAGAATAGCCTTGCTGGAACAGGCCACAGCCCATCCAGTCCAGCATTGTGTCTCCCACAGTGGCTCCCCATTTTCTTCAGGGTCTTCCCAAGCAGATGTCTTCACCTGCTTATGATTCCCTGCAAATGGCATTGAGAGATCTCCTGCCTATCTCTCCAACCTGGAGGGTGTCCTTAGGCATCCATAATGATAGCCATGGATACCCTTGTTCTCCATGAACTCGTCTCATCCTTTCTTAAAGGTGTCGAGGCTGACAGCTGTCACCACTTCTGGCAGGGAGTTCCATAGACCAGTGATCCTCTGGGTGAAAAAGTACTTCCTCTTATTTGTTTGAGGTCTAGCTTCCAAAAGTTTCATGGAGTGCCCCCTAGTTCTAGTGTTGTGCGATAGGGAAAACAGTTTTTCCTTTTCTACTTTGTCCACACCGTGCATGATTTTATAGACTTCAATCTATATTTCATATTTTTTTCAGCAAGCTGGTCTTGCGTAATAGTTTAGACCTTCGTAATATAACATCTGCCAAACACGTAAATGGATGTTAGATTTTAGGGGAATTTTAGCCTAGGCTGGGTTGTAATTTTAATGTTCTTAAATTTTAGTACAGGTTAATTTAATTCGTTTTTAACTTTGGATATATTGTATGTTTTTAGATGGTTTTTAATTTTCCTGTACACTGCCCCGAGTCCCTTCGGGGAGAGGGGGCGGTTTATAAATCTAATAAAAAAATAAAATAAAATCAGGTCACCTCTCAGGCGCCATCGTTCTAGAGTGAAGAGGCCCAGCCGTTGCAGCCTCAGATGGTAAGGAAGGTGTTCCAGCCCCCTAATCCTTCTGGTTGCCCTCCTCTGCACCTTTTCCATTTCCATAATCTCCTTCTGAAGGTATGGTGACCAGAACTGTACACAATACTCCAGATGGGGCCTCACCATAGATTTATAAAGAGGCAAAATGACACTTGCTGACTTATTTTCTATACCCTTCCTAATGATCCCTACCAATGAGTTTGCTTTTTTCACTGCTGTGGCCCACTGGGTTGACACCTCCTTCTTCCCTTTCTTTTCTTCCGCCCTCACAGCAAAGTCCGGGCGCTGCTAAAGATTGTGGTGCCCATTGGCAGCTGGGCAGCTGTGAGGGATGCCCCAGTCCTGCCTGAGCCCCCATTCCACCCGGGTCCCTCCCATTCTGGCTCCATCTGGCCAGCCTTCCTTCCCCATCGGAAGAACCAACTGGGCTTCTGAAGTGGAAACAGGCCGGGCGCTTCGGGCACGGAGGTTGCAGAGTCACCCGATCCCCTCCTGCGACTCCCTGATGGGCAAAACCAAGGGGGAAGACTGCTTCACTTAACAACCCTTTTACTAGACTGAGAACTTTCATGACTCACTTAACAACTCTGGCAAGAAAGGTTGTAAAATGGTGCCAAATTCACTGCACATCTGTTTGGCTTAGTAACGGAAATTTTGGGCTCGGCTGTGGTCGTAAGGCAAGGACTTCCTGCCTTTCAGTTCCTTGTTGCCAGCTCTGCTTCTGAAGGGCAGCCTGGAAATTGGACACAATGTCGAAACGTTCCAAAATTTGTCCATCAATGCTCATGACGGTCTTTAAAGTCCTCGACTTATGATGGCAATTCCCATAGGCAAGGGATGTGGATGTAAAGCTCAATCACACCCCTTAACGATGGCAATCCCTGCACCCTCAGTGACTGTCATTAAGTGAATCCCACTGTCATTAGGTGAGGCAACTTGTCCAAGGTCACTGGGGAAGCCAGCAGGAAGTCTCAGGTCTGCAGGCAGTGAAGTGGGGGAGGAGAGGAGAGGACATGGGGAAGGGACAGAGATGGGGAGGGGCTTGGGGGAGAGGGGCCAGTCACGGAAGCCCCTCCCACTGGCCTTCTACCTTCCCTGCCAGTTTCCCCCTGGACTCTCTGGGGAAGCCAAAGGGAAAGGCTGCCAATGGGGATCGTGGGACTGGACCTCAACTGGTCTTAACTGGGAGCTGATGGTGAGGCATTCAGAGAGCCATTGTGTGGCTGAATGGGGGGGGGGGGGCTGAAGGGGGCCAGAACTCCAAGGACCATTTGCAAGCAGCCTTTGTTCAGTGCTGTCATAACTTGGAGCGATTGTTCACCCATGGTCGTAGATGGAGGACTTCCTGCACTGTCAGATGCTGGGTCTCCTCTCCTTCTGAGCAGTGAAGAACCCGGAGAGATCTCTTCACTTTCTGGGCCAATCAGGACCCTTCCCAAATAAGAGTTTGTGTGTTTTGTGGACTTCCAATAAAACCACATTTATTTCGTAGGTTTTATAAAGAGTTCCCTCTCACAGGAGGCCCACAGCAATTAAACCAAGAAAACTCAGTCAAAATAGAAATATTTGCCCAAACAGACAACCGTATTAAAAGGACCCCTGAAAGATCAATTAAAGGCAATAGGGGACGAGGGTCAACAGGTGAAGACAACCAGGGGAAACCATTCAGGACAAGGGCTCCCTCCTCCTCCGGGACCCCCAGGCACAATGGCCAGCCTGGTCCAGGCCCTTCCCAGAGGCCAGGAGGCCAGGTTCGATAGCCGATGGTCAGGGCAGGGACCAGGAATCCAGGCTATGTGTCCTCTGGGATTCCCACACAATAACCACACCAGGAAATTAAGAGATTATAAGCTTCATTATTCATTCAAGTGAATTAAACAAAAATGCACAGCCTAAAAAGTGTCCATCTCAAGCAAGGTGACCCCCAATCTCCTCTAAACTGCCAGGATCTGTTTAAGGACAACAACCGAGACACCCGAAGGGCAGCCAATTTCCAGAGGACCCAGTGCAAAGCTCCATCCAGAGGCTCCCAGGAGGTCAAAGGGAACTTCGGGGCTTCCATCCCAGTCTGGACTCAGGGAGCCTCCTGCCTGTTTCCAGGGCACCTCAAGTGGGGGAGGCCAGCCTGGCTGCCTGGGGACCCTGGTGGTGGCCCCCTCCCAAATGCCTGGGAAACTACGGAGAGGAGCCGATGCTTCTGTCCAGGATCTCAGGGTTCCCTCTTCTCCCTCCTTCCCCCAACTTCAAGTAGACGGGAAAGGCAAGCAGGTCAGCTCAGAAGGAGCTCTAAATTTCTGGAGTCTTCTTGGTGTGCAGAAAACATCAAAGTCTGTCATTAAACTCCCTGAACTAAGGAGGGTCTTGTGCCATTGTTACTTCAGGGGCCAAACTGGGTCCTGGGGGAGGAAGTTTCAGAGGGCCACAGAGGGTGTTGGGGTCTATTGGGGGTGAATGAGGAGCTCTGCAGGGGATCACAGACACCCCCCCAAGGAATTCCCCCACCCCTTAACCCTCTTTCCACCTTCCTTCCTTCTCCCCATCAGTCGAGCACTTTCAGTGAAAGAGATTTTCTGCCTCTGGGCCAAAAAAGACTTTGGAATCCGATCTTCCCTCCAATTCTCTCCTTCCCAGCTGCCCCGTCTGCCTCCCCCCTCCCACCCCACAAAATAGGAAACCTCAAGGGAAATGAAGGGAGGAGAGCCAGTTCCAAGAAAGGAGTGGGCGAGAGGATCCAGGATAGAGAAGGGAGGGAGGGGGGATGGTGGGTTGAGGGGGAGCTGAGTGATCCACTTGATCCCATTAACCTCGGAGGCAGATATTCAAAGATCATGTCTAGTGCCTGGAAGAAACTCCTGCAGTCTTCACAGCTGTTGAATAGGAAGTCAGCTGGGCCTCCCTTCCCTCCCCTCCCCTTGGGTTTCTCCTTTTCCCCTTCTTCCTTCTCTCCCTCCCGTCTCTCCTTTAATCCTATCCTCCTTCCCTCCCTCCCGCCCCTCTCCTTTCCCCCCTTCCTTTTCTTTCTCCCTCCCTCCCTCCTTACATCCTCCTCCCACCCACCCATCTCATTCAGCACTTTGAGACCCTTCTGTCTGCTCAGTTCTCCTGGGGGCCTTGGGGGGGGGTCCTCCCCTATGGCTTTCACACACAGGCCCCTCTCATTTTTTCCTTCTTTTATATTCAACAACCGTTGCCTTTCTCAGGACCCCCTCGCCCCATATTGAGAGGTCCCCAGTTGCTGAGGGGTCTAGGAGGGGGCGCCCCCAGCATCTCCCCACAGCTGGATCCAAGAGGATGGTAGAAAAGGCCAGGAAGCTTTTCCTGGGCTGATGGTGGGCTGGGGTACGGAGGTTCCCCCAACAGGGCTCCCTCTGAGGGTCTGCGGGGCTTTTGAGGGGAAGGCAACACATGGGGAGCCCCCCCTCCTCATGGAAGGCTCTGAGGAGGATCCTGGCAAGGAAAACACCTCTGAAAGGGCCACCCAGGGGGTCAGAGGTCGCTTCCTGGACATTGGAAACCACACTGAGCCACAAGAGAGACCCCAGTCCCTCCTTCCTTGCCCAGAATGGCTTCTCCTCCCCCCTTGGCCCTTTCATGGGGGAGGCCCCTTGGAGAGGAAGCCCTGAGGTGGCCTCCCCAAGCCCATGTTTTCCATCAAGTCCTTCATGGAAATGAGGCTTGGACAGAGACTGGCACCCTGCTTTGCAGCCCCCCAAGTCTTGGCTACATGTTTTGCTTTCCGTATTTGGTTTTTCCACCAAATCAGGTGGCAGAGACCTTGGTGGACGCCTGTCAAACTCCGGTTCCCAATCTCCGTCTTGGGAGGAATTGTGGGATGAATGTAGGTAACACTAGGAAGACCTCAGCTGTTCCTTGACCCCTCTTCTGACCAAACCTTGGGAGGAAAAGCTGGGAATAGCTATAAATTCAATTATTTGGATTTTAACCGACCATTTTATTTATTTATTTAATTTCTAGACTGCCCCCTCTCCCCGAAGGGACTCGGGGCGGTGTACAGGAAAAATTAAAAAACATCTAAAAACATAACAATACATACATAGTTAAAATCGAATTAAATAACCCTATACAAAATTTAAAAATATTAAAAACTATATCCCATTAAAACCAAATAAAACAATTTACATTACAGGCTGGGGCGAGAAGCATAAATTAGGCCAAGCCGGAAATAATGTCCATTATTGTCACTATTCTTCAATTCCTTTAAATTACAATTTGCCCTGGTTGTCCAACAATTGTTCTACAGGATCATTGAGGTTAAAAGAACTGGAAGATAAACCCATTTAGAACATTATATACTGTCCTGGATATTGTCTCTCAAAACCTCAATTTTCCAAACAAAATGTTAATGCTATTACTTTGTCTTCTGTCTGACAACTGTCACTATTGGGAGAAGGCAGGCGATTTCCTTCAGAGAATTTGACTCCATAAAATGTCACCAGAAAGGGAAAAGAATTCTTCATGGGCCACATTAGAGACTCTCAATGTCTTTAATCCGTGTCAGTAACTTTGCCTTTTTAAGTGCATTTTTTTCAGTGCTGCAGGAAGAATAATCTGGACTTCCTGCAATAACCTCTATAAAACATCTCTTGACTCAATCATAGAGGGTCGTACTTGTGGGTCAGCCAGGAGTTCTGCCTCTTGTGCATTGCATGGAGGAGCCCCAGTGGGAAGCTTGCCCTGGAAAGAGGAGCCCAGGGGGTCTCTGGGGGCCCCTCCTCCCACCCAGGAGTCTTCCTGCCAGCTGCACTGGAGAATGGAGGCAGAAAGCAGGTCAGGCTGGGATAAATCCTCTCCATTCTTGAAACCTGCAGAGACCCATCTGACTCCTTGCACACAGACTGGGCCACCCCCAACCCACCCACCATGTCCTCAGGACTGTGTGGTAGACAGGAGAAAAGGGGGTGTTGTACCCCTCCCCCTCTGTTGAGAGAGGGCAGTTTTAACCTAGATGGCTTCTTGGACCCTCTTCCAACTATGGATCTCCTCTTTGCTCTCTCCCAAGACAGCAAGATGGTCCTTTCCCCAGTTCCAAAGAGCCCCCCCCCCCCACTTTGCCCTCTGATGCAGGTGACCCCGAGGGGGCAGATAAACCCCCAGGTGGCCTCAAGGCCTCTCAGAGAGCTCCTGGCTGACCTTCACAATGCTGACCACCAAAGGGCTGCAAAGAGGATGAATCCTTCCATTCCCCATCATTCAGTCAGAACTGAAGAAGCCTCTTGGAGGAGAAGCGAAACATTTTCAAGGGGAAAAAACCCAAAAAAATCCCAGCTGCCTTTTGAAAAGCCCCTTTGGGATGTGGGCTGAAGATGCCCCAAAGAAGGAGGGGGCTTTGGGAGTCTCTTCCGTGGCTGAAGAAGGAGAAGGGGTGGAGGCCTTTCTTTTAGGCTGCCCCTCAGGTCTTCTGCAGGAGGCTCCCTTTGCAAAGAGCAGGTGAGCCTGTCAGGCCTTCTTAGCTTCCCATCCCTGAGCAGGGGGCTCACCTGTGCTTTTCCTGCCACGGCTGGTTGCTGGCGGTTTCAGGAAGACAGAATTTAACAGAACAGACTTGGAAGGGACCTTGGAGGTCTTCTAGACCAACCCCTTACTTAAGCAGGACCCCGTGGATTCCCCACTGCTGAGAGCCACTCAACTGTCAACCTTCCCTTCTGAGCTGAAGGGGGGGGGGATTCCAAGGGAGGGAGGGGCCAAGGGTTAAGTAGAGGGAGAAGTGTTGTTTGACCTCTAGGTTACCTGGATACCTGGATTCTGTTGGAACTCTTTTCCGTTGATGGTTGAGGCCACGCAGGCTTTCAAAGCTTGAGTGGATGAGAGAGAGAGAGAGATACACAGAGAGAGAGAAAGAGGAAAGAGGAAAGAGAAAGAGAGAGGAAAGAGAAAGAGAGAGAGAGAGACTGAGAGGTAAGCAGGATTCAGTTCTTTGTCTCGGGTATTTTGTTCCCTGCTTGGGAGTTTGACCTTGGGATGAATACCGGAGTTGTTGGGGAATCACCAACCTTTGAATCCAGAGATTGACTCTTCTTCCTCCACCCCTTGTCTCTTTCAGACATGGATCCAAACGAGGTTCTGCGGCCATCCAGCGGCAGACCCCAGAACGTCCTTGGGGAGCCCTGGAAGGTGACTTTGTTCGTCCTTGGGGCCTATGTCTTCACTGGCCTCTGCGTATTTTTCCATCTGTGCAAGTAAGTTGCTCCTGTTAAAGGAAGCATCCTCACCACCACCTGGGGAGCCCTGGGGCATTTGAAGCCCTCCAAAATGTTCCTGGAACTAATAGGAGGAAGGATAGAATCCCCCAGGGCTGGAAGGGACCTTGGAGGTCTTCTAGTCCAACCCCCAATCTTGAAAATCTGGAGCCCCCATTAAGAATTATCTTTCTTATCATTGTTAAGAAAACAAGGTACCATTCAATTATATTTGATTCTTTTCTTCTTCTCCAATCCCCAGAAAAAGGTGTCTGCAAGTGTCATCAGAGCCACAAAGTGAAGATGTGGAGGCCGCCATTATCACTGTGGAACCCTACATACCTCAACCCATCTACCCCAACATTCCCATCATTGATGAACGAAGGATGTCAGACATTCTGCCTTGCATGACAGTGTGATGGTTGGTAAGTGTTTGGACTAATTTGGTTGTCACATTTTCTTTATTTTTCTATTTTAAAGGTATTCTGTTGTTGTTGTTGTCATTATTCTTATTGTTATTATTTAATTCTTTTTAATTGTTGTTTTGCATTTCTTCCTTTGGGGTTTTGGGTGTGGGGGAGGATGGACTATGGAAACTAATAGGAAAGAAAACTAGGAACCTTTAATTTGGTTGCTCTGTTTTTTATTGTTTTGTTTCTTGCTTCCTATTTCATTGTTATTAAAATACTCAATCTGTGTTTCTTTTGCCCCAGGACAAATTGCGGCAACCATCACATTCTTGACCAGGGCTGAATGTCTGACATCGTCTCCCATCAATGATGGTGATGTTGGGGTCGATGGATTCCGGTATGGAGGTTCCACAGTGATGGAGGCCTCCTCCACATCTTCAGCTGGAGGTTCTGGTGACACTTGCAACACCTTCAACGCAGAGGCCAAATCCTACATGGACCCCAAGGATGACCAAAGTCGTTTTCCAGGGTCTCCAAGGAAGTTCTGAGGACTCTCACTGGATGGCCGCACCAGTTCTGACAGATGGACCAGAGGGATGGACCTGTGACTGGATCAGTAATGGGCACAGACTCAGACGCCAGCTAGGTGGAGGTGGCCTCCTCACCTGGCCTAAACCCCATTGAGATCTTGTGGGCCCTCCTTAAACGGGAGAATGGTGGTGAAGCAAAAGAGTTCCCCTCTCTGAAGAGTCTCTGGGAGGCTCTGGTGGCTGCTGCACAAACAGTGGATCCTCAACACGTCAAGAAACGGACAGACTCCATGAACGGAAGGGTCAGGACTGTCACTGAAGAGAAGGGGGCTGTCTTGGTCCCTTATTTCTTTTTGTGAACTTTCAGAAATGCTTATTTGTACTTTTTGAGTTGTTTGTTTATTATTCTGTAAATATTCTGTATTTTGTAAATAAAAGAGTGAGATGGGCAAATTTTTATTTTGTTGTGTAATAATTCTCCACACTAATACTTGCCCAATAATTGGGCACACACAGATATTCTCCTAAGAAAGCCAAAACCTCACTTTTACTTTCGTCAATGTTCAGGTTTGAGGTTTATTAACATTTTGGATTGGCCGAGAGCACCGGAGTTCTTCAATAACAAAATTAATCCTCCAAAATACAGCTTGCCTAAGAATTGTGCCCAGAGGTTAGGTGCCACTTGGGTGGGAAATGTGGCCTGTTTCATGCAGATGGCTGGTGGCCCTGCCAGTGCTGGACTTGCTCGGATGGGACACCCAACTGCCAGCAATGGTGGGATTCAAATGATTTAACAACTGGTTCTGTGCCCGAATGACGATTTTATGTATTTAAGAAATGATATTAGCTCTTATTTTAGGGGAATGGCTGACTTTAAAGCAGACTTAATGGTATCAGAATGAGGATGGGATATGTTTTATATGGTTTGTTCTGAGATCCTCAACCAGGCAGGGCAACAGTGTCGGCTCCTCTCAGCCCCTCCAGCCAGAAGGACCTGGGAAGGGAGGCATCCAAGGGGGGGATCAGTTTGAGAAACTCACCGGGGCTGCCAGATCCCCCCATCCCCATTGACTGCGTCAACCACAACTGAGGGTGAAGGGAGGAAGGAGACCCATCAGGAGAAGAGGGAAATGGTGGGGATCAGAGGAGACCTTTATTTGCAAAGCTATCCAGAAGTTCTCCCAAGAAAGGAGCGGAAAGCGGAGGAGAAACGGCCAAACTTTATTCCAGGGTCTTCATTCGGGGCTGCTTTGCAAGGAAAAGGGGGATCCTCCTGACCCCCAGAGAGAAAGAGGGAGACTCCGACACAATCGGGGTTGAGGGGGGGAATCGGAAGGGGCTGCTTCGTTCCTACATTCTGAGCAGGAGAGACGCGCGTTGGAAGGAAGGAAATGGCGTTTTTCTTTCCTGAAGCGAAAAGGCGCCTTTCCTGAGAGAGCCCAGCGGAGGATTCCCCTGGGAAGCGGGGAAGAAAGCTGGGGAGAGGATCCAGCAGGATTAGATCCCTGCAGATCCTCTCCGCCTCTTCCTACTTTAGCTGAGGGATTTCCGTAGCTTCCCTTCGGATTGGGGGGGTTCTGTGACCCCCAAGTCCTCCCTGGCTATGGGGGGCGCCTCCCCTCTTCTCCTCCAGCGCAGCGCCTCTTCTGACGGTGGAAACCTTCGTCTCTAAACCGAAATCTGTGAATCGGCGGTTCTGAATTGGGGGGAGGAAGCTTTGGATCTCGGACTTTGGAGGTGGGAGGGGCCAGAACCAATGCCGTCTTAACGCATAGGCCCGTTGGGCATTTGCCCGGGGGCCCACGATCATAGGGGCCCCATGCTAATATGTTTTTTTCCCCCAGTACATTTATTTATTTATTTATTTATTTATTTATTTATTTATTTATTAAATTTATACCCCGCCCTTCTCCTTGTTAGGACCCAGGGCGGCGCACAGGGATGTTAAAATACATACAAAATATATAAAATATATGAAATTTAAAATTTAAAATACTTATTCTAATAAATAAACCCTGCGCTAAAAACCGAATTAAAATCCCAAGTTTAAAAACTATCTAATAGGCCGGCTAGATGAAATAGGTGTGTCTTTATTGCAAGACTTTGAATTCAATGTTTTTGTTTTAGAAGATTATTGCACAATGATATTTTCTAAAGAAAAACAAAGGTTTGTCCGACTTTTGTGGTTTCCCCCCCTCTTTCTCTCTTTTCCTCCTTTTGACTTTATTGTACTAATGTAACTGGTAACTCTTTAGTGATTTTTCAACATTGTTAGATTATTGTGCCTATTTTTTTTTAAATAAACAATTTTTATTTTTATTTTTAAACAAACACAAACAAATATAACAAAAAACAAAAAACATAAAGTCCATCTTCCATTACAAATTGTAGAAACTGTGTCAGTTGGTTACATACTGTGCATCTCTTCCATAGTCATAGTCATATCAAATCACATATTTTAGTTCAAATATATTTATATATATTACAATTATTATACCTCAACCTTCATTTGACTATCTTGTTTCCAGCCATTGATAAAATGTATTCCAAATTTCATAAAATTGTTCACTGTCTTGTTCTCTAATTTCAAACGTTAATTTACTCATCTCTGCACATTCCATAATTTTATAAATAATTTCTTGCTGTGATGGTAATTTGTCATTTCTCCAATTTTTTGCAAAGACGATTCTAGCGGCTGTCAAAATATTCACAATTAGGTATTTCAAATTTTTGTCGAATGTTTCTAAAGTAAGTCCAAGCAGGAAGAGTTCGGGTTTGAAATCTATATGTTTTCCTGTTATTTTCTCCAACCATGTGTGGATCATACTCCAATAATTTTTGGCCTCTGAGCAAGTCCACCACATATGGTAGTAAGTACCAGGCGTCTGATGGCATTTCCAGCAGCAAATATGTTGTAGGGTTTCGGAAAACCCGTATAAAATTTAGTATTATTTTATAAAAATCTCATAATTTTGTGTTTATATGCGAACGGGCCCTTTAAGTTTATCAATTACTTCCAACCTTGAACCTGGACCAATGTTCAGGAATGTCATTTACCACATTCTGTAGATTGAGGTTTAATCCCTATAATTATTTTCCCTTCAAAGAAAAGCTTTATCGCAAGTTAAGGAAATTTTGGGCCCGGAATAGCAATGCCTGTGGCTGATGGGTAAATAAAACCTGTTTTCCATGTATGTCCTTGTCTTGGCCGGTTAGAAAAAATTCTCCCCTCCTGTTTCTCCCTAGCTGTTCTACGGGCATTGTAGTGAAATGAAGTAACTCGGCCCATTTGTAAATTGGACTCATAAACCTGGGGCACGCTGCGACGGCCCTCTATAAGCCGTGCCTGGGGGCCCCTCATTAAATTTGGATGTCCAAGTTTTTTTTCCTGGTGGAAGTTAACCGCAGTTCAGACAGAAGTTCATCGTGCCCTCAATTCTTCAGGAAAAGTTTGTTCTGCGTTCTACCACATTAACCTGTGCTGCTAACTCAAAGGTAAGTTAAAATAATAATTATAATTTATTTAGTTTTATTTGATTGTGTGAAGTAAACTCAGTGTATGGTTAATATTACAACTCATTAAACCAAAGTAAATTGATTTAATTTAGACCTCGAGGATGACTGTATGTGCAATCGCCCTCGAGGGAGGTCTACGCGTTAGTACGTACTCGAAGAGTAACTTTTACTTAGTGGATTTTATTATTGTTGCCCAAGCAAAGGAATATTAATGTGGTATTTTAAATAGTGTAATGTCGACTGTCGTTTTATTTGAATGTACAGTATATCAGTGTTGTGCCAATTCCTATTCCGGAATAGGAATTATTTTTTACTGGATTACGAATAGAATAGAAATAGGAAAAAAAATTAGATTTTACTATTCCCATTCCTGCGCATATCAATGACCGTCGCTGTGTGGCGTAAATTCGGAAACTTTACCGAATTTTAAATAAATCGGTGATTTTTAAAATTTATTTTTTAAAACATAGGAAATGTTCTGTTTAATTTATTTTGTGTTTGTAGCAAAGAATATACAATATACAATATTCCTGAAAAGACTCTCGGCTCCCTGATGTCATGGCGAGTTCAAATTGTGTATGCGAGCTTGTGTCGTGGTACCTTACAATCTATCAAATATACAGCCCGAATGCAGATCAGGCATAAGTTATTATTATATTATTATAATATAAATAAAATGCATTATTTATCCCCTAATCCATTATTTGTGGTTAAAGTGAATCTATAAATAAACCCAAACCCGGTATGTTTTGGTAAAAGTCAATCTATAAATAAAAAAACCTGATGATAAAATTACTTTTATGTTTGAACCGCTTTCGAAATTAAGCTTTAGTCCACCTTTAACAACGTTTGCGTTTTGACACTAATAAACTTTATTTTTGTTAAATTTGATATTTATTTTTTACAAAATGTGTAACCATGTTCCCATTAGTACCCTATACCATTACAACCCATAATATATCTACTCGCCCACAAACTTAATAATATATATTTTTACAAACTGTTTCACAAATAAATGATAGCAATAACATTTATTTTGCGCTTGCGCTATCGCAACAGTTTCATTAGTGTATTTGTGAGAAACATAGTTTTGAATGTGAATGTCACGCCTGGCTAATCCCCCCGGGGGATTCCCCCATATCCTGTGTAATGCCAGTCATTAATTGGTCAACAAGGTGGAGTGAGGTTTGAGCAAAAAAATGGAACACCTTGAAACAATCTTTCTTACAGGTCTTTGGAAGGACATTCTAGAAAGGATGAATGCAACAAGCAAAGTTTTACAATCAAAGGATGTGAACATCCTAGTTGCCACAAATCTTCTTGAGTCGCTGAAAAGCTATCTTCAGGAAACTAGAGACAAATTCACTGAATATGAATTCAAAGCCAGGAGTATGTGTCCAGATGCCGATTACAGTGATGGAAAAAAACGGGAACGAACCCGAAGTGTGCGTTTTAGTAGGTATGATGGGCCAGGAGAAGAGTTACTTCTAAATAAGTCCGAAAAGTTCAAGGTAGAAACTTTCCTCCATATTCTGGACACTTTAATCGTTGAACTAACAAGACGTGCAGAGGCGTATTCACAAATTGGAAATCTGTTTTCTTTCTTGAGTGAATTAAAAACCATTACTTCTGATGCACTAAAGAAAAAATGCGAACATCTTGCCAATACGTACCACAAGGACTTGAGTTATGACGACCTTTAAATGAATGTGAGCATCTCAAGCATTACATGGCTCTTGATGAAAATTGCGAGACTCTCCCTGCACTGTACAGAAAAATAATTTCGGACAATTTAAAATCTGTTTTTCCGAACATTGAAATTGCACTCAGAGTGTTCATGTGCATGATGGTGAGCAACTGTACAGGAGAACGTTCTTTTTCAAGACTTAAAGTTATAAAAAATCAGCTTCGTAGTACAATGGGACATCATCGTTTGAACTGGCTTTCACTCATGAGCATAGAAAATGACATCCTGAAGACCATTGACTTCAAGCCGATAATAAAACAATTTTCTGAAAAGAAATGTCTCAAACGCTTGTTATAATAAAGTACCGTACTGAAATTTTTCTAATCTAAGTATTTTTTTTTCCATTACGAATTTTAATACCTTTGTTTGACCTTGTGTAATAGATGTAATATGTTATGGTGCTTATTATTTAAAAAACATATGTAAATATCTGTTTTTGTGTGTAAATTTTTTTGTTTTTGTAAATATCATGTGTAATACTATAAAACATGTAAATAAAATCTCTTTTCTCTGTTTTTCATGTTTAATGTTGATTATAGTTGCGGCTGTACAGCATGTTTTAACAATTTTGTTGAAATTAGTATAGTGACAATAAAATAAATAATACATTATTTTTAATATTATCAACCATTTATTTTTTATTCCTGCGGGGGGGCAGCACTCTTTTTTTGCCCAGGGGCCCAACACTATTTCTATGCCCAGGGGCCCAAAATGGTGTAAAGACGGCTCTGGTGGGAGGGAGGATCCGTTCGGTATTTGGGGGGGGGGGAAGGCTACAGCTCAAGAGGGGTTCATGGCAGCCCCAGATGGGACCCTCCCCTTCCTTTGCTCAGCCAGGGATTCCCCCTTTCTGCCCCCCTTCTTATTTCCCCCCATTGGCATCCACAACAGCGATTCCTGAACCCAAAATCCACGTGGGCTCCCACTGGCTCTTCAATCATCACCCACTCCTGGGTGCAGAACCCAACCATCCAGGGGTGGGCTGGCCTGCATGAGCGGTGGAGTCAAAAGACGGATGATGAGTCCCACCTTTTCACTGTCTGTCTGGAAATCAACCGGCCTCAAACTCCTGAAGAGCTTCGTGAAGAGCTGGCGTTGTGCCAGAAACACCAGGAACTGCTCCAAAGTCCCGTCAAAGGTATCAGGCAGAGATCCTGGGCATTTCCTTCGAGGGTCAGCTGAAGCAGCTGCCTGCATTTGGGCCAACTGGGAGGAGAGCTGGGCCATTGGCTGGGCTAACTGCATGTTAACCCCTAGAAATCCTTCCAGGCTCCCACAGGGCAAGTAGGGCTGGGTGAAGGGGAAGGTAGAGGCTGGAGCAAACTATGCTGCCCTCTTACACACACACACACACACACACACACACACACACACCACAAGAATGTACAGGTGTTTATTCAAACTCCCCAAAGAGGCCCACAGAAATCTCCCCTGTTGATGATAAAGAGAATGCAGATTTAATCCTTCATGTATGAACTGCAGCTAGAATTGTATTTGCAGAAGATTGGAAGAGTGTAGAGATTCCTACGGATGAGAAGGTGAGAAGGAAAATATCTGAATGGGCAGAAATGAACAGATTAACATTAGCAATGAAGGAGAAAGAGGTAAAACTGAATATCATATGAATTTGGGAAGTATTTTACCAATGGCTGGAGAATAAAAAAAGGACTTTGGAAGTGGAGAAGGCTAAAACACAAATAGAAAATATATTACGATGGAGACAGAAAGAAGATGAAAAGTTAGTAAGTGTATGATGAGAATAAGGATGTTTAATGTTAACATGGTATCATCACTAGAAGATATTAAGAGTTTTATAATGTTTAAATGTTCAAAATATTATAATACGAAGCTTAGGGACATTAATGTTAATATGAATGTGAAAGATGTGGCAAATGAAGAACGATGTTGCACAGAGATGTTTCTACTCAGACGACACACGGCGTAAGGAAAGATGGAGTGTTTATTTTTGTAATTGAAGCATAATCATAAAAATTATATATATCCTGAAGGAGACATCTCATGCAGGGTCCCCACCTGTCATAGATCCCCCACCCCCCAGGCCCTTCTCTCTACATGGGTTCAGAGGAGGAGGGGGCGTCTGAGTCAGCAGAGAAGAAGCATGGAGTCGAGTGTTGGTCAGGATGGGGGCTCGGAGGGCTCTGGCCTGATGGAGCAGCCTCAGCTGGGTCATTGGATGAGTAAAGGTTGAGGACCAGGAGCAACTGCTGCCCATTAGCAATGAGGGGGATGTGGAGTCCCACCTCCTCCTGATCCAAGGACACGTAGAGCAGATGGGGGGGGGGCAGGTACAATGCCAGTCAGCCGGGCTACTTGTGAGGAGGCCACCTTCCCTCTCGTCAAGGGCTGCCCTGGCATTGCCTGCTTCATCCCTCTCTGAAGACTTGAGCATTGCTGGAGCAACGTAACCAGTTCTAGACCCCTGGCATCTCTCCTGACCTCTGAGACTCAAGGACAGTTTCCCTGGACTTCCTGGGTTCCCATTGGGTTCCCCCCACTGCCCCTTCCAGAGCCCCTCACTTACCCAGGGAATCTTCCTGTGCTGAGCCTGGAATCCACCCCTGTGCAATATATATATATATACACACACTGTATATAAAAGAAAGCACCCCTGTTACACAGGTGTGGATTCCTCTCGCCTCTTCCACGCAAGCTTCTCTCTCTGGAGCAGCCACAGGAGGGGGATTTATGGGGAGTTGGAAGGGTGGGCAGCTTCTTTGCACTGCACGTTGGAATGGGAGGAAAGAGAGAGAGAGAGAGAGAGAGAGAGAGAGAGGAATCAGAAGCTGTTAAACCTTGTGGGGCGCCTGGGAGGAAGAGGGGATAGAGACCCCCTCCCCATTTCCTCTGGATCTCCCTTCCTCTCCCCCCCAGGTTGACTTTCCTCCCATCCATTCTTTCTCCCCCCTCCTGAGAGAGAGATGGAGCTGCTTTGCCTGGGAGTTTTCAGGGCTCTGGAAGGGGCAGTGGGGGGAGGGGGAGAGGGTGTTGGGGTGTTTGGGCTCCCCAGAACTTCTTTGGGAGAAGCTTCACTCTGAGCCCTGTGCTGCTTTCCCGATGCCCCCCCCCAGGCAGAGCGCATTGCGTGGAGGGTCTGCTGAGGGGCGTTTAGCTGGAGGCGCCTCTGGCCAGGGGGAGAATTGGGGCAGCTCAGGGAAGCCAGGAGGGACAGTTGAAATCCCTTGGCTGGACTTCCCTCCCTCCGCAGCAAAGGGAAGGGACGGAGAGCTGATGAGAAGGGAGCTCCAGCCGCCTGCCTCTCCCTTCCAGGCCCTTCCACCCCCCAAGAAGAGGGGGCCGGAGGGGGGGCAAAAAAGGAGCAGGAGCTCTGCTGTGAATGGAGGGGGGAAAGTTTGACTTCTCTCTGCCATTCAAGCATTCAAGGGCTGCAGCAGAGAGAATCCCCACTTTTCTCTCTCCCTCCGTTCACAGCAGAGCTCCTGCAGCCTCCCCCCCCCCACGCTGCCCAGTTATGGGCCCAGCCTCCTCTGCCCAGCAGCATTCAGGTGGGGGGGGTTTCCTCTGTTTGGGGGGGGGAGAATTTGGTTGCAGAAACGCCAAGGGGGGCAGCCTTGGAGGGCCTCTTCATCCTTCCCCTTTTCCTCTCAGCCCTGCAAAACCAGAAATCTCCCCCCTCCCTCCAAGCAGCCACTGAGACAAGGATGCTCTGGGGATCCCCCCCCCAAAAAGGGAACAGGTCACGGGTTCCATCCTGTGTGTTACTCCCCCTCCCAGCTTTCACCCAGGCCTCCATGCTGTTTTCAGACGTCCAACACATGGGAGATCCTAGCTGCAGCTTACTCGTGAGCAACATTGGGGGGGGGGGGGGTTGGTTGCAGAAAGGCCAAGGGGGGGCAGCCTTGGAGGGCCTGTTCCTCCTTCCACTTTTCCTCTCAGCCCTGCAAAACCAGAAATCTCCCCCCCACTCTCCAAGCAGCCACTGAGACTGTGCAGGGGGGAGGGAAGAGAAGATCAGGGGACAAGAGAAGAAGATCGGAGGGATCCCAATTCTACAGCCAGGGTAGTTTCTGCAGAGGGGAGGGGGAGGGAGGGGGCAGCTCCCAAAGGCCTTGGAGCCAGAATCCGGCAGCTGCATAAGGGGGGAGAGAGAAACCCAGGAAGGATCCTCACTGACTTCTCAGGTTGAGAAAAGAGCTGGGGGGAGATTTCTTCTTTCAGGGTTTCCAAAATGTCTTCATCTCGCTTTACAATCGAGTAGAACTAGAACATCTGGAGTGGGGGGGGGTTAAAATATTTTACTACCGCTTCAGTGGGTGTGGCTAGAATGAGGGTGGGGGCGTCTGGCTGGGTCGCGGCTGTGGCTCGGTCTTGAGCGAGCTCTGGGACTGGTCTGGGGAGGTGGGGAGTGGCTCCATTAGGAGTGATCTGGCGGAGTTTTCCATCAGGATTACAAGGGAGAAGATCAGCCTGAGAGATTTCTTCTTGATCAACCCAGGCTTTCTGGGAATCACTGTTGTTTTCATAGAGTTTATGGCTCATCTTTTTTTTTCCTGTTTCTTTTATTTGTCATCTGCTCTAGAAGGTTCCCTATAATTGACCAACTGTGTCAAATATATTTTCTCGATTTTTTGAAAAAAAAATTTCAAACTTTCTCATTCACCTATGAAGACAATGGCAGTATTTGTATCCTATTTAACCATATTTGGAGATGAGACAATTGTAGAAGAGAGATTCAATGTGGGATAAGAAACAAAGTTTTCTGTTTTTCAAATTCCTGGATGTTCCCATTCTAGTTTCATCCCTTTCTGGAGAAGAACGAATTTTGGAATATTTCTGACAAAAAACTGTACTTGGAGCAAAATGGAGAGATAAATGGAGATATAGGCATTCACGGCTTCTTGGTTCTCCCCAAGGAGGATCCCAGGACGAAGATTTTGGTGGATTTTCAAAGATAGAGACTTTCTATCAGACAAGAGGCTCTTTCACGGCTAAAGTTGCTCAATAAGGTGGGAGAAATTTTGGTGTCTTTTCTCTGTTTGCCAAAGCCTGAGGTCCCATTTCAAGTGGGCAAAGCCTATAGTCTCCAGGGTGGTTGGCCTTCCATGCCAGCTGGTGTCACCTAATGGAAGTTCTTCGAGGGATGGGACCTAAGTGGAGGGGCTTTGCCATGTTTTATGGAAACCTTTCAAGATCTTACTGGTCAGAGGTTTCTTTCTCCATCAGAGTTTTATTCTACACTTAAAAAATCTAATGGAATAAAAGTTTCCTAACATTTTTACAATAAACCTTATTCTCAGTTTTAATGCGAATGTATTATCATACTTAAATCTTTTTTTCAATTCAATCCCTGTGAACTATTAAGTAGAAAAGTAACTTATTGTACTGTTAAATTCCAAAAGCAAAAGGAAAATGCTACATGAAGAATCTGCCAGTTGTTCTACCTCCTGCATCTGTTTAGAAGGAGTCAGAGGTTTCCTATCTACCTCAGTGAAGACCAGAGGCTCCTTGTCTCCATCCATTTCTCCCTCCGTTTTCCATGGACGGAGAGTCCTAACATCTTTTCTTTGGCCTTCCTTGTTCTTCTGCTCAGTCCCTGCCTCAGTCCAGATGTGCGGAAAGTTGTCATCCTGGATTTGTCAAGAGGGCTCGAGAAGGAGAGCCAGTTTGCTGCTATGACTGCGTTCCTTGTCCGGAGGGGACCTTCTCCACTCAGGAAGGTGGGAAGTGGAACTGATTCATTACATACATCAAATAATAAAGGTTCCTATGATGGTTCTGAACATCATACAGGAAGTTATTTGGGTCCCAATTCTTCTCTCACTTTCATAGACAATTAAACAAAACTTGATTTTTAAGAAAATTCTTATACTTATTGTCTCTCACTAGAGGTACTAATAAATGTGACCTGGACAATATCTCCTGGTCTCACTTGTTGTCCAAATAAGGTATTGCTTGAAAGGTAAAAGGAGAGAATAGTAAGGGAATGTGTTTTTTTCTCAGATGTGGAAAAAAGTGTCCAGATGACAAATATCCAAATGAGGACAGAGTCCAATGTATCCCCAAAGTTGTAACCTTCCTGTCTTATGAAGAACTTCTGGGCATCATCCTGGTCTCTTTTGCCCTACTCTTTTTCTTAATCACAGGCCTTGTTTTAATCCTCTTCATCAAATACCGAGAAACTCCCCTTGTCAAAGCCAACAACCGGGACCTCTCCTACATCCTCCTGTTCTCCCTCCTGCTTTGCTTCTTGTCTTCTTCTCTCTTCATTGGTCAACCAAGGAAAGCCACCTGCCTTCTCCGACATTCGGTTTTCAGCATCATCTTCTCAGTTGCCATTTCTTCTCTCTTGGCCAAAACCATGACGGTGGTGCTGGCTTTCCTGGCCACAAAACCAGGAAACCGGGGGAAGAGATGGTTGGGGAAGAGCTTGGCCAACTCCATCATCCTCTCTTCTTCTGCTGTCCAAGTGATCATCTGCTCCATCTGGCTGGGAGTTTCTCCCCCCTTCCCTGACTCTGACCTCCACTCCCAGCCTGGAGAGATCATCCTGCAATGCAACGAAGGGGCCATTGTCATGTTCTACGTCACCCTCAGCTACATGGGCTTCCTGGCTGCCATCTGCTTTACGTTGGCTTTCCTCGCCAGGAATCTGCCTGGGGCCTTCAACGAAGCCAAGCTGATCACCTTCAGCATGCTGGTCTTCTGCAGTATCTGGGTGACTTTTGTGCCCACTTACCTGACCACCAAAGGGAAATACATGGTGGCTGTCCAGGTCTTCTCCATCCTGGCCTCCAGTGCTGGTCTGCTGGTCTGCATCTTCATCCCCAAATCCTACATTATCCTTCTGAGGCCAGACCTGAACACAAAGGAGCATCTCACAGCCAGAACAAATGTAAAAACATGAGATATAACAGCATTGTCATATTGGAAGAATTGTTAAAGTTTCTTTTATTAGAAAAAATATTTTCTTTCCACTTTGGTAGTATGCAGGATTAAAAGAATAATATATGTATAAGTTGCTTGTAGTTCCCTTTCATTTCAATAAATCTTGCGGAAAAGAACTCCTATATGGTCAATGAACTTAACACTTTATTTTAAAAAAATCATTTGAGTCATTTTTCCTACTGACAGAGGGCTAAAAGTGTAGATATGTGAGAGAAAGACCAGGAAAAGAGATAAGATGGAAGCCTGGGAACCAACTTCAAGAATTGTTAATCTCCATGAGAACCACTGGAAGAAGAGAATGAGCTGGAATGCCATGTTTGACTTTCTCTCAGCAGGGAAGCAAATCTTCATTTGCTGATTTCCTGATAAAAACCCTCTTGGCAGAAAGTCTTGACTATAAAGGCTGTCTCAGGTTTCACTTTGGAGTAGTTTTTACTTAGTTGTCCACCTCTAAGAACTTCCCACTCTATTTTCTCTTTCTTTCTTCATTCAGAGAATTAAAATAGGAATATCTAATGATATTCAGACCCTTTAATTTCCCACTCTACAATTTCTAAAGCATTTTCTCTGCTCCTCTTCCAAGCTTGTCTTGTGTGTGAAGGGCTGGAGAAGATGCCCAGAGAAAGGGAACCTTGAGACTCTCCCCAGGAGGTTGGAGGGATCCTGTCTAAAGGCAGCCCCATCATTGACCAGGTCACAAACCTTCAGTGCTGCATAAGATCCATCCAGGTCCAAGAAAGGGGGAGAATAAGGGGGGGAGCTTTGAGGTTTCTAGGAAGAGGCACCCATGGAAGCTGCTCTGCTCTCCAACCACAGAGATTGATGATCAATTGGGAATCAATTTTTATGTTTCAGAATGGCTCCTAATTGGGAATAGGATCCCTTTGCAAAATCCATTTTAAGGAAAGAAGAAAAGCTCTGATGGATCAGATGAAGGTCAGTCTAAGATTCACACAAATCCTTCTGGTTCTCCCACAAGCAGAAGAAGGCAGAGGCTGATGGCTTTGCCCCCCATGGAACAGGCGTCTCCCCACAATTCCACTTTCCTCCATCAAACCACTCAGTATTGGGCAGTCGGCCATCTCCCTCTCTAGGAATCCCCAATTCTGGTATCCCACATGAATCTTCACACCCCCAATCAATAAGTACTGAGGCAGGACTGGAACTCGGGGCCTCCTTGTGATTGGCCCAAAGAAACCCAGCCAGCTTTCTTGCTTAAGATGGGACTAGAACTCCCCACCCCCTGGTGATTATCTAAAGTCACCTGACCTGCAATCCTGTCTATGGAGGAACTAGAACTCAGAGCCTCCTGGACAGTGGCCCCAAAGTCCCCCAGTTGGCTTTCAGGCCTAAAGCAGGACTGGAACTCAGAGTCCTCTGATGATTGGCCCCAGGGGAACCAAAATGGCTTTTATTTTGAAGGGGGGGATTAAATCTCCAGTGTTTGGGGCAAAATTCCTCGGATGGCTTTGATTCCCTGCACTCCCCGCCCCCGCCCCCCAAAAACAAAAGGCTCCTCCTGCAGCTGTGCCACATGGCTCCCTCCTCGCCTCACCCAAACAGACAGCTGTCACTCAAGCCCCTCGCCTGCCCCGCTCCCTCGCGCCCAGGTCAGGCAGGGCCACCCCCGGCAGGCGGTCTGCCTGAGCCCCCTGCCCTCCCGCCGCCTTGGCCCTGCCGATGCCCTCCTGGGGCTGGTGGGGGCGCAGCGGGCGAGAGAGGAGCCAGGAGGGGCTTCCTGCCAGCCGGACTGGGGGAACGAGGCGGGGTGTGTGTGTGCTCCACGCCGCTTCCCTCCCGGGCTGAGCCGGGCCGAGGAGAGCCGCGGGGCAGCTCGGGAGGCGGGCAGGGCGAGCACCTATCCTGGGAGCTGCGTGGGAGAAGCGCCTGGGCGGAGGTTGGGGCTGTCCCGGGGCTTCAGCTCAGCGCCACCTCGCCGGACGCAGCCAGGCAGGGCAGAGGGGGCGGCGGAGGAGAAGCCCTTCTGGGGGGGGGGATGGATGGGCTCTGGGGAGCCTCCCGGGTTTCTCTCCCTTCCAGGACGCGACGCATCGGGCCAGGGAGAAACAGCGCCGGCTGCGCGCTTGGTTGCCGGCCCTTCGGGGAGGGGAGGAGCAGCGTCTGCGCCAGGTGGCTCCTCTGGGGAGGGGGAGGGGTGTGTCATATCCCCCCCTTTTTTTCCTCTCCAGCCTCCGCGGTGCTTTTAACGCCGGTGCAGATTGGAACTCTGCCCCCTTCCCCTCCCCACGACTTCAGAGGACGCCCCGGCTTCCCTTCTCTCCCCCCATGTCTCTCCCCCCACCTTTCTCCGACCGGGCGGCGGTCCTTCTGCCTGGCAGCTGCCCGCTGAGAGCTCAGTGGAAGGGCAGCCAAAGGGCCCCGACCCCCTTCGGCCCCTTTGCTGGCTCCCTCCCGCCCCCAGCCCCACCTTCTCCTATGTGGATGTTGTAGGAGGGGGAGGCTGTTGGGGGAGGCTCGGCCCTTCTTCTTCACTTCCCCAACTGGAGGCAGCGACCTCTGGGGAAGGGGAGGCTCCGTCTGCCTTGGAGCCGGCATGAAAGGCTTCCTGGCCTGTGGTAGTTTTAAAGGGATTTTATATAGCGATTCTAGTATGGGATTTTAAAAATGTAGGCCATTTATTTAATATCTTTTAACACCTTTGTTAAGTTTGGAGGAATTCAGTCTGAGTCAGGCTAGTCATCAAACAGGTTTATTGCAAGTAGCAAGAACTATATACAGGAACAACAAGAGATCATTGCAACCAAGACTTCGATAGCTTTTTATAGGTTTCCCTAAAGCGGGAAAAACCTGAGCCAGACAGAAAGTCTGGCCCGACCAGCCGCGTCTCAGCCAATCAGACGTGCCTGGCTGTTACAGTGTTTCACAAACCTCCGGGTCAGCCTTGGTTCCCCAGACTGACTGTCTGTGCGTGGGCTGAGAACATAACAACCTTGTTTTAGATTTTGTATCCCTTATTTTACTCTGGCTGTTCCCCGCCCTGAATCCCGAAAGGGAGAAGGTGCGGTATAGAAATCAAATCCACTTCAACTTCAACTGCCCGTCTCCCCAAGCCCGAGGGGGTGGAAGCCTCCTGGTCCTCTCCTTCGGATACCGTCACCCGGGGAGATCCGGCTGCCCCTCCCCTCTTCCCCAGCACCCCCTCCTCTCCCTCCATCCTTTAGGGATCTTCCTTGAGGCCCTTTGCGGCGTTGCTGGCACTTTGATGAGATTATTAAAAGCAAGAATGTTTTTCTACTCGCCCATAAGGGGGCGAAGGAAGTATTCGAATCCCCCCACCCTCTTTTTCTCCTCTGGGTCCTCCTCATATTCCAGACAAGGAACAATGGATGGAAACTGAAGGAGGAGAGATTCAACCTGGAAACGAGAAGGGATTTTCTGACAGGGAGAACAAATCAACCCATGGAACGGAAGTTGCCTAGTTGTGGAGGGTCTCCTGCTTGGTCAGGGAGGGGGTTGGACCAGATGACCTCCAAGGTCCCTTCCGTCTCTGTCATTATTCATCTTCTCAAACTCTGCTTGAAGGTTTCCTTCTGGGCCCTTTGAGCTGCCCCTCCTCCTTCCCCCCAGTGGGCAAACACCCCCCCCTTTGCAGATAGCGAGGAAGGGGCCACTGAGGCAGGGCTGCCCTTTGCCAAGATGGAAGCGGCCGACAGAGCCTCCGGGGCTTCAGACCGACTTTGGGCAGCAACATCTGGGGAAGGTGAGGGTTCGTCTTCAGGGGGGGGCAAAGGGGGGAGGGGCAGACGCTGTTCCTCTCTCTCCAGGCTCATGTCTAGCATTCCCCTCCCAGCTTAAGGGGTTCTTAGCCTGGTGGGGAGGAGCCCTTCTTCCTCCAGACCAACCTTAATGCTCAGAGTCTACAGGTTGTTTTCCTCCCCCCCAGGAATGGAGCCCCTGGGAGCTTCTTCTTGAGGCTGCAGAAGGAGACCCCATCTGCAGGGGTCCTGCCCCTCCTCCTCCCGCTCCAGCCGAAGCCCCTCTGCCCCAGAGGGGAGGCCACCCTCGCTTAGGAAAGGCGGCTGGTCGGGGGCGTGGTTATGGCCGTGGTGGTGTGAGGACGTGCTCTCCACTTCACAGGGCACTTTACGGAAGGTAAATGCGGATTAAAGTGTTTGAAATGCACCGATAGAAGCCGAAATTTTTCACAGTTGCATCGGAAGAGCTGTTGTCCCAGTAGATTGACTTTTGAATTGGTAGGTCAACCTGAATTGCTTGAATTTTGAGGTTTTGTTTATCGTGGGAAAGTGAAGGAGGGTTGACCAGAGAGGCAGCCGTGAATGCGCAGTTGGTAAACAGCTGCTCTTTGTTCTCACTAAATACTGCGATCTGCAGGCAAAGGCACATCAAAGACTGAATTTGTAAACAGTGGAAAGATTCTTTCTTTCGGAAGGTACGTGGATTTCAAGCTTTTAAGTTGAACTTTTGTTTGTGAAGTGCCTAAGCTGAAGTAGCAAATACACAATCCTGGGTAACGCTTTTAAACGGCTGATAGAGGTTTGGCTTTTTTTTCTTAAGTAAACTATACAAACGAACTGAGAGTTATAAACTATTATTTGGCTCTTTTGAGTGCAATAAAAAGCTGTCTCAGCTTCAGTTGGGATTGTTGTCCGTTAATCTTCATTAAAGACCCTCTTGGTAAAAGTGGATAATTAAAAACTTACTAAATATGGCAACTCAACAGTCCACAGAAATGCAACAAATTGTGGTGGCTTTAAATAAAATTGGTGAAAAGTTATCAGGATTGTCAGATAGAATGGACAATATGACATTGGAAATTTAAAAAACAAAGCAAGAAATGAATGAAAATTTTGCAAAGCAAACAGCGGAAATGACAATTATTAAAGATGAAATTGAACAGATTCATGTACATGATGCAAAGATAGATCGCCAAATTGGAGGAATTTTTTTTAAAAACGAACAACAAGATAAAAGAATTTGTCTTTTGGAATAAGAATTAAGAAAATATAATGTAGTTATTCGAGGAATTCAAGAAGAAAAAGTAGATAACTTGAAACAAAGAGTCTTAAAATGGTTGAATGATCTCGATACACAAATTATATTTACAGTAACAGATTTGGCAAGTGTTTTTAGAGTTGGATATAAAAGACAAGATGGTTCAAACAGAAATGTATTGGTGAAATTTGCAAACCTTAGTGATAAACTGGAGTTGATGGTGAAAATAAAAGAAATGGGTGAAGTTCCAAAATTTGAGGAGAAAATTATTCAAGTCTTTCCGGATATATCAAGAGATGAAAGAGCGTGGAGATTTTTTTTGAAGCCAATTACAAAGGTTTTAAGAGACAATGGAATTAAATATAATTGGAGACCACCACAACAGTTGAAATTCTTTTATAAAGGGAAAATGCAAACAATTACTCCGCAAATAGATGCAGTAATATATTTACATGAGCTTGGACTGATTGAAAAAGATGAGGATATAACAGAAATTAAAAATCAAATGCTTAAGATGGGTGGAACATACGTAAAAACTCCAACACTAGAAGAAAAAGGGGCGGTTGGAGGACAAGATCCTAAAAGGTTAAAGCGGAAGGAAATCTCACCGGCGATGTCTGAACAAAAGAAAAGTCGTGACGATACAAGGGGAGAGAGAGCGGATAAGATGGAAGATCTTGGAAAAACGCAGGAAGCTGAGTGCGGGGAACAGTTATCACTGTCTTCTTTTTTCGAGAAATGAATTTAAGTAGACAGCCCGAAAGAAGTGACCCGACCATTGGCATGTCCCCTCCCCCCCACTCTCTTTGCAGAGGCGGAAACCGATTGAGGATGTGGGGGATGAAGATTGTTTGTTATTCGTTGGTTGTTATGTCTTACATAATTTTTTGGTTTTTTTATTATTATTTTTTTTATGTTGAACATTATTTGAAATGTGGGAGTTTGGTGTTGGGATGTGGGCACGGAAAGGAAGAGGAGGGGATAGGATTAAAAAAGTTACAGCTTAAATGCGTTTTATAAAAATAATGACATGGAACGTGAAGGGAACAGGGAATCAGATTAAAAGAAGACGATTGGAACTTAAAATTAAAAGGGACCTACCAGATATATTATTTTTGCAGGAAACTCATCAAAAATGTGAAGATTCAAATAGAATGTATATAAAGGGTATGCAAATTTATGAAAAATCCTTTGGAGCTTCAAAAGCTAGAGGAGTTGCAACATTGATATCAAATAGGGTATATTTTGAAAAAAAACAAGTAATTGTGGATGATGAAGGAAGATATATAATAATTGTGGGAAATATTAATGAGGAAAAAGTGACACTTGTTAATTTATATCTACCGAATGAGAAACAAAAAGAATTCCTTGAAAAAATAACCAAAATCTTGGAAATTGAAAGTGTAGGGAAAGTAATTGTGGCTGGGGATTTTAATTTAATTAGAGATAAAATAGATAGTACTAATCCCACTCGTCGTGGAGGAGCAAATAAAGGGGAGACTTTAAATAAATGGATGCTTCAAAATGGCGTGGTAGATGTTTGGAGAGAAGTGAAAGGTACTGAAAGAGTGTACACTTTTTACTCCAAGATATATAATACATATTCAAGAATTGATTATATTCTGGTTTCTAAAGATTTGTTGAATAATGTGGATAAAATAGATGTGGGAATTTTTAAGGATTCTGATCATGCAGAAGTTACGATGGAAATAGATTTTAATTTTGAGGAAAAAAGAAGATGTTGGAGATATGATGATAAACTGTATAAAAATGAGGAGGATAAAATATGGATATTTAAAAAATGGGAAGAAAGTTGGAAATTGAATGATAATGGAGAGGTCAAATTTGAAATTGTTTGGGATGCGATGAAAGCAGTATTTAGAGGAGAAAGTATTAAGTTATCAAGCAGGAAATATAGAAATTATAAAAATAAAATTGAACAGGATATAAGTCAGATTAAGGTATTGGAGAATCAATTTTTACTTACTAAGGAAAAATTTTTTTGGGAGGAGTTGAACCTGCTAAAAAATAAATTGATAGAAGAGGACATAGAACTGGTTAAAAAATATATAAGATATTTAAATAGGAATTTTTTTGAATTTAGTAATAAAAACTCTGTTATTGGCAAGGATGGCAAAAAATAAAAGGGAGAAGAGAGAAATTGGACCCCTGATAGATGATAAAGGTATAAGATGTTATAAAAAATTAGAGAAATGTGAAGTGGTTAGGAATTTTTTTCAAAAATTATACTCAAAAAAATCAATTGATTCGGAAAAATTGAAAAGTCACTTAGAAAAATATGTTGTGAAAATTGACCAAATATATAAAGACTTGATGGAAGGAGATATAACACAAGATGAGATTAACAAAATAATACAAAGGATAAAATTAGGGAAAGCTCCAGGCGAAGACGGATTACCTGCTGAGTTTTACAAAGAATTTAAGGAAATAATAATACCAAAATTGCAAAAATTATTTAATGGAATTTTACATGGTGGAGAAGTTCCGATGTCATGGAATAGAACGGTAATATCTATAATCCCTAAACCAGATAAAGATTTGGAAAGGATTGAGTCCTATCGACCCATTTCTTTAATTAATCAAGATGCAAAGATATTTACCGCCATTATAAATAATAGATTAAGTAGATTTATAGATAGACATATAAGTTATAATCAAGTAGGTTTTGTAAAGGGTAGATATATGAGTGATATTGTTAGAAGAGTATTAAATATTATAGATGTAGCTGAACATAATGGTGATAAAATAGGTATAGTATCACTAGATATTTTTAAAGCTTTTGATTCCGTACAATGGGAAACTATTAAAGTAATTATTGAAGTATTAGGTTTTGGTAATAAATTTATACATGTTGTTTCGAAATTGTATCAAAAAAGTAGTGCAAAAGTGATGGTGAACGGAATAATGACAGAAGAGATCAAATTGGAAGCGGGTACGAGACAAGGATGTCCCTTGTCTCCAACATTATTTTTATTGGCTATGGAAATTTTGACTAAAATGATAGAAAAAGATGAAGAATTGGAAGGGTATAAGGGATATAAGATAAACTTGTACGCGGATGATACTTTGATTATTTTGAAAGATATAGAGAAAGATTTGAAGAAGATACACAAGCATTTGAAAGAATTTGAAGAAATGACAGGTTTGAAAGTAAATTGGTTAAAATCTGAATTATTAATGGATAATAATGGTAATGAGCGGGAGAATATGCAAGAACAATTTGGGATAGGGATCAAAAATACATTGAAATATTTGGGTATAACACTTTCACTCAAAGTTAGAGAAATGAAAAAACTTAATTACGATGTGGTGATGAATGAAGTCGAGAAAAAGATAGATAAATATAAAAAGATAAAGTTGTCTTGGTTTGGTAGAATTGCAATGTGTAAGATGATGTTGTTACCAAAGTTTAATTTTTTATTTGAGATGCTACCATTAAATTTGACAGAGAAAGATATTGAAAGATATCAGAAGAAATTGGATAAATTTTGTAATGGTGGGAAAAGACCTAGATTACTGAAGAAAATGTGGTATCAAAATCAAAAGGAAGGTGGATTGGGAATCCCCAACCTACTCAATTATTATTGGGCCTATGGTATTCGAACTGTGGTAAAAATACTTAAAGGTGAAGATAGTCATTGGAGAGATTTAAAGTTAAAAGATATTAAGAGATTCGGCTCAACATGGTTTTTAGATAAAGCAAAATCAAAAAGGGTAATTAATAGCTATTGGTTAAAGGGATTGAGTAAAATTTGGAATAAATTTGTTAAAACTTTAATTCCGGATATAATTTTTTGGGGGAAGACAATTGGAAATTGGCCGATTAAAACCAATATAAGTCGTGACAAGGTAATAGAAGATGAAAATATAGAAATTATAATAGATTGGCTAAAAACTTTAGGAAATGAAAGAAGGAAAAAAGAAATTATTGAAAAATTGGGTTTAGGTTGGTTTGAAAAAATACAAATAGAAAAATGGACTAAGAAAGTAAGGGGAAATTGCAAGATAAGCAGAAATAAAACTGAATTTGAACATTTAGTATCTCAAATTATGAAAGATGAAATTGGGTTAAAGGGACTCGTTAGTAAGATTTATAAGATTATAAATTTTGATGGAAAACCACAAATGGTGATGAAGATGAATTGGGAAAAAGAACTCAATATTAAAATATCAGACTTAGATTGGAATGTGAATTGGAAAAGTAGAATTATGAGGATTTTATCTGTAAGGGTTAAAGAGCATAATTATAAGGTTGTTTGGAAATGGTATTTGACTCCATTAAGATTATCGTTGATGGATAAAAAAACTAGTAAAAAATGTTGGAGATGCGATATGGAATTAGGGACTTATGAACATATGTGGTACAAATGTGATAAAGTTAAAAAGCTTTGGCAACAATTGGAGAAAATGATATTTGAAATGATGGAGAAAAGAATAATATTGAGATCAGAAGCTATATTATTGTTGATAATCAAGGAAACAGAACTAACAAAATATGAGAAAGAATTGATTAGAATTATGATTATAGTGGGTAGAATTATAATAGCTAGATATTGGAAATTAGATGTGAATTTTAGAATAGGAAAGGCGGCTGGTCTATTGGGGAGGAGGGTGGGGGTCTCTCAGGGGAAGGCTGGCCAAGGACCCACCTGGACATGGCTGGGAGCATGGAGGCATGTCTGAAGTGGGCTGAGCTCAGGGTCTTCCTGCACCAGGAAGCAGAGTTGGGTTGGGGAATCATGAAAGCTCCTCTTAATACAGAGGACTAGAAACTTTGTCCTCTCCATAGCTCAAGGTAGTTTCTCCCACCCCTTCCTGAGCTTTGCCTTCTGTCACCGCCTGCAAAATTCTTGTGGGTGGGTGGGAGAGTTTTCCATGTTGGGGGGCCTTCATAACTGCAGAGGCCTTGGCTTCCCTTAGATTCTGAGGAAATGTACCCCATTTCACATAAAGGCTTACAATGATTCATTTAGTGACTGTTGGGAGTAACAATAGCTCTGAAAAAAGTAAATGATTACCATTTTTCACACCTACGACCATCACATCATCCCCATGGTCAGGTGTTCAACATTCGGAGGCTTGGCAACTGGCATGTACTTATGACGGTTGCAATGTCCCAGAGTCATTGATCCCCTTGTGTGACTTTCTGACAAGCAAAATCAATGGGGACGTCTGTTTTACTTAACAACTATGCTACTAGCCTAAGAACTTTAATGACTCCTTTAACGACTGTGGCAAGAAATGTCATAAAATGGGAAAAACTCACTTAACAACTGTCTCACTTAGTAACAGAAATATTGGGCTCAGCTGTGGTTGTAAGGCAAGGACTTCCTGCCTTTCAGTTCCTTGCTGTCAGCTCTGCTTCCAAAAGGCAACCTGGAAATTGGACACTAATGTCGAAACCTTCCCAATTTTTCCATTAATGCCCTTGATGGTCTTTAAAGTATAGGAAGTCCTCGATTTATGATGGCAATTTGGCCCAGAATTCCCATAGCTAAGCAGTGTGGTTGTAAAGAACATCCCCACCACTCAGCAATGGCAATCCCTGCAGTCACGGTTGCTGTCATTAAGCGAATCCCACCGTCGAGGCAACTTGGTCAGTGGGGAAGCCAGTGGGGAGTCTCAGACCTGAAGGCAGGGAAGTGGGGGGGGGGGAGGGGAGGAGGCTCAGGAAAGTTCCTAAAAGCCCAGATGTTCCCACCCTGACTCAGCCCCTCCTTGGACCTGGATGAGTGCTGGGGATTTAGCCCTCTTGCCACAGTCACACAGGATCCCTTCAATCTCGTCCCAGGGGAGAATCTCAAGGTCCCCTTTCTCTGGACATCACCCAAGCCTTCACAGACAAGAGAAGCTCGGAAGAGGAGCAGAGAAAGGGCTTTAGGAGGAAATTGTAGAGTGGGAAATTAAAGCGCCTGAATGTCATTAGAGGTTCCTCTTTTACTTCTCTGGACGATGAAAGGGGGGAAAAAGCAATAGGAATTTCTTAAAGGTGGACACATAAATAACAATAACAACCAAAACCCCAACTTGAAATCCTAGAGAACTGTTGTGATCAACACTTTCTATACAAAGGATTTTGCCAGAAGATGAAGGAGGAACCACATCATCGTAATGGATATTTGCTTCCCCAGCTGAGAAGAGGGAAACCTTTTAGGTGAATCTGCCATTCCAATGGTTTCCATGGAGATGATCAAAGAAGCTGTTTGGAGTTTGGTTCCCACAGCATCCATCGTATCTCTTTCCTATTCGCTCTCTCACACATAGACACATTTAGCCCCTGTCAGTCGGAATCATTGCTCCAATGGTTTCTTAACGGGTGTCACGTTCATTGGCAGTTGCTGAAAAGCAAATTCCTCTGAATGACTTTCACAGAGTTCTCTTTAGCAAGATTTATTGAGATGAAAGGGAAGGGAGTTGTAAGAATTCAAGTCATTCAACTATTCCCCATTTGGAAACAAGTAGACATGATTTTCTTTGACTCCTACATACTATAAATTATATCTTCTTTGACTCCTACATACTATAAATTATATCTTCTTTCAAACTAAAGGAAATCCTACAATTATTTAAAAGTCATAATGGTGAGAACACTAAATACATCTCATGTTTTTACATTTGTCCTGGCTGTGAGATGCTCCTTTGTGTTCAGGTCTGGCCTCAGAAGGTTTTGGCCAAGAGAGAAGAAACGGCAACCGAGAAGATGAGGCTGAAGACAATAAACACACCGAGAAAATCAAGTGGAAAGAGATGGAGAAATCAAGGCTGCCCCTCACCCCAAGGGAGGAATGAAGTGGGGGGGGGGGAGAAAGGGGAGCCCAGGAGCCTTGTGTTGCAGATGGAAAATATATATGCACAATCCTCTTTTCAACTTCCATCTTCAGAGACCAGGGAATATGGAAGCCCATATCCCATGTTCCCCTGCCTCCCTTTCCCATGCAGAGGCCAGGCAAGGGGGCTCTTGCAGGGATGCCAGACAGGACTCTGCCCGGCTGAGTGGGGAGCCCCTCTTGGGAGGAGGAAGCTGGGGAGCCTCGTGTTGAGGAAGGGTAGCAGGGAATTCTCCCTTCTGCAGCGTCATTGGTCTCCGGACAGAGTCTCCCTTGACTTCACCTGATGGAAGAGAGAAAAGAGAGGGAGGGGGGATATGCTCAGTCTTGGGGGGGGGGCGCAGCTCAAGGGGGTCCATGCCAGCCCTTCAAGGGGAGGGTGGACTTCCTTTTGCCCTCCCCCCCATCCAACATGGAGTGGGGCTGCAGTGGATGAGCAAAGCCCCACCGCCTGTGAGGACTTAGGGGTCTCTGAGTGGGCTGGCTGGGGAGTTCTTGGCCACCTTTTCTCTCTCTCCCTCCCTCCCTCTCCCCCTCTCTCTCTCTCTCTCCCTCTCTCCATCCTTGGGAATGGCCCTCCCCTAACCCCGTGGGGTCCCTGCCCTCCCACCCCCTCCGGGAAGCTTCTGCCTTTGGTCCCTTCCTGGCAAAGGGGCTGCCGGAGGGCCGCTTGTACCCACAGCGCTGGGGTTTTCTGACCCAACACAAAGAACAGCTCGGTTTGGGGTCCAATAATCGCTGTTCTGGATGTCAATGGGGGGAAATAAGAAGAGGACGAAGCGGGAATCCCTGGCTGAGAATCATAAAGAGAGCAAAGGAAGGGGAGGGTCCCGTCTGGGGCTGCCATGATGACCCCCCTTGAGCTGCACCCCCCCCCAATATCCAACAGATCCCCCCTCCCAATTTCTCCCCTTCTCTCTCCAGGACGGATTCCCTCCTCCTTCACTTAGCCACAAGGAATTCTGCCTGGAGACCAATGACGCTAAAGCAGGGAGAATTATCATTGGTGCTTCTCCTGGTTCTGGCCCTTCCCATCCTGCAAAGTCCGAGATCAAAGTTTCCTTACCCCAATTCAGAACCGCTGATTCCACGTTTCAGTTCAGAGATGAAGGTTTCTGCCTTGGGTAGAGGGGCTGCGATGGAGGAGAAGAGGGGAGGGGCACCTCTAGAGACAGCCTGGAGTCTACAGGGGTTCTTTCAATCTCCCCAAAGAGGCCCCCAGAAATCTCCCCTGTTGATGATAAAGAGAATGCATATTTAATCCTAAATGTATGAACCTCAGCTAGAATTGTATTTGCCCAAGATTGGAAGAGTGTAGAGATTCCTACGGATGAGAAGGTGAGAAGGAAAATATCTGAATGGGCAGAAATGAACAGATTAACATTCGCAATGAAGGAGAAAGAGGTCAAACTGAATATCATATGATTTAGGAAGTATTTTACCAATGGTTGGAGAATAAAAAAAGGAGTTTGGAAGTGGAGAAGGCTAAAACACAAATAGAAAATATATTAAGATAGAGACAGAAAGAAGATGAAAACTGTTAATAAGTGTATGGTGAGAATAAGGATGTTTAATGTTAACATGGTATCATCACTAGAAGATATTAAGAAAAACGGAGAGTTTTATAATGTTTAAATGTTCAAAATATTATAATACGAAGCTTAGGGACGTTAATGTTAATGTGAATGTGAAAGATGTGGCAAATGATGAACGATGTTGCACAGAGATGTTTCTACTCAGACGACACACGGCGTAAGGAAAGATGGAGTGTTTATTTTTGTAATTGAAGCATAATAATAAAAATTTATATATATATATATACTGTATATAAAAGAAAGCACCCCTGTTGCACAGGTGTGGATCCCAGGCTCAGCACAGGAAGATTCCCTGGGTAAGAGAGTCCAATGGGAACCCAGGAAGTCCAGGGAAACCGTCCCTGAGTCTCAGAGGTCAGGAGAGATGCCAGGGGTCTAGAACTGGGCACGTTGCTCCAGCAATGCTCAAGTCTTCAGAGCGGGATGAAGCAGGCAATGCCAGGGCAGCCCTTGACGAGAGGGAAGGTGGCCTCCTCACAAGTAGCCCGGCTGACTGGCATTGTACCTGCCCCCCCCCCCGTCTGCTCTACGTGTCCTTGGATCAGGAGGAGGTGGGACTCCACATCCCCCTCATTGCTAATGGGCAGCAGTTGCTCCTGGTCCTCAATTTTTACTTATCCGATGACCCAGCTGAGGCTCCTCCATCAAGCCAGCACCCTCCGAGCCCCCATCCTGACCAACACTCGACTCCCTGCTTCTTCTCTGCTGAGACTCAAACGCCCCCTCCTCCTCTGAACTCACCTCTAGAGAAAGGTCTGTGGGGGTGGGGGATCCATGACAGGTGGGGGCCCTGCATGAGATGTCTCCTTCAGGAGAGTCACCAGGAGGAGCTGGAAGTCTGGGGAGATACACAGGAGCTCCAAGGGAAGGAGACCCTCCCGAGTGGCTAGGAGAGAAGGAGGCCTGTGATGGTCAGCCAAGGCCTTGATGGTCATTGAGGGGTCAGAAAGAAAGGGACAGATGCAAAACTGCACTCAACTGTCCCTGTTATATGTTGATCCAGAGATCCCCTGTCTCTGAATCTCCTTCCACCCTCCCTGCATCTCCTCTTCAGGGCTTCTCCCTCTGGGAAGCCTCTCCTCTCCAGTCCTCGCATTCCGAGGGTTCCTCCCTCCTGCGGCCTCTTTCCTGGGAGAGAAGAGAAGGGCTCCTTCTGAAGGCCTCCCCCCCTCCCTGCTGGGATCTAGTTTCCCCCTGAGGGGATCCTGTGAGGGGAAGGGAGGGATCTGCTCTTCCTGGGACTCTTTCCACCCACCGAGGGTTGAAATGGCTTCTCCTCTTGGCTCTCCGGCTGCTTTTCCTCCAATACCTTTGAGGTCCCCATTGAGATGGAGGGGACCCTCCTCCCGGGTTACGTCCAGCTCCTTCCAAGATTGGGCCCTGAGTGACCCTCCTCCACTCCCAGAGACCAAGAGAGAAACTCCCATTGAAGGACAAGAAGGAGAGATCTTGATTTGTGGATCTTCTTTGACCCTCCCCAATATTATTTTCCCCTCTGCTTATAATTGGGGGACCTTGGAGGCTCTTTTCCTTCTGACTCCGTCCCAGAGAACTGGAGGCCTCCTTGCTGGGCCTTTCCTGGGGTCACCAGAGGATCCGCTTTCTTTCTCCTCCTCCGTGGGCCCCCCTTCCCTGAGACCCAGAAGAGGAGGGAGGGGCAGGGAAGGCCGGACTGAAGGGGGGAAAGCCTAAGAACCCCCCCTCCTTTTTCCCATCTCCTGCAGAGGGGAGAGAAATGCTCCTTTTCCCTCCAGGAGCCCCTCCTGCTTCTGGAAAGCCCCCTCCTCCCTTCTCTCTGCCCCTCCACAAGGGGAGACTCGGCTTCTCTCTCTCTGGGGAGACAAAGGCGTCCCAGGAAGAGAGACGGGGGTCCTTCTCCAGGCGCTTTGGATGGGGGGCAAAACCTTCGGCTGAACCTGGCAGGAGGGAATGGGGGGCCTCAGTTCTTTCCCCCTTTTGGCTCTGGGACTTTATCTCCTCTGAGGATGGATGGATGGATGGGGGGCAACAGCCTAGACCCCCCCAGGGTCTGATCTGGGGGTTCTTCTGGATCCCCAACTCCTGCCTGAGGAGCAGGGGGGGCAGCCGTGGTCAGGAGGGGCCATGGCAGAGGTTGGGGTTTTGCCCCTCCCCCGTCACTCCCTTTCCTGGGCCCCCTGGCCCCCTTCATGGCCACTCAGGCCCTGCTCTCCCCCAGGATGGACTACCGCAGGGCTCTCCCCATGGGGCTGCCCTTGGAGAGCATCCGGGGACTCTGGCTGAGGCAGAAGGCAGCTGCCAGGACAGTTGTGTCTCTGCTTAAACAGCCCTGGACAAAGAACAGGAGGTCCTCCACTTACGACGGCTCTTTTAGTTCAAAGTTAACAACAGCACTATAAAAAGGGACTTACGGCCGTTTTTCACCCTTATAATTATTGCAGTATCCCCATGGTCACGTGATCAAAAGTCAGACGTTTGGCAGCTGTCTCATATTTATGACGGTCGTAGTGTCCCAGAGTCATGGGGTGGCCTTTTGGCAAGGAAAGTCAGTGGGGAAGCCAGATTCACTTAACAATTGTGGCAAGAAAGGTCGCAACAGAAATTCTGGGCTCCATTGTGGTCATAAGACAAGGACTGTCTATGGGCTTATTTGGAAGCCTCCTCCCCAAATGGTGAAGCGACATTCAACACAAAGACCCACAACTGCACACACAAAGGGCCAGAGTGTGACTGTGACAGGAGGGGTTGAATGGAGGCAGAGGGAACTCCTGGGACTTGGATGCCTTCAGACGGAGCCCCTTCCTCACCTGGGATGAGACCCCAGTTGGATCCCCCCAGGGAGAGACACACACAGAAGGGGCAGAAATCGGGCTCTGCTTCCCCTCTTTCTTGAACTCTGAGCAACTGTGTTCCTTACAATCTATGCCCCTTCTGACGTCTGACCTCCATTTAATGAACGTGGGATATTATGGGATGCAAAGTTTGAGTCCATGGAACTGATTTCCTATGCAAAGGTTGCTTTTATCCCGTCCAATCAACTTTCCCCTTTCATTTCTCCTTCTTGTGCCAAGTAGAAAAAGGAACGTCACAGGGATCTCTGGGGTCTCCCTTTTCATAGGGAGATCCCACTTTATCAGGGCACCCTCAAAAATGGCTTCTAAGGGATCTTCCGACTCGATTGCTTCTTGGGAAGGTGAACCAGGACAGATTTGACTCTCAGGCACAAGGAGTTTTGAAATCACCTCCAGTTAAGGATTAGTACAGGGCCCTGATGGTGAACCTATGGCACGCATGCCCCAAGGGCCATGTGTAACCACGTCACCCGACACGCGTGACCTTGCCTGTTTGTTTCCAGGTCTCTGGCACGCATGTGCATGCGACAATCAGCTGTACATCACGCACCTGGCAGTGCCGAACACCAGCGTGCACATTCACACCAGCCAGCTGATCGTCGGGTGTTTATGCGCACCAGGACCCAGAGGTTCAACTTTTGCAGAGTGCAGCCCCTCCATGCATGGCAGTGCCAAGAACCAGCGTGCGCATGTGAGCCAGCCAGCTGATCTTTGGGCAGGCATGTGCCCCAGAATCCGGAAGTTCAGTTTTTCTGGAACGCGGCCATGACAAGCACACCTACATGCAATGCGCGATGTTTCCACACCATTTTGGCACTCAGTGCAGAAAAGGTTCACCATCCTTGGCTTAGAGACTTCTAAGAACCAACCAGGATAGCTTCCAAACCACGATCAGGGTCTTAGAGTTATATGTCAGTCCAACTAATTGTGGCATGTTTCACATCTGATGGCCATAAAACTCCATGGTTTCTGCCTTATGCAAGCCGGCCAATGGCTGAGGGTCTCTTCAGGTGTGTTTGTTGTTTTCCCAAATGGAGGTCACGTGTGGAGAGTTGTTGGTCTGCATCCGTGTTTTTCAAACTTCAAGATGAATGGACTTCAACCCCCAGAATTCCCCACCCAACAATGCATCTCCCAGGATTCTCTGGCCATCAAGCTGCCCAGGGAATTCTGGGAATCGAAGTCCGTTCATCTTCAAGTTCCCAGATTGAAAAATGCTGGTCTGTATCCTCCCCTTCTGTCAGGAATTAAACTCTGCACCAAGACTTGGCTAATCCACACATTTCTGAGTAAGCAGGAGAGAATTTTGCAGATGAATCCTGGGTTGTTTGGCTAATCCCTGATTAGGTTTCCTCCTTTTAAGCTTTTGTTTTATATCTCTGGTTTTTATCTTTCTCTCCCCTCTCGGAAGACCCAGCCCTGCATGGCTTCTCCCCCATAGGAGCCTCTCCTGGAAAGACACGGAGTCCAAGCGAAGCTGGAGAAACCACAGGGGCTGCATTCCCCCCCTCCCCAAATTGAGCCCTAGGACCCATAAACCCGGATAGGCTCCGGGGGCAGCTGCCCCAGATCCCCTTCTCCTTTCTGGCCATCTTAGGCCTTTTTTATGGGTCTGGACTTCGCATTCCTGAGTGCCTTCTGCATGCAAATAGGTGGCAGGGGAACATGGGACTTGGGTTCCCTCATTCCCAGGACTCAGAAGATGGACCTTATAGGGGGCTTTTCATCTGCAACAAGAGCTCCCCTTTTCCTGCCCCCCCCTTCATTCCTCCTATGGGGTGAGGGGCAGCCTTGATTTCTCCATCTCTTTCCACTTGGTTTCCTCTGACTTCTCCCTCTCTTTGTGTTGATTGGTGGGTGTGATTTTTTTCAACTAGGCAAAGTTCTGAGAACTCCTTTTCCATTCAAGTTGATTTCATTCTTGCAGTCTGGCCTCACTGTTGCATCAGCCCTTTTGTTGAGCTTTGACTTTCAAAAGAAAGCAAATGTTGGCTTGGACTCAGCAGGCAGCTACTTCAGATCTGTGACATGCTGGGGCATTAACTGCCTCCCAGGGTTTTCTCTCCAAACACAATGCCAACAAATGTCACATTTATAATTAGCTTCAGCCACAGGGAGACCCCAAACCTCTAAATTCTAGATGATGGTATTAAACCAATCTCTGCCCTTGTTATTATGAGCCACATGGGGATTATTTCCCTTTCATTTCCCTCCAGAGAATCTCTCAACAACCTTTGAGTCCAGGAACTGGTTGAATTCTCCAGGGATCCCTCCTGAGAGGGAGAATTATGATCAAAGGTTCAGCTCTGCTCATTGGCCGGATCCTCCAGGGGAGACTTTGGGCAGAGAAATAGGGAGTTTTGGGACAGGCAGGGTCTGTGCTCTTGAATGTCCGTATCTCTCCTTTCCAGGTGAAGCTGAGTGTTTCTCTGGGTTTCAATCAGGAAAGACACTGGATCATTTCCCACCTTGTGAGAATCCTTTGAATTCTTCTAATTCTTCTTTAGAAACAGGAAAGGGATTCATTAATACGCCCCATGAATGATGGACCTCCTGCTTCTGCTTCTGATGCTGCTGGTGTCACATCCAATCTCTGGGAAGCTGAGAATGAAATGCCCACAGAGTTTGGAGCACCAGGATGGAAAACAACCACGGAGCTTTTACAGCCCAGGAGACCATCTCATTGGTATAGTCCGCAGTGGAAAGGAAACACTGCATAAAAAGTTATTTTTCAACGTGGCTCCTTCTCTTCAGTTTGTTTTCCGTGATCTGTAAGTCATTCAGGGTGATGAAGTCCCTCCATTCTAACACTCTCCTTCTTTCCTGTTTTTTATTTTTCATTTATTCCTATATTGGGGGATATGTGTACTTTTCTGAATGATTTTTATTTTCATGGCTTCTCTCTTTTGTCTGATTCTGTGAAAGAGACTTAAAAAAGGGGTCTGAAAAAAAGTTGAAAGGTCTGCAGATTATTTTCCTCTCTCAGTTCAATCCTTAATTTATCATTTGAATAATGAATTTTATTTAAAGTAGTGGTGGAATCAACTGTAGTTTCAGTACTTCAGCCCATTCCCATATCTGTATGACTGTTCATTACTTTTGGAACAACATTGGCTTAAGGCTCAGTAGGATTCTGGAGGATTATATACTGTATTTTTAAAAAAAGTATTTGTTGTTGCTGTTGATTAAAATAACACTTTTCTTACAATAGGGATTTTTATGGTTTTTCAAATGGCTTAGGGTTTATATTCAATATACAAACGATCAACAAGAATCCCCAGCTCCTGCACAATCTCACACTTGGCTACAACCTCCATGACAACCATTTGAGCACTTTCCGCAGTTCAGATGCCTTGCTGGACATACTCTCCACTGGAGAAGCCAATGTCCCCAACTACGGCTGTGGAAGGAAGGAGAACCTTGTGGCTCTTCTTGATGGAGCTAGAAAGGAGATCTCCATCCAGATGTCAACATTAGGAGGCACCTACAAAGTCCCACAGGTTCGTGTGTGTTTTTCTCCACCTGGTAAAGTGAGGGGTGGGTGGTGGTGGGTGAGCAATAGATGCAATCATGTCTTCTCCATGGAATCCAAGAGCTGCTTTTCTCCATGTTAGCAAAAATGGTCAATATTTTACCTCGTTATGTTCAAGTTGAGATTAATCATAAAAGGCTTGAAATACAAGCAATACATTCCATGGAGAAGACATTCTATCAACTATTGAACTGATCAAAAAATACCCCTGGTTGTTGGGGCCTCTATTGGCATCTTCATTTCTACATATAAATAATGCCTAGACTATCCAGTCAGTTGGCCATAGTAGCATTTTATCTATCTAAAAAGTGGAATAAAAAGGAGTCCAGCAATTATAGGCCAAATAGACTAGCAGACATTGTGGCTAAAATTTATGCCATGATCCTCTTAGTTAAAGTTGAGAAAAATGCATTCCTTGCAGAAGAACCAGAAGGTTTCAGGTAGTGAACAGCTATATAGCTTTTATAAGAAATAATGCATGTCAATAATCTAATATTGGTAACAAATTTGTCTTGAAATATCTCATCTATATCAGCAAAGTAAAACATGGTTTGCTGGCTTTCTAGATGTTAGTGCATTTGTCATAATTAACAGAGAAATATTATATGGGAAATTGATTGCCCTCAAAATGGAGCTCAGCCTGTTGGCCCTGATCCAAGCTCTTTCTCCAGGTCCTTGTTTGAGAGGGAGGTTTGGGCTCAATGGAGCCATGAGAAGAAGGATTGATACTTCCAAAGGAAAAAGGGAAGGATGCATATTTGAACCCTTGTTATTCAGTCTAGATATGAATACTTTGACTAATGAAGGATCCAGAAACAGATCATAAATAAATGTTATTTCATTATTTGACAAAAATGGCTAAATTAGAGGATCAGCGAAATGCAGTGCACATTGTATCCAGTACTTGGATTTCAGGAAGGCTTTGACAAAGTGAACCACCATCTACTTCTTAGTAAGCTAAAAATATGTGGGATAGACAGCATCACCCCCAGATGGACTCAGCCTGTGGTCCTCAATGGAAGTACGTCTACATGGAGGGACACAAGCAATGGGGGACCCCAAGGCTCCATTTTAGGCCCAGCCTTCTTCAACATCTTCATCAATGATTTGGATGAGGGATAGATGGGGAACTCATCACATTACAGATGATATTAAACTGACAGGAATAGCCAACACCCCAGAAGACAGGCTGAAGATCCAGGTAGATATAAATAGGTGGATCTAGACCAGTGGTGGGCAAACTCATTAGTCAACAGAGCCAAATCTAAACAATAGAACGATTGAAATTTCTTTTGGGAGTCAAAAAAAGGTGTGGCCTGTTTTGTGGGAGTGGCTCATCTGACTTAACTTTTAACTTTAACTTTATTTAAATTTATATACTGCCCTATCTCCCTTACGGGACTCAGGGCGGTGAACAGGCAATCATAAAAACATAAAAACATCAAGTACAATAAATATACTAAAAACAAATTAAACTAGAAACCTGTTCTAAAAACCCGAATACAAACCCAATAGATAAAATAGATTTAAAAGCTACACCAGGCCGGCCACCCGAAATAGATGAGTTTTCAGGGCCCGGCGGAAGAGGAGCAGGTCCGTGGTTGTGCGCAGGTCGGGGGGAAGGTCATTCCAGAGGGCAGGAGCAGCCACAGAGAAGGCTCTCCCCCTGGGGGTTACCAGCCGACATTGGCTGGTCGACGGGACCCTGAGGAGACCCTCTCTGTGGGAGCGGACTGGTCGGTAGGAGGTATGCGGCAGGAGACGGTCTTGCAAGTATTCAGGTCCATTGCCATGGAGCACTTTGAAGGTTGTTACTAAGACCTTGAAGCGCACCCGGAAAACCACAGGCAGCCAGTGCAGCTCGCGCAGGAGAGGTGTTACATGGGAGCGTCTAGAGGCCCCCAAGATCACCCGCGCAGCCACATTCTGTCTGTCTGTCTGTCTGTTTCTCCCCCCCCCCCCGCGGAGCCTCCTCAGCCCTTGGAAGTAGACGAGTGATCAGCATGTTGTTTGGGGAGGCTGCAGCTGCCTCTTTGACCTTGGGGCAGTTGCTGCACTTCCTCCTTCGCTCGTTCTCGCAGGAGAAAGGAAGGAGGCGTGGGATAAAGCATGCTGGCCACCTTCGCCCTCGGCCATCGCGTGCCTCCTTCCTTTCTCCTCCCCACCTGAGCAAAGAAAGGGGGCCACTAAACTGCCTGCTCACCCGCCTTTCAACCAGACTTCCCCCTCCTCTCTTTCGGCTTGGACTCTCTGGAGGGGGAGGGGAGGTCTCTCCCAGGACCTGCTTCCCTTACTTGGCGAGCGCAGTTCCAGGACAGTGGGAGATTCTTTTTTTCACCAGTATGGGGGGCTTAGCCTCGTCCCCTACTTTCCTGCCACCTCCAGTTCAGCCCACAATTTCCTCCACCCCACCCCACCAACTGGGGGACCCTCCCAGCTGTAGTTGGCATTCTCCCAGCAATCCTTCCTGGCTGCACCCCCAGAGCGTCGCATGGAGGGGGTGTGCAGGCTGCTGACTGACCCAGGGCCCGTCTGGACACCTCGAGAGGAAGGATCAGCAGGAGAAAGCCAACTGCTGCCAGCAATGGGGCACAAAGGAGCAGCCGCCTAGGTAGGCACCCAGGGTGACCTCGATGTCCACCCTCCTTGCCGTCTCCAGCCCTGTGCAACCTCCCGGCCAACCCACTGACTTCTGCTGGATGGCCTCCCCTTTGCATCCTCTTGCTGCACCCCCAGAGTGGTCACATGGCAGTGAAGCCGGCCATCTGCAGCTTCGGTTGCATGGGAAAAGGAAGTGGGGGGGGGAGCTGGGAAAGCATGGGGTGGATGGGTGGTGTGAACGAGTGGCAACTGAGCAGGCGGGGGAAGCAAGGGGGGCAGGCCAGGGGAGGGTACGGAGCCTCCGGAAGAACAGGTACGGGAACGCACACTAAATTTCACCATCCAGTAAGCTCGTACCGGTTCGTACCAGCTAAAACCCACCCTTGACACACACACAGGACAATCAACTGGCTGGCACTCATGTACTGGCAGAAAAAGGAATGTTGCAGGACATAACGAGGCTTGGACTTCTCAGAATCAGGAAAGGTTTCTGGCACTGCCATGCAGGCAAAGGCCAGCTGATCATCCCACACACGTGTGCACCAGAAGAGTGAATGGGAACGCTGTGTGTGCCAGGCGACATGGCTCTGTGTTCCACTTTGCCTGAGCTAAGAAGCTGAGGCAGAGGCTCCATTTTCCCCTCCTGGGGCCTCCGTGCATCTCGTTTTTGGCCTCCCCTTCAGCCAGAAGAACTCTGCCAGCCAAAAACTTTGGTCTTACTTTGCAGTTTCACTCCGTGGGGATTGCAAAGGTAAGGCCTGCACTCAGCCAGTGGGTGGGAGCCATGGTGGTGGTGGTGGTGGTGGAATAATAATAATAATAATAATAATTTTTTTTTTAATTTGTTGACCGCTCCCTCTCCCCATAGGGACTCGGAGCGGTGCACAGGGAAAATTAAAACAATAAATATACAAACACATTAAAAACAAATTAAACATATACCTGTGCTAAAAAATGCCCCATTAAAATACTAAAATTCCCAATTATAAGTAACTAAAACCCCATAGAGAGAGACTACCCTAGGCCGGCCAAGCAGAAAAGATGTGTTTTTAATCTTAGATGGAAGGAGCGGAAGTCCGTGGTCGTTCTAATGTCGGGGGGAAGGTCGTTCCAGAGGGCTGGGCCCGCCACAGAGAGAGCCCTTCCCCTGGGCGTCGCCCGCTGACAAAGTCTAGTGGACGGCACCCGGAGAAGTCCCTCTCTGTGGGAGCGAATTGGCCGTGAGGATGTGTGAGGCAGAATCCGATCCCGCAGATAGCTAGGAATGATATGGGAGGGGCAGCCTTGTGGTCCCACATGGGACGGGGTCTCCTTCAGACTGGAAATAGAGCAAAGGAAACTCTTTCCCCCCACTTGCTTTGTCCTGTTTTCCCCACTGGAAAGAGCTGTTTGCAACCCACAAGGAGGGGATCCTTTCCTAAGAGCTCCCAATTGAAGGATACCAATGTGCCCCTGAGGAATCTGAGGGTGGGGAAGGCCATGGGGGTCCTGGTGATAGAAGAGACCCTCAAGGCCTCCCCAACCCACTAAGATCCCTCCTGCTTCTCCCTCCCTTCCTGCAACAAGGACTCCCTGACTTTGCAAACCTCTCTCTCCTCTCTTGTTTCTCGGCTTCTTGTCTCATGGAGCAGCTTCCAAGTAAATGGGGCAAGAGAGAGACAGGGAGGGTAAGAGAGCAATCCAATTGTGTGTGTGTGTGTGTGTGTGTGTGTGTGTGTGTGTGTGTGTGTTTGTGTGTGTGAGGGCACCGAAACTGCTGCCAATGGTATGGGCGACACCTGAGCAGAGAGGCAGGGTGTGTGGGTACATTCCTCCCCATTCAAGCAGGGCCTCTCATTCACCCCCCAGCACAGTCGGAGCATGGAGGCTGCTGCCCCATAAGCACCATGATTGACCCCTCCCCAGCCAGCCCCACCTTACCTGCTCCCTGCTGGCTCCTGCAAAGCCTCTTCATTCTCCTCCTCCTCTTCTTCATCATTGTCGTTGTCCTTCCTGCCCAAGTGGCAGTGGGTTCCACAGGACAGGCTCTCATTTCTGCCCTGAAGCAGTGAACTCTGGTGGGCTGGAAGTGAGTGTGAATGGCCTGGTCCAAAACAGGAAAACCTGGACTTTTTGTACCCATTTTGGCCCTGGAAAGTCTCCTGCACCAACCTGGAAGCAGAAATAAAAAATAAAGCCCTTGCAACTGTTGGAAGGCCGAAGGAAGCCTCCAACTGAGCCAGGAAGCCCTTGGGAGGAGGGGGGTGGAGGCCATTCACACTCACTTCCAGCCCACCTAATTTCCTGCACAATGCAAGCCCCCCCTCACCCCCCACTTCATACTCAGGCGTCCCCCTCCCTGGCCCTCAAAATAGGCCCGAAAACCAACTGACCGGCAGGAGGGGCGCATGTGGATGCGATTGGAGCTGGGCTGGGGTGGCTGATATGCTGGGAGAGAGGGCTCTGTGTGCCTCAGTTTCCCCTTCATTTTATTTTATTTATTTATTGTTTTATTGCATTTCTATACCACCCTTTCTCCCCAATGGGACTCAGGGCGGTGCACAGGAATAATAAAACAAAAATATAAATATAGTCAAAACATAGTTAAAAATAGATTAAATCAATTTAAGACCCATGCTAAAATTTATAATTAAAACTCTTGTTAAAAATCAATAATAAAAGACTATGCCAGTTTGGCCATATGAAAAAGGTGTGTTTTTAATGCCTGGCGAAAGAGGAAGAGGTCCGTGATTGTACGAAGTTGGGGATCAGGTCATTTCAGAGGGCAGGGCCTGCCACAGAGAAGGCTCTTCCCCTGGGAGTCGCCAGCCGGCAATGACCGGCAGATGACACTTTCAGGAGGCCTTCCCTGTGGGAGCGAACAGGTCAAAGGGTGGTAGGAGGCGGTCCCGCAAATAACCAGGAACAATGCCTCTCATCCTTTCAATTCCTTTTTCAGATCAATCATGTAAGAGCTTCAGAGGCTCTGAGTGATAAAACTCGATTCCCCTTTTTCCACCAGATGCTTCCCAAAGAAGAAATCCTGTACCCAGCAATTGTCCAGCTGCTCCTCCATTTCAGATGGACCCTGATTGGCCTCTTTGCTTCAGACACAGAGAAGGGAGAGGATTTCATGAGGATTTTCCCTCCTTTGCTTGTCAGGAGTGGAATTTGTGTGCTTATATCACAACGATTGTCAACAACTGGACATGCAGAAGCCCTCAGGGATTCCCTCTCTAAGTGGAGACAAGTCAACGTCTTTGTTCACTTCATGGAATTTGAGCCCATTTGGGAGAGAATTCTTCCTTTCCATTTAACTCTTATGCGTCTCCCAGGACCCATTAAAGGGAAAGTCTGGATCCGCACAAATTTTACATGGTATGAAATGAACAAGCGCAGACTTCTCACATACATCCATAGTATTTGGAACTTTGGTTATCTGTTTAAACAAAGCCCAAAAGATTCTGCCTTTGAACACTTTTTCTTTGTGGAACAAAAGTTTCAAGATCTTTATTTCCGCTGTTCTCTTTCAAAGAACGTCTTTTCTGTCAAAGGCCGCAGAAGATGCACCCAGAAAGTCCCACTGGAGCCCCAATGGAAACAGGAGAGATTAAGGGCCCAAAATTACTACCAACATTACAGTCTCATAAAGACTCTGGCCCAGGGCTTGAATGCCGCTTATTCCTCCAGATTGAGGAGGAGAAGGAAGGAGGGAGAAAAGATCTTGGGGTCTCCAAGGCTGCAGCCGTGGCAGGTATGGGAGTCCCCATATGGATCCATTAATCTTAGATCCTTTGGAGGAGGAATCCAAAGGAGAAGGAGGGGAACCATCTCAATAGATCTGGCCAATTTAATTACTCAGGGGATTAATGGTTTCAAAGAGTAGATTCCATGGCATTTTTATATTAAACAGTACTAATTTGAAAATGCTGTATTGTTTCTTAAATAAATCCCCTTATTTGTGGGTTTGTGATGAGCCTGGTGGAATTCCACCTTTCTTCCATCCCCATTGCAGGTGGGTCTGTGTGCAGCTGGAGAGGCAGCTAAGCCCCCCTATTCTCCTCAAATGAAAGGGAGCCTGGTGTGGATCTGGATGCTTTATTGGGAGAAGAGGGCAGGTGAAGCTGAGGAGATGCAAAGAGTGGAAATCAAATAGAAAGACGAGATAGGCAGCATTCACTAACAGCCAGCAAAGGAGCAGCTGGAACCTCTCCAGCGATGCTCCGTGTGAGGGGTGGAGGCTGTCTCTGGATGACCAGGGGTCTCGGTCACAACGGCTGCTTCCGTCTTCTCCAAAGGCCGACAGAAAACGGAGTCTGGCTTCAGACCATAGAGTTAGGCTTCTCTTCCCCGGCTACTAGGTGGGGCTGGAGCACAAGAGTTCCATGTTGTGGCATGACAACCTTGAGGAATTGGGAGGAGACTCTGAGACCATCTAGCCCAACCCCTCCTCTCTGCAGGAATCCCAATTGAAGCTTCTCTGATTGATGGCTGCTCAGTCTTTGCATTCAGACAATCCATGAAGAAGAGACTGAATTTCTCTGCTTTCCTGGCTCAGCTCTAAAACATCTCATCCTTTTCTCCTGTTTTTCTCTCTCATTCGGCTAAAATCTCCTCTCTTGTAACTGGATTCATTTTTCCACCTCTGACACTCTGGAATAATAGTGAGCAGATCTTACACTCGTGTGTAACAGGAGTCAGTGATTGGAAGAGGGCTGGATCCAGGGGGGGGAGTCAAATATTTTTTACTACCAGTTCTGTGCGCATGGCTTGGTAGTATTGTGACTGGGTGGGTGTGGCCAACTTGACATCACTCACATCAAGGGGCAGCTTGCCTGGTGTCTCCTTGCCTCAACAAGATACAATTTCTCTCTCTGTTTATTTACTACTTATGAACACCCAAAATACACAATTTAATCCTATGTATACATGCCATATGTGTACATCCATATTACATAGTATAGTGTGTGTATAGCACACAAAATGATACACACACACACACATACACACACACAGCTTTTCAAAACTCTACACACTCAACCTCACTTCCTGCGTTTGAAAAAACACACCCAGAGTCCACTTTCTGCCACACATTTAACTGTAATTTCTGCCCATGAGAACATTACAGAGGCCTTCAGATGCTCTTCCCTATCCTGCACATGACTGTCAGAGCCAGGAGATGTCATGGATTGAGTAAAATATGGCAAAACTCACTTAACAATGCTCTTGCTTAGCAACCAAAATGTTGGGCTCAATTCTAGTCATAAGGACTATCCTTATCCTTAAGGACTATCTCTGCCTTCCTCTGCATGGCAGCCTTGTCCTAGTAAACCCCTTCCCTTTTCTGGCATTTTTCCTCTCTGTTGGAGGCACCAAAATCATCCAGAGGATATAAGGCCTCCTGCTGGAGCAGGGGGTTGGACTAGATGGCCTCCAAGATCCCTTCCAGCCTTAGATTGCTGTGCCATTTCAAAGAGTCTTCTGAAGCCTTCCTTCCTCTCATTTTTTCTCTCCCTCCCTTTCTCCATGTATCTATCCATCAATCCATCTATCCAACCATCTATATCTCATTCACTTTGTCCTCCCTCCCACTCTTTGTTTCTTTCCCTTCCTTCAATCCCTCTCTCTTTCTTTCTTTCTTTCTGTCTCCCTTTTTCTTTCTTCCCCTTTTCTTTCCTTTTTCTTTTCTTTCTTGTCTCTCCTTTCTCTCTGTCTCTCTTTCTCTCTCTCACTCTCCCTTCCTCTCTCCCTCCATGTATCTATCCATCCATCCATCCATCCAACCAACCATCCATCCATCCATCCATCCATCTATATCTCATTTACTTACTTCTCCCTCCTTCTTCATTTTTCCCTTCCTTTCTTCCATCCCCCTCTTTCTTTCTCTCTCCCCTTTTCTTTCTCTTTTCTTTTTGTTCTTGTCTCTCCCTTTCTCTCTCTCTTTGTATCCCTTCCTTTCCTCCTTACAAAGCTAGGAGACTCACCTGAAACAAAAACTCCTTTGGATGAAACTGCCCATTTTACACACAAACACACACTCACACACACTCACACTCCTCCAACCAGCTCTGTGCCTCACTTCACTGTTTGCTTTTAGCAGAGGGCTGGTGACCGAAGTCCTTTCCGAGCACCCAGCAGCATCGCTCGCATCCCAGGAAAGTCCGGCTGATGAATTTACTGGGGCGCCCTTGGATCTGCGCCTCTTCCGCACAAGGAAGCTTCTCTCTCTCAGCCACAGGAGGGGGACTTGCAGGGATAGGAGTGTGAGTGTGTGTGTGTTTGTGTGTGTGTGTGTGTGTGTGTGTGTGAGAGAGAGAGAGAGAGAGAGAGAGAGAGAGAAAGAAAAAAGAAAGAAAGAAAGAAAGAAAGAAAGAATCTGTGTATGTGTGTGTGAGACAAAAAAATAAGAGACAGAGAGAATAAGAGAGAAAGAGAATAAGAGAGAAAGAATGAGAGAGAGAATGGGAGGAGAGAGAGAAAGAATAAGAACCACAGAGAGAGAATGGGAGGAGAGAAAAAGAATAAGAGAGAATGAGAGAGAGAGGAATCAGAAGCTGTTAAACCTTGTGGGGTGTCTGGGAGGAGGGGATAGAGGACCCCGCCCCGGTTTCCTCTGGGTCTCCCTTCCTCTTCCCCCCAGGTTGCCTTTCCTCCCATCCATTCTTTCTCCCCCCCCCAACTCCTGAGAGAGAGATGGAGCTGCTTTGCCTGGGAGTTTTCGGGGAGGGCAGCGGGGGGGGGGGGGAGTTGGGGGATTTGGGCTCCCCAGAACTTCTTTGGGAGTAGCTTCACTCTGAACTCTGTGCTCCTTTCCCGATGCCCCCCCCCAGGCATTGCATGGAGGGTCTGCTGAGGGGCGTTTAGCTGGAGGTGCCTCTGGCCAGGGGGGGAATTGGGGAGCTCAGGAAAGCCAGGAGGGATGGTTGAAATCCCTTGGCTGGACTTCCCTCCCTCCCTCCACAGCAAAGGGAAGGGACGGGGAGCCTGATGGGAAGGGAGCTGCAGCCGCCTGCCTCTCCCTTCCAGGCCTTTCCACCCCCCAAGAAGAGGGGGAGGGGAGCCATAACGAGAGCAGGAGCTCTGCTGTGAATGGAGGGGGGGAAGTTTGGCTTCTCTCTGCCATTCAAGCATTCAAGGGCTGCAGCAGAGAGAATCCCCACTTTCCTCTCTCCCTCCGTTCACAGCAGAGCTCCTCATTCACAGTAGCATTGGAGGGCCTCTTCCTCCTTCCCCTTTTCTTCTCAGCCCTGCAAAACCAGAAATCTCCCCCCCTCCAAGCAGCCACTGAGACTGTGCAGGGGGGAGAAGGGGGAAGCAGGAGAAGATAAGGGGACAAGAGAAGAAGATCGGAGGGATCCCAATTCTGCAGCCAGGGGAATTTCTGCAGAGGGGACGGGGAGGGAGGGGGCAGCTCCCAAAGGCCTTTGAGACAGAATCCGGCAGCTGCATAAGGGGAGAGAGAGAAGCCCAGGAAGGATCCTCACTGACTTCTCAGGCTGAGAAAAGAGCTGGGGGGAGATTTCTTCTTTCAGGGTTTCCAAAATGTCTTCATCTCGCATTACAATCGAGTAGAACTACAATATCTGGAGCAGAGGGGGTTTCAAAAAATGTTACTACTGGTTTGGTGGGCGTGGCTAGATGGGGGGGGGTCTTCTGCCCTTGTGCGCAATGTTCACCTCCACATCCACTCTGGCAGTCAGGCAGGTGCCCACCCCATTCCCACCCCAATCCCAGGCGGCCGGGCGCTGTTGCCTCTTCGGGGTGCTGTGCTGCCCTCATGGCTTCTTCTTCTTCCCTCCCCCGAAGCAACCTTGGAGGGTTTCAGCTCCTTTGCAGAGGCATTTTTTTTAAAGAACCCCCCCCCCAAAAGCCAGTCTCCATTAAGATGTGCATCTCGTGGCCAGGCCCAGCCCATTCCCTGCATCTGCCATTGTTTATTGTGCAAGGTTTTTCCCTGCACACAACGGCTGAGAGACGCTTGCAGTGGGAGGAAATTTGGGCCCAGCCCCCACCCCAAGGCAAGGCCCATCAATCACACTTAGACTGAATAAGCCAGGGTGGCTCCCTCGACTGCCTCCACTGAAGATCCCCTTCATCCTTTTGGAGTCCATCGGCTTTGCCATCTGGGGAACAACCAAGCCAAACCGCTCCTGCCCAGCGGCCTCCCAAACTCCCTGTGCCCCACCATTAAGCCAACCAATGGTGGGCAACTGGAGCTGACTGGGCACAAAGCTGGGTTGACAATGAGCCTCCGATGTCTCCCTCCTGCCTGCTTGCCCAGCGCTTGCTCAGGGACCCCCCACCCTCCCCCTCACCCAGCCCCCACTCAACATCCCCCCCCCCCAGCTGGGCACAGCCACTTACTGGTTCTTTCTTCTTCTGTTTCCAGACTAAGCCTCAGTTGGTTGGTTGGTTAAAGTGTGGTTGGATCCTAAAGCTCCATCGTTGGAGGCTTTTAAGAGGGAGAACTTTTCGGCTGCCTGCTGGCAAAGGAAGCTCTCAGCCATGACCGGCGCTGCTGTGGCTCCCACCGGCTGGGTGGACAAAGGGAGCTGGTGGGGGCTGTGGCCTCAGTCTGGGGAGGTGGGGAGTGTCTCACTGATGCACCTGCTGTGACAACAGGGCTGGCCAGGTCCCATCCCGTGTGTTGCGCCCCCCCTTCCACACACTCTCAGGTGTGCAATTTTCAGGTAGCTGCAGTTTCCTCATGAGCAACGTTGGCCGGGAGAGGCAGGGAGAAAGGCCAATGGGGCTCAGGAGTAAACTGAGGCTCCTAAGTGGGATCGAGCCAGGGGTGGGTTCCGACTGTCGTTACTGCCGGTTGCTCTGCGCATGTGCAGAAGGCAAGAACAATGTGGCCACTAACTTACTACCAATTCAGCAAACTGGTCCACACAGGAAGGAACCCAGCTCTGATCTGGAGGTGTTTTCCATCAGGATTACAAGGGAGAAGATTAGCCTGAGAGATTTCTTCTTGATCAACCCAGGCTTTCTGGGAATCACCCTGTTGTTTTCAAAGAGTTTATGGATCATCTTTTTTTCTCTCTTCATTTTATTTGTCATCTGCTCTAGAATGTTCCCTATAATTGACCAACAGTGTTGATTATATTTTCTCTATATTTTGATGAATTTTTCTCAAACTTCTTCATTCACTTATGAAGATAATGGCAATATTTGTATCCTATTTAACCATATTTGGAGATGAGACAATTGTAGAAGAAAGATTCAATGTGGAATAAGAAAGAAAGTTTTCTGTTCTTCAAATTCCTGAATGTTCCCATTCTAGTTTCATCCCTTTCTGGAGAAGAATGAATTTTGGAATATTTCCCACTTTAAACTGTACTTGGACCAAAATGGAGAGATAAAAGCAGATCTGTTCATTGGGGGCTTCTTGGTTCTCCCCAAGGAGGATCCCAGGCAAGAGAGACTGGCGGATTTTGAAAGACAGAGACTTTCTATCAGACAAGAGACTCTTTCACAGCTAAAGTTGCTCAATAAGGTGGGAGAAATTTTGGTGTCTTTTCTCTCTTTGCCAAAGCCTGAGGTCCCATTTCAAGTGGGCAAAGCCTGTAGCTGTGATGGGGAACCTATGGCACATGTGGCAGAAGTGGCACACAGAACCTTCTTTCCTGGCACACGGAGCCATTACCAGTTGCTCTTCTGGGTTCAGGCGTGGCAGTCAGCTGGTCTTCGGATGCATTGGAGTTCCAGAAAGTGGAAGAGGAGCCATCCGGTGCGCATGTGCACACCAGGAAAACGATCTTTGTTTCCACTTTGCACATGCGCATGAGCCCCTTAGTGTTTTGGTTTCCGGTGTGCATGCATGTGCACAAACTATCAACAAAAAGAGCAGCAGCCGCGTGTGGTTGGAGTGAGACAAACATGCGTGTATCTCACTCCAATCTGAGCCATTGCAGGGCTTTGAGGGGAAGGCAGCCAAATGGCTTGGAGTGTATTCAAGTGTAACAGGCGTGTTTGATGGAGGGGGGGGAGGGAATATCAATGTTGTAAAAGAAAGTATGTCCCCCTCAGTCAGCCACGCCCTTCCCCTTCTTCTTCCCTCCCCCCACCCTTCCCTCAGCCTCCAGCTCCCCACTGATTCCCCTGCCCTTCATTTTGCATTGCAGTTCTGCTCTTGTGGCCCCTTTGTCTTCTCCAAGGTTTAAATTATACAGCAGGGCAGCCCCCCCCCCCAATTTTAGATTACGTTGAATGCTCCTGTCCTCCCCTCCCCCCATAGGCTGGTCCTGCTGGGTCCTTCGTCCATGGGGACCATGAGACCCACATCCACCAGCCCCCATCTCCACAGCTCCTCACACAGGGAGACTTTCCCTTGGATGAAGTAGTGGGAGAGGGGGGGCTGTGCTGGCTTATTCCAAGGAAAGGGAAGGGATTCCGGCTTTCCAGTGGAGGGAGGGGGCATTTCCCACCCACCTTTCTCTCCCTGTCCAGGGCTGAAGAACTGAATTCTCAGTGGGGACGTCCTGCCACCCCTATGGGAATCAGGTGGGCAGACAGGGAAGCACGAGGACCCCTGAAATCTGAAACTGGTGCATGCACACCAGGCAGCTGGTCTTCATGTGCACATGCATGCCACATGGCTGGTGCGCATGCCGGAAACCATATGATCACCTAGTTTTCAGTGTGTGCGCAGGCTCACACCCATATTAGCACATGGGGCCAAAAAGATTCGCCAACACTGCTCTAGACTATTAAGTAGAAAAGTACTTTATTGCAACATTAAATTCCAAAAGCAAAAGGGAGGAAGTAAATGGAGAATCTGCCAGTTGTTCTACCTCCTGCATCTGTTGAGAAGGAGTCAGAGGTTTCCTATCTACCTCAGTGGAGACCAGAGGCTCCTTGTCTCCATCCATTTCTCCCTCCGTTTTCCATGGACGGAGAGTCCTAACATCTTTTCTTTGGCCTTCCTTGTTCTTCTGCTCAGTCCCTGCCTCAGTCCAGATGTGCAGAAACTTGTCATCCTGGATTTGTCAAGAGGGCTCGAGAAGGAGAGCCAGTTTGCTGCTATGACTGCGTTTCTTGTCCGGAGGGGACCTTCTCCACTCAGGAAGGTAATAATAATAATAATAATAATAATAATAATAATAATAATAATAATAATAATAATAATAATAATAATAATAATAATAATAATAATAATAATAATAATAATAATAATAATAATATTATTTTATTTTTATATACCGCGTCCTCTCCCCACGGGGACTTGGAGCGGTGCACAGGGAAAAATTAAAACACATAAAATATATATACAAAAATAAATACAATAGAATAAAAACAAATTAAACTAATTGTCCCTGCACTAAAATCCCCATATTAAAACTAATGTTCCCTAAACCCTAAAGGTAGAGACTAACCTAGGCCGGCCAAGCAGAAAAAGTATGTTTTTAATTTCTGACGGAAGGAGCGGAGGTCCGTGGTTGTTCTAATGTCGGGGGGAAGGTCGTTCCAGAGGGCTGGGCCCGCCACAGAGAAGGCCCTTCCCCTGGGCGTCGCCCTCTGACAAAGTCTAGTGGACGGCACCTGGAGAAGTCCCTCTCTGTGGGAGCGAATCGGCCGTGAGGATGTATGGGGCAGGATCCGATCCCGCAGATAGCTAGGTCCCGAGCCATGGAGCGCTTTAAAGATGATAACTAGCACCTTGAAGCGCACCTGAAAGACGACAGGCAGCCAGTGCAGCTCGCGCAAGAGAGGTGTTATATGGGTGAACCTAGAGGTCCCCATTATTGCTCGCGCGGCTGCATTCTGGACCATCTGAAGTCTTCGGGTGCACCTCAAGGGGAGCCCCATGTAGAGAGAGTTACAATAGTCCAGTCGGGATGTCACGAGGGCATGAGTGACTGTGCAAAGGGCATCCCGATCCAATAGGGGGTGCAACTGGCGTACCAGGCGAACCTGGTAAAACGCCCTCCTGGCCACGGCTGTCACTTGATCTTCCATGGACAGCCGGGTATCCAGGAGGACACCCAAGTTGCGCGCCCCATCCACAGGGGCAAGGTTTTCGCCCTCTATGGCCAGTGATGGAGTCAACTGGTTGAATCGGGCGGCCGGAAACCACAGCCACTCGGTCTTGGCCGGGTTGAGCCTGAGTCTGTTACTTCCCATCCAGATCCGCACGGCTTCCAGGCACTGGCACATCACCGCTACGGCATCGTTGGGGTGGTTTGGGGTAGATATATACAACTGCATATCATCAGCGTAGAGGTGATACTCTACCCCAAAGTATCGGGGTCTCGAGGTCGACCTCTGCTCTCCTGCCAACACAAATTGTGATCGACCGGAGAGGTAGGAGGAGAACCACCGTAAAACGGTGCCTCCCACCCCCAACCCCCCCAGCCGATGCAATAGGATACCATGGTCGATGGTATCGAAAGCCGCCGAGAGGTCTAATAGGACCAGGATGGAGGAACAACCCCCATCTCTGGCCCTCCAGAGATCATCTACCAACGCGACCAATGCCGTCTCGGTGCTATGCCCGGGCCGAAAGCCGGACTGGCGCAGGTCTAGATAATCAACTTCCTTCAGGTGACGGGGAAACTGTTGTGCCACCACACTCTCTACAACCTTCGCCAGAAAGGGAAGGTTGGAGACGGGACTATAGTTGGCTAATAAAGCTGGGTCCAAAGAGGGCTTCTTCAGGAGGGGCCTCACCATGGCCTCTTTAAGGGAGGCCAGCAAGAAACCCTCACTTAAAGAAGCGTTGACAACCTCTTGGAGCCAGCCTCGTGTCACCTCCCAGGATGCCAGTACAAGCCAGGAAGGACACGGGTCCAATAAACGTGGTGGCTCGCAGTCGCCCGCGTAACCTGTCCATATCCTCGGAAGTAACAGAGTCAAACTCCTCCCAACCAAGATCCGCCTCGTGCCCTCCCACTGGGCCATCAATAGAGACTAACTCGTTATGGATCTGAGCGATTTTCTCCTGCAGGTAAATCACAAATTCCTCTGCTCTACCCTGTAATGGGGCTTCCCGCACCCTCTGTTGAAGGAGGGAACGGGTCACCCTAAACAGGGCGGCAGGGCGGTTATCTGCGGATGCTATGAGAATGGCACAATGATGGCGTTTGGCCACTCTCAGCGCCACAATGTAAGTCCGTAAATGGGCTCTTACCTGTGTTCGGTCGGATTCAGATCGAGTAGATCTCCATCTTCTCTCTAGGCATCTCTTGTGGCGCTTCATCACCCTTAGCTCCTCGGTAAACCAAGGAGCCAGAGTGGCTCGCTGCCGCAAGAGAGGCCGCAAGGGCGCGACCCGATCCAAGGCTCCCGTGGTCGCAGTATTCCATGCGGCCACGAAGTCCTCCATCGGGGCGCGGGTCAGGGGTACAGGAAGTGGCCCAAGCGCCGTCTGGAACCTATCCGGGTCCATCAGGCGCCTGGGGCGGAACCAAATAGGCAACTCAGGTTCCGCGTCCCCACGGTGGGGGACAGCGGTTGGAAAGTCGAGCCGGAGAAGTGAGTGGTCTGACCATAACAAGGGCGTGATAACTATATCCCCTATACCCAGATCACTCTTCCATTGGCCTGAGACAAAGATGAGATCCGGTGTATGTCCACCCTCATGGGTGGGGCCTTGAATTAGTTGGGTCAGGTCCATGGCCGTCATGGAAGCCATGAACTCCCGAGCTACCTCGGATGATTCGCCCACCGATGGCAAATTAAAGTCCCCCATGACTACGAGTCTGGGGGTCTCAACTGCCACCGTAGCGATCATCTCACGGAGCTCGGGCAGGGTTGCTGCTACATAGCGGGGAGCCAGGTATACAACCAGCAAGCCCAACTGCCTCCCTAGGCCCCACTTCATGCAGAGGGACTCACAACCGGTGGTCTGTGGCACAACGGTCTCTCTCGGCTCCAGACCTTCCCTAACAATAACCGCTACCACACCACTCCTGCCTAGGGCCCGGGGCTGATGAAAAGCGCGGTAACCTGGTGGGCACATTTCAACGAGGGGGAGTCCACCCTCGTGGCCCAACCAGGTCTCCGCAATTCCTACCAGGTCCGGCTCCCCCTCTGACACAAGGTCATGGATGAGGGGGGCTTTGTTGACCACGGACCTGGCGTTGAAAACATCAGCTGCAAGCCCTGGCTCTGTACTCCCTGGCCACCTAGCCTGCGGGGGTTGTGGCACTTGACCGTTTGCAACCAACGGTTCCGTGCCCCCAACCGGGAGGATAGAACTTGTCTCCCCTCGGACCTGCCTCTCCCCACGACCTTCTGGATGAACATGCCCTCCATCGGGACGACTCTGTTTCTCCTCCCCTAACGGATCCTTCCGCTTCCCTCCGTCGGCTGCTGGCCTGGCCCTCTCTTTTCTCACCCGTCTCTACCTGTCTATACCCTCCCCCCTCCCTGGTACCCCCTAAAACAGACAATAATTTATAAGCTAAAAACCCCCTGAGACCACGCTTCACCAGGTGGGTCATCCTGAGGAAAATGGGAGGCTTTGTGGAACTGGATCCACCCAGAAGATTTTCATGAAAGTGCAAGTTAAATGATAGGTCAAAGTTCACTTGGTTTTTAACATTTATTTTTAACGTGCAGAACTTCTTATCCAAAAGGAAGTAAATCAAAAAGACTTTGAAGGAGGGGCTGGGAAGAGATGGGAGGAGGGGGTGGCAGTGAGCAAGCTTTACTAACAGCAGAGGAAATCTCTCTCCTGCTTCTTAGTTTGGACTTGTGCTGCTAAGTTCACCTTCCTAGGAACACCTGAGTTCTGTGGAACTTGATGGATTGTGTGAGGTCCACCTTCTGAAAGGCCTTGCAATTCACTGTATATTGGATCCTCCCCTTGAGGATCACTGAGAAGGAGTCACAGGTCCATAATGTGGTGCTGTGGATAGTTATGGTGGGGAACTCATTGCACAAATATTCTGCCAGTCATGTAGATCAATCAATCAGGATAGAGCTGGAAGGAACCTTAGAGGTCATTTAATCCTACACCCTGCTTAAGCAGGAGACCCTGTACCAGCGGTGCTTTCCCTAACGGTTCTGTGGGTGTGGCTTGCTGGGAAGGTCATGTGACTGGGTGGGCATGGGCAACTTTTTTTTTACTTTTTGAAAGCATTTTTAAACTACTGTTTCTCCTGAACTGGTAGTTAAAAATGCTTTAAAAAGTAAAAAAAAAAAGTATAACAATCAGCTGTGTGAACATCAGCTGTGCTGCGTAATCGTCAGAACTTTTCTTTATACTTCTTAAAGCACTTTTTGCTACCAGTTCGAGTGAATTGCCCAAACCGGTAGCATTTCCCTCCTGCCCTGTATCATTTCAAAGGAGTGATTGTTTAATGAAATTGTTTCAAAAATGCTTCTTGGAAAATGCCCCTGGTATCAGCTGTTATGCAAAGAAGGTATTTATTGTAAGACAAAAGGACAGAATGTTAAAGAAAATTGCTTTTTGGTTTCTCAGATGCAGGAAGATGCACCAAGTGTCCAGATGAAAAATATCCAAATGAGAAGAGAGTCCAATGTATCCCCAAAATTATAACCTTCCTGTCTTATGAAGAACATCTGGGCTTCATCTTGGTCTCTTTTGCCCTACTCTTGTTCTTAATCACAGGCCTTGTTTTAATCATCTTCATTAAATACGGAGAAACTCCCCTTGTCAAAGCCAACAACCGGGACCTCTCCTACATCCTCTTGGTCTCCCTCCTGCTTTGCTTCTTGTCTTCTTCTCTCTTCATTGGTCAACCAAGGAAAGCCACCTGCCTTCTCCGACAAACGGTCTTCAGCATCATCTTCTCAGTGGCCGTTTCTTCTCTCTTGGCCAAAACCATCACAGTGGTGCTGGCTTTCTTGGCCACAAAACCAGGAAACCGAGCGAAGAGATGGTTGGGGAAGAGCTTGGCCAACTCCATCATCCTCTCTTGTTCTGCTGTCCAAGTGATCATCTGCTCCATCTGGCTGGGAGTTTCTCCCCCCTTCCCTGACTCTGACCTCCACTCCCAGCCTGGAGAGATCATCCTGCAATGCAACGAAGGGGCCGTTGTCATGTTCTACGTCACCCTCAGCTACATGGGCTTCCTGGCTGCCACCTGCTTCACGGTGGCTTTCCTGGCCAGGAATCTGCCTGGGGCCTTCAACGAAGCCAAGCTGATCACCTTCAGCATGCTGGTCTTCTGCAGCCTCTGGGTGACTTTTGTGCCCACCTACCTGAGCACCAAAGGGAAATACATGGTGGCTGTCCAGGTCTTCTCCATCCTGGCCTCCAGTGCTGGTCTGTTGGGCTGCATCTTCATCCCCAAGTGCTACATTATCCTTCTGAGGCCACATCTGAACACAAAGGAGCATCTCACAGCCAGAATCAACGTAAAAGCATGAAATATTAAGAGTCACAAACACATCATTATTTGTAAAAGTACTAATTTTTACCCGGCTACTAAAGGGGATTCAAAATAATTTAATCATTAAAATAGATCTATCGTAAAAGTACGAGGATTGTTTTACCGTGTGAAACATTTACCAATTCTAAAAAAAAAAACAATTGTTTCTACAATGATCAGGAATTGTAATATCTATCAACAATTATAAAAAAAACAAAACAGTTAACCAGTATAACCATTTAAAATCACTACTTTAAACAAAAGTTAGCATTCAAGGGATGAAGTGAAGTTTGGATGGAGAGAGGGAAATAATCTGGAGTTTTTACGGTTTTTATTCCATCCCACTTTTGGATTTCAGCGACTTCCACAAAATAAGAGAAAAAGGGAGAAGCTTTGGAAATCCAGACCACGCAGGAAATTAGAGGCAGGTCCTTTCCTATAGGAGAAAGTGGGATAAAGAGAAAAGGAGGAAAGTGTTAAGAGGAATCCAAACAGAGGGAAGGAAACTCCAGCACAGGGAATGGCTGAGGGAGGAAACTGACCAGGAGGAGCTTGGTTGGAAGTCCTTGTTTTATGGGATCTTCCTGTGTGAAACTGAGGAGTCTCCCAATGAGATGGTCTCCTGGCCTGGAAGAGCTCCATGGATTGTTTCCATCCTGGTGCTCCAAACTCTGCGGTCATTTCATCCTCAGCTTCCCAGAGACTGGATGGGACAAAAGCAACATCAGAAGCAGAAGCAGGAGGTCCATCATTCATGGGGTGAATCAATCAATCCCCCTCCTGTTTCTAAAGAAGAATTAGAGGAACTCAAAGGACTCCTGTGATGTTCTGGGAGAAGAATGGAGGTGAGGCCAGAGTGAATTCCAGCAACCCTTTATCTATATAAATAAAAAGTTAACTATGAGTTTGTTCAAAACCGCTAATCTCAGAAACTACTGCATTAATCGCCACCAAATTTTCACACAACGTTCCTTACAAGTGCAGCACCAATGATACGTAGAGATTGTGTGGATATGGCACACTGGTGCCAGGTAAATGCAACACAAATGTACAACTGCAGCTCTTCTGAGTTTTCCTCACTCGCTCAGTCACTCCACCCCTGGCCTCCTTTCGCCCCTCCCACCTCGCCACTCGAAACACCGGCAGTCGCAATGTTCCCCCACCCTCTGCCTCTTTCTGACACCCCCCACCTGGCCACTCTAAACAACAGCAGTAGATAGGTAGGTAGGTAGATAGAGGGAGAGAGGGAGAAATACAGTAGTTAGGTAGGTAGGTAGGTAGGTAGGTAGGTAGGTAGGTAGGTAGGTAGGTAGGTACAGTAAGAGAGGGAGGGGAGGGAGAGGGAGGGGAAACCAAGGCAGAGAAGGAAGGGGGTCGCTGAGAGAGTCTATGAGGGGAAACTTTTTCATTTAACCAAACTTGGCCACAGCAACATGTACAGCTAGTTCAATCCTACCTGCGAGGCATCTGAACTCTCTGGCTGACACTGCTCCTTTTAAAGGAAACTGATCATCCCAACAACCAATCAGGAGAGAGCGTTTTCCCGAGAACTTCAACTGACAACTATACACTATTTACCTTGAAAATGAGACCTCCCCAGATAATAAGCCCAACCGGGCTTTTGAGTGCATGCGCTAAAATATCCAGGTGCTTTCCTGATTCAAAAGGAGAGAAGCTTCAACTGAAAAGGAAAAGCTTGAGTAACAAGGACGTTGACCTCATTCTGTCCTTCAACATGGTCTCTTGTCTCCAGAGACTGCTGGGAAAAGTCAGCCAGAGTTATGGAGTTTGGTACCATTCTCTTTGTTCTGTTCTGTTCCTGATTCTACTCTACTCTACTCTACTCTACTCTACTCTACTCTACTCTACTCTACTCTACTCTACTCTACTCTACTCTACTCTACTCTATTGAGCCATGGTGGTGCAGTGATTAGAATGCAGCCCTGCAGTTTCCTTCTGACTGCGATTTGGCAGTTCTAATCTCACCAGGTTGACTCAGCCTTCTGTCCTTCTGAGGGGGGTAAAATAAGGACCCAGATTGTTGGGGGCAATTAGGGTGACTCTGTAAACCGCTTAGAGAGGGCTATAAAAGCACTGTGAAGCAGTATATACGTCTAAGTGCTATTGTGATTCTATTCCACTCCATTCTAGTCTAGTCTAGTCTATCCTTAGGCATTAAAAACCATCTGGGTGACTACAGTCACTCACACCCCAGAATTCCAGGTTCAAGCAACAAGTCAGCTGATCAATTCATGCTTGTCAATCAATTCCTATTGCAACCAATGAGCAATCAACTGGGTACTAATATGAAAAAAAAAATCCACAATGGAAAATGTCCCAAAGGTGATTTTTCAAGAGGCAAATGGACTTCCTGGTTTTTCCTTTGAACATGATTCCGTGTCTTAATTTTAAAAACAGCAACTAGCACCACTTTTAACCACAAAATTGGACCCTGAATCTTCTCCTGGCATGTTTTGTGTTTGGGTTGCCATCTTGTGGCTATTTTGTGTATGACAGATTGGCAGCAGTCATCTCAAAATGTGAAATAAATAAGAATAAGTAATAAGAATAATTGCTTTAAAAAAATCCACGGGAAATTGTGGAACTAATAATAACCTGCCACCTCGTGGCCATTTTGAATATTGCAGGCAGAAGCCATTGAAAAGATTAATGTACCATATTTTTCAGAGTATAAGACGCACCTTTTCCCCCAAAACAGAGGCTGAAAATCTGGATGTGTCTTATACACTGAATATGGCATTTTTTGTTGCCTCCCAAAACCCTGCCCCCCTTCACCCAAATGGTTGTGCAGAGCCTTTAGGAGGCTTTCAGAGTCCTTCTGGGGCCTGGGGAGGGCAGAAAGTGAAAAACAGGTGATTTGTTGCTCAATTGTGCCCCCCTCCAACCCCCAGGAGCACTCTACGATCCTCCTAAAGGCTATTTATGCTCTCTTTTTTGGGGGGGGACATTTTGGTGAAAAATGGGTTGTTTTTGAGAGGTCTGCAGAGTGCAAAACCTTTTTTAAAAAAAATTTGCCTGTTCAAAACCTTGGTGCATCTTATACTCCAGTGCATCTTATTCTCCAAAAAATACAGTAAATAAAAGTCATCAGGGGACAGATCGGGGGAATTGGGCTGTGAATCCCCCCCCCACACACACACACACAATTGGCTAGCAGTGAAAATGGGGTCCTTCAAATTAAATGAAAACCATTGCTTTAAAAGTCTTTGGGAAATTCATCATTTTTTCATTTGTTTTGAAATATAAATTTATTATTTTAACATTTTAAAACAATGCAGTACCGCAGAGTCGAAGTGACTATACATTCACATAATACACAATAAGTCTCAAGGGAAATTCATCCTCTTTTAACAACCCCATGATCCCTTGCAGGATGGAGTCTGGACAACTGAATGGAGCTGAGTGCTTCCTGGCCTGATGCCTTTCATGTCGCCAATGTGGAGTTTTGTTCAGCAGATATATTCTCATTGTAGCCAGAGAGAGAAATATCTGCCTCTACCTGGGATCTCAGCCTCCTGATTATGAGATGAGAGCTCCACCCCACCACTCTTAAAAGTCTATGGGAAATTGCATTGCAAAAGAGTCTGCCCTCTCGTGGCCATTTTGAGTATGGCAGGTGGAGATTGCCAATCGCAAGAGCTTTAAGATAAATATAAGTAATGGGGTTACAGAAGGGGGCAAGTAGGACATGGAGTTGGGCTCTGGACCCCCTGTCTCACTAGAGGCAAAAACGGGATGCAAAAGCCCATCAATGTAAATGACAATCTTGGCTTTAAAAGCCTAATGGGAAATTGCATCGCAATGGCCTGCCACCACGGGGCAATTTTGAATATGGCAGGTGATGTTAAATATAATAAGAAAAACAACTGTACGTATAGCATTGCTAATCATGAGAAATGCTGCATGAAATTCTTTCCTGATCATCCATCAAGCTCTTGCATCCGTTTAGATCAGTGGTAGTCAACCTGGTCCCTCCCACCCACTAGTGGGCGTTCCAGCTTTCATGGTGGTTGTTAGGGGTTTTGTCCGATTTGATTTGATTTTGATTTGATTTCCCTCCCCGAAGGGACTCAGGGCGGTGCACAGGAAGTTAAAAAGTAAAAATACAAACATAGAAATAAATACGAACATATAAATAAATACGACTATAAACAGTAAAATCTAATTAAATTTGAAGTGGCCTGTGCTAAAAAATATCCTAGAAAATTGCCAGAAATTAAAATCCATTTAAAACAATTTAAAACTCGGTCTCTAGAGGTGGTCTCGGGGACTAGGCTAGGCCGGCTAGATGAAAGAAATGGAGGTCCGTGGTGGTTTGGAGTTTGGGGGGCAGGTCGTTCCAGAGGGCTGGGCCCGCCACAGAGAAGGCCCTTCCCCTGGGGGTCGCCAACCGGCATTGCCTGGCAGACGGCACCCAGAGAAGGCCCTCTCTATGGGAGCGAATCGGCCGAAGGGATGTATGAGGTAGGAGACGGTCTCGCAAATACTGAATACTGAAGCACTTTCCTTTTTTTAATTTAATTGACTTCCCTACTTTATAAATCACCATTCCTGTGGAACCGGTTAGAAAATTTTATTGCTAACAGAGATACAAAAGTGGTCGGAGGGTATAAAAAGGTTGACTACCCCTGGTTTAGACCTTATAAAACTAAGAGATTTAGGTTTGATATAAACCTAAGAGGTAATCCAAGAGAGAAGCAACCTGGAATGAAGGAGAAACTTCCTAACAGTGAGGACAATTGACCAGTGGAACAGCTTGCCACCAGAAGTCGTGGGTGCTCCATCACTGGAGGGTTTTGAGAAGAGATTGGGCAGCCACCTGTCTGAAATGGGAGAGGGCCGTGGGGGTGAACCTATGGCGCTCGTGCCACAAGGGCTACACAGAACCTTCTCTGTGGGGACCCAGCCCAGCTCCATCGTGTTTCACTCAATCAATTTCCTGTGAAAGAAAAAGATCTCGCAAAGTTGGAGTTCGTTGAATTTTTTCACTCGCCTGCTTCCTAGTGGGGGAGATAAGATTCTCCTCCTGAAGCCCATTACGACAAGGCAACCAGTGGTGGGATTCAAACATTCTTTCTACTGGTTCTGTGGGTGTGGCTTGGTGGGCGTGGCATGGCTTGGTGGGCGTGCCCACACCCATAATCCAATCCCCCTGCATTCCCTGCACACACATCCCACATGCATGCATGACCCCCATTTCGGTGCTACCAGGCCTCCCTGAAACCTCTGGGGACCAAAAACAGTGCATGCGGGGGAGGGAACACATCCCACTAGCCCCTGTGCATGCGCACGCTTCTCCCAGCAGAGACCTGAAAATCAGCTGGCCAGTGGGAGGCGTGTGCGTATGTGAAGTGCAACTGACCTGGGCGACGGGTCGCATGCCGGCAGAAATGGCTCCGCCTGCCACCAGGATGGCCATTACGGATATAAGCCATGGGAAAGTCAATGTCCTGCCCCCGTTGGGAGTCTGACTCTCAGATGGGAGACGAACAGCTGGCAGAGAGCAAGAGAGGGGCTCCATTGGCTGTGGAGGAAACTGGGGAAGGGCAACGTCAGGCTGGGCAGAGCAGGGGAGAGGGAGAAGAAGGGAGGGGGGGCTCAGAGGAAGACCAAGGGCCTCTTCCTCCTCTTAGGGCATGCAGGGAAGAACGGAGAAGAGAGCAACCTGGAATGCAGAAGAGAGCAACGTGGAGAGAACTTACTAGGAAGGAATTCCCTACACAAGGCACACCTGGGGATGGAGTTTAAAGGAGAGGCAAATGGGAGGGGCGGTTGTCAGGAACAAACACGGAGTTCATCTGGTGTTAACTGCTTATCTGAGTTCATGGAATCCTCCTCCTTCACTTCTGGAACTCCTCATCTTGCTTGCTCTGCTGGATTAATTCCCTTCTCTTCCCTTGTTGGATTTATGGTTGGGACTTTTCTGCTTACAACATTTGGACTGGAGAATTGTCAGCCAGAGGCTGCTGCAGGTTTGTGGGAGAGTTTTTCTCCAGGCCAGAGAGTTGAAAGGGACGTTGGGGGCACAGCTGGGGATAAGAAAGGGACTCATAACGGTTCTCCAGCTGTGTTGCCTTTGTGCCACACCCAGGGTCATCACAATGGCCTTCAATTACGAACCCCAAATGTATGTCACTAAGCGAGACAGTTGGTGACTTTTGTCCTGTTTTACAACCTTAGTCTCCACCGTTGTTAAGTAAACCACTGCAGTTGGTGAAGTTAGTAACCCGGTTGTGAAGTGAATCTGACTTTCACCATCGTGTGATCCACAGAGCACCGTGTAACCATCATAACTACACATTGGTTGCTAAGTGTCTAAATTCCGTTGATGTAACCCTGATGGGGAGAATGCATGGAAAAGTATGGAAAATGGCAATAAATCACTGTTTTCAGTGCCTTTTTAACTTCAGACAGTCACTAAATGAATTGTCGTAAGTTGAGAACTATCTGCATTACCTGATTTAACTGTTGTGGAGCCCTCTCGTTCTCTTCCTTTCTCCCCCTCCCCCCTCTCTCTTACTCCCCCTTCCTGCTTTCCCCGCTCTCTTTCTCCCTCTCTCTCCTTCCCCTCTCTCTCCTTCCCTCTCTCCCTCTCACTCTTACTCCCCCCTTCCCTCTTTCCCTGCTCTCTTTCTCCCTCTCCCTCCTTCTCTCCCTCCTTCTCTCTCCCTCTCACTCTTACTCCCCCTTCCCTCTCTCCCCGCTCTCTTTCTCCCTCTCCCTCCTTCTCTCTCTCTCCCTCTTTTTATCCCTCATTCTCGCTTTTCTTCTTTCTATGCCTCCCTCTCTCCCCCTCCCTCTTTCTATCCCTCCCTTGATCCATCTCTTCCTCTCTCCCTCTTTCTATCCCTCAGTCTCCCTTTCTATCCCCCCCTCTCTCTCCCTCGCTCTCCATCTTTCTATCCCACCCTCTCTCCACCTTCTTCACTCTCTCTCTTCCTCTCTCCCTTTCTATCCCTCCCTCTCTCTCCCCCTCCCTCTTTCTATCCCTCCCTTGATCCATCTCTTCCTCTCTCCCTCTTTCTATCCCTCAGTCTCCCTTTCTATCCCTTCCCCTCTCCCTCCCTCGCTCTCCATCTTTCTATCCCTCTCTCTCTCCACCATCTTCACTCTCTCTCTCTCCCTCTTTCTATCCCTCAAGTCTCCCTTTCTATCCCTCCCCCCTCTCTCCCTCGCTCTCCATCTTTCTATCCCGCCCTCTCTCCACCTTCTTCACTCTCTCTCTTCCTCTCTCCCTCTTTCTATCCCTCAAGTCTCCCTTTCTATCCCTACCCCCTCTCTCCCTCCCTCTCCATCTTTCTATCCCTCCCTCTCTCCATCTTCCTCCCTCTCTCTTCCTCTCCCCATCTCCCTCTCCCTTTCCTTCTTTCTATCCCTCCCTCTCTCCCTCTCTCCCGTCCTCTCTCTCCCTCTCTCTCCCTTTCTATCCCTCCATCTTCCTTTTTCTATCCCTCCCTTTCTCTCCCCCTCCCTCTTTTTATCCCTCCCTCCCTCTCCCCTCTCCTTCTCCTTCCCCTACCTTTTGTTGTTTTGCATTTCTTCCTTTGGGGTTTTGGGTGGGGATGGTTGGACTACGGAAACTAAAAGGAAAGAAAACCAGGAGCCTTTAATTTGGTTGCTCTGTTTTCTCTTGTTTTGTTTCTTGCTTCCTATTTCATTATTCTTAAAATATTCAATCTGTGTTTCTTTTTCCCAGGACAAATTGCAGCAACCATCACATTCTTGACCAGGGCTGAACATCTGACATCATCTCCCATCAATGATGGTGAGGTTGGGATCGATGGATTCTGGTACGGAGGTTCCACAGTGATGGAGGCTTCCTCCTCATCTTCAGCTGGAAGTTCTGTGACACTTGCAACACCTTCAACGCAGAGGCCAAACCACACATGGACCCCAAGGATGAACAAGGTCACTTTCCAGGGTCTCCAAGGAAGTTCTGAGGACTCTCACTGGATGGCCGCACCAGTTCTGACCGATGGACCAGAGGGATGGACCCGAGGTTGGATGAGTGACGGGCACAGAGCTCCACTCCGACTCAGATGCCAGCCAGGTGGAGGTGGCCTCCTCACCTGGCCTAAACCCCGTTGAGATCTTGTGGGCCCTCCTTAAACGGGAGAATTGTGGTGAAGGGAAAGAGTTCCCCTCTCTGAAGAGTCTCTGGCAGGGCTCTGGTGGCTGCTGCACAAACAGTGGATCCTCAAGAGATCAAGAAACGGGGAGACTCCATGAACGGAAGGATCATGGTTGTCACTGAAGAGAAGGGGGGCTGTATTGGTCCCTTATTTCTTTTTGTGGACTTTCAGAAATGTCTATTTGTACATTTTGAGTTCTTTGTTTATTACTCTGTAAATAAAAGAGTGAGATGGGCAAATTTCCATTTTGTTGCGTAATAATTCTCCACACTAAATACTTGCCCAATAATTGGGCCCACACAGAGATTCTCCTAAGAAAGCCAAAACCTCACTTTTACTTTCTTCAGCGTTCAGGTTTGGGGTTTATAAACATTTTGGATTGACCGAGAGCACCGGAGTTCTTCAATAGCAAAATTAATCCTCCCAAAACCCTCCCCCTCCTTGGCGAGAGGATCCAGCAGGATTAGATCCCCGAGGATCCTCTCTGCCTTCTCCTGGTTTAGCTGAGGGCTTTCCGTAGCTTCCCTTCAGATTGGGGGGTTTCTGTGACCCCCAAGTCTTCCCTGGCTAAGGGGGGCGCCTTCCCTCTTCTTCTCCAGCGCAGCGCCTCTTCCGACGGCAGAAACCTTCATCTCTGAACTGAGATGAATCGGCGGTTCTGAATGGGGGGAAGGAAGCTTTGATCTGAGACTTTGGACGGTGGGAAGGGCCAGAACCAGCGGAAGCACCAATGGGAATTCTCCCTGCTTGAGCGTCATCGGTCTCCGGGCAGAATTCCTTGTGGCTTCATCTGAAGGAGGAGGGGGTTCGTGGCAGAGAAAATAGCGGGGAAATTGGGAGGGGAGGTCTATTCGGTATTTGGGGAGTACAGCTCAAGGGGGGGGGTCATGGCAGCCCCAGACGGGACCCTCCCCTTCATTTGCTCTCTGAATGATTCTCAGCCAGGGATTCTTGCATCCTCCACCTTCTTATCCCCCCCCCCCACATCCACAACAACGATTTTTGAACCCCAAACCGAGCTGTTATTTGTGAAGGTTCAGAAAACCCCACAGCGCTGCGGGTACAAGAAGCCCTCCAGCAGCCCCTTTGCCAGGAAGGGACCAAAGGCAGAAGCTTCCAGGAGGGGGAGGGAAGGCAGGGGCCCCACAGGGTTGGGGGAGGGGCACTCCCAAGGGTGAAGTGTGTGTGTGTGTGTGTGTGTGTGTGTGTGTGTGAGAGAGAGAGAGAGAGAGAGAGAGAGAGAGAGAGAGAGAGAGAGAGAGAGAGAGAGAGAGAGAGAGAGAGTTCCCTCAAGGACCCCCAAGTCCTGGCAGGCTGTGGGGCTGCGCTTCCCCTTCAGTCATCCAATGCAGCCCCACTCCATGTTGGATGGGGGGGGAAGGGCCAAAGAAGTCTCGTCTCCCCTCCAGGGATGGCATGAGCCCCCTTGAGCTGCGCCCCCCCCAGACTGAAAATATTTCTCCTCCCCCTCCCTCCCTCCCTCCTCTCTCTGCGCCTAATTCTCTCCGCCCTCGGGTGAAGTCAAGGAAGACTCTGCCCGGAGACCGATGACGCTGCAGAAGGGAGAATTCCCATTGGTGCTCTGGAGCATCCTCGGTTCCTGGGAAAACGGGGATTCGCTGGTTGTAGCCTCCATTTCTCTGCACATCCTGCGTTTCTCAGGCGTCTGAAGCCCCGTTCTGGGCTCCGCAGCCTTTCGGCGACCCCTTCGCTTTGCGGAGAGAGGGAAGCAGCCTGGAATTGGACTGGCTGAGCCAAAGGGATCCACGAGATCCTGAGACTTGGTTTTTGAGCCCTTCCATTCCACTCCTTTCCTTTCCCTTTCTGTCCTTCTTCTATCTCCCTTTCCTTGCTCCTTTCTTTTCTTTCCCCCTTTATTCCATCCTTCTCCTTTCCCTTTCTTTCCCTTTTCCGTTTCTTCACTAACTTTATTTTCTATTTTATGCCATGATAATCTTAATAATAATAATAATAATAAAAGGAGCCTTTTGTTTTAGGAGCTCCTCTTGTTTCACAGAAGAAAAATGCAAATTCCTGGGGGGGAAAGCTCATCACAATCCCACTCTCCATCCGCACTTTTACACGGGCAAAATTTCTTCCTGGGCCAAGGAAAGAGGGGAGGGGTGTTCCTTCCCATTTGGGGTTGAGGGGCAGAGAATCGGAGGGTCCGGCTGGGCTAGGAGGGATCCCTGCAGATCCTCTCTTCCTCTTCCTGATTTAGCTTCCCTTCAGATGGGGGGATGGCTGTGACCCCCAAGTCCTCGCTTCCCCTCCCCCCCCCCTTGTCATCCAGTGCAGAATCTCTTCCCTAGGCAGACACTTCTTTTATTTCGGACTTTTGAGATTGGAGGGTTCAGAACGAGGGTCAGCACCAATGGGAATTCTCCCTGCTTGAGCGTCATCGGTCTCCGGGCAGAGTCCTTGGGGGCTTCAGCTGAAGGAGGAGAGCCAGTTCTGCGGAATGGAGGGAATGGGAGAGGGGATCTTGACCTGAAGAACCAACTGGGGTTCCTTCTCTGCCGGGAACGCTCTCCTGCACTGGGGGAAGTCAAGGGAGACTCTGCCCGGAGACCGATGATGCTAAAGAAGGAAGAATTCCCATTGGTCCGCCTTCTTTCTGGACCCTCCCAATCCTGAAGTTTGAGGAACCCCCATTCTGGGCTCTGCAGAGTTTCCGCGATCCTTTCTCTTGGCGGAGAGAGAGAGCCAGCGGGGTATTCCACTGCCTGAGCCAAAGTGATCCAAGGGATCTTGAGGCAGATCGTTTTCTCGGACGGGGGGGGGGGCACACCCTCAGGAGGGGAGGGCGGGGCGGAGGCAGGCCGAGGCAATTCAGCCGGTTCTCATAACTGCTCCTACAATTCACAAGCGGTTTTAGGGAACCCGTGGGAACTGGCTGGATCCCACCCTTCCCTAGTTCCATGTTGGGCCATGTGATACGTCCCTCCCCTCCCCCCTGCTTGTGGGCAGACCAGAGGCACCTGGGGGTCAGCATGGATTCTAGACTGACTTTCGCCTGATCCAACAAATCTTTTTTATTTGCTTAAAATGGAATCTGCAAAGGGATCCGAGGGGCAACCAGAAGCCATTCTGAGACCTCAGGCTGGCTCCTGACCCACCCACCATCTCTGTGGTTGGAAAGCAGAAGACCTTCCATAGGGGCTTCTTGCTAGAACCTTGGATGCCCCCCCCCCATTACTCCCCCTCCCCTCCCTTCTTGGACTTGGATGAATAGGCGGCCTTGAACTCTCAGGCCACAATCCAGAGCATTTGGTCAAGGAAGAGGCTGCCTCCACACAGGATCCCCTCAACCTCCTCCTGGAGAGAATCTGGAGGGCTTTTCCCCCTGGGCCTCTTCTCCAGCCCTTCACACACACAAGCCCACTTGGAATAGAAGCAGGGAAAGGCTTTATGGACAAATGATCAGAGGGGGAAATTAAAGGGACAGATTGGATGTTGCTATTTTCATTCTCTGGATGAGGAAGGAAAAAACAGAGAGGGGATTTCTAAAAGGCAGATACTTAAAGAATAACAAACCCAAATGAAACTGAGACAGCTGTTCCAGTCGATGCTTTCTGTGAAAGGGGTTTTATCAGGAAATCAAGAAAGAAGGACATAATAGTGACAGAGAGCAGGTCAATCCCTGCATTCCAGCTCATTCTGCCATTCCATGGCTTCTCATGGAGATGATCCAACAACACGGTTAGAGCAGGGCTCCTACAGCTCCCATCTGACCTCTTAGGATCTTAATCTCTCTCTCACTCACACACATAGAGTATTTCTCAGAGTATAAAATGCACTCCCACCACCACCACTAAAAGTGGGTGAAAACGTCAGCGTGCCTTATTGGCTGAATACGGACACTCTGCAGCCAAAAATAGGCAATTTTTTTCTTGGTGAAAGCAGGATGCATGGAGGGTTCTGGAGGCCAAAAACAGGCCTGCCATGTGCTTCTGGTGACCGGGCAAAAATGGGACAAGCGGAGGCCAAAACCTTTTTTTTTTCTTTTTTTCCTCCTCTAAATCTAGGTGCATCTTATAGTCCGAAAAATACCTTGATCACCTTCAGCATACACTTTCAGCCACTGTCAATGAAAAATATTGCTCAAATTATGTTTCATTGGTAGTTGCTAAACATTAAATTCCTCTGAATGATTTTCACAGAGCTATTCTCTGTAGCTAGATTTATTGTGATGAACAGGGAGATACAAGAATTCCAGTCATTCAAACATTTCCCATAGAGAAATATACACATATCATTTTTTTCTGATTCTTGCCTCTAAAAGAGTGGAAATAATGTCTTCTTTCAAGTAAAAGGATCTTTCCACTTCTTTAAATAATGTGGTGTTACATCTCATGCTTTTACATTTATTCTGGCTGTGAGATGCTCCTTTGTGTTCAGGTCTGGCCTCAGAAGGATAATGTAGCACTTGGGGATGAAGATGCAGCCCAGCAGACCAGCACTGGAGGCCAGGATGGAGAAGACCTGGACAGCCACCATGTATTTCCCTTTGGTGCTCAGGTAGGTGGGCACAAAAGTCACCCAGACGCTGCAGAAGACCAGCATGCTGAAGGTGATCAGCTTGGCTTCGTTGAAGGCCCCAGGCAGATTCCTGGCCAGGAAAGCCACCGTGAAGCAAATGGCAGCCAGGAAGCCCATGTAGCTGAGGGTGACGTAGAACATGACAACGGCCCCTTCGTTGCATTGCAGGATGATCTCTCCAGGCTGGGAGTGGAGGTCAAAGTCAGGAAAGGGGGGTGAAACTCCCAGCCAGATGGAACAGATGATCACTTGGACAGCAGAAGAAGAGAGGATGATGGAGTTGGCCAAGCTCTTCCCCAACCATCTCTTTGCTCGGTTTCCTGGTTTTGTGGCCAGGAAAGCCAGCACCACCATGATGGTTTTGGCCAAGAGAGAAGAAACGGCAACTGAGAAGATGATGCTGAAAACTGTTTGTCGGAGAAGGCAGGTGGCTTTCCTTGGTTGACCAATGAAGAGAGAAGAAGACAAGAAGCAAAGCAGGAGGGAGACCAGGAGGATGTAGGAGAGGTCCCGGTTGTTGGCTTTGACAAGGGGAGTGTCTTTGTATTTAATGAAGATGATTAAAACAAGGCCTGTGGTTAGGAAGAAGAGTAGGGCAAAAGAGACCAGGATGATGCCCAGAAGTTCTTCATAAGACAGGAAGGCTATAATTTTGGGGATACATTGGACTCTGTCCTCATTTGGATATTTATCATCTGGACACTTGGTGCATTGTTTTGTATCTGAGAAAGCAAAAAAAGTATTTAAAAAAAAATATTCTGTCTTTTTATCTTACAGAAAATACCTTCTTCAGATAACAGCATTTTCAGATAAAGGCATTTTCCAAGGAGTATTTCTTAACAATTTCATTAAACAATCTCTCCTTTGAAATGGTATAGGGCCTCCTGCTTTGATCAAGGAGTAGGACTAGAAGACCTCTAAGGTCCCTTCCATCTCTCTTCTGATTGATTGATTGATCTACATGAATGTCAGACTATTTGTGTAATGAGTCCCGTCCCCCCCATTACTATCCACAGCACCACATTATGGACCAGTGACTCCTTCTCAGTAATCTTCAAGGGGAGGATCCAATATAAAGTGAATTGCAAGGTTTTTCAGAAGGTGGATCTAACACAATTCATCGTTCCAAAGAACTCAGGTGTTCCTAGAAAGGTGAACTTAGCAGCACAAGTCCAAACTAAGAAGCAGGAGAGAGATTTCCTCTGCTGTTAGTAAAGCTTGCTCAATCTGCCACCCCCTCCTCCCATTTCTTCCCAGCCCCTCCTTCAAAGTCTTTTTGATTTACTTCCTTTTAGATAAGAAATTCTGCAGGTTAAAAATAAATGTAAGTAACCAGGTGAGCTTCGATCTATTATTTAACTTGCACTTTCATGAAAAGGTTCTGGGTGGATCCAGTTCCACAAAGCCTCCCATTTTCCTCAGGGTGACCCACCTTCCTGAGTGGAGAAGGTCCCTTCCGGACAAGGAACGCAGTCATAGCAGCAAACTGGCTCTCCTTCTCGAGCCCTCTTGACAAATCCAGGATGACAAGTTTCCGCACATCTGGACTGAGGCAGGGACTGAGCAGAAAAACAAGGAAGGCCAAAGAAAAGATGTTAGGACTCTCCGTCCATGGGAAACGGAGGGAGAAATGGATGGAGACAAGGAGCCTCTGGTCTTCACTGAGGTAAATATGAAGAATATGGCAGATTCTTCATTTAGCTCCTCCCTTTTGCTTTTGGAAATTAACATTATAATAAGGTACTTTTCTACTTAACAGAGGGATGGAATTGATAAAACGATTTACATATGAAGTTATGTTCATATTAAAATGGAGAATAAAGTTTACTGTAAAAGATTTAGGAAACTTTTATTCCATTAGATTTTTAAAATCTAGAATAAAACTTTGATGAAGAAAGAAACCTCTGACCAGTAAGATCTTGAAAGGTTTCCATAAAACATGGCAAACCCCTCCACATAGGTCCCATCCCTTGAAGAACCTCCATTAGATGACACCAACTGGCATGGAAGGCCAACCACCCTGGAGACTCTAGGCTTTGCCCACTTGAAATGGGACCTCAGGCTTTGGCAAACAGAGAAAAGACACCAGAATTTCTCCCACCTTATTGAGCAGCTTCAGCTGTGAAAGAGTCTTTTGGCTGATAGAAAGTCTCTGTCTTACAAAAAACGCCAAAAACTCCATCCTGGCATCTTCGTTGGGGAGAACCAAAAAGCCCGCAATACCCAGATCTGCTTTTATCTCTCCATTTTGATCCAAGTACAGCTTCTTCTCAGAAATATTCCAATATTCATTCTTCTCCAGAAAGGGATGAAACTAGAATGGGAACATCCAGGAATTTAAAAAGCAGAAAACTTTGTTTCTTATCCCACATTGAGCGGGAGGGTAGGAGGTCTCCCTTTGTCCATCCAGCCAGCAGGAGCCACAGCAGCTACAGTCATGGCTGAGAGCTTCCTTTGCCAGCTGGCAGCCGAAAAGTTCTCCCTTTTAAAAGCCTCCAGTGATGGAGCTTTGGAATCCAACTGCTCTTTAACCAACCAACCAACCAACCAACCAACCAGGACTTCATTTAGAAACAGAAGAAGAAAGAACCAGTGAGTGGCTGGGCCCAGGCAGGATGGGAAGATGGGGGGTCTGAGTGACTGGGTGGGTGGGTTAGTAGGAGGTCTCTGAGTGAGTGCTGGCCAAGAAGGCAGGTGTTGGGGGGGATTTTGGGGGGGAGGGTCTCTGAGTGAGCGGTGGGCAAACAGGCAGGTGGACAACCTCACTTTCCAGTCTCCAGAGAGTGGCTGCATCCAGCCAGGGGATCAGAGGGGACAGCTGAACAAGCACTGGGCAAGCAAGCAGGAGGGAGACCTCGGAGGCTCATTGTCAACCCAGCTTTGCACCCAGTTGGCTTCGGTTGTCAACCATTGGTTGCCTTAATGGTCTGGAATGGGGAGTTGGGGGAGGCCACTGGGCAGGAGCGGTTCTGCTCAGTTGTTTCCCAGGCAGCAAAGCGGACGGACTCCGAAAGGATGAAGGGGATCTTGGGTGGAGCTGGTCGAGGGAGCAACCCCTGGTTTATTGAGTATAACTGTGGTTGATAGGCCTTGCCTTGGGGTGGGGGGTGGCCCAAATTGCACCCCCTTGCAAGTGTCTCTCAGCCGTTGTGTGCAGGGAAAAACCTTGCAGGGAAAACCTTGCACAGTAAAGAAAACCTTCTCGTGAGTGTGAGTTAATTCTCAAACTCTTGGGAAGTTTTTCTTTACTGTGCAAGGTTTTTCCCTGCAAGGTTTTTCCCTGCACACAACGGCCAAAAGAACCTCATAGTGGGGGGCAAAGTGGGAGGGGCAGGTACAGTAGTGGATGGGCCAGGCTGGCAGCTCCAGATCTTTTGGTGGGCTTTTCTTTTTAAAAAATGCCTCTGCCTGCCACCTCCAGAAGCAACCTTGGTGGGGGGGGGGTTGGGGGGGAGGAATCCCCAGAGCACCCTTGCAAAAGATTTCTGCAATCAGTCTACCTCTAAAAGCAAACAAGGAACAGAGCTGGTTGGAAGAGAGATGGCGGGGAGGGGAGAGAGGGGGGAGGGAGTGTGTGCAATGTCCGCTTTCATCCAAAGGATCTCCTAGCTTTGGAAAGAGGAAAGGAAAGGATACAAAGAGAGGGAAAGAAAGAAAGGGAGTGAAAGGGAGTGAAAGAAAGAAGGGAAAAACAAGAAAGAAAAGAAAAAAGAAAGAAAAAGAAAGACAGAGGGAGGGAGATAGAGAAAAAAAAGAGAGGAAGGAAGGCTTCAGAAGACTCTTTGAAACAGCAGAGTAACCTAGGGCTGTAAGGGACGTTGGAGGCCATCTAGTCCAACCCCCTGCTCCCTCAGGAGACCTTATATCCTCTGGATGATTTTGGGGCCTCTAACAGAGAAGAAAATTGCCAGAAAAGGGAAGGAGTTTACTAGGACAAGGCTGCCATGCAGAGGAAGGCATAGATAGTCCTTGACTTATGACAATTGAGGCCAACATTTTGATTGCTTAGCAAGAGGGTTGTTAAGTGAGTTTTGCCCCATTTTCCTCAATGCACAACATCTCCTGGCTCTGACAGTCATATGCAGGCTAGGGAAGAGCATCTGAAGGCCTCTGTAATGTTCACATGGGCAGACGCAGTGGCGTAGCGTGGGTTGTCAGCACCCGGGGCAAGGCAAGTAATTTGCGCCCCCTAACCCGTGGATTTTAGCACTCAGGGGAGGCAGATCTTCTTCTGGTGTCGAGCCCACGCACCTCCCGCGAGGATCCGGCAGGCAGCCGCTGCCCAAAGGGCTCGGCCATCCGGGTCCGACACTCGTTGCTTCGCCTTGGGGAGAAGCGGGCGCCCTTTGCGTGGTGCGGGCCTGGGACACCCGACGCTCCTTTCTACGGAGGGCGACGGCCCGAAAGCTGGGGCAAGAGGGTCTTCCCGGGCCGCCGCAGGGCCCAGGTCGCCGCTCCTCTGGCTGGCTCGGAACGGAGGAGTCTTCCAGGGTCTCCGCACGGCCGTTGCTTCGAAAGACCTGCGCCTTTAAGTCTCGCCTGGCCCCCTCGGGTGGCGCTGGCGGGTGCGAGGAGCCGGCGCTGGCCTCAGCCGGGGGATGGCCCGGGAGGGTTTGGCCCCTACTGGCCGCTGTTCGCTCCCCGACTCTCGCCGGCCCAGGAGTGCCCAGGCGCCGCCGCCGCCAACTCCAGAGACCCGCAGAGGAGAGCTTCCGAGTCGGGTCTCTGGAGCGCGCCCCCCCCAGATGTTGCGCCCGGTGCGGCCGGCCCCCCCTGCACCCCCCACGCTACGCCTCTGGGCAGACGTTACAGTTAAATGTGTGGCAGAAAGTGGACTCTGGGTGTGTTTTTCCAAACACAGAAAGTGAGGTTGAATGTGTATAGTTTTAGAAAAGCTGTGTGTGTGTTTGTGTGTATACAAACACACATACACTATATATAGTAGATAACGTATTTTTTGTGTGTCTATAACACTATACCGTGTAATATGGATGTACACATATAGCATATATACATAGGATAAAATTTTGGATGTTAAATAGCAGTAAATAAATAAACAGGGAAATTGTATCTTGTTGAGGCAAGGAGAGACCAGACTCAGTTTTCTGGAAGCCTTTGGAGAAGACGGAAGCAGCTGTTGTGACCGAGACCCCTGGTCATCCAGAGACGGCCTCCATCCCTCACACGGAGCATCACTGGAGAGGTTCCAGCTGCTCCTTTGCTGGCTGTTAGTGAATGCTGCCTATCTCATCTTTCTATTTGATTTCCACACTTTGCATCTCCTCAGTTTCACCTGCCCTCTTCTCCCAATAAAGCATCCAGATCCACGCCAGGCTCCCTTTCATTGGAGGAGAATAGGGGGGCTTAGCTGCCTCTCCAGCGGCACACAGACCCACCTGCAATGGGGACGGAAGGAAGGTGGAATTCCACCAGGCTCATCACAAACCCACAAATAAGGGGATTTATTTAAGAAAGAATACAGCATTTTCAAATTAGCAGTGCTTAATATAAAAATGCAATGGAATCTACTCTTTGGAACCATTAATTCCCTGAGTAATTAAATTGGCCAGATCTTTGGAGAAGGTTCCCCTCCTTCTCCTCTGGATTCCTCCTCCAAAGGATCTAAAATTAATGGATCCATATTGGGACCCCCATACCAGTGGTGGGTTTCTGCAGGCTCGCACCTACTCACAAGAGTCGGATGGTGAAATTTAGAGAACCGGTGAGAGGGGGTTCCATCGACGGACCCAGAAGTAAGCCTGGCATGCCGCTGCCAGTAACCCAATGGGAAGGAAAGGAAAGAAAGGCAGAAAGTAAAAAAGGAAAGAAAGGAAAGAGAGGAAAGAAAGGAAAGAAAGGAAAGAAAGGAAAGAAAGGAAAGAAAGGAAAGAAAGGAAAGAAAGAAAGAAAGAAGGAAAGAAAGAAAGAAGGAAAGAAAGAGAAAGAAAGAAAGAAAGAAAGAATTTATCATCACAATTGAGCCCAAAATTTTGGTTGTTAAGCAAGAGCGTTGTTAAATGAGTTTCACCACATTTTACAAGTTGGCCACTCCCACCCTGTCACATGACTGCCAAACCACACCCACAAAATAGGCCACACCTAGACAGTAGGTTCTAAAAAAATTTGAAACCCACCACTGCCCCATACCTGCCATGGCTGCAGCCTTGGAGACCCCAACCTCTTTTCTCCCTCCTTCCTTCCCCTCCTCGATCTGGAGGAATAGACGGCATTCATCGCATGGGCCAAAGTCTTCATGAAACTATAAGGTTGGTAATGATTTGTGATCCGGATCCTGTTCCTTTTCTCCTGGGTCTCCATTGGGGCTTTCTGGGTGCATCTTCTGCGGCCTTTGACAGAAAAGACGTTCTTTGAAAGAGAACAGTGGAAATAAAGATCTTGAAACTTCTCTTCCCCAAAGAAATAAGGTTCAAAGGCAGAATCTTTTGGCCTTTCTTTTCCCAGATAAACAAACTTCCAAATACTATGGATGTATGTGAGAAGTCTGCGCTTGTTCATTTTATACCCTGCAGAATTTGTGAGGATCCAGACTTTCCCTTCAATGGGTCCTGGGAGTCGCATAAATGTTAAATGGAAAGGAAGAATTCTCTCCCAAATGGAATCAAATTCCATGAAGTGAACAAAGACGTTGACTTGTCTCCACTTAGAGAGGGAATCCCTGAGGTATGCAGTATATCCAGTCTTTGAGAACAGTTGTGATATAACCACACAAATTCCACTCCTGACAAGCACAGGAGGGAAAATCCTCATGAAATCCTCTCCCTTCTCTGAGTCTGAAGCAAAGAGGCCAATCAGGGTCCATCTGAAATGGAGGAGCAGATGGACAATTGCTGGGTACTGGAATCCTTCTTTGTGGTCCATCTGGTGGGAAAAGGGGAATCGACTTTTATCACTCAGAGCCTCTGAAGCTGGTCCAAAATTGATCTGAAAAAGGAATTGAAAGGATGAGAGCCATGAAGGGGAAACTGAGGCACGCAGAGCCTTCTCTCCCAGCACACAGGCCGCCCCAGCCCAGCTCCACTAGCATCCACATGCAGGTCCACCTCCTGCTGGCCAGCTGGTTTTTGGGCCTCTGCCGAGTGCCAGGATCGGGGGACCTGTGAGTATGCTGTGTGTGGGATGGGGATGGGGGTGGCGCTTGCATTGCCCAGGAAACTCCAGTGGGCTGGAAGTGAGTGGGAATCGCCTGGACCCCCCCAGTGCTTCCTCCCTCAGTTGGAGGCTTCCTTCGGCCTTCAAACAGTTGCAAGGGCTTTATTTTTTATTTCTGCTTCCAGGTTGGTGCAGGAGGCTTTCCAGGGCCAAAATGGGTACAAAAAGTCCAGGTTTTCCTGTTTTGGACCAGGCCATTCACACTCACTTCCAGCCCACCAGAGTTCACTGCTTCAGGGCAGAAATGAGAGCCTGTCCTGTGGAACCCACTGCCACTTGGGAGAGAAGGATGTAGTTTGCTGCACAATGCAAGCAACCCCCACTGCATACTCATGCGTGCCCCGCCCTGGCCCTCGTCCCGAAAACCAGCTGGCTGGCAGTTGAACAACGACATGAAGAAGAGGAGGAGGAGAATGAAGAGGCTTTGCAGGAGCTGGCAGGGAGGAGGTCAGGGGAGGGGCTGGCTGGGGAGAGGAAAAATAGGAGGCCCTGCTTGAATGGGGAGGAATCTACACACACACCCTGCCTCTCTGCTCAGGTGTCGCCCACACCATTGGCAGCAGTTTCGGTGCCCTCACACACACAAAGACACACACACACACACACACACACACAATGGATTGCTCTCTTCCCCTCCCTGTCTCTCTCTTGCCCCATTTACTTGGAAGCTGCTCCATGAGACAAGAAGCCGAGAAACAAGAGGGGAGAGAGAGGTTTGCAAAGTCAGTGAGTCCTTGTTGCAGGAAGGGAGGGAGAAGCAGGAGGGATCTGAGTGGGTTGGGGAGGCCTTGAGGGTCTCTTCTATCACTAGGACCCCCATGGCCTTCCCCACCATGATATTCCTCAGGGGCCCATTGGTATCCTTGAATTGGGAGCTCTTAGGAAAGGATCCCCTCCTTGTGGGTTGCAAACAGCTCTTTCCAGTGGGGAAAACAGGACAAAGCAAGTGGGGGGAAAGAGTTTCCTTTGCTCTATTTCCAATCTGAAGGAGACCCCGTCCCACATGGGACCACAAGGCTGCCCCTCCCAAATCATTCCACCACCACCACCTCCATGGCTCCCACCTACTGGCTGAGCCCAGGCCTTTCCTTCACAAGCCCCACGGACTGGAACTGCAAAGTAAGACAAAAGTTTTTGGGGAGCACAGAGGCCCCAGGAAGCTTCTCAGTTCGGGCTAAGTGGCATGCAGACCCATGTCGTCTGGCATGCATAGCCTTGCCTGTTTCTCTTCTGGGTTTCTGGTGCGCATGTGCATGTAACAATCAGCTGGCCTTTGCACGCACTGCAGTGGCAGAAGTGGAAGAGCTGCTCTTCTTGTTTCTGTGAGCGCATACGTTCCAGCAGCTGATTGTCGCATGCATGCATGACAGAAACCAGAAGAGGAGCTGCCTGGTGTGCATATAAACACTGACATGCACACTGGGCAACTCCTCTTCCAGATCGCATCCCTGACAAGAGGACTCAGTGCTGAAAAGGTTCTCCCTCCATGCCCTTTTTCCAAGGCTTTATAAAGCGGTACCAATACTTCCCGTGATTTGGCTTCTCTCCTTCTGTTGATGCAGTCTAGGATTGCAATGGCTTTTTTTGGCTGCTGCCACACATTCCTGGCTCACATTTGAGAGATTGCCCCTAAGATTCCCAGATCCCTCTCACAGTTCCTGCTATTGAGCCAGGCTTCCCCTGATCTGTACCTGAACATTTGGTTCTTCTAGCCTCAGTGTAAGAAAATGGAGAAAAACCCACACAAACCTGTGGGACTTTGTAGGTGCCTCCTAATGTTGACATCTGGATGGAGATGTCCGTGGGAGCTGCATCAAGAAGAGCCAGAAGGTTCCCCTTCCTTCCACAGCCGTAGTTGGGGACATTGGCTTCTCCAGTGGAGAGGATGTCCAGCAAGGCATCTGAAGTGTGGAAAGTGCTCCAATGGTTGTCATGGATGTTGTAGCCCAGTGTGAGATTGTGCAGGAGCTGGGAATTCTTGTTGACCGTTTGGATGTTGAAAAAGAATAGTAAGCCAAGAAAGAACCCATTGGAATTCCTATTGTAAAAAAAATGTTATAATCAACAGCAACAAGGAATACTTTTGTTATATATAATACATATAATCTTCCAGAAGCCTCCTGAGCCTTAAGCCAACATTGATCCAAAAGCAATGATCAGTTACACAAATATGGAAATTGGCTGAGATACAGCAAGAACAAGTGGTTCAACCACCACTTCAAATAAAATTCATGATTCGAGTGAGAAATGAAGGATTGAACTGAGAGAGGAAAATAATCTCACAAAAGAGCTAAAAGACAAAGAGGAATCCGACTACTACTTAGTTTGGGACTGAGGCTACAATGAGCTAGAGGAAGGAGGGAAAAAAGGAAAGCAATAAAGGGAAGAAAAAAGATCAAGGAACCATGAAATAAATACAAAACCTCAGAATTAACAACAGGGGGAAGAATAGAATAGATTGTATACACAATTAGTCCAAAATAAGAAACATAAAATAATCAAATATATATGAAAGATGTAATGTATGGAATTAATAGAGATAAAAAATATGTAAAGATAGATAGATAGATAGATAGATAGATAGATAGATAGATAGATAGATAGATAGATAGATAGATAGATAGATAGATAGATGATAGATGAAACACAAGGTATATGTAAAAGATGTAGAATTGTTGTAAAGATTATATAAATATATAATAAAAAGAAAGCAGCCTTTTCAACTTTTTTTTCAGGCCCATTTTTGGATTTGAGTCTCTTCCACCAAACGAGACAAAAGAGAGAAGTCATGGAAATCAAAATCATTCAGGAAATTAGACACATCCTCCAATATAGGAACAAATAAGAAATAAAGGGGAGTGTTAGAATGGAGGGAGGGCAACTCCATCACCCTGAATGACTTACGGATCACGGAAAACAAACTGAAGAGAAGGAGCCACATTGAAAAGCAACTTTGTGTGCAATGTTTCATCTCCACTGGTGACTATAGCAATGAGATGGTCTCCTGGGCTGTAAAAGCTCTGTGGTTGTTTCCCATCCTGGTGCTCCAAACTCTTCAGGCATTTCATCCTCAGCTTCCCAGAGACTAGATGGGACACCAGCAGCATCAGAAGCAGAAGCAGGAGGTCCATAATTCATGGGGTGAATCAATGAACCCCTTTCCTGTTTCTAAAGAAGAATTAGAAGGATTCAAAGGATTCTCACAAGGTGGAAAATGATCCAGTGTCTTTCCTGATTGAAACCCAGAGAAACACTCAGCTTCACCTGGAAAGGAGAGAGACGGACATTCAAGAGCACAGACCCTGCCTGTCCCTAAACTCCCTATTTCTCTGCCCAAAGTCTCCCCTGGAGGATTCGCCCAAAGAGCAGAGCTGAACCTTTGATCATAATTCTCCCTCTCAGGAGGGATCCCTGGAGAATTCCACCAGTTCTTGCATTCAAAGGTTGTTGGGAAATTCTCTGGAGGGAAATGAAAGGGAAATTATCCCAACGTGATTCATAATAACAGGGGCAGAGATGGAATTAAATCCCTCTTCTAGTTTGAGAGGTTTGGGGGTCTCCATGCTTGAAACTGGCCCCAGAGGGAATAAACGGCACCTCTGGCTGAAGAAACAAATAAATCTGAGATTTGTTTGCGTAAAGACAAAAGGGAGGGGGGGCACTTAATGACAGAGCATGTCACAGATCTGAAATAGCTGCCTGTTGGGTTGGAACCAAAATGTTGGTTATGTTATTTTGAAAACTAATCCTCAAGGGCACCACCACAAAAGGGCTGATGAAACATTTCTCTATGTTATAAAAAACATAGAGAAAGAAATATAGAGAGAAGGAAAAACCAAGTGAAAAGAGATGATGAAATCCAGGCTGCCTCTCACCCCATGGAAGGAAGGAAGGAAGGAAGGAAGGAAGGAAGGAAGGAAGGAAGGAAGGAAGGAAGGAAGGAAGGAAGGAAGGAAGGAAGGAAGGAAGGAAGGAAGGAAGGGAAAGGAGCAGAGGTGGGTTGCCCCTGGTATGGACTGGTATGGGCATACCAGTAGCGGAATTCGGCCGTATGTTTGCATATTGGTAGACACCCCCCCCCCATACTGGCATGGACCCCTGGCCTGCCCCCATTTGCAAGGCTCTTCTCAAAGAGGAGGAAGCAGCTGTGGGGCTCCTTCAGAGGAAGGGAGGCTGGAGGGAAGGGAGACTCTCCAGTCAGTCTTTCCAAGAGAATGGCCATAAACAAGATTGGGAAATGGACAGCAGGAGGTCTTCTGGCAGCAACATCTCATCTTAGGGACTAGCATCAAGGGGAAGATGACTTTGAAAAGGCTTCCTCTCCCACCATAGCATGCAAGGCGAGGCGAGGACTGGCTCGGAGGGGAGGGGCAAGGAGAAGCCAGGCCAGGTGCTCCTCCAGGTGAGTCACATCGAGTTGGCCACGCCCACCCAGTTACATGACTGCCAAGCCACTCCCACCCGGTCACATGACCGCCAAGCCACACCCACATTATAGGTAGTAAAAGATTTTGAAACCCACCCCTAGCTCCGCCCCTAAGACCAGGGAAGGGCAGGAGGCCAGCATTGGGCCAGGACTGGTGGGGGGACCTCCAGGCAGCCTCCAGGAGCAACCTGGCCAAGGAGAGGAAGCCCTGCAGCAGCCGCCCACAAGGAAGAGCTCAGGGAGGCTGGGCTGGGCTGGGCTGGGCTGTGGGGCCCTCGGGAGCTTGTGGGCTAGGCACTCGCCCTTAACTCTGGGGCTCTGGACAGCCTGTGCCGCCATTCTCCAAGTGGCCTGGCAGGGATAGTGAGGCTCCTCTGTTGGACGATGTTAAGTTAGATGAAGGATTCCGACTCAAGCAACAGGAACATTTATTCAGCAACTATTTACAATACACAAGAATCATTACTAGCAAGGTTTCCCTGTCTGACAGCCGTTTATATAGGCTTTCAGGCGGGAAACCTCTCAGCACTTAACTTGCAACATTGTATCAGCTTTCTAGACAGAATCCGGCCAGCCGCGTCTTAGCCAATCAGACGCAGCTGCCGGCTCCGTTCCGGAATGCGGTGACTCAGAGTTTACCAGACTTGATGGCACGGTCGCAACCCTGAGGACTTAACAGACGAGACTTTCGGTCTCCCCCTGATTTCCCCTTCCTCCTCTGGAGACCTCTGGATGCCCCCTCAAAGCCTTCCCTGCCCCCCTCCCCCAAAGGAAGCGGAGGAGGACAGGGCTGGATGTGGAAGCCTGGAGGAGAAAGTTTGCTTCTGCCTTGAGGGATCACAGGAGGGGAGGAGGGGGTGGGAGGAGGGAGCTGCATGAGGGGAAGCTGCCCCAACAAGCCAGCATCCTTTCCACTTGTGATTGGAAACAAGGATTCTCTCTCAAGAAGGCCCAGCCTCCCTCCTGCTCCTCCCCTGCGTCCTCCTCCTCCTCCTCCTCCTCTTCTTCTTCTTCCTCCTCCTCCTCCTCTTCCTCTCCAGAGACACTCAAGGAAGAAGTCGGACTCAAGGGCTTCCTGCAAACTTTCTCCTCTGGGCTTCCAGGTGCATCAGCCTTGTCCTCTGCCTCCCAAATGCCAAGGAGGTCTGGGATGGGGAGAATGGCTCCTTTGGCTAGCTGTGCCACACAGACACACACAAACATACACACATACACCCTTCTAAGCTTGGAGACTTTTTTCCAGATTGGAGCTTACAAACTGCCAATCATATCCTGGGCTTGGGGAGAAGGGCCTTTCTTTCCTCTTTCTTTAAAAGCCTCCAAACATGGAATGTAGTGTGTGTTTGTTTGTGTGTGTGTGTGTGTGTGTGTGTTTGGCTGCCAGCAGTTTAGGGAGGGGAGGAGCTTGTGGGGCACTGAATTGTCCCCACGTGGAGTCAGCTGGTGCAACTTATTCCATCCCAACCCAGCTGCCCCGAGACAGCCATGCCCAGTGGGGGGTGTTGAGCTGGCCACCCCCACTCAGCCACCCCTCCCCAGCCATGCTCCCCAGTGGTGGGATCCCAAGTCTTTTCCTAGGGGTTCCATGAGAGGGGGCTTCCCTTGTGCGCATGCAGCCCTCCAAGAGCCCTCGGAGTCAGAGTCAGAGTCAATGCTGGGGAGCTGAGCTGTTTCTTTAGCTCAGCTGAGGCACAGCAATGCCCTCTGCCACGCAAATGAGCTGAGCTGAGAAACCAGGGAATCCAGGGCAGGGAACTGTGTGGGTGGGAAGGTAGAGTCAGCCAGAGGTGGTATTTGCTGCTTCTCCCAACTTCTCCCAACTTCCACTATGTCAGAACCGGTCTGAACCAGCTGAATGTGACCTCTGGTGCCCACCCAGCCACCTAGTCCCAGTGACCAGACTGTTCTCCTCCAGCCAGGCCCATCTGGACGCTGTGAGTCTTCATGGTCTTACCTGCTTCTGGCCCTTTGAGGGCAACCATGAGGCTGATGAGGCCCTCAATGAAACTGAAAACTGAGAGCTGAAAAGTGTCTCTGTGTGAGAGAGAAAAGGTCAGAGTAGGAAAAATGGCCAGATGGAAGCTGTGGGAAAGAAGTTCCAGTCATGCTGTGAGATAATCTCTGTGGGAACCCATGAAATCCCCAAATGATGAGAAATTCAGGGTTTCACCTGCTCTCTGCTTGGGAGGGAAATCTTCACAACTGTTCAATGGTTCCTCCTTGATGTCCTGATGAAACCGACTCTAGAGAAAGTGTGGATCACAACAGCCGTCTGGGATTTCACTTTGGGGTCATTGTGTAGCTCTGTGTTTTTCTTTCTCTCCTTATTCAAGAAATAAAAGAGAAATATCTGACTATGTTCAAGTCCTTTAATTGTCCACTCTACCACTTGTGCCTGAAGCATTTTCTCTGCTCTTCTTCCAAGCTTCTCTTGTCTGTGAAGGGCTGGAGAAGATGCCCAGAGAAAGGGGACCCTGAGACTCTCCCCAGGAGGAGGTTGGAGGGATCCTGTCTAAAGGCAGCCGCATCACAGACTGTGGCATGAAGGTTCAATGCTGCATCTTCATCCAGGTCCAGGAAGGGGTGAGGAAGGATGGGAACATCTGGGTTTCTAGGAAGAGGCCCCCATGGAAGCTGCTCTGCTCTCCAACCACAGAGATTGCTGATCAATTGGGAATCAATGTTTAGGTCTCAGAATGGCTCCTAAGAGTGAATAGGATCCTTTGCCAATTCCCTTTTAAGGAGACAAGAAAAGCTCTGATGGATCAGACTAAGATCAGCCTGAGATTCTCAGGGCCCACACAGAGGATTCTGGTTCTCCCACAGGCAGAAGGAGGAGACTTTGCCCATCACCCAATGGCTGCATCCCCACAAGAGAACTTTCCTCCCTCACACCAGGCAGTGTTGGAGTCTCATCCGTCCCTCGATCAGATCTTCTGATGCCAGAATTGGGGATCCCCAGATGGAGGGAGGTCTGAGTGTCCAACAGTGTCCATCTGAGGTGAAGGAGGAAAGCTCAGTTCTGGGCAAAGTCTCTTCCTTCTGCATTCATAGGAGAAAATGGTTCTAAGTTTCACTCCCCCAATCATAAAGCCCTAAGGCAGGACCGGAACTCAAGATTCTCCTGGCAGTTGGCCCAAAGTCCCCCAGGAGGTTTTCATGCCTAAGGGAGGATTAGAACTCAGAGCCAGCTGGCTTTGATGCCTAAAATAGGACTAGAACTCAAAGTCCCCTGATGATGGGCTCCAAGTCCCCCATGTGGCTTTTGTTGGAAGGTGGGATTAAAACTCCCGTGATTGGCACAAAATCCATCCAGTGGCTTTGATTCCCTGTATGGTCATCAGGTGCAACTTCTCACTTCCCACAGACCGAAGCTGCTTTCTGCTGCTGCCCCTTTGCTCCCCTTTAGCCCAGACAAACAGCCTGGCGCCCGCCCCTCACCTGCCCCACTCCCTCGCACCCAGGTCAGCCAGGCAGTCCCCTGCAGCCCCCATCCTGTCTCCCAACCAAGGTCTCGCCTTCCTCCCCTGAGGCTTCCTCCCAGCTCTGCCGCTTCCTGCGCCGGTTCCCTCCTGGGCTATTAATCCTCCTGTGGATTAATAGACAAACCGATTGATTAAGAAATAGGTAGATCTTCCTTCCCCACTGACTTCGCTTGTCAGAAGGTCAGAAAAGGGGATCACATGACCCCTCAGAGACTCTGCAACCCTCATACGTCCATGCCAGTTGCCAAGCATCCGAATTTTGATCCTGTGACCATGGGGATGTTGCAATGGTCGTAAGAGAGAAAAATGGTCGTAAATCGCTTTTTCTGGTGCCATTATGACTTCCAGTGGTCAATAGAGAAATGGTTGTAAGTTAAAGACTCTTTTTACTCTTGCTAGGAGTTGGTCCTGGGTGATTTGGGCCCAGGGCTGCTTTAAGCTCCTGAGTTGCCTCTGACCTCCCACCTGGGGATGACCATCTGGAGCCCCCCCAGCACCATAAGCCCAGGGGACTCCACCGCCCTCCCAGCCCCGGAGGTCAGGCAGGGAGCCTGGTGCAAGAACAGCAGCCCTCACTGACCCCTCCTGGTGCCCAACTGAAGAGACAGCCTCTCTCCTCTGGCTGTCTATGGGGCAAGGGCCCTGCATGCCCCCCCCAAGTACCCCCACCTCCCCTTCCCTCCCCTGGAGCCTCAGCTGGTGCCAAAACCAGAAACCCTCCAGGCTGAGCTCCGTGAGCAGAATCGCCCCCTCTGGTCCCAGCCGGGTCTGAGTGATGGACGCCAGAGCAGCTGTTTCCTCCACCCTGAAGTCCCGGATGAAGGGAGGGTTAGGTGATCTCTCCGTTGGGAGACAGCAGAGGGTGTGCAACTGAGTATGCAGCTAGAAGAATGTTGCTAATGTACACACAATTAGTAGACCAGACTCTGTTAAGTAAAAATAAAACAGCTTTTACTGAAGTTATAAAAACTACTAAACTAAACTCCTGCTTAACAAGCAGTGATGTTAAAGTGATTCAAAATCAAAGTCTCAACAAATATCAAATTGCTTACAGTCAGCAAACACAATCTTCCTTCCTTCCTTCCTTCCTTCCTTCCTTCCTTCCTTCCTTCCTTCCTTCCTTCCTTCTTCTTCAGTAATTGACAGTTCACGACACACGAGCAATTCAGTTATCAAACAGCAAATCCAGCAGAGAAAGAGAGAGAGATGCGCTCTGCTGCCTTCTTCTTATAGTTAGAGAAAATTCCACTTACTAATTGCACTCTAACATTCCAACACCCTTAAAGCCACAATGACGATATATCATCATGATATTAAATATTGTCTACCCAACTCTAGGAGTCTACTCCTAACAGGGAGCTTTATGGCAGACTGGCCTGGCCTTCACCAAGGCTCCAGGGCAGAGGTCATATTCAGCCAGTTCTGGAGAACCGGTAGCTGAGTAGTTCAGAGAACCGGCAAATAGACAGCCCCCACCACTTCTGCCTCCCAGCCTCCCAGCTGATCTCCTTCTGTTGTCCTCAACAGGAGAACGGAGCTGGGAAGCAGGTGGGGGGGGGCTGGGGAGGGAAGGGGGATTTTTCAGGATCCTTCCTCTGCCACGCCCACCAAGCCACGCCCACAGAAGTGCTAGCAAATTCTTTTTGAATCCCACCACTGGTCCAGGGCCTTCAGAACCTCCCGTCCAGGACTTGGGTTGGAGTGCGAGAGGCGGTGCCCCAGGAAGAAGATGGGGGGGGCGTTCCAGCAGGCACTACTGTCGCTTCGTCCATGGGAACGCCATGGGTGCGCACTTCATGCTCCAGCGCAGGGCAAGGAAAGTGAGGAAGTAGAAAACAAGATGGGGATTCTTACGGAGGCGTCCGGAGAACCGGTTTGGGGGCGTGGCGGCCTGGGTCCAGCAACCCAGGCCGCCAAACAACTACTGGCTCAGCTGAAGCAGTCCAAACCAGTAGGAACCCACCGTGGAACAAGATCCCTGGGATCACTCGGTCTCCGTGAGTGGTCTGTTTCTCATCCCTCTCCGTATTTTCCTCTCTCCCCATGGCTATTGGGATCTTCTGGCCTTCTCTGGCCCCTCTGGAGCCCTCCCCCCTCCCCAGTTCATGGCCATGCGGGTCCCGGTCTATGGCTCTCAGTTCCATCACTCAGTCAGTTGGGGGCGGGATGTGAGGGGAGGAAGCCCTGTGGTTCTTTCATGTTAGCCTCAGCACTAGAAGGAGCTCCCAGCCCCCCCATCTCTCCCACCCCAGAAGGGGTCTCTCCCACTGGGCAGCATGTACACACACACACACACACACACACACACACACTCTGTCCCTGTCCCTGACCCAGTGAGAGTTTTGTATTCTGGGGGAGGGTGCAGAGCTGTGGGGCCATGAGATGTGCCTGCATTGCACGTGGGGCTCAGCCTGATCCCTGCAGGAAGAAACAGGACCTCCTGGAGGTTGGAGGCTGCAGGTATCCAGAAAATCTCTTCCTGAATTAAAAGGAAATTTAAAAAGTAATACATTGTTTAGCACATTGTGTGAACCGATTCCAGGTCTGGCATTCAGGCAACAGAGCTGGGATGATGGGAGAGAGGCAGAAGGGAACCTGTGTGGAGGGAGGGGGTCAGAGGTTTCCCACAATGCCTGGACAAAGCTCGATGGAGACTTGCAGAGATCTCTCCGTGTGTCTTCAGAGGATCAACTGGGGACTTTGAGGCTCTTTCTCCTGCTTGGAGCCTCCCAGATGTTTTTGGATGCTGGTTTCCAGAATTCCCAGTTAGGCCAGGCCTCAAGATACTGGGGTTGTTCCCCAGAGCAGAAAGGCTGGGTCTTTATGGAGCCAAATTGAAAAGGGGAATGTGGTTATTACCCTCACTGGGTTGGCTTCAGTGTTGGGAGAAAGAATGGAGGCTGCTTGCTTTCAAGAGTCTTTTCCCAAGTCCTGTTAATGGATCTCTGTCCTGCCTGAACAGCCACAGGCAGCCTTCCCATGTGCACCTTCCAAAAGCATGGACTCCAGCTCCCATCATCCTCAGCCGCAGCTATGGAGTTAGCAGAGGCAATTAGCAGATGCCAAAGATGGAGCTTCAGATAAGGCTGTTCTTGGCCTCAGGGGTTCCAACCAGATGGAAAGGGGGAAGGAGATGGTCTTGGAAAGGTCCCATGTCATCCCTGGTCCAGTGAGGTTCTCAGCATCTGGAATCTGGGAAGGTTTTGTGATTCTGCCTGAGTCTGAAGGGTCAGGAAGGGGCTGGATTCACAGGGCGTCCCATGCTTTGCTCAATGTTGGCTTCTCAGAACCAACCAGGATGGCTTCCAAACCAGCATCAGGGTCTTAGAGTTAGATGTCAGTCAAATTAATTGTGGCATGTTTCACTTCTGATGGCCATAACAAATCATGGTTTCTGCATTATGCAAGCCGGCCAATGACTGGTGGTCTCTTCAGTTGCGTTTGTTGTTTTCCAAAATGGAGGTCACCTGTGGAGAGTTGTTGGTCTGCATCCGTGTTTGTCAAACCTTAAGATGAATGGACTTCAGTCCCCAGAATTCCCCACCCAACAATGCATGGACTTCATCTCCCAGGATTCACTGCCCACCATGCTAGACGGGAGATTCTGGGAATTAAAGTCTGATCATCTTCAGGTTCCAAATTTGAAAAATGCTGGTCGACATTCTTCCCTTCGGTCAGGAATTAAATCTCTGCACCAAAACTTGGCTAATTCACAGATTGCTGAATAAGCCGGAGACAATTTTGCAATGAATCCTAGTTTGTTTGGCTAATCCCTGGTAAGGCTTCCTCCTTTTTAAGCTCTTGATTTATATCTTTGGGTTGATTAGCAGCCTCAACAACAAGCCAGGAACAAGCTGAGAAACTGCAAATACACTTCACGTTTCCAAAATAGTTGCTTGAGGCTGACATTTATAATTCTTTGGTTTTAATCGCAATATGTATCTCAAGAGTCACTCTTTATAAAGCTGAATTCTTTTTGCTACAATCTTTGATCTTTTAAATCTGTTTTTAGATTCTGTTTTCTCTTCTTGTCTTCTCAAAGTTTTAATTTTTCTCTCATTTTTTAATATACCTTTTAAACTTTCCTTCATTTTCTCCGTCTCTTCCCTCCTTCTGATTCTGGGATTCATCTGAGCAGGATTTCCTAAAAGAAAGCAGATTTCACATTCAAATCCTCCAGTTCTCCAGGAAGGCAAAAGTCCCGCCTCTCTTTCTCTCTAGTGGCTGCTTCTATTCCCGCCACCATTGTCATGACAACCCACAACCAATCAAAAGGGGGGAAGAGACAGTTGCCTGGCAGCTTCCCTGCCCCCAGCCTGATGGAGAAGAGGCGGAAGGAGCCAAGCCAAAGGGGGGGGGTTATCAAATAATTGCAGAGGGGGGCTTAAGCCCCTTCCCCAGGAAAGGCTGCAGTGAGGAGGGTCTCTTCAGCTGGGTGCTCTGGAGGGTCTGCAGGGGCCACAAGGACTCCCATCTTCCTCAGAGTCACAGAAGGTCACCTCAAGGGTGAGGCCACCCACCCTTTCCTCCCAGGCAGGGGTGGGTTTCTGCAGGTTCGCACCTACTCGCGAGAACCGATTGGTGAAATTTAGAGAACCGGTGAGAGGGGGTTCCACCGGCATACCTGGAAGTAAAGCTGGCCCACCGCTGCCAGTGACCCAACAGGAAGGAAAGGAAAGGAAGGAAAAAGGAAGGAAGAAAGGAAAGAAGAAAGAAAGAAAGAAAGAAAAAAAGAAAGAAAGAAAGAAAGAAAGAATTTATCATCACAATTAAGTCCAAAATTTTGGTTGCTAAGCAAGAGCGTTGTTAAATGAGTTTCACCACATTTTAAAAGGTGGCCACTCCCACCTGTCACATGACTGCCAAGCCACACCCACAAAATAGGCCACACCTACAGAGTAGGTTCTAAAAAATTTGAAACCCACCACTGCTCCCAGGCAACCCCAGATCCCCTTCGGAAGACCCAGCCCTGCATGGCTTCTCCCCCCCCCCATGAGCCTCTCCTGGAAAGACACGGAGGCCAAACGAGGCTGGAGGAACCCCCAACCTTCAACCCTGGGCCCCATAAACCAGGTTGGCCTCTTCCCAGGAATGCCCCACATCCCCTCCCCCTTCCTGGCCATCCTGGGCCTTCTCTGTGGGTCTGGGCTTGGCTTTCTCCTATAATGCCCCATGCATAGGAAGAGGTGGCCGTGCAACATGGGATATGGTCTCCTACCTATTTCTGGGACTCAGAAGATGGAACCTGGAGGGAGATTTTGCAGATCTGCTTCCCTTCCCCAACACGAGGCTCCCCACCTTCCACCTCCCAAGAGGGGCTCCCCACTCAGCCAGGCCGAGCTTTTTCATCTGCAACACGAAGATCCTGAGCTCCCCTTCCCTCCCTCCCTCCCTCCTTCCTTCCTTCCTTCCTTCCTTCCTTCCTTCCTTCCTTCCTTCCTTCTTTCCTCACACGGGGTGAGAAGCAGCCTTGATTTCTCCATTTATTTTCACTTATTTTTTCTTACATCTCTGTGTGTTTGTGTGATTTTTTCAACTCTGCAAAGGTCTGATAACTAATTTTTCACTAAAATTCATTCTGTTCTTAGAAACTTACTGCACTATTTCATCAACCCTTTTGTGGTGGTGCCCTTGAGCATTAACTTTCAAACAAAATAAACTTTGGTGTCAACTCAGCAGGCAGCTATTTCAGATCTATGACATGCTCTGGCATTAACCGGCCTCTGTGATTTTTCTCTTTAACCACAATGCCAACAATGTCTCATTTGTTTTTGTCTTCAGCCAGAGGTGCCGTGTATTCCCTCTGGGGCCAGTTTCAAGCATGGAGACCCCCAAACCTCTCAAGGCTAGATGATGGATTTAATCCCATCTCTGCCCCTGTTATTATGAGCCACATGGGGATTATTTCCCTTTCATTTCCCTCCAGAGAATTTCCCAACAACCTTTGAGTCCAAGAACCGGTTGGATTCTCCAGGGATCCCTCCTGAGAGGGAGAATTATGATCAAAGTTTCAGCTCTGCTCTTTGGCCGAATCCTCCAGGGGAGACTTTGGGCAGAGAAATAGGGAGTTTTGGGACAGGCAGGGTCTGTGCTCTTGAATGTCCGTCTCTCTCCTTTCCAAGTGAAGCTGAGTGTTTCTCTGTGTTTCAATCGGGAAAGACACTGGATCATTTTCCACCTTATGAGAATCCTTTGAATTCCTCTAATTCTTCTTTAGAAACAGGAAGGGGGTTGATTGATTCACCCCATGAATTATGGACCTCCTGCTTCTGCTTCTGATGCTGCTTTTGTCCCATCCAGTCTCTGGGAAGCTGAGGATGAAATGCCCGAAGAGTTTGGAGCACCAGGATGGAAAACAACCACAGAGCTTTTACAACCCAGGAGACCATCTCATTGCTATAGTCACCAATGGAATAGAAACATTGCACACAAAGTTGCTTTTCAATGTGGCTCCTTCTCTTCAGTTTGTTTTCCATGATCCGTAAGTCATTCAGGGTGATGGAGTTGCCTTCCCTCCATTCTGACACTCTCCTTCTTTTCTGTTTTTTATTGTTTATTTGTTCCTATATTGGAGGATATGTCTAATTTCCTGAATGATTTTGATTTCCATGGTTTCTCTCTTTTGTCTCGTTTGGTGAAAGAGACTCAAATCCAAAAATGGGCCTGAAAAAAAAGTTGAAAGGGCTGCTGATTATTTTCCTCTCTCTCTTTCTTTTTATTATATATTTATATAATCTTTGCTACACTTCAACATCTTTTACATTTACGTTGTGTTTCATCTATCTATCTATCTATCTATCTATCTATCTATCTATCTATCTATCTATCTATCTTTACATATCTTTTATCTCTATTAATTCCATACATTACATCTTTTATATATATTTGATTCTCTTATGTTTCTTATTTTGGACTACTTGTGTATACAATCCATTCTGAACTTTTCTCTCTTGTTAATTCTGTGGTTTTGTATTTATTTTATGGTTCTTTGATCTTTTTTCTTCCCTTTATTGCTTTCCTTTCTTCCCTCCTTCCTCTAGCTCATTGTAGCCTCAGTCCCAAACTAAGTAGCCCTCGGATTCCTCTTTGTCTTTTTATCTCTTTAGTGAGATTATTTTCCTCTCTCGGTTCAATCCTTCATTTCTCACTTGAATCATGGATTTTATTTGAAGTGGTGGTTGAACCACTTGTTCTTGCTGTATCTCAGCCAATTTCCATATTTGTGTAACTGATTATTGCTTTTGGATCAATGTTGGCGTAAGGCTCAGGAGGCTTCTGGAGGATTATATTTATTATATATAACAAAAGTATTTCTTGTTGCTGTTGATTATAACATTTTTTTTACAATAGGAATTGCAATGGGTTCTTTCATGGCTTACGATTCTTTTTCAACATCCAAACGGTCAACAAGAATTCCCAGCTCCTGCACAATCTCACACTGGGCTACAACATCCATGACAACTATGAGAGCACTTTCCACACTTCAGATGCCTTGCTGGACATTCTCTCCACTGGAGAAGCCAATGTCCCCAACTACGGCTGTGGAAGGAAGGAGAACTTTCTGGCTCTTCTTGATGCAGCTGACAGGGACATCTCCATCCAGATGTCAACATTAGGAGGCACCTACAAAGTCCCACAGGTTTGTGTGGGTTTTTCTCCATTTTCTTACATTGAGGCTAGAAGAACCAAATGTGCAGGTACAGATCAGGTGAAGCCTGGCTCAATAGCAGGAACTGAGACAGGGATCTGGGAATCTTAGGGGACAATCTCTCAACTGTGAGCCAACAATGTGTGGCAGCATCCAAAAAAAGCCATTGCAATCCTAGGCTGCATCAACAGAAGGAGAGAATCCAAATCACGGGAAGTATTGGTACCACTTTATAAAGCCTAGGAAAAACCTCCCTTGGAAGAGGGCATGGAGGGAGAACCTTTTCAGCACTGAGTCCTCTTGTCAGGGATGCGATCTGGAAGAGGAGTTGCCCAGTGTGCCTGTCAGTGCATATATATCTTCCAGTTTCTGTCATGCATGCATGCGACAATAAACTGCTGGAACACATGCGCTCACAGAAACAAGTGCACACAAAGGCCAGCTGATTGTTACATGCACTTGCGCACCAGAAACCCAGAAGAGAAATGGGCAAGACCTTGCATGCCAGGTGACATGGGTAGGCATGCCACTTAGCCCGAACTGAGAAGCTGAGGCAGAGGGCGCCATTTTCCCCTCCTGGGGCCTCCGTGCATCCTATTTTTCCCCTCCAGAAAGCCCTCTGCTCCCCAAAAACTTTGGTCTTACTTTGCAGTTCCAGTCCGTGGGGCTTGCGAAGGAAAGGCCTGGGCTCAGCCAGTGGGTGGGAGCCGTGGTGCTGGTGGTGGTGGAATGATATGGGAGAGGCAGCCTTGTGGTCCCACATGGGACGGGGTCTCCTTCAGACTGGAAATAGAGCAAAGGAAACTCTTTCCCCCCACTTGCTTTGTCCTGTTTCCCCCACTGGAAAGAGCTGTTTGCAACCCACAAGGAGGGGATCCTTTCCTAAGAGCTCCCAATTGAAGGATACCAATGTGCCCCTGAGGAATCTGAGGGTGGGGAAGGCCATGGGGGTCCTAGTGATAGAAGAGACCCTCAAGGCCTCCCCAACCCACTCAGGTCCCTCCTGCTTCTCCCACCCTTCCTGCAACAAGGACTCCCTGACTTTGCAAACCTCTCTCTCCTCTCTTGTTTCTCGGCTTCTTGTCTCATGGAGCAGCTTCCAAGTAAATGGGGCCAGAGAGAGACAGGGAGGGGCAGAGAGCAATCCAATTGTGTGTATTTGTGTGACTTTGTGTGTGTGAGGGCACCAAAACTGCTGCCAATGGTGTGGGCGACACCTGAGCAGAGAGGCAGGGTGTGTGTGTAGATTCCTCCCCATTCAAGCAGGGCCTCCTATTTCTCCCCTCCCCAGCCCCCCAGCCCCCCCCCCACCTGCTCCCTGATGGCTCCTGCAAAGCCTCTTCATTCTCCTCCTCCTCTTCTTCATGTCGTTGTTCAAGTGCCGGCCAGCTGCTTTTCGGGCCTATGACGAGGGCCAGGGCGGGGCACGCATGAGTATGCAGTGGGGGTTGCTTGCATTGCGCAGCAAACTACATCCTTCTCTCCCAAGTGGCAGTGGGTTCCACAGGACAGGCTCTCATTTCTGCCCTGAAGCAGTGAACTCTGGTGGGCTGGAAGTGAGTGTGAATGGCCTGGTCCAAAACAGGAAAACCTGGACTTTTTGTACCCATTTTGGCCCTGGAAAGCCTCCTGCACCAACCTGGAAGCAGAAATAAAAAATAAAGCCCTTGCAACTGTTTGAAGGCCGAAGGAAGCCTCCAACCGAGGGAGGAAGCACTGGGGGGGTCCAGGCGATTCACACTCACTTCCAGCTCACTGGAGTTTCCTGGGCAATGCAAGCGCCACCCCCACCCTCATCCCACACACAGCATACTCACAGGTCCCCCGATCCTGGCCCTCTGCAGAGGCCCAAAAAGCAGCTCGCCGGCAGGAGGTGGACCTGCATGTGGATGCTAGTGGAGCTGGGTTTGGGCGGCCTGTGTGCCGGGAGAGAGGGCTCTGCGTGCCTCAGTTTCCTCTTCATGACTCTAATCCTTTCAATTCCTTTTTCAGATCAATTTTCATTCAGCTTCAGAGGCTCTGAGGGATAAAAGTTGATTCCCCTTTTTCCACCAGATGGACCACAAAGAAGGATTCCAGTACCCAGCAATTGTCCAGCTGCTCCTCCATTTCAGATGGACCCTGATTGGCCTCTTTGCTTCAGACACAGAGAAGGGAGAGGATTTCATGAGGATTTTCCCTCCTGTGCTTGTCAGGAGTGGAATTTGTGTGGTTATATCACAATTGTCAAAGACTGGATATACTGCATACCTCAGGGATTCCCTCTCTAAGTGGAGACAAGTCAATGTCTTTGTTCACTTCATGGAATATGAGCCCATTTGGGAGAGAATTCTTCCTTTCCATTTAACATTTATGCGTCTCCCAGGAGGGAAAGTCTGGATCCTCACAAATATTTCAGGGTATCAAATGAACAAGCGCAGACTTCTCACATACATCCATAGTATTTGGAACTTTGGTTATCTGGCAAAAGAAAGGCCAAGAGATTCTGCCTATGAAGCTTTTTTCTTTGTGGAAGAAAAGTTTCAAGATCCTTATTTCCACTGTTCTCTTTCAAAGAATGTCTTTTCTGTCAAAGGCCGCAGAAGATGCACCCAGAAAGCCCCACTGGAGACCCAATGGAAATGGGGGAGATTAAGGGGCCCAAATGACTACCAACCTTACAGTTTCATAAAGAGTTTGGCCCATGTCATGAATGCCGCCTATTCCTCCAGATCAAGGAGGGGAAGGAAGGAGGGAGAAAAGAGGTTGGGGTCTCCAAGGCTGCAGCCATGGCAGGTATGGGGCAGTGGTGGGTTTCAATTTTTTTTAGAACCTACTGTCTAGGTGTGGCCTATTTTGTGGGCGTGGCTTGGCAGTCATGTGACAGGGTGGGAGTGGCCAATTTGTAAAATGTGGTGAAACTCATTTAACAACGCTCTTGCTTAGCAACCAAAATTTTGGGCTCAATTGTGATGATAAATTCTTTCTTTCTTTCTTTCTTTCTTTTTTTTAATTGAAAAAGTTTTATTCAAACCAATTTTCCTCCTTTTTACCCCCGACATATAATATTAATCACATACCAATACTATACCCCCTCCCCTCCCCCTGTCTTAAAATTAATTTGTCATTCCAGTATTGTGTCCCCTCACCTCCAAACAATCATAATATAAATCTCTCTTAAAATAAGAATATCCCATTAAGCCCATCTTCTAAATTAATTAAACATATATAAATCATAATATAAATTTCTCTAAACATAACCATATCCCATTAATCCCATCTTCTAAATTAATTATCCATACGTATTTCCCCACCCTCCACCCTAACCCTCCCCCATCTCCCGTTCAAACCCACCCCCCTGACTTCCGCTGTACACCACTCTAATAATTCCAGACATCCCATGTAATATTTACTCTATTCGCATTGTTTCACTCATATATCACCCTATCAGTCTAAACGTTCTTACCTAAAGGCTACATAGTACTTCCTGGTCTGATATCTATTCTGTACATAATCAATCCACTTTACCCATTCCTGTGCATAATTCTCCTGTTTCTGATCTTTTAAAAAAGCTGAGATTTTTGCCATTTCAGCAAACCCCGCCACTTTTTGAATCCATTGATCAATTGTCGGTAAGAAATCTTTTTTCCAATGTTGAGCAATCAACAACCTCGCTGCTGTAACCATATACAAAATCAATTTTGTTTCCCCTTTAGTAAAATCCTTAATTATACCCAATAAAAACATTTGCGGGATAAATTGTATTCTTTTCTTAAATACATTTTGCATAACCCACCATACTTTTATCCAAAAAGCTTTCACCTTATTGCAAGTCCACCATACGTGAAAAAAAGTAGCATCTAAACACCCGCATCTCCAGCATTTAGGTTGAACATTTGGGTACATACATGATAACTTCTTAGGATCTAAATACCATCTGTAAAACATTTTATAAAAATTCTCCCTTAAATTCTGTGACTGCGTAAATTTAACATTCTGAACCCATATTTTTTCCCATCATAACCGGTTCATCAAGATTCTGAGCCCATTTAATCATACAATCCTTCACCAATTCACTTTCTGAGTCTCTTTCTAACAATACATTATATATTCTTTTAATATGTTTTGGACCAGTCTCTTTTATCTGCTTGATCAGTTCAGCCTCTTTATCCATAAAGCCGACCCTGCAGTCTTCTTTCCATCTCTTCTGTAACTGTATGTAATGTAACCAATTTAAAGTGATTCTCCATAAGGTGGGGATAGCATCCATGAATGGGTTAACTCCGCCTTTCTCTGATTGGACTGAGTCTGTTAAATATTAATTAGTACCACTATATAACCCTCTGCCCATGGACCTAGCCCATTCTTTCGACTCAGTCTCCTCTGAAGACATTCCTTATCCCATTCTGCAAAGATTATCTCTGAGGATTTGTGTTGGCTAACTGCTAAAAACTACCCCACAGGACTGTCTGATTCTGGGGTTTGTGAGACTCACCAAATTGTCGGCCGTGTTGGGCTTGCAGCCTAGGCCGGTGGTCTCAGGGGCTTTGGTGGCCTCTTTAGGCCCGGCCCGGAGTGCGGAGGCAACCTTCACGGGAGTCCAGGCGCCCTGACGTGAGGGGCCGGAAAGCTCGTCGCTCCCTGCGAGGTGAGCTGGTTAACAGCTCCCAGGCACCAGAGAAGGGCCTCCATAGCCGGTGTGAGCGACGCGAGAGCGGCTCCTAAACCGGCAGGCGACTGCGGCGTCTGGGGTGGGCCGCGGTTTGGCGGTCGAAAAAGGCGCGAACCGCCATCTTGGTGAGGTCGGGGCGACGCGGCCTGTGACGACGACGCGCCGCCATCTTGGTTGCGTCCCTCGCACGGCGGCCATTTTGGAGGACCGGAAGTCCGCCGACGGCCATTTTGAGTGTCCGGACGTTAGGCGGCGGCCATTTTGGGAGCCGGAAGTCGGGCGGCGGCCATTTTGAAGACACTATAAGTTCCGGCCGCCATTTTGGACGCTCGTTTGAGGCCTAGATAGCTGCCGACCGCAAGACAACAGGCTAACGCTGCGCTATGGCCTCCGGTAACGCGCATGGCCCGACGCCCAGGGAGCAGGACCATCAAGCTCCAGATGGGCACGGGAAGGCTTCCCCCGGGCAGACGCTGGCGGGGGAGAACCCGGAGGGGGAACGCAAGGCCCCCAAGCAGAAGGTTAAGGACAAGTCCAAGAAGGGTGGCAAGGTGGCCGCTAAGACAAAGCATTTGGACACCACAAGCGCCCAGGCCCCCTTGTCAGCTCAGAGCAGGGACACCTCCTCCCGCAGGGAGGTCCCTCAGGGCCCCTTCAGCCCCCTCCTCACCATCGATACTTCGGGGATCTGGGGCTCTGGTCAACGGCCCACGGGGGCGGTGTCAACTCCCTATGGGGACCATAACCCCCCGCCTCTCAGCAGGCCTCTGGGCCCACTCTGTGACTGGTCCGCGTATGCCGCACAACACGCGATGCAGGCTCCCCCACCATTGGTGCCGGAGATCATTTCTGAGGCCATCAGACAGGGGATCGCGGCCGGCCTCCATGATAAGGGCGCCCCGGCCATGCCAGACCGCAGGCTAGCACCCCTCCCTACTGGGGTGCCGCAGGCTCCGGTGGGCATGTCTCCCACGGAGGACCTCGATGACCAGGACTCGGGCTCTGAGGACGGGGAGCTCAGGGGCACGACCCTGTCGGACGACGAGGGGAAGAGGCCTGAGAAGCCACGATCCAAGGGCCTCTTCCCGCCTGACCTCTTTGGCCAATTGCTTGCTAAGGCTAAGGTGGCGGCTGTCCTGGCCCCCCCACCGGCGGCGACCCCTGCAGCTGACGCGCCCTCCACATCGGCTGCCTACTCTGACTGGTTTAACGAGCAGTCATGGCCGGAGGACGTCATCCCAGTCCCGCAGTTGTTCCTGAATGCGGTCCGTAAGCAATGGACAGCGCCATCTGCAGGCCCAGCCCCCTCCTCCTCGGACAGGAGGTTTTACAAAGTGGATGACGGGCTGGATGCCCTCCTTAAGTGGCCGACTGTCGATCCCCCCATAGCCGCCCTACAGTCTTATAACACTCTTCCGGGGTCCCAGGAAGAGGCCCTCAAACCTGAGGACAAGCGGGCGGACCAGACGCTCCGGAGAGGTCACCAGTCGGCGGCGTGGGCGATACGAGCGGCTACGGCAGCGTCTTTTTTCACGCGCTCCAGTCTCACCTGGTTGCAGCAACTGCAAGCCCGCATCCCCCCGGGGGATATTCGAGCGCACCAGGACTTGAACAAAGTTATTGCCGCGGTGCAGTTTTCTTCGGACGCTACCCTCAGCGCCACGAAGTTCGCCTCGAAGGCCATGGCGTCGGCAGTGGCTTCCCGACGTTTGCTGTGGCTCCGCCAGTGGCAGGCGGATATGCGCCACAAATGGCACCTCACTACTGGGTCTTATTCGGGGGATGCCCTCTTCGGAGACGCCCTTACCCCTCTTTTAGTAGAGGGGAAGGATAAGCGTAAGGTCCTTCCCTCTACCTTAAAACGTGGCTTCCCCAGACCAGGCCCGTATAGTAGAAAGCAGTCCTACCGTCAGACTGACTTTGGGGGCTCCTTCAGGGGCTATGATTACGGGTCGGGGGGATACCGGGCCCAATCAGGTTATGGCCAGCGACAACAGCAGGCCCCCTTTAGACAGCCCCGGGGGGGTCAGGGCAGACGCCCCTTTCGAGGAGGGGGGAACCGTTACGGCCGCAGGCAGTGACCCCACTCAGCGGTTCCCCATTGGAGCTCGCCTGCGCTTCTTCGCTGACCAGTGGGACTTAACTACGTCCGATGCCTGGGTCAGAGGCACTGTTCGTCATGGTTTGGCCCTGGAGTTCCGGGCTCCCCCTCCCGTGTTTTTTATCCGCTCCCCGGTATCCCGGGTGACGCACAAGCACCTGCTCATGCAGGAGGCCATCCAGCACTTGATAGAGATCGAGGCTATCCTGGAGGTGCCCGAGGAACAGCGTCATAGGGGGTTCTACTCCACGCTTTTTGTAATCCCTAAGTCCTCGGGGGCTGGAGGGCCATCTTAAATCTAAAGTTGTTAAACAAGTATTTACGTTTTCGCAAGTTCAAAATGCATTCCTTGTTCACTATTTTGCAATGTTTGCGCCACGGGGACTTTTTGTCTTCCGTTGATTTAACTGAAGCTTATCTGCACATACCGATACGCGCTGCCGATCAGCAGTATCTCCGGTTTTGTTACGCTAACCAGCATTACCAATACAGGGCGTTGCCCTTTGGCCTTTCTTCGGCTCCTCGTGTTTTCACTAAGGTCCTGGCCGCCTTAGCAGCACACCTGAGGGGCATACCGGTCAGGGTGCATTGTTATCTGGACGATATTCTAGTTCAATCCACATCCCTAGGGGGCGCTAGAAGGGACCTGGAGGTCACTCTGTCAACACTTGAGGCACACGGGTTTTCGGTGAATTTTCCTAAGAGCCACCTGTCTCCTGCTACTCGGATCCTGCATCTGGGGGCATGGATTGACACGGAGGCGGAGCAGGTCTTCCTGTCAGAAGAGCGCGTACAAAGTATATGGGGGTTGGTCTCCCAGGTGCGGGGGGACACCTCTGCAACCCTGGCCACATTGTCAAAATTGTTGGGTAAGATGGTTTCGGCTATCTCCATCGTGCCCTGGGCTAGGCTCCATGCCAGGGAGCTCCAGTGGGCCCTGTTACCTTTCCAAAAGCGGTGCATTAGCACATCGTCAAGACGCATCCGTTTGTCAGGGGTGGTGCGAAGGTCTCTGTCCTGGTGGGGGTCACGGGCCCTGAAGAAGGGCTGTCATTTCCAGGTCGACCAGAGGGTGACGGTCACCACCGATGCTAGTCTCTCGGGGTGGGGGGCCCACCTGGAGGAACATATGGTGCAAGGTCTGTGGTCACAGGAGGAGTCCACATTTAGTATTAATCTCCTTGAGCTTAGAGCCATCAAGCTGGCCTTGTTTCACTTCGAGCCCTATGTGAGGGGTCGTCACGTCCTGGTCCTCACAGATAACGTTACAGCCAAGGCCCACGTTAATAGGCAGGGCGGCACGAGGTCGATCCACCTCATGCAGGAAGCCAGGGAATTGGGGCAGTGGGCGGAATCCCGTCTTCTATCCTTGGTGGCTGAACACATTTCAGGGGTGGATAATGACAGGGCGGACTGGCTCAGCAGGTCGCTGGCTGATCCTAACGAGTGGCAATTACACCCTTCTCTCTTTCAGGAGGCCACTCGTCGGTTTGGGGTCCCGATCATCGACCTCTTTGCGTCACCGAGCAACACGCAGCTACCTCGGTTCATGTCCAGGTTCCCCTCCAGGGGGGCGGAGGCTGTAGACGCCTTGAGACATCCGTGGCCACAGGGGCTGCTGTATGCGTTCCCACCGACAACGCTGCTCCCCAGGGTGATCAGTCGGGTAGTAACGTGTGGGGCGGACATCATCCTAGTGGCGCCCCATTGGCCGAGACGTCCGTGGTTTGCCGACCTCCTGGATCTGTCGACGGACAGCCCATGGCGGATTCCCCCGGACAGGGTTTCCTTGAGACAGGGGGCCCTACAACACCCGGACCCTCAATGGCTTCACTTGACCGTGTGGCGGTTGAGAGGGAACAGCTCACACTAGCTCACTTTTCGCCCGGGGTCGTTGCCACCATACAGGCGTCAAGGCGCCCTTCTACGGTCCGTATATATAATGCGACTTGGCGGGCCTTTTGTTCTTGGTGTTCATCTAAGGGGGTGTCGCCTACGGAAGCCTCTGTCCCTCGGATTCTGGAGTTTCTTCAGGCGGGGCTGGACAAGGGTTTGTCTCCAAATACTGTCCGCAGACAGATTGCGGCACTGGGATCAGTTATATCGTGGGGCGAAGGGTTCTCACTTTCCCAACACGCGGCGGTGAAGCGGTTTATGAAGGGGGCCAGGAACATCAGGCCGCAAGCTGTACACAGGTTCCCTTCTTGGGATCTGCCCAAGGTGTTGGAGGCCCTCACCAAAGCACCATTTGAGCCCTTGCTGACGGTTCCTCTGTCCCTACTCACCTGGAAGGTGGTCTTTTTGGTTGCGGTTACGTCGGCCAGGAGGGTTTCGGAGATTCAAGCTCTCTCCATGAGACAGGGGCTGTGCACCTTCCACGAGGACAGGGTGGTTCTGCGACCCGACCCCACCTTCATGCCTAAAGTGGCTTCTTGGTTCCATCGGGCGCAGGAGGTGGTGTTACCGGATTTTTGTCCGGATCCTCGGCTCCCATTGGGGCACGCGGGGCGTACTCTGGATGTAAAGAGGGCATTGCAGGTGTACCTAGATAGGACGGCCGAGTTCCGTCGGTCGGAGTTCCTTTTTGTTTCGTTTCAGGGTCCGTCTCAGGGAGCGAAGGCATCTGTCTCCATGATTGGCAGGTGGATAAAGGCTTGTATCAAGGGGGCCTACGAGGCATCTAATGAACCAGTACCGGCTGGTGTGACGGCCCATTCGACGAGGAGTGCGGCGACTTCGACGGCCTGGGCCTTCCAGGCTTCGGTTGAAGAGATTTGTAGGGCGGCCACATGGGCTTCCCCGTCGCCCTTCATCAGGCATTATAAATTGGACAGTTACGCATCGGCCGACGCTGCATTTGGCCGGAGGGTCCTGCAGGCGGCACATTTGTCCACATGACGGAGTCCAGGCTTTTTCTGGCCCACCCTAGGGACAGTTGGCTTGGGTATGTCCCATTCATGGATGCTATCCCCACCTTATGGAGAAAGAGCGTTGGTACTTACCTGATACGCTTCTTCTAATAAGGTGGGGATAGCATCCGGCCACTCCCTTTGTGTTTTTCGCCTGGTCTCCGGGGGTGTGTGTGTAAGTTTTTTTCTGGTTTGGTCAAGTTGTTCTGGTTGTGCAATAAATTTCCTATGGTTTGGTTGGGATAAGGATATTGAGTCTGTGTATATCTTCTTCGCCGAAAGAATGGGCTAGGTCCATGGGCAGAGGGTTATATAGTGGTACTAATTAATATTTAACAGACTCAGTCCAATCAGAGAAAGGCGGAGTTAACCCATTCATGGATGCTATCCCCACCTTATTAGAAGAAGCGTATCAGGTAAGTACCAACGCTCTTTCCTGCATCCAACAGTTGTTCCATAGTTTTCAATTGCCATTCAACCCCATCGAAAATAAGCACATCTTTATATAAACACCCCCCGAGTGACTTAGTATTTATAATCCACATGGTGTCTGCAAGATCCAACCAAAGCGGTATTTTATAATCCCAATTAGGCCGATGCTTCTTCCATATTCTCATCACAGCACTTCGGAGAACATGGTTATTAAACGTTTTGTCCACCTTATCTTCGTAGAACAGATATGCATGCCAACCCAGAACAAGGTCATGACCTTCTATATTCAATAGTTCAGATTTTGTTTTCCCAAACCAATCTGCCACACACGTCAATGCCGCCGCTTCATAATACAATCGAAGGTTTGGAAGTCTAAGGCCACCTCTTTCACGAGTATCTTGCATGATCTTCATCTTTACTCTCGGTTTTTTCTCCTTCCAAACAAATTTATTTAATGTTGCTTGCCATTCTAACAAGATTTTATCTGATTTAAGCACCGGTATCATCTGGAATAAGAAAATAAATCTAGGTAGAATATTCATTTTAATTGCTGAAATCCTTCCAAGCAAAGATAGTTGTAGCTTTTTCCAAACTTGAAGATCCTTCTGTATCTTTTGCCACAACACTTCGTAGTTATTTGAAAAAAGTTTTGTATTTACTTCTGCAATTTGTATTCCTAAATATTTAACTTTAGAGACAATTTCGAAGCCTGCCAAACTTACAAGTCCCTTTCTCTGAATCTCTGACATATTTTTAACCATCATTTTCGTTTTATTTTGATTCAGTTTAAACCCAGACACCATGCCAAATTCTGTAATAATATTTTTCATCTGGATTATTGAATTCAGAGGGTGTGAAAGGGTAACCACCAGATCATCAGCAAATGCCCTAGTTCTGTATTCCTTTTGCCTAATAATTATACCACTTAAAGAATTTGAGTCCCGAATTGTATTCAACAAGACTTCCAGAGTTAAAATAAATAACAATGGAGATAATGGGCATCCTTGCCTTGTACCTTTTTGCATATCAAAAGTTGTAGACAGATTTCCGTTAATAATAAGTTGTGCGTTTTGTTGCTGGTAAATTGCTCCAATCGCTTGTCGAAACCGTGGTCCCATATCCATCTTTTCCAACGTCTTGGTTAGAAAATTCCAGTTCACACGATCGAAGGCTTTCTCCGCATCCAGAAAAACCAGCACTGCAGAGACCTGTTTATTCTTATCAAGATAGTCAATTAAATCTATAAGTTGCCTTACATTCTCCTTCATATGTCTACCTTCAATAAATCCTGCTTGGTCATAATGAATGGAGAGGTGGACCTGCATGTGGATGCTAGTGGAGCTGGGCTGTGGCGGCCTTTGTGCCAGGAGAGAGGGCTCTGCGTGCCTCAGTTTCCCCTTCATGGCTCTAATCCTTTCAATTCCTTTTTCAGATCAATTATAGACCAGCTTCAGAGGCTCTGAGTGATAAAAGTCGATTCCCCTTTTTCCACAAGACGGACCTCAAAGAAGGAATCCAGTACCCAGAAATTGTCCAGCTGCTCCTCAATTTCAGATGGACCCTGATTGGCCTCTTTGCTTCAGACACAGAGAAGGGAGAGAATTTCATGAGGATTTTCCCTCCTGTGCTTGTCAGGAGTGGAATTTGTGTGGTTATATCACAACGATTTTCAAAGACTGGACATGCAGAAGCCCTCAGGGATTCCCTCTCTAAGTGGAGACAAGTCAACGTCTTTGTTCACTTCATAGAAGTTGATTCCATTTGGGAGAGAATTCTTCCTTTCCATTTAACATTTATGCGTCTCCCAGGACCCATTGAAGGGAAAGTCTGGATCCTCACAACTTTTGCAGCATATGACATGAACAAGCGCAGACTTCTCACATACATCCATAGTATTTGGAACTTTGGTTATCTGGGAAAAGAAAGGCCAAGAGATTCTGCCTATGAAGCTTATTTCTTTGTGGAAGAAAAGTTTCAAGATCCTTATTTCCTCTGTTCTCTTTCAAAGAACGACTTTTCTGTCAAAGGCCGCAGAAGATGCACCCAGAAAGCCCCACTGGAGACCCAATGGAAATGGGGGAGATTAAGGGGCCAAAATGACTACCAACCTTACAGTTTCATAAAGACTTTGGCCCATGCGATGAATGCCGCCTATTCCTCCAGATCAAGGAGGGGAAGGAAGGCGAGAGAAAAGAGGTTGGGGTCTCCAAGGCTGCAGCCATGGCAGGTATGGGGCAGTGGTGGGTTTCAAATTGTTTTAGAACCTACTGTCTAGGTGTGGCCTATTTTGTGGGTGTGGTTTGGCAGTCATGTAACAGGGTGGGAGTGGCCAATTTGTAAAATGTGGTGAAACTCATTTAACAACGCTCTTGCTTAGCAACCAAAATTTTGGGCTCAATTGTGATGATAAATTCTTTCTTTCTTTCTTTCTCTGGAGAGGAAGAGGAAGAGGAGGAGGCATGGGAGCAGCAGGAGGGGGGCTGGGCCTTCTTGGGAGAGAATCCCTGTTTCCAATCACAGGTGGAAAGGATGGTGGCTGGTTTGGGCAGCTTCACCTCATGCAGCTCCCCCCTCCCACCCCCTCCTCCCCTCCAGAGATCCCTCAAGGCAGAAGCAAACTTTCTCCTCCAGGCTTCCACATCCAGCCCTGTCCTCCTCCGCTTCCTTGGGGGGGGGGAGGGAAGGCTTTGAGGGGGGATCCAGAGGTCTCCAGGGGAGGAAGGGGAAATCAGGGTGAGCCCCAAAGTCTCGTCCATCAGAGGAGCCTCACCGTCCCTGCAAGGCCACTTGGAGAATGGCGGCACAGGCTGCCCAGAGCCCCAGGCAGTTAAGGCCGAGTGCCCAGCCCAGCCCACAAGCTCCCGAGGACCCCACAGCCCAGCCCAGCCTCCCTGGCTGGGCCTTCTTGAGAGGGAATCACGGGGGAAAGGATGATGGCTTGTTGGGGCAGCTTCCCCTCATGCAGCTCCCCCCTCCCACCCCCTCCTCCCCTCCAGAGATCCCTCAAGGCAGAAGCAAACTTTCTCCTCCACACCCAGCCCTGTCCTCCTCTGCTTCCTTTGGGGGGGGCATGACAGGGAAGGCTTCGACGGGGGGTCCATAGGTTTCCAGGGGAGGAAGGGGAAATCAGGAGGAGACCCAAAGTCTCGTCCAACAGAGTAGCTTCACCATCCCTTCCAGGCCATTTGGAGAATGGCGGCACAGGCTGTCCAGAGCCCCAGGCAGTTATGGGCAATTGTCCAGCCCAGTCCATAAGCTCCCAAGGACCTCAAAGCCCAGCCCAGCCCAGCCTCCCTGAGCTCTTCCTTGTGGGCGGCTGCTGCAGGGCTTCCTCTCCTTGGCCAGGTTGCTCCTGGAGGCTGCCTGGAGGTCCCCCCACCAGTCCTGGCCCAATGCTGGGCTCCTGCCCATCCCTGGCCTTAGGGGCGGAGCCAGGGGTGGGTTTCAAACATCTTTTACTACCTATTCTGTGGGTGTGGCTTGGCAGTCATGTCACAGGGTGGGCGTGGCCAACTCGATGTCACTCACATGGAGGATCACCTGGCCTGGCTTCTCCTTGTCCCTCCCCTCCCAGCCAGTCCTCGCCTCGCCTTGCATGCTATGGTGGGACAGGAAGCCTTTTCAAAGTCATCTTCCCCTTGATGCTAGTCCCTAAGATGAGATGTTGCTGCCAGAAGACCGCCTGCTGTACATTTCCAGATATTGTTTATGGCCATTCTCTTGGAAAGACTGAGTGGAGAGCCTCCCTTCCCTCCAGCCTCCATTCCTCTGAAGAAGCCCCACAGCCGCTTCCTCCTCTTTGAGAAGGGCCTTGCAAATGGGGGCAGGCCAGGGGACCCTGCCAGTATGGGGGGGGGTCTACCAGTATGCAAACGTACGGCTGATTTCAGCTACTGGTACGCCCATACCAGTCCATACCAGGAGCAACCCACCTCTGCTCCCTTCCCTCCCTCTCTCCTTTCCCTTCCCCTTCCCCTTTCTTCCTTCTTTCCTTCCTTCCTTCCTTCCTTCCATCCATCCATCCATCCTTCTTTCCTTCCTTCCTTCCATCCATCCATCCTTCTTTCCTTCCTTCCTTCCTTCCTTCCTTCCATGGGGTGAGAGGCAGCCCTGATTTCTCCATTTCTTTACATACGTCCCTCATGCTCTCCCTCCCTCCCTTCCTCCCTCCCTCCCTCCCTCCCTCCTTCCTTCCTTCCTTCCTTCCTTCCTTCCATCGGGTGAGAGGCAGCCTCGATTTCATCATCTCTCTTTTTTTTTTAATTGAAAAAGTTTTATTCAAACAAATTTTCCCCCTTTTTACCCCCCCGACATATAATATAAATCACATACAAATACTATACCCCCTCCCCTCACCCCGTCTTAGAATAAATTTTTCATTCAGATATTATACCCCCTCGCCTCCCAGCAAACACAATATACGTTTCTCTTAATATATCAATATCCCATTAACACCATCTTCTAGGTTAATTAAACCTATATAAAACATAATATAAATTTCTCTTAAAAAATCCGTATCCCATTATTCCCATCTCTAGATTAATCATACATGTATATTTCCCCACCCTCCACCCTAACCCTCCCCACCTCCCATTCAAACCCACCCCCCTGACTTCCGCTATACACCACTCTAATAATTCCAAACATCCCAAATATTATTTACTCTGTTCACCTATCAATCTAAACATTCTTACCTAAAAGCTACATAGTACTTCCTAGTCTGATATTTATTCTATATATAATCAATCCCTTAGAAACCTTATAACAGACCCATCATAAACACCCACACCTTTAACCTTTTAGCTAAACATTAAAATCTCCATTTGCTTGATTGCCCACTTAGCAACACAAAAGATGTAAAGATTACTCTAGTATTTGAAAAGAACAAAGTTACTTCTCTTTTCACAGAGGAAACAGAAGTGGTATAGAAAGATTTCAGATCCTATCACAGGAAGGATACAGTAAATTGCAGGCCAATTTCTACTTCAATACATACATGATGATAATTTCTTAGAATGTAGATACCATCTATAAAATATAATATAAACTTCTTCCAACAGATATTCCAAACCAAAAACGCAATATCGTAACAACCAGATCGACTGCAAATGCTCTAGTGCTATATCCCTTTTACCTTATAGCTATGCCATTTAAGACATTCAAATCCCAAATTATATTCAACAAGACTTCTAAAGTTACAATAAATAACATTAGAAATAATAAACCTTGTCCAAATCCCATATTCATTCCCCCCCCCCCCCCCCAAAGTCTTGATTAGAGAGTTTCGGTTCATTCACTCGTAGGCCTTTTTCACATCCAAAAAAACCAGCATTGCAGAGATCTACATATTTTTATCTAGATAGACAATTAAAAATTATGAGTTGCCTTGCATTCTCCCTCACATATCCCCTCTTAAATAACTGGCATCAATCTGTTGGAGTAAACACCCATATCTGCTAAGTTCTCCCTTCCAGCATTTTAATTAACCATTAGGTTACCTACATAATGATAATTTCTTCGAATCTAGATACCATCTGTAAAATATATTATAAAGATTCTCCCTTGAGTTCTATATCTATACAAATTTAGCATTTAACTTTCAAAGTTCGATCCAAGTTTTTCCCCAGAACACTAACATGATATTAATCCTTTCCGCATCAATATTCATAAGTCCAACTCTTCAGGTCTGTTTCCATCCCTTCCGTAGCTGTTTGTAATACCAGTTTAAGCAGCTGCCCCCATGAATAACAAAAAAAACCCTTTATATAAGCAACCCCCGAGTGACTTTTCATCAGGATTATTAAGTATATAAGCAACCCCCGAGTGACTTTTCATCAGGATTATTAAGTTCCAAAAACGTGATAGGGTAACAACCAGATCCACTGCAAATGCTCCGGTTCCAGTTTTCAGTCATAAGCCTTTTCCACATCCAAGAGAACCAGCATTGCAGAGATCTGCATATTTTTATCTAGATAGTCAAATAACTGGCATCCAACTGTTGGCTAATTGCTTCTTCCTTGTATCCTTTTGTCTTTCTTAACTCGCCGAGATTGAGACCTCCTCTGCTTCTGCGGTTTCTGAATTCGTCTGGTGCTAGACCTGGCTTCACATTGCTCATCTGATTTACATATTGGCATTCCAACAGATCCCCCTATAGCAGTCTTCGACAATTCCTCCAAAGTAGAGCGTGAAAGAGGCCCAGGGGAATACAACTGAGTATGTTCTTCCATCTCTTTTCCAAACTGCTTCTGCTCCATCTCAATATCTTGCTCTAAAACATCCAGATCTGCTGATGTTGGTGTAGATGTACATGGGGGCGTTGCACTTTTCTTCAGTATTTCATAATAAAAATCTCTTGCTTTGTCTATAATATTCAAACAATACCTCGCCCCTTCATATCTGAATATAACACCCATTGGAGCATCCCACCTATACTGTATCCCTCTTTTCTTCAGCTCCACTACCAAAAATCCAAAATCCCTTCTAAACGTTAACATTATTGGTGGTAACTCCTTGAAGACACCAATCAGATTTCCAGCTATGTGAAGAGAGGAATAGGAAGACTTCTGCAGAATATCATTTCTGAGGTTTCTCTCAGTAAAATATATCACAACATCTCTCGGTAATTGCCTTTGTAATGCTATACGTGAGTTTGCTCTGTAAATTGCGGCCAAACGATGCTTTTTAAAATCTTAGGACCCATGCTTTTATTTATGTATTTATATCATTGACTTTATATTTATAAATAATTATCTATTTATATTTAATTATTTATTAATACCATGTACTCGAAGCTAGACTTGCTACGGCTGCGAGAGTCCCCGCTCTCGCAGGTTTGGCCCTCCACTCTAACGAGGGCCAGCCTTGATGAGGGACTCATTGATCCGGAGAGGTGGAAGAAACGTGGTCTTAGGGGTTTTTTAAATCGTAGGTTGTTGTCTATTTTAGGGGGTACCAGGGAGGGGGGTGGGCATTATAGACAGGTAGAGACAGAGGGTGAAAGAGAGGGCCAGGCCAGCAGGCGACGGAGGGAGGCGGACGGTGCCATTAGTAGGGGGGAACTAAGAGTCGTCCCGGTGGAGGGCATACCCATCAATAGGGTCGTGGGGAGAGGCAGGTCTGAGGGGAGACAAGTTCCATCCTCCCGGTTGGGGGCACGTGGCCGTTGGTTGCAAACGGTCGGGTGCCACAACCCCTGCAGGCTAGGTGGTCAGGGAGTACAGAGCCAGCGCCTGCGGCTGATGTTTTGCAATGCCAGGTCCGTTGTCAACAAAGCCCCCCTCATCCATGACCTTGTGTCAGAGGGGGAGCCGGACCTGGTAGGAATTGCGGAGACCTGGTTGGGCCACGAGGGAGGACTCCCCCTCGTTGAAATGTGCCCACCAGGTTACCGCACTTTTCATCAGCCCCGGGCCCTAGGTAGGGGTGGTGGGGTAGCGGTTGTTATTAGGGAAGGTCTTGAGCCGAGAGAGACCATTGTGCCACAGACCACCGGTTGTGAGTCCCTCTGCATGAAGTGGGGCCTAGGGAGGCAGTTGGGCTTGCTGGTTGTATACCTGGCTCCCCGCTATGTAGCAGCAGCCCTGCCCGAGCTCCTCGAGGTGATCGCTACGATGGCAGTTGAGACCCCCAGACTTTTAGTCATGGGGGACTTTAATCTGCCATCGGTGGGCGAATCATCCGAGGTAGCTCGGGAGTTCATGGCTTCCATGACGGCCATGGACCTGACCCAATTAATTCAAGGCCCCACCCACGAGGGTGGACACACACCGGATCTCATCTTTGTCTCTGGCCAATGGAAGAGTGATCTGGGTACAGGGGATATAGTCATCACACCCTTGTCATGGTCAGACCACTCACTTCTCTGGCTCGACTTTCCAACCGCCACCCCCCACCGCGGGGAGGCGGAACCTGAGTCATCTATCTGGTTCCGCCCCAGGCGCCTGATGGACCCTGATGGGTTCCAGGCAGCGCTTGGGCCACTTCCTGTACCCCTGAACCGCGCCCCGATGGAGGACCTCGTGGCCGCATGGAATACTGCGACCACGGGAGCCTTGGATCGGGTCGCGCCCTTGCGGCCTCTCTTGCGGCGGCGAGCTACCCTGGCTCCTTGGTTTACCGAGGAGCTAAGGGTGATGAAACGCCACAAGAGATGCCTAGAGAGAAGATGGAGGTCTACTCGATTTGAATCTGACCGGACACAGGTAAGAGCCCATTTACGGACTTACATTGTGGCGCTGAGAGTGGCCAAACGTCATCATTGTGCCACTCTCATAGCATCCGCAGAAAACCGCTTTGCCGCCCTGTTTAGGGTGACCCGCTCCCTCCTTCAACAGAGGGTGCGGGAAGCCCCGCTACAGGGTAGAGCAGAGGAATTTGTGATTTTTCTGCAGGAGAAAATCGCTCAGATACAGAACGAGTTAGCCCCCATTGATGGCCCAGTGGGATGCCACGAGGCAGATCTTGTTTGGGAGGAGTTTGACTCCGTTACTTCCGAGAATATGGACAGGTTACGTGGGTGACTGCGAGCCACCACATGTTTATTGGACCCGTGTCCCTCCTGGCTTGTACTGGCATCCTGGGAGGTGACACGAGGCTGGCTCCAAGAGGTTGCCTGCTTCCCTAAAAGAGGCTATGGTGAGGCCCCTCCTTAAGAAGCCCTCTTTGGATCCAGCTTTATTAACCAACTATCGTCCAGTCTCCAACCTTCCCTTCTTGGCGAAGGTTGTTGAGAGTGTGGTGGCACAACAGTTTCCCCGTCACCTGGAGGAAGTTGATTATCTAGACCCGCGCCAGTCCGGCTTTCGGCCCGGGCATAGCACTGAGACGGCATTGGTCACGTTGGTTGATGATCTCTGGAGGGCCAGAGATGGGGGTTGTTCCTCCATCCTGGTCCTGTTAGACCTCTCGGCGGCTTTCGATACCATCGACCATGGTATCCTATTGCATCGGCTGGGGGGGTTGGGAGTGGGAGGCACCGTTTTACGGTGGTTCTCCTCCTACCTCTCTGGCCGATCGCAATTTGTGTTGGCAGGAGAGCAGAGGTCGACCTCGATACCCCTCACATGTGGGGTGCCTCAGGGGTCGGTCCTCTCGCCTCTCCTGTTTAACACATACATGAAGCCGCTGGGTGAGATCATCCGTGGCTTTGGGGTAGAGTACCATCTATACGCTGACGACACCCAGCTGTATATTTCTACCCCAAACCACCCCAACGATGCCGTAGCGGTGATGTGCCAGTGCCTGGAAGCCGTGCGGGTCTGGATGGGAAGTAACGGACTCAGTCTCAACCCGACTAAGACCGAGTGGCTGTGGTTTCCGGCTGCCCGATTCAACCAGCTCACTCCATCGCTGGCCATAGGGGACGAACATCTTGCCCCTGTGGATGGGGTGCGCAATTTGGGTGTCCTCCTGGATGCCCAGCTGTCCATGGAAGATCAAGTAACAGCCGTGGCCAGGAGGGCGTTTTACCAGGTTCGCCTGGTTCGCCAATTGCGCCCCCTATTGGATCGGGACGCCCTTCGCACAGTCACTCATGCGCTCGTGACATCCCGACTGGACTATTGCAACTCTCTCTACATGGGGCTCCCCTTGAGGTGCACCCGGAGACTTCAGCTAGTCCAGAATGCAGCCGCGCGAGCAATTATGGGAACCACTAGGTTTACCCATGTAACACCGCTCTTGCGCGAGCTGCACTGGCTACCTGTCGTCTTCCGGGTGCGCTTCAAGGTGTTGATTATCATCTTTAAAGCGCTCCATGGCTCGGGACCTAGCTATCTGCGGGATCGGATCCTGCCTCATACATCCTCACGACCGATTCGCTCCCACAGAGAGGGACTTCTCCGGATGCCGTCCACTAGACTTTGTCAGCGGGCGACGCCCAGGGGAAGGGCTCTCTCTGTGGCGGGCCCGGCCCTCTGGAACGACCTTCCCCCCGACATTAGGACGACCACGGACCTCCGCTCCTTCCGTCTCAAATTAAAAACTCATTTCTTCTGTCTGGCCGGCCTAGGATAGTCTCTCTGTCTTTGGGGTTTTATTGGGGTTTTATAATATTGCTTAGTTTTAATGGGAATTTTAGCGCAGGTTTAGATTTAATTTATTTTTAATGAAATGTTTATATGTATTTATTGTTTTACTGTGCCTGTGCACCGCCCCGAGTCCCTGTGGGGAGAGGGTGCAGTTTAGAAATATTAAAATTATTATTATTAATTATTATTATATATAATAATTGTAGGAAATATTAATGAGGAAAAAGTGACACTTGTTAATTTATATCTACCGAATGAGAAACAAAAAGAATTTCTTGAAAAAATAACTAAAATCTTGGAAATTGAAAGTGTAGGGAAAGTAATTGTGGCTAGGGATTTTAATTTAATTAGGGATAAAATAGATAGTACTAATCCCACTCGTTGTGGAGGAACAAATAAAGGGAAGACTTTAAACAAATGGATGCTTCGAAATGGTGTGGTGGATGTTTGGAGAGAAGTGAAAGGTACTGAAAGAGTGTACACTTTTTACTCTAAGATATATAATACATATTCAAGAATTGATTATATTCTGGTTTCTAAAGATTTGTTGAATAATGTGGATAAAATAGATGTGGGAATTTTTAAGGACTCTGATCATGCAGAAGTTACGATGGAAATAGATTTTAATTTTGAGAAAAAAAGAAGATGTTGGAGATATGATGATAAACTGTATAAAAATGAGGATAAAATATGGATATTTAAAAATGGGAAGAAAGTTGGAAATTGAATGATAATGGAGAGGTCAAATTTGAAATTGTTTGGGATGCGATGAAAGCAGTATTTAGGGGAGAAAGTATTAAGTTATCAAGCAGGAAATATAGAAATTATAAAAATAAAATTGAACAGGATATAAGTCGGATCAAGGTATTGGAGAATCAATTTTTACTTACTAAGGAAAAAATTTTTTGGGAGGAGTTGAACTTGTTAAAAAATAAATTGATAGAAGAAGACATAGAATTGGTTAAAAAAATATAAGATATTTAAATAGGAACTTTTTTGAATTTAGTAATAAAAACTCTAAGTTATTGGCAAGGATGGCGAAAAATAAAAGGGAGAAGAGAGAAATTGGATCTCTGATAGATGATAAAGGTATAAGATGTTATAAAAAATTAGAGAAATGTGAAGTGGTTAGGAATTTTTTTCAAAAATTATACTCAAAAAAATCAATTGATTTGGAAAAATTGAAAAGTCACCTAGAAAAATATGTTGTGAAAATTGACCAAATATATAAAGACTTGATGGAAGTCTTTATATATTCAGCTCCGTAGCTGAATATAATGGTGACAAAATAGGTATAGTATCACTAGATATTTTTAAAGCTTTTGATTCCGTACAATGGGAAAGTATTAAAGTAATTATTGAAGTATTAGGTTTTGGTAATAAATTTATACATGTTATTTCGAAATTGTATCAAAAAAGTAGTGCAAGAGTGATGGTGAACGGAATAATGACAGAAGAGATCAAATTGGAAGCGGGTACGAGACAAGGATGTCCCTTGTCTCCAACATTATTTTTATTGGTTATGGAAATTTTGACCAAAATGATAGAAAAAGATGAAGAATTGGAAGGGTATAAGGGATATAAGATAAATTTGTACGCAGATGATACTTTGATTATTTTGAAAGATATAGAGAAAGATTTGAAGAAGATACACAAGCATTTGAAATAATTTGAAGGAATGACAGGTTTGAAAGTAAATTGGTTAAAATCTGAATTATTAATGGATAATAATGGCAATGAGCGGGAGAATATGCAAGAACAATTTGGGATAGGGATCAAAAGTATATTGAAATATTTAGGTATAACACTTTCACTCAAAGTTAGAGAAATGAAAAAACTTAATTACGATGTGGTGATGAATGAAGTCGAGAAAAAGTTAGATAAATATAAAAAGATAAAGCTGTCTTGGTTTGGTAGAATTGCAATGTGTAAGATGATGTTGTTACCAAAGTTTAATTTTTTATTTGAGATGCTACCATTAAATTTGACAGAGAAAGATATTGAAAGATATCAGAAGAAATTGGATAAATTTTGTAATAGTGGGAAAAGACCCAGATTATTGAAGAAAATGTGGTATCAAAATCAAAAAGAAGGTGGATTGGGAATCCCCAATCTACTCAATTATTATTGGGCCTATGGTATTCGAACTGTGGTAAAAATACTTAAAGGTGAAGGTAGTCATTGGAGAGATTTAGAGTTAAAAGATATTAAGAGATTCGGCTCAACGTGGTTTTTAGATAAAGCAAAATCAAAAAGGGTAATTAATAGCTATTGGTTAAAGGGATTGAGTAAAATTTGGAATAAATTTGTTAAACTTTAATTCCGGATATAATTTTTTTAGGGAAGACAATTGGAAATTGGCCGATTAAAACCAATATAAGTCGTGACAGGGTAATAGAAGATGAAAATATAGAAATTATAATAGATTGGCTAAAAACTTTAGGAAATGAGAGAAGGAAAAAAGAAATTATTGAAAAATTGGGTTTAGGCTGGTTTGAAAGAATACAAATAGAAAAATGGACTGAGAAAGTAAGGGGAAATTGCAAGATAAGCAGAAATAAAACTGAATTCGAACATTTAGTATCTCAAATTATGAAAGATGAAATTGGGTTAAAGGGACTCGTTAGTAAGATTTATAAGATTATAAATTTTGATGGAAAACCACAAATGGTGATGAAGATGAATTGGGAAAAAGAACTCAATATTAAAATATCAGACTTAGATTGGAATGTGAATTGGAAAAGTAGAATTATGAGGATTCTATCTGTAAGGATTAAAGAACATAATTATAAGGTTGTTTGGAAATGGTATTTGACTCCATTAAGATTATCGTTGATAGATAAAAAAACTTGTAAAAAATGTTGGAGATGTGATATGGAATTAGGGACTTATGAACATATGTGGTATAAATGTGATAAAGTTAAAAAGCTTTGGCAACAATTGGAGAAAATGTTATTTGAAATGATGGAGAAAAGAATAATATTGAGATCAGAAACTATATTACTGTTGATAATTAAGGAAACAGAACTAACAAAATATGAGAAAGAATTGATTAGAATTATGATTATAGTGGGTAGAATTATAATAGCTAGATATTGGAAATTAGATGTGAATTTTAAAATAGAAGAGTGGTATTGTGAAATGTGGAAATTAGCTTTAAATGATAAAATGACATGTGACATTAAATTTAGAAATGGTGTTTATAAAAAAGATATTTTTTGGAAAACTTGGAAACCATTTGTGGATTATGCGCTTGGAAATTTGGACGCTTCGATACCTGTACCCAGAGAACGTGGATTTTGGAGATCGTGAGGACATATCCGAAGAACCAAATCTTCCTTTCTTATGTACAGCACAGGATGAAATATTGTATATGTATATTTTGTTGTAATGTCTAAAAATTTAATAAAAATATTAAAAAAATAAATAAAAATAAAGTCCTGAGTAGTTACTGCACCAGCCTGTTCCGTTGCCATGTTTTAAACTTCCCAAGAAAAATACTCTTCAGAATATCAAAATAAATCAATAAATCAAATAGTACGTTTGGCTTTATGACTTGCTCTCCCTTTCCGCCTCCAGCTGTCTGCTATCAGCCAAGGGTTAAGCAGAGACCAAAATCCACAATTCAGTAAATAGACAAAGCAACTAACTTTCATTTCTCATCTAGTAATTAACGCCATCTTGAATCCTTTGTTCTAAAAGCTGTGTCGTAGATCAGTTCACAGACTTTAATTACTTGCGTTTAGTTTCCTTTGAAGTACGAACGCTTGGAATGTAGTCCTTCTTGATGGATTGCCTGGAGCGTATTTTAAGGAGTTGTTTACGGGTGTCTTGCTTCGCTAAATCCTTAGCGAAGGGGTCCGGCAGCCTGGAACTAAAGCCGCTTAGAAGGGGGGCTCTCCTTGCTTGCCCTCCAGAGGCTATAAAACCTTCTGGAGAGCTACGCAAGTGGCTCAACCCGACAGCGTGAGTTCTCCCATAAATTCCTGAGGAATTTATGAGTATCCGAGACATTTACAATACAATACAATACAATACAATAGCAGAGTTGGAAGGGACCTTGTAGGTCTTCTAGTCCAACCCCCTGCATGGGCAGGAACGTTATACCATTTCAGACAAATGGCTGTCTAACATCTTTTTTTTTCATATTGAAAAAGTTTTATTGGTTTTACATTTTTTAACAGGATAGGGTAATGGTTACAAAGAAATTTTGAGAGCATTCACGTTAGAGTCGACGGCCCTTCCGAGACCTCAAAATACACAATAAAAAAGTTAACATAGAAAACATTTTCCATACCACTACAAGATGAAAGCAAGTACATTTACCTAAATTCTCCGTTCCATGCTGTCAGACATTTACAAAAAGTCCAGATAGAAATATTATGCAAAATTGTTCAAGAAAAATCAAGGCAAAGTTATTTTTTTGATCTAAGTCTTTTGGCTATTGTATCTTCTTTCTCTCCTCCCTGGCCCCCCGTGGGCGGGGCCGTGGCCCCCTCCGTCCCCCCTGGATCTTCCCCCAGGACAGAGGAATGTTTTTTAAGAAAGGCTTCCGCCTCAGCAACTGTTTTAATCCTCACTCTTCCTCCTTCCCAGAACACCAGCATCCCTTCAGGTGTCATCCACTTGAACCAAATCCCGTGATCAAACAAGGTTTTAGACAAGAAGGAAAATTTCCTTCTTGAATCTCTAATTTTTCTAGGGATCTGCTTCAAGATAGTGACCGTTTTTCGTTGATAAGTTAAAGGTTTCTCTCTCTGCGCTTTCAGGATTTCCTCTCTGGTTGACCTTCTAACAAATTTCACATGTATCTCTCTAGGCACTTCATTTATCCTGGCATATGCAGAATTAATTCTATAGGCTAGGTCAATGTCCCCCCTGATCTCATCCTTAGGTTTTTGTAAATAGTCTGCTAAAATTGTGCTCATAAGATCAGGGAGGCATTCACCAGATTCCTCAGAAACATTTTGAAATCTCAAAAAGTATGTCATTCTTTCCATATCCATCCTAGACACATGCCCATATATTTCCACAACCTCATTAGTAACATTTTTAATTTCCCCCTTAGCCCCCTCCAACCCCCCTTCCAGTTCTTTATTCTTCTGCGTGTTATCCAGCACTTGTCTTCTTGTATCCAACAACTCCTTCTTGAAGTTAATATTTTCAGCCCTCTGGGCCTTTATTTCTGATATCAAAGTTAGCATAGAGGTTTCAAGAGAAGCCATCCTTTGTTCCAAATTTACAAGTGCTGCTTCTTGTGCCATGGTTAAAAGTTAGAGTCACTGCCACCAAGATGGCGTTTTCCGGGTGGGGCTGGTGGGGCAAACCAGGAGCTCAGTTCAGTTCAGGGCTGTGAAGTTGCAAACAATTCAGAAACCAAAAGAGACACAGTTTCCCAGGTCACCAAATAGTAATAACGAAGGTATTCCAGAGAAGAAGTCACAAATCCATCAAAAGAATTTTTTTTTTCAAAATTCAAAGAGACGCTGGAAATTTTCCTTAGTTGAAATAGTCAGGCAGGGACAAAGAAAAGCCACTTCCACCGCCCATCTCAGAGCCAGAGGGAGAGAGTAGCAAAATAAAAAATTTTTTAACCAACCAGACCTAGAAACAATGTTGCAAAGAATCGCATTCCACTTTCCCTTGTTAAAGACAGTCCGGAGTGAAAGTTTCCACTTTCTCTTTGCAGAGAAGCCATTTTAACGTGCCGCTTAAATCCGAGGGGGGGGGGGTTTAGAAATAAACACCCCCCTCCCAGTCCGTTCAGTCTGGCTGGCAGCAAGGAAAAAAAGTGTTCTTTTAAACTCACTCTCCCTCGCAGCTGAAGCCACGGTGATCCGCCGGGTCTCTCCGTTCAGCCCTCTCCATTAAAGCGAATGGCGCCGACAGCCGTTGGCGAAGGAAAAAAACCCCCGCAGCATGTTCCTCTCCACCTAGGTCGCAGAGAGGAGCGTCCTCCCCACCGCCGTGACGAGGGACGCTCCCTCTGAGCCGACCCTACGGGAAACCTCCGGTAACCGGAGAGTTTCGCCCCCGTGGGGGGGCAGAAAAGGCAACAAAGCGGCGAGCGAGCCCTAGGCTCGCCCGTCGCCGCTGGAGCCGGATACCGGAAGTCCTCTAACATCTTTTTAAAGACTCCCAGGGTTGGGGCATTCACAACTGCTGGAGGCAAGCTGTTCCAGAGGTTAATTGTTCTTACTGTTAGGAAATTTCTCCTTAGTTCTAAGTTGCTTCTCTCCTTGGTTAGTTTCCACCCATTGCTCCTTGTCCTGCCCCCAGGTGCCTTGGAGAAAAGTTTGACTCCCTCTTCTTTGTGGCACCCTCTGAGATATCAGAACACTGCTATCATGTCTCCCCTGGTCCTTCTCTTCATCAAACTAGACATACCCAGCTCCTGCAGCCGTTCTTCATATGTCTTAGTCTCCAGTCCTCTAATCATCTTGGTTGCTCTTCTCTGCACTCTTTCCAGAGTCTCCACGTCTTTTCTACATCGTGGCGACCAAAACTGTATGCAGTATTCCAAGTGTGGCCTTACCAAGGCACTATACAGTGGCATTAACACTTCACGCGATCTAGATTCTATCCCTCTGTTGATGCAGCCTAGAACTGTGTTGGCTTTTTTGGCAGCTGCTGCACACTGCTGGCTCATATTTAAATGGTTGTCCACTAGGATTCCGAGATCCCTCTCACAGTTGCTACTATTGAGCAAGGTACCACCTATACTGTACTTGTGCATTTGGTTTTTCTTGCCTATATGTAGGACCTTACTTTTTTCACAATTGAATTTCATTTTATTAGACAGTGCCCAATGTTCAAGTTTGTCTAGATCCTTCTGTATCTTAAGCCTATCTTCTGGAGTGTTGGCTATTCCTGCCAGCTTGGTGTCGTCTGCGAATTTGATGAGTTCCCCATTTATCCCCTCATCCAAATCGTTGATGAAGATGTTAAAGAGTACTGGGCCTAAAACAGAGCCTTGGGGGACTCCACTGCATACTTCCTTCCATGTAGATGCAGTTACGATCTTATAAAAATGCCTCTACAGGCTGCCGGATTGGCGAGCTCATAAAAGCCTGCCCACGACAGCCGAAGCTCAACCCGGAAGTCTCATCATCTCTTTTCACTTGGTTTTTTTCTGTGTTTCTGTCTCTATATTTTTTTTTTAACTTTACAAACTTCTGGTAACTAGTTTTTCACTAAAGTTGATTTTGTTCTCAGAAACTGGCTGCACTATTTCATCAGCCCTTTTGTGGTGGTGCCCTTGAGGATTAGCTTTCAAAATAAAATAACCAACATTTTGGTTCCAACTCAACAGGCAGCTATTTCAGATCTGTGACATACTCTGTCATTAAGTGCCCCCCCTCATTTTGTCTTAATGCAAACAAATCTCAGATGTATTTGTTTCTTCAGCCACAGGTGCCGTGTATTCCCTCTGGGGCCAGTTTCAAGCATGGAGACCCCCAAACCTCTCAACCTTTAATTCCATCTCTGCCCCTGTTATTATGAGCCACATGGGGATTGTTTCCCTTTCATTTCCCTCCAGAGAATCTCCCAACAACCTTTGAGTCCAAGAACTGGTTGGATTCTCCAGGGATCCCTCCTGAGAGGGAGAATTATGATCAAAGGTTCAGCTCTGCTCTTTGGCCGAATCTTCCAGGGGAGACTTTGGGCAGAGAAATAGGGAGTTTTGGGACAGGCAGGGTCTGTGCTCTTGAATGTCCGTCTCTCTCCTTTCCAGGTGAAGCTGAGTGTTTCTCTATGTTTCAATCAGGAAAGACACTGGATCATTTCCCACCTTGTGAGAATCCTTTGAATCCTTCTAATTCTTCTTTAGAAACAGGAAGGAGATTGATTGATTCACCCCATGAATGATGGACCTCCTGCTTCTGCTTCTGATGGTGCTGGTGTCCCATCCAGTCTCTGGGAAGCTGAGGATGAAATGCCCGAAGAGTTTGGAGCACCAGGATGGGAAACAACCACAGAGCTTTTACAGCCCAGGAGACCATCTCATTGCTATAGTCCTCACTGGAATGGAAACACTGCATATAAAGTTGCTTTTCAACGTGGCTCCTTCTTTTCAGTTTGTTTTCTGTGATCTGTAAGTCATTCAGGGTGATGGAGTTGCCCTCTCTCCATTCTGACACTCTCCTTCTTTTCTGTTTTTTTATTGTTTATTTGTTCCTAAATTGGAGGATATGTCTAATTTCCTGAATGATTTTGATTTCTATGGCTTTTCTCTTTTGTCTCGTTTGGTGAAAGAGACTCAAATCCAAAAATGGGCCTGAAAAAAAAGTTGAAAGGGCTGCAGATTATTTTCCTCTCTCTCTCTCTTTTTGTTATATATTTATATAATCTTTGCTACAATTCTACATCTTTTACATTTACGTTGCGTTTCATCTATCTATCTATCTATCTATCTATCTATCTATCTATCTATCTATCTATCTATCTATTTTTACATATCTTTTATCTCTATGAATTCCATACATTACATCTTTTATATATATTTGATTCTCTTATGTTTCTTATTTTGTAATACTTGTCTATACAATCTATTCTGTACTTTCCCCTCTTGTTAATTCTGTGGTTTTGTATTTATTTTACGGTTCCTTGATCTTTTCTCTTTCCTTTATTGCTTTCCTTTTTTCTCTCCTTCCTCTAGCCCAGGGGTCCCCAACCCCCGGGCCGCGGACCAGTGCCGGTCCATGGCTGGGTAGGATCTGGGCCGCAGGACTGGAGAGGAGGAGGAGGGAGGAGGGGGCAGCCCCCTGAGCAGAGCGTGCCATTGGAGGGCGGCTCTTCCTCCACCCTCATCGACAGAGGGACTCCTGGGCACCGCTGGAGCAACTCTCCCTATCAGCCACCGATTCCCTCCCCCCCGTGAAGCCTGCCCTGCTGGCATGCCGGCCACTCGTTTTCTTCCAGGGGCTGCGGAGGCTCCGCAGGTGGGGGAAGGGAACTGGTGGCCGTAGGGAGGGTTGCTCTGGCGGCTCCCAGGAGTCCCACCATCGACGAGGGTGGAGGAAGAGCCACACTCCAATGGCGCGAACAGCCACACCTGCGTTCTCCCGCGTGCTCTGCCCAATGGGCTGCCCCCTCCTCCCTCCTCCTCCTCTCCAGCCCTGCTCCTACCCAGCCATGGAGCCTGAACGAGCGAACGAGCGACCAAGCGCGGCGTGCGTGCTGAGGAGGCTGGAGATGGGGGATGACAGACAGACAGAGAGAGGCACAGACAGAGAGAAAGGGAGGGAGGGAATCAGAGAGTGACAGACACACACAGAGAGACAGGGAGAGACAGAGAGGGAGAGAAAGATAGAGACAGAGAATCAGTGATTGAGTGAATGCAAGACAGACAGACAGACAGACACACACACAGAATGACAGAGATAGGCGGATGAAGGAGAGAGACAGAGAGAGAGAGAAAGAAAAAGAGAAAGAGAAAGAAAGAAAAAGAAAGTGGGAGAGAGAGAAAGACAGACAGAGAAAGAGAAAAACAGAAAGGAAAGAAAGAAAGAGACAGAAAAAGATACAGAGAGAAAGAGAAAGAAAGAGAGAAAGAGAGAGAAAGAAAAAGAGAGAAAGAGGGAAAGAAAGAAAAAGAAAAAAAGAAAAATAAAGAGAGAAAGGGAAAGAGAGAGAAAGAGAGAAAGAAAGAGAGAGAGAGACAGAGACAAAGAAAGAGAGAAAGAAAGAAAGAAGGAAGGAAGAAAGAAAGAAAGAAAGAAAGAAAGAAAGAAAGAAAGAAAGAAAGAAAGAAAGAAAGAAAGAACTTATGACCACAATTGAGGCCAAAGGTTTGGTTGCTAACCAAGATCATTAAGTGAGTTTCACATTTTCCAAGTTGGCCACGCCCACTCAGTCACATGACTGCTGAGCCACTCAGCCGGTCCGCAGAATTTTCTTTAAAATGAAACCGGTCCCTGGTGCAAAAAAGGTTGGGGACCCCTGCTCTAGCCCATTGTAGCCTCAGTCCCAAACTAAGAAGCACTCGGATTCCTCTTTGTCTTTTTATCTCTTTTGTGAGATTATTTTCCTCTCTCAGTTCAATCCTTCATTTCTCACTTGAGTGGTGGTGGAACCACTTGTTCTTGCTGTACCTCAGCCAATTTCCATATTTGTGTAACTGATTATTGCTTTTGGATCAATGTTAGCTTAAGGCTCAGGAGGCTTCTGGAGGATTATATGCATTTTATATAACAAAAGTATTTCTTGTTGCTGTTGATTATAACATTTCTTTTACAATAGGAATTCCAATAGATTCTATTATGGCTTACGATTCTCTTTCAACATCCAAACGGTCAACAAGAATTCCCAGCTCCTGCACAATCTCACACTGGGCTACAACATCCATGACAGCTATTGGAGCACTTTCCGCACTTCAGATGCCTTGCTGGACATTCTCTCCACTGGAGAAGCCAATGTCCCCAACTACGGCTGTGGAAGGAAGGAGAACCTTCTGGCTCTTCTTGATGCAGCTGACAGGGAAATCTCCATCCAGGCGTCAACATTAGGAGGCACCTACAAAGTCCCACAGGTTTGTGTGGGTTTTTCTCCATTTTCTTACATTGAGGCTAGAAGAACCAAATGTGCAGGTACAGATCAGGTGAAGCCTGGCTCAATAGTAGGAACTGTGAGAGGGATCTGGGAATCTTAGGGGACAATCTCTCCAATGTGAGCCAGGAATGTGTGGCAGCAGCCAAAAAAAGCCATTGCAATCCTAGGCTGCATCAACAGAAGGAGAGAATCCAAATCACGGGAAGTATTGGTACCGCTTTATAATGCCTTGGTTAAACCACCCTTGGAAGAGGGCATGGATGGAGAACCTTTTCAGCCCTCTTGTCAGGGATGCGATCTGGAAGAGGAGTTGCCCAGTGTGCATGTCAGTGCGTATATGCACACCAGGCAGCTCCTCTTCCAGTTTCTGTCATGCATGCATGCAACAATCAGCTGCTGGAACGTATGCGCTCACAGAAACAAGAAGAGCAGCTCTTCCACTTCTGGCACTGCAGTGCACACAAAGGCCAGCTGATTGTTACATGCACATGTGCACCAGAAACCCAGAAGAGAAATGGGGAAGACCTTGTATGCCAGGCGACATGGGTCGGCATGCCACTTAGCCTGAACTGAGAAGCTGAGGCAAAGGGGGCAATTGTCCCCTCCTGGGGACTCCGTGCATCCCGTTTCTCCCCTCCAGAAGCCCTCTGCTGGCCAAAAACCTTGGTCTTACTTTGCAGTTCCAGTCCGTGGGGTTTGAGAAGGAAAGGCCTGGGCTTAACCGACAGGTGGGAGTCGGGGTGGTGGTGGTGGAATGATATGGGAGGGGCAGCCTTGTGGTCCCACGTGGGACGGGGTCTCCTTCAGACTGGAAATAGAGCAAAGGAAACTCTTTCCCCCCACTTGCTTTGTCCTGTTTCCCCCACTGGAAAGAGCTGTTTGCAACCCACAAGGAGGGGATCCTTTCCTAAGAGCTCCCAATTGAAGGATACCAATGGGCCCCTGAGGAATCTGAGGGTGGGGAAGGCCATGGGGGTCCTGGAGATAGAAGAGACCCTCAAGGCCTCCCTAACCCACTCAGGTCCCTCCTGCTTCTCCCTCCCTTCCTGCAACAAGGACTCCCTGACTTTGCAAACCTCTCTCCTCTCTTGTTTCTCGGCTTCTTGTCTCATGGAGCAGCTTCCAAGTAAATGGGGCCAGAGAGAGACAGGGAGGGTAAGAGAGCAATCTCTCTCTCTCTCTGTGTGTGTGTGTGTGTGTGTGTGTGTGTGTGTGTGTTTGTGTTTGTGTCTTTGTGTGTGTGAGGGCACCGAAACTGCTGCCAATGGTGTGGGCGACACCTGAGCAGAGAGGCAGGGTGTGTGTGTACATTCCTCCCCATTCAAGCAGGGCCTCCTATTTTTCCCCTCCCCAGCCAGCCCCCCCCCCCCCGACCTGCTCCCTGCTGGCTCCTGCAAAGCGTCTTCATTCTCCTCCTCCTCTTCTTCATGTCATTGTTCAAGTGCTGGCCAGCTGGTTTTCGGGCCTATGACGAGGGCCAGGATGGGGCACGCATGACTATGCATTGGGGGTTGCTTGCATTGCACAGCAAACTACATCCTTCTCTCCCAAGTGGCAGTGGGTTCCACAGGACAGGCTCTCATTTCTGCCCTGAAGCAGTGAACTCTGGTGGGCTGGAAGTGAGTGTGAATGGCCTGGTCCAAAACAGGAAAACCTGGACTTTTTGTACCCATTTTGGCCCTGGAAAGCCTCCTGCACCAACCTGGAAGCAGAAATAAAAAATAAAGCCCTTGCAACTGTTGGAAGGCCGAAGGAAGCCTCCAACTGAGGGAGGAAGCACTGGGGGGGTCCAGGCGATTCACACTCCCTTCCAGCCCACTGGAGTTTCCTGGGCAATGCAAGCGCCACCCCCACCCCCATCCCACACACAGCATACTCACAGGTCCCCCGATCCTGGCCCTCGGCAGAGGCCCAAAAACCAGCTGGCCGGCAGGAGGTGGACCTGCATGTGGATGCTAGTGGAGCTGGGCTGGGGCGGCCTGTGTGCCGGGAGAGAGGGCTCTGCGTGCCTCAGTTTCCCCTTCATGGCTCTCATCCTTTCAATTCCTTTTTCAGATCAATTTTAGACCAGCTTCAGAGGCTCTGAGTGATAAAAGTCGATTCCCTTTTTTCCACCAGATGAATCTCAAAGAAGGTATCCAGTACCCAGCAATTGTCCAGATGCTCCTCCATTTCAGATGGACCCTGATTGGCCTCTTTGCTTCAGACACAGAGAAGGGAGAGGAATTCATGAGGATTTTCCCTCCTGTGCTTGTCAGGAGTGGAATTTGTGTGGTTATATCACAACGATTCTCAAAGACTGGACATGCAGAAGCCCTCAGGGATTCCCTATCTAAGTGGAGACAAGTCAACGTCTTTGTTCAATTCATAGAAGTTGAGCCCATTTGGGACAGAATTCTTCCTTTCCATTTAACATTTATGCGTCTCCCAGGACCCATTGAAGGGAAAGTCTGGATCCTCACAAATTTTGCAGGGTATCAAATGAACAAGCGCAGACTTCTCACATACATCCATAGTATTTGGAACTTTGGTTATCTGCCAAAAGAAAGGCCAAGAGATTCTGCCTTTGAACCTTTTGTCTTTGTGGAAGAGAAGTTTCAAGATCAACAATTCCACTGTTCTCTTTCAAAGAACGTCTTTTCTGTCAAAGGCCGCAGAAGATGCACCCAGAAAGCCCCACTGGAGACCCAATGGAAATGGGGGAGATTAAGGGCCCAAAATAACTACCAACCTTACAGTTTCATGAAGACTTTGGCCCATGCGATGAATGCCGCCTATTCCTCCAGATCAAGGAGGGGAAGGAAGGAGGGAGAAAAGAGGTTGGGGTCTCCAAGGCTGCAGCCATGGCAGGTATGGGGCAGTGGTGGGTTTCAAATTTTTTTAGAACCTACTCTCTAGGTGTGGCCTATTTTGTGGGTGTGGTTTGGCAGTCATGTGACAGGGTGGGAGTGACCAACTTGTAAAATGTGCTGAAACTCATTTAACAATGCTCTTGCTTAGCAACCAAAATTTTGGGCTCAATTGTGATGATAAATTCTCTTTCTTTCTTTCTTTCTTTCTTTCTTTCTTTCTTTCTTTCTTTCTTTCTTTCTTTCCTTCCTTCCTTCCTTCCTTCCTTTCTTTCCTTTCTTACTTTCTGCCTTCCTTTCCTTTCCTTCCCATTGGGTTACTGGCAGCGGCAGGCCAGACTTACTTCTGGGTCCGTCGATGAAACCCCCTCTCACCGGCTCTCTGAATTTCACCATCCAGCTCTTATGAGTAGGTGCGAGCCTGTAGAAACCCACCACTGGTATGGGGTCCCCGATATGGATCCATTAATCTTAGATCCTTTGGAGGAGGAATCCAGAGGAGAAGGAGGGGAACCATCTCAACAGATCTGGCCAATTTAATTACTCAGGGAATTAATGGTTCCAAAGAGAAGATTCCATGGCATTTTTATATTAAACACTGCTAATTGGAAAATGCTGTATTGTTTCTTAAATAAATCCCCTTATTTGTGGGTTTGTGATGAGCCTGGTGGAATTCCACCTTCCTTCCGTCCCCATTGCAGGTGGGTCTGTGTGCAGCTGGACAGGCAGCTAAGCCCCCTTATTCTCCTCCAATGAAAGGGAGGCTGGCGTGGATCTGGAGGCTTTATTGGGAGAAGAGGGCAGGTGAAACTGAGGAGATGCAAAGAGTGGAAATCAAATAGAAAGACGAGATAGGCAGCATTCACTAACAGACAGCAAAGGAGCAGCTGGAACCTCTCCAGTGATGCTCCGTGTGAGGGACGGAGGCCGTCTCTGGATGACCAGGGGTCTCGGTCACAATGGCTGCTTCCGTCTTCTCCAAAGGCCGACAGAAAATGGAGTCTGGCTTCAGACCATAGAGTTAGGCTTCTCTGCCCCCGGACACTAAGTGGGGCTGGAGCAACAACAGCACAAGAGTTCCATGTTGTGGCATGACAACCTTTGTAAATTTGGAGGAGACCCTGAGACCATCTAGCCCAACCCCTCCTCTCTGTGGATTCCCAGTTGAAGCTTCTCTGACTGATGGCTGCTCAGTCTTTTCATTCAGACAATCCATGAAGAGGAGACTGAACTTCTCTGCTTTCCTGGCTCAGCTCTAAAACAGCTCATCCTTTTATCCTATTTTTCTCTCTCATTCGGCTAAAATCTCCTCTCCTGTAACTGGATTCCTTTTTCCACCTCTGACACTCTGGAATAATAGTGAGCAGATCTTACACTCGTGTGTAACAGGAGTCAGTGATTGGAAGAGGGCTGGATCCAGTGGGGGGATTCAAAAAAGTTTACTACCAGTACTGTGGGCGTGGCTTGGTGGTCATGTGATTGGGTGGGAATGGCCAACATGACATCACTCACATCAAAGGGAACCTTGCCTGGTGTCTCCTTGCCTCAACAAGATACAATTTCCCTGTCTATTTATTTACTGCTAATGACCATTCAAAATATGCAATTTAATCCCATGTATAAATGCCATATGTGTGCATACATATTACATAGTATAGTGTGTGTATAGGCACATAAAATGATACACACACACACACACAGAGCTCTTCTAAAACTCTACACATTCAACTTCACTTTCTGCATTTGGAAAAACACACCCAGAGTCCACTTTCTGCCACACATTTAACTGTAACGTCTGCCCATGAGAACATTACAGAGCCCTTCAGATGCTCTTCCCTATCCTGCACATGACTGTCAGAGCCAGGAGATGCCATGGATTGAGTAAAATGGGGCAAAACTCCCTTAACAACGCTCTTGCTTAGCAAGGAAAATGTTGGGCTCAATTGTCATGTCAAGGACTATCTCTGCCTTCCTCTGCATGGCAGCCTTGTCCTAGTGAACTCCGTCCCTTTTTCTGGCCATTTCACCAAAATAATCCAGAGGTTATAAGGTTGTAGCGGGTTGGACTAGATGACCTCTGAGATCCCTTCCAGCCAACTGTGCTGTTTCAAAGAGTCTTCTGAAGCCAGAGTTTGTGTCCTTCCTTCCTCTCATTTTCTCGCTCTCCCTTCATCCCTCCCTCCATGTATCCATCTGTCCATCCAACTATATCTCATTCACTTTCTCCTCCCTCCTTTTTTCTTTTCCTTCTTTCCATCTCTCCCTCTTTCTTTCTCTCCCTTTTTCTTTCATCCATTTTTCTTTCTTTTTTCTTTTCGTTCTTGTCTCTCCCTTCTCTCTCTCTCCCTTTCTCTCCCTCTCTTTCTCTCCCTTTCTCTCTCTTTCTCTCCCTTTCTCTCTCTCTTTGTATCCCTTCCTTTCCTCCTTCCAAAGCCAGGAGACCCACCTGAAACAAAAACTCCTTGTATGAAACCGACCATTTTACACACACACACACACACACACACACACACACACACACACACACACTCCTCCAACCAGCTCTATGCCTCACTTCATTGTTTGCTTTTAGTGGTGGGCCAATCGCCAAAGTCCTTTCCAAGCGCCCGGCAGCATCGCTCGCCTCCCAGGAAAGTCCGGCTGACTAACTAGATGAACTGTGCAGGCAGCAGTCCTCCTCTCGCCTCTTCCACGCAAGCTTCTCTCTCTGGAGCAGCCACAGGAGGGGGATTTATGGGGGGTTAGAAGGGTGGGCAGCTTCCTTGCACTGCACGTTGGAATGGGAGGAAAGAGAGAAAGAAAGAATGAGAGAGAATGAGAGAGAGAGAGAGAGAGGAATCAGAAGCTGTTAGACCTTGCCTGAGAGCAAGAGGGGATAGAGACCCCCTCCCCATTATTCTGGGTCTCCCTTCCTCTTCCCCCCAGGTTGCCTTTCCTCCCGTCCATTCTTTCTCTCCCTCCCCTCCTGAGAGAGAGATGGAGCTGCTTTGCCTGGGAGTTTTCTGGGCTCTGGAAGGGGCAGGGGGACAGGGGGGGTTGGGGGGTTTGGGCTCCCCAGAACTTCTTTGGGAGAAGCTTCGCTCTGAGCCCAGTGCTGCTTTCCTGATGCCCCCCCCCCCATGGGCAGAGCGCATTGCGTGGAGGGTCTGCTGAGGGGCGTTTAGCTGGAGGCGCCTCTGGCCATGGGAGGAATTGGGGCAGCTCAGGAAAGCCAGGAGGGACGGATGAAATCCCTTGGCTGGACTTCCCTCCCTCCCTCCACAGCAAAGGGAAGGGACGGGGAGCCTGGTGGGACAGCTGCCTGCCTCTCCCTTCCAGGCCTTTCCAACCCCCAAGAAGAGGAGGCCAGGGGGGGCTATAAAGAGAGCAGCAGCTCTGCTGTGAATGGAGGGGGGAAAGTTTGGCTTCTCTCTGCCATTCAAGCATTCAAGGGCTGCAGCAGAGAGAATCCCCACTTTTCTCTCTCCCTCCATTCACAGCAGAGCTCCTGCAGCCTCTCCCCCCACACGCTGCCCAGTCATGGGCCCAGCCTCCTCTGCCCGGCAGTATTTGGGGTGGGGGTCCTCTGTTGGGGGGGATTTGGTTGCAGAAAGGCCAAGGGGGGGGCAGCCTTGGAGGGCCTCTTCCTCCTTCCCCTTTTCCTCTCAGCCCTGGAAAACCAGAAATCTCCCCCCCCCTCCAAGCACCCACTGAGACTGTGCAGGGGGGAGAAGGGGGGGCAGGAGAAATTAAGGGGACAAGAGGAGAAGATCCGAAAGCCAGGAAAGATGGAGGGATCCCAATTCTGAAGCCAGGGGAGTTTCTGCAGAGGGGAGGGGGAGGGAGGGTTCAGCTCCCAAAGGCCTTGGAGCCAGAATCCGGCAGCTGCATAAGGGGAGAGAGAGAAGCCCAGGAAGGATCCTCACTGACTTCTCAGGCTGAGAAAAGAGCTGGGGGGAGATTTCTTCTTTCAGGTTTTCCAAAATGTCTTCATCTCACATTACAATTCAGTGGAACTAGAACATCTGGAGCAGGGGGGGGGTTCAAAAATGTTAAGACCGGTTCAGTGGGCGTGGCTAGATGGGGGGGGTCTTGTACCTTTGTGCGCAATGTCAACAGTCAGAAAGGTGCCCCCCCCATTCCCACCCCAATCCCTGCCTCTTCGGGGTGCTGGGCTGCCCTCACAGCTTCTCCCTGGACCTTTCCTAGCTCTGGCAGCGTTTCCTGGCCTTGCAGCGCTCTCTGCACCCAGACCGCTTCAGCTGCTGACCACCAGTGGGATCTGGCCGAGTGGGGCTTCTTGGAGCAGCATTGCCCCCCTGATCAGCCTGGCTTATGGCCCCCTCCGCAGCCCTCTCTGGGGGGAGTCAAGTTGGCCATGCAGAAACTGAGGGGGCCAAGTAACAGCCTCGTTCGCTGCTTGGGGGCCAGAAAGAGAAGCTGCCTGTGAAGTTTAGTTTTAGTTTTATTCGCATTTATACCCCGCCCTTCTCCAAAAAGGACCCAGGGCGGCTCACAGGAAATTAAAACATACAAGTATAAATAAAAATATAAAATTTTAAAAGTTATTAAATTCCCCCCTGTGCTAATATCAAATTAAAATTCCCAAATTAAAACTGCCGAAAAATAGTCCCAACGGAGGTTACACTAGGCCGGCTTGATGGAAAAGGTATGTCTTTAGACATTGGCGGAAGAGGGAGAGGTCAGAGATAGTTCGTAGTTCCGGGGGTAGGTCGTTCCAAATGGTAGGGCCCTCCACAGAGAAGGCCCTTCCCCTGGGTGTCGCCAACCGGCATTGCCCGGCCGATGGCACCCTGAGAAGGCCCTCTCTGTGGGAGCGGATCGGACAAAGGGATGTATGGGGCAGGAGGCGGTCTCGCATATAACTAGGTCCCGAGCCATGGAGCGCTTTAAAGATGGTCGTCAACACCTTGAAGCGCACCCAAAAGACCACAGGTAGCCAATGCAGCTCGCGCAGGAGTGGTGTTATGTGGGAGCATCTAGGGGCTCCCGTAATCACCCGCGCAGCTGCATTCTGGACTAACTGTAGCTTTCGAGTGCACCTCAAGGGAAGCCCCATGTAGAGAGCATTACAGTAGTCAAGTCGGGACGTCACGAGTGCTTGAGTGACTGTGCGAAGGGCATCCCGGTCCAGTAAGGGGAGCAATTGGCGCATCAGGCGTACCTGATGGAACGCCCCCCTGGCCACGGCTGCCACATGGTCCTCCATGGACAGCTGGGAATCCAGGAGGACACCCAAATTGCGTGCCCTCTCCACGGGGGCCAGTTGTTCGCCCCCAATGGCCAGAGTTAGAGTTACCTGGCTGAACCGGGGTGCCGGAAACCACAGCCACTCAGTCTTGGATGGGTTGAACTTGAGTTTGTTACTACCCATCCAGATCCGTACGGCCTCCAAACACCGGGACAACACCTCGGCGACATCATTGGGGTGGTCTGGGGTGGATATGTACAGCTGAGTATCATCAGCGTACAGATGATATCCCACCCCAAAACCATGGATGATCTTCATATATGTGTTGAATAGGAGGGGCGAGAGGACCGACCCCTGAGGAACCACGCATAAGAGGGGCCTCGAGGCCGACCTCTGCCCCCTGTCAACACATATTGCGACCGACCAGAGAAGTAGGACGAGAACCACTGCAAAGCTGTGCCTCTCACCCCCAAGCCCCTCAGTCGGTGCAATAGGATACCATGGTCGATGGTATCAAAAGCCGCTGAGAGGTCTAATAGGACTAGGATAGACGAATATCCCCTATCCCGCGCCCTCCAGAAATCATCCACCAATGCGACCAATGACGTTTCAGTGCTGTGACCGGGTCGGAAGCCAGACTGGCGCGGGTCTAGATAATCAATTTCCTCCAGGTGTCGCTGGAGGGCCACCACACTCTCTACAACCTTCGCTAAAAAGTGAAGGTTGGAGACCGGATGGTAATTCTCCAGTAATGCTGGGTCCAGGGAAGGGTTCTTGAGGAGGGGCCTCACCACTGCCTCTTTCAAGATGGCAGGCAAGGACCCCTCACTCAAAGAAGCATTCACAATATCCTGGAGCCAGCCTCGTGTCGTCTCCCATGATGCCAGTACAAGCCAGGAGGGACACGAATCCAATAAACATGTGGTAGCCTTAAGTCTCTTTGACAACCTGTCCATATACTCGGTAGTGACAAAGTGAAACTCCTCCCAAGATGGTGTCTCAAGAACAGCCTTGGACAATCCGACCTGACCACTCTCGATGGAGGGCAACTCATTCCGAATTCGAGTGATTTTATCCTGCAGATATGTCCCAAATTCCTCTGCACGTCCCTGCAGAGGGACTTCCCACGGCCTCTGGTGAAGGAGGGAGCAGGTCACCCCAAACAGGGCGGCAGGGCGGTTATCTGCAGATGCAATAAGGGTAGCACAATACTTACATTTGGCCACCCTTATCGCCACTACATAAGTCCTAATGTGGGCTCTCACTAGTGTTCGGTCAGCTTCGGAGCGAAAGGATCTCCATCTGCTCTCTAGGCGTCTCTTGTGGCGTTTCATCTCCCTCAGCTCCTCGGTAAACCAAGGAGACTGGGTGATTCGGTGCCGCAAGAGAGGCCGCAAGGGCGTGACTCGGTCCAAGGGCCCCGCAGCCGCACTCAGCCATGTGGCCACTAGGTCCTCAGTCGAGTCACGGGGCAAGGCCACAGGTATCGGCCCAAGCTCCCTCTGGAACTTTACCGGGTCCATCAGGAGCCTGGGGTGGAACCATCTAGGAATCTCAGGTTCTGCCTCCCCGCAGTGGGGTGAGGCGATTGGAAAGTCCAGCCGGATGAGAGCGTGATCTATCCATGACAAGGGTGAGATGACTAAATCCCCTATTCCCAGATCACTTCTCCACTATCCCGAGATGAAGATTAAGTCCAGGGTGTGTCCTCCCTCGTGAGTAGGGCCCAAAACTACGTGGGTCAGGTCCATTGCTGTCATGGAGGCCATGAACTCCCGAGCTGCTCTGGAGGTTTCACTCGCTGACGGCAGGTAAAATCCCCCATGACCAACAGTCTGGGGGTCTCAACCGCCGCCTCAGCTATCACCTCCAGGAGCTCAGGCAGGGCTGTTGTTACATAGCGGGGAGCCACGTATACAACTAACACGCCCAACTGCCTCCCTAGACCCCACTTCATGAGAAGGGACTCACACCCGGTCATCTGAGGGATCGTGGTCTCCTTTGGTTCAAGACCTTCCCTAACCATAATCGCCACCCTCCCCACCCCTCCCTAGGGCCCTAGGCTGATGGAAGGCTCGGTAGCCTGTTGGGCTCATTGCAGGCTCAGTAGCCTGGAAGGAGCCCATGAAACAAAATAAAGGTGATCTGGTGACCCCCCCATCCCTCAAAAAAGACCAAGGTTGCTTCTGGAGGGGGCTGGCAGATGGGCAGCATTCCCCCCTCCCTGGGCGCCTGAAGCCTCGGAGCCTGCAGCAACTCCCGGCCCTTGCACAGTGGAGGCCATGAACAACTTCTCACACTCTCAAGAAGGTTTTCTTTATTGTGCAAAGGCCCAGAGTTGCTCCAGCCTGGCCCATCCCCTGCCCCACCTGCCACCCCCCAAAAACCTTGTATAGTAAAGAAAAACTTCGCAAGAGTTTGAGAAATTGTTATTTAACTGAAACTCACGAGAAGGTTTTCTTTCCTGTGCAAGGTTTTTCCCTGCACACAATGGCTGAGAGATGCTTGCAGTGGGGGGCAATTTGGGCCCACCCCCCTCCCCAAGGGAAGGCCCACCAACCACAGTTAGACTGAATAAGCCAGGGTTGCTCCCTCCACCCAAGATCCCCTTCATCCTTTTGGAGCCGGTCCACTTTGCCCCCACCCCCAGGAACAACCGAGCCAAACCGCTCCTGCCCAGCAGCCTCCCCCAACTCCCCTTGCCCCACCATTAAGCCAACCGATGGTGGGCAACCGTAGCCAACTGGGCACAGAGCTCAGTTGACAATGAGCCTCCGAGGTCTCCCTCCTGCCTGCTTGCCCAGCGCTTGCTCAACTGCCCCCTCCGATCCCCCGACTGGATGCAGCCACTCACCGGAGACTGGAAAGTGAGGTTGTCCACCTGCCTTCTTGTCCAGCACTCACTCAGAGACCTCCCACCCTCCCACTCACCTCCCCATCCACCCAGTCCGCTCCAACAGCCCTTCCAGCCTGGGCGCAGCCACTTATCGGTTCTTTCTTCTTCTGTTTCCAAACTAAGCCTCGGTTGGTTGGTTGGTTAAAGAGCAGTTGGATCCTAAAGGTCCATCACTGGAGGCTTTTAAGAGGGAGAACTTTTCGGCTGCCAGCTGGCAAAGGAAGCTCTCAGCCATGACCGGCGCTGCTGTGGCTCCTGCCAGCTGAGTAGACAAAGGGAGCAGGAGGCGGCTGTGGTCTCGGTCTGGTATGAGCTCCTGGCCTGGTCTGGGGAGGTCAGGAGTGACTCACCTGGTCAGCTGCTGTGACAGTAAGGCTGGCCAGGTCCCATCCCATATATTAATCCCCCTCTCAGCTTTCGCCCATGCCTTCAGCCTTCTTCTCAGGTGTGCAACACGCGGGAGATCCTAGCTGCGGTTTCCTTGTGAGCAACATTGGCCGGGAGAGGCAGGGAGAAAGGCCAATGGGGCTCAGGAGTAAACGGAGGCTCCTAAGTGGGATCGAGCCAGGGGTGGGTTCCGGCTGCCACTACTGCTGGTTGCTCTGCACATGTGCAGAAAGCAGGAACAATATGGCCGAGAGAACCGGTTCAGGGGTGTGGCCAGCCTGGGTTGTTGCAGGTTCCAGTGACCCAGGCTCCAAGTTGCTACTGGTTGAGCCGAACTGGTCCACACAGGTAGGAACCCACCTCTGATGTGGAGGAGTTTTCCATCAGGATTACAAGGGAGAAGATTAGCCTGACAGATTTTTTCTTGATCAACTGAGGCTTTCTGGGAATCACCCTGTTGTGAATCATCATCTGCTCTAGAATGTTCCCTATAATTGACCAGCTGTGTTGATTATATTTTCTCTATATTTGGATGAATTTTTCTCAAACTTTCTCATTTACTTATGGTGATAATGGCAGTATTTGTATCCTATTTAACCATATTTGGAGATGAGACAATTGTAGAAGAAAGATTCAATGTGGGATAAGATACAAAGTTTTCTGTTTTTCAAATTCCTGTTTCCATTCTAGTTTCATCCCTTTCTGGAGAAGAACGAATATTACAATATTTCTCACAGAAAACTGTACTTGGATCAAAATGGAGAGATAAAAGCAGATCTGGGCATTCACGGCTTCTTGGTTCTTCCCAAGGAGGATCCCAGGATAGAGAATCTGGCGGATTTTCTAAGACAGAGACTTTCTATCATACAAGAGGCTCTTTCACAGCTAAAGTTGCTCAATAAGGTGGGAGAAATTTTGATGTCTTTTCTCTGTTTGCCAAAGCCTGAGGTCCCATTTCAAGTGGGCAAAGTCTGTAGCCATGATGGGGAACCTATGGCACGCGTGTCAGAAGTGGCACACAGAACCATCTCTCCTGGCATGTGGAGCCATCATCAGTTGCTCTTCTGGGTTCAGGCGTGGCAGTCAGCTGGTCCTTACACGCATTGGAGTGCCAGAAAGTGGAAGAGGAGCCACCCAGTGCGCATGCGTACACCAGGAAAGTGACCTTTGTTTCCAGTGCGCACATGCGCATGAGCCTCTTAGTGTTTTGGTTTCTGGCATGCATGCATGTGCAAAAACCATCAAGAAAAAGAGCAGCGGCCATGCGTGCCCAAAGGCACAGAGAGGAGATCTCGGCTGTGGCTTCTTAGCAGAGCCCTTCTTAGCCCTGAGAGCGGCTGTCACTAGGAAGAGAGAGAGAGAAAAAGAGAAAAAGAGAGAGAAACAGAGAGAGAGAGAGAGAGAGAAAGAGAGGAAGGGGGAGAGAGAGGGAGAGAAAGAGAGAGAGAAAGAGAGAGAGAGAGAGAGAAACAGAGAGAAAACACAAACAAGGTGCTTTTATTGCCAGTAATAAATGGACTTGAGGGTCTCGGAGGGTCTGTGAAGCCAAGCAAGGCTCCCTGCAGCCTTTCAGGAAACAGCCTGGTTTCATTGGTCCTTGGATGGGAGGGGTTGGGAGGGGAAGCTGGGGGGCTGCTGGGCTGGGGACAAGCGGTTGCCCATCACTGCCCCCCTGCCAGCGTCTCTCAGGTGGGACATGTGGGGGAGACACACCACCTCCTGGTCCTCTTGCCCTGCAAGTCAGCTGCCAGGATAAACGCGGCTGCCCCTTCCTCCAGATTCCCTCAAAGGCTGGGGACACCTCAGATGCTCTGGCTTAACGACCCCTGAATGACTTTGCCCCCTCCCCAATGCCCTTGCTCTGCCTTAAACCCCCCTGGCTTTTCCTCCTCCCCACCGCTGGGCAACCGCTCCACAACACGCGTGTATCTCACTCCAATCTGAGCCATTGCAGGGCTTTGAGGGGAAGGCAGCCAAATGGCTTGGAGGTAGTATTGTGGCTTTCCAGTGGAGGGAGGGGCATTTCCCACCCAACTTTCTCTTCCTGTCCAGGGCTGCAGAACTGGATCCTCAGTGGGGACGTTCTGGTGCCCGGACGGGGATCAGGTGGGCGGGCAGGGAAGCACGAGGACCCCCGATATCTGGAGCCGATGCATGGGCACCAGACAGCTGGTCTTTGTGCGCACATGCATGCCAGAAAGTGGTAGACCACATGGCTGGTGCTCATGCGCATGCCGAAAACCAGATGATTATCTAATTTTCAGTGTGTGCACACGCCCGCACCCATATTGGAACGTGGGGCCAAAAATCTTTGTGCATGCTCCCGTTTTGGCACTAGGTGCCAGAAAGTTTCGCCAGCACTGCTCTAGACTATTAAGTAGAAAAGTCCTTTATCGTAATGTTAATTTCCAAAAGCAAAAGGGAGGAAGTAAATGAAGAATCTGCCAGGTTATCAATGTTCCCTCTAATTTTTTTTCAGTGTGGGAGGAAAATTATAGTGTCTAAGTGGGAAATTTTCATGCCTGAGTGCCTGAATTTTTTTTCCAGATGTCACCTAAGACAACAATGAAATCAATATTATTAGAAATTCAAAGTTATGTTTATTCAAGCTTAATTAAAAGTGTTATATAATATCAGTATCACTTAACAAAGCTCCTGCTTAGCAACCAAAATAGATGACCCTACCTTTGGCCTCCCATGGAGAATAGTCCAAGAGGTTTAGATTTAGCCGATGGCATCGCACTGCTGGGTGAAACAAAGACATTTGCAAGAAATGACCCTCAGCTTAGACAATGAGGCCAACAAGATTGGCTTATGCATAAATTCTGAAAAGCCATGAAGTCAGAAGTGCTCAGGATAAAAGGCCCATAGCAGTCAGTGGTCAGACCATAGAATGAGTCCAACAGTTGACTTACTTTGGTAGCATAAGGTCTAGTTAAGTGAGCTACAGAGAATGACATTAACCCTCAAATTGGAGTGGCAGAGACCTTGTTTCAGTGCATGTGCCCAAGTTGATCTCCAGCAGCTGTAAGGATTACCACAAAGGTAAAAGTTTTCAAGAGGATCGTTATACCAATTGCAACGTATGCTGATGAAAGATGGAAGGTTACAACCAAGAGGAATAAAAGCTGACGTGTTTTCCAAGAACGCTGCGTGAGGAGAATCCTCCAGATACACAGTGGCCATGTCATTAAATGAAGAGTTACTACAAAGATCAGATTTAGAACTGTAAAGTAGGCACCACCCATGGCGGCGGCAGCAGTGCCTCCCCCTCTGCTCGGAGCACCTCAGCTGGGCTCTGCGTTGCCCGTGCCTCCTCCTCCTCTGGGGGAGGCCAATGAGCAAGCAGGCAGCCTACTAAAAGGACGCCCAGCCGGCTGCCACCTTCTGTGAATCAGGGCTAAGGAGGCAAGGGAAGCACCTCAAGGCCAGCGCAGTTCCACCTGGCAGATTCCCAGCCAAACCATGGCACAGAGAGGCATGGTGGGGGCCATGGTGGGGGCCATGGTGGGGGCTGGCGGAGCAGGCGGCAGGGGTAATGGGGAGCTCAGCTGAGGTGCTCCGGGCAGAGGGAGAGGCGCCCACCACCACTGCCATGGGCAGACATGCTGGTGGGGGCTTTGGTGGCTTCAACTCAGCCCCAGCGCCAGGCACAAGCGGCTAGGATTGGCCACCCAAAGGACCTCCCAGGCTGGGAGTCCCAGCTATGTGAAATCTCTGCATGCAGCTCGAAACTGCTGTGTGGTTATTTCTAGACACATGTGTGGCTGCACAGCCATGCACCTTAGAGGGAACATAGGTTATTCTAGCTCCTGTATCTGTTTAGAAGGAGTCAGAGGTTTCCTATCTACCTCAGTGAAGACCAGAGGCTCCTTGTCTCCATCCATTTCTCCCTCCGTTTTCCATGGACGGAGAGTCCTAACATCTTTTCTTTGGCCTTCCTTGTTCTTCTGCTCAGTCCCTGCCTCAGTCCAGATGTGCGGAAACTTGTCATCCTGGGTTTGTCAAGAGGGCTCGAGAAGGAGATCCAGTTTGCTGCTATGACTGCGTTCCTTGTCCGGAGGGGACCTTCTCCACTCAGGAAGGTTTGTCACCCTGAGGAAAATGGGAGGCTTTGTGGAACTGGATCCACCCAGAACTTTTTCATGAAAGTGCAAGTTAAATGATAGATCGAAGCTCACTTGGTGTTTTACTTTTATTTTTAACCTGCAGAATTTCTTATCTGAAAGGAAGTAAATCAAAAATACTTTGAAGGAGGGGCTGGGAAGAGATGGGAGGAGGGGACGCAGACTGAGCAAGCTTTACTAACAGCAGAGGAAATCTCTCTCTTGCTTCTTAGTTTGGACTTGTGCTGCTAAGTTCACCTTCCTAGGAACACCTGAGTTCTTTGGAACTTGTATGAATTGTGTGAGGTCCACCTTCTGCTGTGGATAGTTATGGGGGGAACTCATTACACAAATAGTCTGCCAGTCATGTAGGTGAATCAATCAATCAATCAGAATAGAGCTGAAAGGGACCTTGGAGGTCATCTAGTCCTACCCTCTGCTCAAGCAGGAGAACCTGTATCATTTCAGACAAGTGACTGTCCCGTCTCTTCTTAAAAACCTCCAATGTTGAAGAACCCAAAACCTCAGGAGGCCAGCTGTTCCACTGGTTAATTGTTCTCACTGATAGGAAGTTTCTCCTGAATTCCAGGTTGCTTCCAGATGTTACAGGATACTTTAGGTATCCTCCCAGTTCAGGATATTAACTGCCATGTGGCAAGACTCAGATTGTTTGCCTAAAAAGATTATATGATTCATTATTAACCTCTAATAATGGAGCTTCCTATGAATTGCATTGCATCAGAAATAATTAACACCCTAGGACTGGGATGGCGAACCTATGGCGTGCGTGTCACAGGTGGCACATGGAGCCATTTGTCAGGGCACGCGAAGCTTTGCCCTGTTAGCTGACCAGCGCACATGCCTGCCAGCTTAGTTCAGGCTTTTTGAAGCCATATTTCACCCTCCCCAGGCTCCAGAGGCTTTACAGGAGCCTGGGGAGGGCGAAAAGAGCCTCCCCCCCACAAGGCCCTCCGGGGGTTCAGGACTGAAGGCTCAGGAGAGCAAAAAAACCAGCCCTATGGGCAAAAATGAAGTTCAGGAATGGACTTCTGGTTTGCTCGGAGGGAGTGGTGGACCTGCCCAATGGCGATTAAATACTGGAAAAAGATCAGGCAGTGGTTAATAGAAATCACCCAACATCGATTAGAATTGAAACCGGAAACCTTCCTTTTAGGACTTAAACCCCCAGATATCAACATGGAGATATGGCTTCTGGTGTTGCACATAATTATTGCGGCAAGATTGGCATTTGCCCACAAATGGAAAAGTGATCAAATAACGACGGACAGGGCAGTAATAAATAAAATTAATGAGTGTGCAGAGTCAGATAGATTAACAAAATTAATTAAAGGAAAAAAGGATTCAGAATTCTATAATTCGTGGAAGAGGTGGTATAATTGGATACGGCAGTGGTGGGCAAACTCATTAGTCAAAAGAGCCAAATGTCAACAATACTACAATTGAAATTTTTTTTGAGAACCAGAAGGTGTGGCCTGTTTTGTGGGAGTGGCTCAGTGGTCATGTGACCGGGTGGGCATGGCCAACTTGGAAAATGTGAAACTCACTTAACAATGGTCTTGCTTAGCAGCCAAACGTTCGGTCTCAATTGTGGTCATAATTTCTTTCTTTCTTTCTTTCTTTCTTTCTTTCTTTCTTTCTTTCTTTCTTTTTCTTTCTTTCTTTCTTTCTTTTCTTTCTTTCTCTGTCTCTCTCTCTCCCACTTTCTTTTTCTTTCACTCTCTTTTTCTTTCTGTCTCTATCTCTGTCTCTCTCTCCTTCATCCACCCATCTCTGTCACTCTGTGTGTGTGTGTATCTGTCTGTCTCGCATTCACTCACTTACTCATTCTGTGTCTCTGTCTATCTTTCTCTCCCTCTCTGTCTCTCCCTGTCTCTCTGTGTGTGTCTGCCACTCTCTGATTCCCTCTCTCCCTCTCTCTGTGTCTGTGCCTCTGTCTGTCTGTCTGTCTGTCTCTCCCCCTTCCCCACCCGAAGCCTCCTCAGTTCCTGGAAGTAGCCTGGCTGGTCCGCTGGCCTGCCGGCTGGCCGGCTGGCCACACTTACTCGCTCACTCACCCACCCACCAGACGAAGGAACCTGGCATCTGGTGGGTGAGCGAGTGAGCGAGCAACCGTGGCTGGCGGGCCGGCGGGTGGGTGGGTTGTTGGACACTGCCGCAGCAACTTTCCTTACCCGCCTGCCCGCTGCAGTTGCTCGCTCACTCACTCACCCACCAGACTCCAGGTTACTTCGTCTGGTGGGTGGGTGAGCGAGCGAGAGAGCAACCGTGGCCGGCGGGCGGGCAGGTTGTTGGGCGCTGGCTGCGCTTGCTTGCTTGCTCGCTCACCCACCCACTGGATGAAGGAACCTGGCGTCCAGTGGGTGAGCGAGTGAGTGAGTGAGCAACCGTGGGCGGGCGGCCAAGGAAACTTGCTGTGGCGGCACCCAACAAACCGACCGCCCACCCCGCTGGCTCACCCACCAGAGGCCAGTTCACTCTCCCCGCCCACGGAGTCTCTGCAGCCACTGGAAGTAGACGAGTGGCCAGCTTGGGAGGCTACGGCTGCCTCTTTGGCGTTTGGGTAGCCGCAGCTGGGCTGAGGAGGCTCCGTGGGGGGAGGGGTGGAACCGGTGGCCGGTAGGGAGGGTTGCTGCGGCCCAGGAGTCCCGCCCTTGGCGAGGGTGGTAGAAGAGCCGCACTTGAGGGGCCAAAGAGCTGCTTTTGGCTCACGAGCCGTGGTTTGCCGACCACTGGGATAGGGGAACGACCGGATAATAACAACCAAAGCAATAATATATGTTTAAATCAGATATTGGTGAATAATATCAGTAAGAAATTTAATGACGAATAAGAATTGACGAAGTAGGTAGGTTAACTAGATGGGCTGTATATAGTGTATATGCTGGTGTTAAATATTAGGCCTACTATTAGGACTTTATTGTTAAGTTTGGTTACTTATATGTTGTCGCTTTCTCGCGTTGTGATGGCAAATGTGTTTAAAATTATGTTTGTATGATTACTTTATAAGAATAAATAAAATTATTTTTTTTAAAAAAAACCTCCAGAAGCTGAAGCCCTGAAGCCTCCAGAGGACTAAAACAACCCTACGAGCAATCTGGAAGTGACTTCCAGTTTGCTCGTAGGGTCCTTAGGCCTCTGGAGGACATCGGGGGGGGGGGGGCTGTGGAGGCTGTTTTTGCCCTCTCAAGGCTCCTATAAAGCCTCTGAAGCCTGGAGAGGGCGAAAAAAGCATGGAAAAATGTGGGGGGGAAGCGCCTCTCATGCTTGCATGCACAATGGGGGGTCGCGTGTTACATTATGGGTGCAGCACGCCCATGCATGACCCCCCCTTCCCTTCCCCCCGAATGGCATGCAAGCCAAAAAAGGTTCGCCATCACTGCCTTAGGATTTCCCTCAACTTCATAGGACGATACAAAGAAGGAATTTCTTGTAAGACAAAAGGACAGAATATTTTAAAAAATTGCTTTTTGGCTTCTCAGATGCAGAAAAATGCACCAAGTGTCCAGATGATAAATATCCAAATGAGAACAGAGTCCAATGTATCCCCAAAGTTGTAACCTTCCTGTCTTATGAAGAACTTCTGGGCATCATCCTGGTCTCTTCTGCCCTACTCTTGTTCTTAATCACAGGCCTTGTTTTAATCCTCTTCATCAAATACCGAGAAACTCCCCTTGTCAAAGCCAACAACCGGGACCTCTCCTACATCCTCCTGGTCTCCCTCCTGCTTTGCTTCTTGTCTTCTTCTCTCTTCATTGGTCAACCAAGGAAAGCCACCTGCCTTCTCCGACAAACGGTCTTCAGCATCATCTTCTCAGTGGCCGTTTCTTCTCTCTTGGCCAAAACCATCACGGTGGTGCTGGCCTTCCTGGCCACAAAACCAGGAAACCGAGCAAAGAGATGGTTGGGGAAGAGCTTGGCCAACTCCATCATCCTTTCTTCTTCTGCTGTCCAAGTAATCATCTGCTCCATCTGGCTAGGAGTTTCTCCTCCCTTCCCTGACTCTGACCCCCACTCCCAGTCTGGAGAGATCATCCTGCAATGCAACGAAGGGGCTGTTGTCATGTTCTACGTCACCCTCAGCTACATGGGCTTCCTGGCTGCCATCTGCTTCACGGTGGCTTTCCTGGCCAGGAATCTGCCTGGGGTCTTCAACGAAGCCAAGCTGATCACCTTCAGCATGCTGGTCTTTTGCAGCGTCTGGGTGACTTTTGTGCCCACCTACCTGAGCACCAAAGGGAAATACATGGTGGCTGTCCAGGTCTTCTCCATCCTGGCCTCCAGTGCTGGTCTGCTTGTCTGCATCTTCATCCCCAAGTGCTACATTATCCTTCTGAGGCCAGACATGAACACAAAGGAGCATCTCACGGCCAGAACAAATGTAAAAACATGAGATATAACAAAACCATTGTGATATTGGAAGAATTGTTAAAGTTTCTTTTATGTGAAAGGTGATATTCTTTCCACTTTGATAGTATGCAAGAGTCAAAGAAAATATCTATATGTTTCAAAATAGGAAATTATTGAATTGTTCCAGCTCCTTTCCCTTTCAACTTAATAAACCTTGCTACAAGTCATTCAGAGGAGTTTGGTGCTCAACAGCAGCTACTGAATTTGATACCTTTAAAAAATAATTCAGGCACTGGTTCCTACAGCTAAAAGTCTGTGTATGAAAGAGAGAGAGGGAGGGGGGTTCAACAGGAAGCTGTGGTAACCAAGCACCAGCCTGGTTGCCTGATCCTCTCCCTGAGAATGCCGGAATGATGGGAAATGCCATGTTTGACTGGCTCTCAGCTGGGAGGGAAATCTTCATATACCCTCTTATAGAATACTTTCTTGATTTCCTGATAAAGCCTCCTTTGCAGAAAGAATTCAGCAGAAGAGCTGCCTGGGATGTCAGTTTGGGATTGTTTTTATTTTGGTATGTACCTCACAAAATAATAATAAAATAATTTTAGCAATTTTCAGACCCTTTAATTTTCCCCTATACAATTCCTACCGGAAGCATTTTCTCTGCTCCTTTTCCAAGCTTGTCTTGTGTGTGAAGGGCTGGAGAAGATGCCCAGAGAAAGGGGACCCTGAGACTCTCCCCAGGAGGAGGTTGGAGGGATCTTGTCCAAAGGCATCATGTGACCAGGTCAGAAACCTTCAATGATGCATAAGATCCATCCAGGTCCAAGAAGGGGGAGAATAAGGGGGGGGGGGACTTCTGTGTTTCTAGGAAGAGGCCCCCATGGAAGCTGCTCTGCTCTCCAACCACAGAGATTGCTGATCAATTGGGAATCAATGTTTAGGTCTCAGAATGGCTCCTAATTGGGAATAGGATCCCTTTGCAAAATCCTTTTAAAGGTGATAAGAAAAGGTCTGGTGGATCAGAAGAAGGTCATTCTAAGATTCACAGGGGCCACACAGAGGCCTCTGGTTCTCCCAGAAGGAGAAGAAGGCAGAGACTGATGGCTTTGCTCAACATGGAAGAGGTGTTTTTTCACAATTTCTCCACAAAATTTTGGACACTTGGACATCTCACACTCTAGGAATCCCCAGCTCTGGTATCCCAAATTAATCTGAGAAAATATTTCCAACTTTCACATCCAATTCAATAAGAATTAAGGGGGGACTGGAACTCAAGAGTCTGCTGGTGATTGGTCCAATGTCCCCCAGGAAGTTTTCATGCCTAAGGGAGGATTAGAACTCGAGTCCCCTGGTAATTGGCTCCAAGTCGCCCCTTTGGCTTTTATTTGAAGGTAAATGAATGTAAAAACATGAGATATAACACCATGATGATCTTGGAAGAATTTTTTTTTTTGAAAACGTTTTTTATTTTTTATTTTTGAAAATAAATAAAAAAACATCATTCATTTCGTGTTTTATACAACATGTCGTTCAGACAAACACTCTGTATGCCAGTGCTTAATTTCACAAAGATATTAATCTGTATATATATCACTTTTGCATCATATATTAACATTTCCATTTTTGAAATAAATCTTTATCCCCTAACTCTTGAGTACATAAACAAGATATTAAATAGAGAAGAAGAAAAAAGACCAACAGAATAAGAACAGATAATCTTCACATGTTATACCATTGTTTTCTAGAGGTAATTTTATCGTACTAAAATAAATTATTTTATCTTTCTAAAGACAAAAATTTCTTCAAGTTATATAATAACTTGTATTGTTATATTGCTTAATTCCCCCTTGTTTCCAGCCATTGATAAAATTTATTCCAAATTTCATAGAATTGTTCGCTGTCTTGCTCTCTAATTTCAAACGTTAATTTACTCATCTCTGCACATTCCATAATTTTATAAATAATTTCTTCCTGTGATGGTAATTTGTCATTTCTCCAATTTTTTGCAAAGATGATTCTAGCGGCTGTCAAGATATTTGCAATTAGGTATTTCAAATTTTGGTATGTCAAATATTTCTAAAGTAAGTCCAAGCAGGAAGAGTTCGGGTTTGAAATCTATATGTTGTCCTGTTATTTTCTCCAACCATGTGTGGATCATACTCCAATAATTTTTGGCCTCCGAATAGGTCCACCACATATGGTAGTAAGTACCAGGCGTCTGATGGCATTTCCAGCATTTTTGGGATTTGTTCTTACTCATTTTTGAGATTCTTGAAGGTGATAAGTGCCACCTGTAGAACATCTTGTATAAATTCTCTTTGTAGGCTGTTGACATCGTCATTTTGTAATTTTGTGTCCACAATTTTTGCCACTTATCTAGGTCGATCCCATGCCCGAAGTTTTCCCCCCATGTTATCATTGTTTCTTTCACTTGCTCTTCCTGGAGTTTTTTAATTATTTTTTCGTCGACGCCTGTTAATATTTTGTCTAATTCCGTCTGATGGCATTTCCAGCATTTTTGGGATTTGTTCCTATTTCATTTTTGCGTCCCCTGGTAATTGGCCCCTTTGGCCTTTATTTGAAGGTAAATAAATGTAAAAACATGAGATATAATACCATGATGATATTGGAAGAATTGTTAATGTTTCTTTTATTTGAAAGGAGATATTATTTCCACTTAGATAGGAGGCAGGAGACAAAGAAAAGCAAATCTACTTGCTTCAGAATGGGAAATGATTGAATGATTGTACTTCTTGTATCTCCCTATTCACCCCAATAAATCTAGCTAAAGAGAACTCTGGGAAAGTCATTCAGAGGAATGTAATATTCAGCAACCACCAATGAACCATACACCGTATGAAAAACAATTGAGGCACTTTGTTCCTACTGACAGCAACTCAAGGTGTTTGTGTGTGTGTGAGAGAGAGATTAAGACCCTAAGAGGTCTGATGGGGGCTGTAGGAGCCCTGTTCTAACAGTGTTTCTGGATCATCTCCAGGAGAAGCCTTGGAATGGCAGAATGAGCTGGAATGCAGGGATTGACCTGCTCTCCATCACTATTATGTCCTTCTTTCTTGATCTCCTGATAAAACCCAGTGTCACGTGTGCCTTATTCGATATCCAAGAAAGAAAACCCCCAACTCCATTTAATTAGAGAAAAGGTGTTTTTCTGGACATGAAATGAAAACAGTGAAAGTGAAGCAAGATCTGTAGCAAAAAAAAAAGTGTGAACTTGTACATATCAAAAGTTTACCCAAATCCCTCCCCCCAGTTACCCCAACCCAACGTCCAATCTCCAGCTCCCAAAGGTGTCATATGGGGCGCATCTTCCAGTGGCCTCATTCACTTGATATGCAGAGACAGTTGGCCTTGAGGAAACCCAAACTCCGGCCATCAGCATCTGCAGAAGATGTTGAGAACAAAACTCCCTTCTTGAGATTCCCCGTTACTATGGCAGCCAATAGCAAGCATGCAAGATAGAGGCTGACCAACCCCTTTCACAGAAAGCATCAACTGGAACAGCTGTCTGGGATTTCACTTTGGGGTGGTTATTATTTAAGTATCTCCCTTTTATAAATCCCCTCTCTGTTTTTTCCTTCCTCATCCAGAGAATGAAAATAGCAACATCCAATCTGTCCCTTTAATTTCCCACTCTGGTCATTTGTCCATCAAGCCTCTCCCTGCTTCTGTCCCAAGTGGTCTTGTGTGTGTGAAGGGCTGGAGAAGAGGCCCAGGCGGAAAAGCCCTCCAGACTCTCTCCAGGAGGAGGTTGAGGGGATCCTGTGTGGAGGCAGCCTCTTCCTTGACCAAATGCTCTGGATTGTGGCCTGAGAGTTCAAGGCCTCCTATTCATCCAGGTCCAAGAAGGGAGGGGAGGGGGAGTAAGGGGAGGGAGGCATCCAGGGTTCTAGCAAGAGGCACCCATGAAAAGTCTTCTGCTTTCCAACCACAGGGATGGTGGGTGGATCAGGAGTCAGCCTGAGGTCTCAGAATGGCTTCTGGTTGCCACTCGGATCCCTTTGCAGATTCCATTTTAAGTAGGTAGAAAAGTTTTGATGGATCAGGTGAAGGTCAGTCTAGAATCCACGCTGACCCCCCAGGTGACTCTGGTCTGCCCACAAGCAGGGGGGAGGGATGTATCACTTGGCCCAACGTGGAACCAGGTAAGGGTGGGATCCAGCCTCTTCCCAGGGGTTCCCTAAAACCGCTTGTGAATTGTAGGAGCAGTTATGAGAACCGGCTGAATTGCCTCAGCCTGAGCCCCCCAACCCCCTCCTGAGGGTTTCCCCCTCCCTGAGAAAACGACCTGTCTCAAGATTCCGTGGATCACTTTGGCTCAGGCAGTGGAATCCCCCGCTGGTTCTCTCTCTCCACCAAGCGAAGGAAACGCAGAAACTCTGCTGAGGCCAGAATGGGGCTTTCTCGAACTTCCGGGATTGGATGGGTACAGAAAGAGAAGGCGGACCAATGGGAATTCTTCCTTCTCTAGCATCATCGGTCTCCGGGCAGAGTCTCCCTTGACTTCCCCCAGTGCAGGAGAGCATTGCAAGCAGAGAAGGAGCCTCAGTTGGTTCTTCGGGCCAAGATCCCCCCTCCCACTTCCCCCCCTCTCCCTCCGCAGAACTGGCTCCCCTCCTTCAGCTGAAGCCCCCAAGGACTCTGCCTGGAAACAGATGACGCTGAAGAAGGGAGAATTCCCATTGGTGCTGACCCTCGTTCTGGCCCCTCCCATCTCAAAAGTCCTAAATAAATGAAGTGTCTGCCTAAGGAAGAGATTCTGCACTGGATGACGGGGGGGGGGGGGGAAGCCCCTCAGCCAGCGAGGACTTGGGGGGGTCACAGCCATCCCCCATCCCCCAAGGGAAGCTAAATCAGGAAGAGGCGGAGAGGATCTGCAGGGATCCCTCCTAGCCCAGCCAGACCCTCCGATTCTCCGCCCCTCAACCCCATATGGGAAGGAAACCCTCCTCCCTTTCCTTGGTCCAGAAAGAAATTTCGCCAGTGTAAAAGTGCAGATGGAGAGTGGGATTCTGATGGGGTTCTCCCCCACCCCCCACGAATTTGCATATTTCTTCTGTGGAACAAGAAGCGCTCCTAAAACAAAAGGCTCCTTTTTGGTATTATTTTATTAAAACTAGCTGTACCCGCCATGTGTTGCTTTGATGAAGTTTGGTTAAATGAAGTTTTCCCCCCATAGACCCTCTCAGCGATCCCCTCCCTCTCCCTCCCCTCCCTCTCTTACTCTACCTACCGACCTCCTGTATTCCTCCCTCTCGTCTATCCCTCTACCTACCTACCTACTGTATTTCTTCCTGTCTCTATATCCCTCTACCTACCTACCTCCCCCTCACCCCCACTCAACCTCCTCCAGGCCCCCCTCTCTCCCAGCGACCATCCGGTCTTCCCTCCCCTCCCACATGCTCCCCCCACCCAAAAGAATGGAAGGACCGGCTCGAAAAGGCGCAAAAGCCTTGTTACTCCACTCCTAAGCCTGCTGGGCGGGCTATTCAGTCTTGAAATTAAACCAACATCAGGGGTGATTTTAATTTCCATATGCTTGCTTGCTCTGGTCTGAACATAAAGAGATCCGTCATTCTCAGATCTGTATCTGAAATTGATTCTTAGCAGAGGAAGCAAACTATGTTGCAACTGGAAAGTTTTCAAAAGCCAGAAAGAATCTTTTAATTGGAGCATCAACTTTTATGGCCTTCCGTCCGATTCTATATAGAACTGATTTTGAAGCCCCACCAAGGGTGTCCCCACCCCCGTAAATATATACACGAGTCACAAGGTTAGGACGACGGATAAACGCGTAAAAGTTTGCCCTTTAAAAGGCCCCTCCCTAAAGGAATGTCTATGGGCAGCCCAGCCAACCCTCGGCAGCAGCGGCGGCTGTTGCATTCCAGAAAGAGGCATTGGGCCGTTTCCTCAAAGGCCAAGTAGGAGCCCAAAGCCCCGTTCTCTTTGCCAAACTCTTGCCTGCCCCAGAGAGTCCCAGTCAGCCACCTCAAGCCCTCCGCGGCTCTCGCGAGAGATGCCCCACCTGCCCCTTTCCCTTTCCTCCCTTCTTTTGCGTTCAACCCTCCTGCCAAAGTTCCTCCTTCACTTTCTAGTGGGCGCCCAGAAAAGTCAGCGGAGACGGAGAAGATTCGCCCACGTTTCTCTCGCTAGCCCCCCTCCCCCAGGGCAACAGTGAAAGCAGGTGGGGACTTTCCCCCCCTTTTCCTTCCCCCCCCCAACCATGAAGCAGCTCCCAACCCAAGAAAATGGGGGAATTGGCGACAGGAGCTCCTGCCTTGCTGCTTCCCCACTGCCCCAAACAATATCCCCAGAAGAACCACCCACCCCACTCCATGGCCAGGGGGGCAGCAGAGCCAAGTGTCCTGTGGTGCTGCCACCAGCCTTGAGGAGGAGAAGGGCGGGGGTGGCAGTCTCGACTCCCTGTCCAGGTGCGGACGCTGGCCGGCGTGGTGGAGGGCACTCTAGGCTGAGTGGAGGTGGTGGCGGTGGCTTCTTCTGAGCCCTTTCCTCATGGTTGGAGGGCCAGCAGGAGGCGGAGGGTGGCGGCAGCGGCGATGAGATGTCAGAAGACATCCCTCCCCCCAGTCAACCTCCTCCAGGCCCCCCTCCCTTCCAGAAAACATCAGGCCCTCCCTCCCCTCCCCTCCCCTGGAGGGCTCTGGATCTCCTCCTTCTTTCCCCCCCCCCCAGGTCCCTTCCTTTGGCCGGCGAGAGGATCGTCGTGGCAAGTAAGGTGTTGAAAGCGCAGGGGAAGGGCCTCAGCAGACGATGCTGCACGGCCACAGGGACTTGCAACCGTTGGAAATGTGATGAGTGTGTGATGCAGCAGCCAGGTGGGAGAAGCTACAGGGAGGTAAAAACCTCAGAAGTGCGTACCTTTTACGTTTGTGCTGCTTGCACATGTCACACATGTGCCAGCCACACAAAATGTACGTATGATTGCATCGGTAGTCCTTGGGAACATTGTGTGAAAATTTGGTGCCGATCAATGCAGTACTTTCTGAGATTAGCGGCTTTGCACAAACTATTTTACATTTTTAATACAATAGCAGAGTTGGAAGCAACCTTGGAGGTCATCTAGTCCAATACCATTTCAGACATATGGCTATCCAACATCTTCTTGAAGACTTGCAGTTTTGGGGCATTCACAACTTCTGGAGGCAACTTCTGTTCCTCTGATTAATTGTTCTAATTGTCAGGAAATTTCTGGGAGTTGAAGTCCACAAGCCTTAAAGTTGCCAAGGTCAGAGACCCCTTTAGAGCAGGGGTCCCCAACCTTTTTTGCACCAGGGACCGGTTTCATTTTAAAGAAAATTATGAAGACTGGCTGCCGTAGAAGAGGAGCGGGGGGAGGGAGAACAGGCAGCGCATGTGCATGCGAGGGGGGGCGGGAGTCGGCTCACTCGACCCTCTAGGGTCTCCAATGGCGCAAATGGCCGCGCCTGCACTCTCCCGCATCCGCCGCTTGCTATGCCCAGGAGGCTGCTCCCTCCTCCTCCTCTCCAGCCCTGCAGCCTAGTTCCTATCAAGCCACGGACCGGCACTGGTCCACGGCCCGGGGGTTGGGGACCCTTGCTTTAGAGGATGGAAGGTTTACTACCAGAAGAGCCGTCATAAAGGAGGGACTCAGCAGCAGATGTCCTTGAGTGGCATCTAGAGGTCGAAGTGTGGCATAGGCCTGCTGTAGTCCAGACAGATTTTAGCAGTTATGACTAAACAACAGTTATTCTGCTGTTTCTAACCCAACTGTATCTGCATTCAGAAGCAAAATAGGACCAAATCTTGGTTGGTGGGGAGACTATGCCACCATGAAATCTCAAGGCTGTAGACTAGATTGGAATATCTACATTCATCCTACAAAAATATTCTAGCAAATGAACAAACCACTTGATTGTTGTCAGGAAAACTACTCTGCTCTTACCCATTCAATTTTCCCTGTTTATGAGCCTAGAGAAGGCTCTTCTAGAATAGACTAGAAGTTTACTGACCTAGGCAAGTATAGGCATCTCAACAGTGGAGCTTCCACAAGTCTTCTGCAATGGTTCATCCACAAAAAACTCACTCCTTCTGAGCAGTATAAAAAAGCTTGTTCTTACAACAAGCTCCTGAAAAGCTGTCAAGGTTTGAGAGTCATTATTTTTGGAGATACATATCTACTGGTATTTGTAAAAATTAGTGCTGTATCTTGATCATTGTACAAAAAAACCCTTTGTACATTCTATAATTAAAATACTTCTTTTTTCTGCTTTATCCGTTTCCTACATAGCTTTTGGCACTGAATTCAATTCCTCGTTTTTATTCCAACTCTTATTAATATATCTCCTTTTAACTATGCAAATGCACACTTTGTTCTTCTAGCATAGCTTCTGGAATTGCATGCCCAACTGGGAATTATACATGACGAGCTTATTATGGAGTGCAATTTGCATAAGCTTCCTATGGAAATATAGGCCCAAATCATGAAGAGTCTAGAGAGAAACACATGCATCAGTTGCTCCTGAGCAAGGTGAATGTCCCTGGGAAACTCTTCCAATTCCATTTCCAATCCTTTCTCTTTACTTCTTCATAGATGCATGGATGGGATGGAACCACAACACAGAGTTCGATGGTCAAGGATGAGAGGCTTTAGCCATTGAAAAGGTAACAAAATGGCCGCTGGGAAAATACTAAAATATTTTAATCTTTCAGTTCTGTGGAGTTTTTAGAAACTTATAGGGATCCCAAGTTTTTAAACATTGATTTTCTCTTTTCATGGGCAAGGCGAGATTTTTGCTCTTCAGCAACTTTGGCCACACTTCCCACCAACTGATTTGCAAAGCAGCTGCTGCTAATTTCTTAGGTGTCATCCAGTAAGGCCCATAGTGATATGTGTGTGTGTGTTTGAATGCATAACCAGAGCACCTGACACTCAGTTTTGTATACTGAGCAAACTCTCCACATCTTTTCTACATCATGGCGATGAAAACTGGATGCCATATTCCAAGAGTGGCCTTACCAAGGCATTATAAAGTGGTATTAACACTTCCTGTGATCTTGATTCTATCCCTCTATTTATAGAACTGTGTTGGCTTTTTTGGCAGCTGCTGCACACTGCTGGCTCATATTTAAATGGTTGTCCACTAGGACTCCAAGATTCGTTTCACAGTTGCTACTATTGAGCAAGGTACCACCTATACTGTACTTGTGCATTTTGTTTTTCTTGCCTAAATGTAGAACCTTACTCTTTTCACCATTGAGTTTCATTTTATTAGATAGTGCCCAATGTTAATGTTTGTCAAGATCCTTCTGTATCTTAAGCCGATCTTCTGGAGTGTTGGTTATTCCTGCCGCTTGGTGTCATCTGCAAATTTGATGAGTTCCTCATTTATTCCCTCATCCAAATCATTGATGAAGACGTTGAAGAGTACTGGCCCTAAAAAAGAGCCTCGGGGTACTCCACTACATACTTCCCTCCATGTAGACGCAGTTCCATTGTGGACTACACGTTGAGTGTGGTTGGTCAGCCAATTATGAATCCATCTGGTGGTGATGCTGTCTAACCCATATTTTATCCACTTTATCTAGTAGTAGGTTATGGTCTACCTTGTCAAATGCCTTATTGAAATCCAAGTAAACTATATCGAAGGCATTCCTCTGGTCCACTAATTTTGTCACATTATCAAAGAATGCAATAAGATTAGTCTGGCATGATCTGTTTTTGACAAACCATGTTGGCTTTTGGTTATTATTTTGTTTGCTTCTAGGTATTCGTTAATTCGTTGCTTGATTATTTTTTCCAGAATCCCCAAGTCCCTACTAGCAGTCCAAAAGGTAATTACCCTGATCTACAGAATGTAGCAACATATAAAGGAATTGCACAAAGAATTTCCTTCTCGGGAAAATTCATGGAAGTAACCTCTGCTAAAGAAAGAGTAGGGGACATTTTTTCTTCCGCCTGGAAGTACAAAGGACCTCCAGCCTGCCCTTATAAAAGACAGCTCCTCTCATACCAGATATCTATTCTCCCTCACATACTCAAAGCGGAATCAGGAATTTCTCTCTCTATGGAATTTTACCAGGGAATCCCAAAACAATGTTCAGGATGGCATTTGCAGAGAACAGAATTTTTTTGCAGTGAGGGCTCAGGGCTCAAAGTCCCTGGGTTTGCTACGTTTACACTCTTCACGACTGTCCATTTTTAGTGTTCGCTGCTGTGTCGCCATTCAAGCTTTGCCAACTAACAGACCAGACCATTTATTCATTTAACAAACACACTCCCAGCTGACAACAGAACACTGGAGAGGGCAGAGTTTGTTCTCTAAGGAAAGAAACAAAACTGCTTTCAGCTGAAATAGACTTTTAATAACCTTTAATACAATAGACAGTTATATGAATCCAGAAGAAGGCAGGGATGCTGAATGGAGAAATTAACCCAAGAAAGAATCAGTATTCTTCTCCCTCATCTTCCCCATCAGCACTATCGGCCCCTACCTCTTCATAATCCTTCTCCAAAGCAGCCATATCCTCCCGAGCCTCTGAGAACTCCCCTTCTTCCATCCCTTCCCCAACGTACCAGTGGACAAAGGCACGCTTGGCATACATCAGGTCAAACTTATGGTCCAGGCGGGCCCAGGCCTCAGCAATGGCTGTGGTGTTGCTCAGCAGGCAGACGGCACGTTGCACTTTGGCCAGGTCGCCTCCGGGGACCACGGTTGGGGGCTGGTAGTTGATACCAACCTTGAAACCGGTGGGACACCAGTCTACAAACTGGATGCTGCGTTTCGTCTTGATGGTGGCAATAGCAGCATTGACATCTTTGGGAACAACGTCACCACGGTATAACAGGCAGCAAGCCATGTATTTACCACGACGAGGGTCACATTTCACCATCTGATTAGATGGTTCAAAGCATGCATTAGTGATGTCTGCTACAGTCAACTGCTCATGGTAGGCTTTAAAAGCAGAGATGACTGGAGCATAGGTCACCAGAGGGAAATGGATTCTAGGGTAGGGCACCAGGTTGGTCTGGAATTCTGTCAGATCTACATTCAGGGCACCATCAAATCGCAGGGAAGCTGTGATGGAGGACACGATCTGGCCTATCAACCTGTTCAAATTGGTGTAGGTGGGGCGCTCAATGTCAAGGTTTCGTCGGCAAATGTCAAAGATGGCTTCATTGTCTACCATGAAGGCACAGTCGGAGTGCTCCAGGGTTGAGTGGGTGGTCAGGATGGAGTTGTAGGGCTCAACGACAGCTGTGGATACTTGAGGAGCTGGGTAGACAGAGAACTCCAGCTTGGACTTCTTGCCATAGTCAACGGACAGGCGCTCCATCAGCAAGGAGGTAAAGCCAGATCCGGTGCCACCACCAAAGCTGCGGAAGACCAGAAAACCCTGGAGACCTGTGCACTGGTCGGCCTGTTGGGAAAAAGCCAAATGGATTCAGTGTCAATTTTAAGAACTGGATTTTTCTCTCATTGATTTTCAAGCATTTAAAAAAAACATCCTTAACTCTTAAGAAAATACCGGAAGAAATTCAATCCCTTCCAGTTGTTTGAGAATATTCGGTAGCCTATTGGAACTTCCAAAGAGCTACAGACCATAAGATCCAGCCTTCCAGATGATGGTGAATGCCAAATTCTACAGCCCCTGACAATTATCATGAATGCTTAAATCCAACCACTTCAATAGGACTGAATCCCATTTAGAAGGTTACTCGGAAATTACCCTGCCTTCTCATTTGCTTCCTGGTAATACAAGTCTTTGTATTTCTCCCCCACATCATCATTCCTGATCTAAGATGCAATTCTTTTCATTCTTTTGGGGACTCAGATGATCCTCCTCTTTTTAAAAAACATGATTTAAGACACTTTTTACTAAATTTTATTTTGTACAGTAAACCTGTGACAACTCACATGATGCAAAGCCACAAGCAGTGGTTTAGAAGTCAAAAACTAAGTTCAAACATAACTATACCAAAAATAAAACCACTTTTTATGACGTACCTGATAGTTCAAATCCAGCTAATTTCAAGATACTTTCTCACAAATGTGTTGCAAATACCCTATGGTTTCTATGTAACTTCACTCTTAACTCATTCACTCATCACATTTGCTGTTCAAAACTCAATCATGGCTAAAAAGAGAATAAATGGTTTGCCAGCAAGCAGAAGATAAAGTTGGAAACATTCAGTTGAGTCACATTAGAAGCAGCAGATGATGCTGTACTGTAAAACTAGGAGATGCATCAGGGGATCCTATCCCACTTAATATTTGGGTTTTTATTTTTAGAACTAGTCATCTCCACTTTATTTCACATTTCCAAGCCCAGGGTTCCTTCAGCAGCAGAAATTACCCACCAATTTCCTAATCCTGTCAAGGGCCGAGTCAATGATCTCTTTGCCAATGGTGTAGTGTCCCCTGGCATAGTTGTTAGCGGCATCTTCTTTGCCAGTGATCAGTTGCTCAGGGTGGAATAGCTGGCGGTAAGTACCAGTGCGCACTTCATCTGTGAAAAGAATTAATGAAAAAGGTATTTAGTTTGTTGTGACATTGTGTGATCAAGAACCCAAGATGTTTGTTCAAAAATGGATCTACCGAGAAAGCTTCCAGAGTGTTTTCTCTTCTGAAGAATTGAACTTCTGGGGTAAACTAAGAGATGATTGCAAAGGACAAGAATTCAGAATGAAGAAGAGTTGTGGAAATGACCAAGTCTTTCTGCACGAGTGAAGAATAAAAGGCACCTTAAATATTAATTTCAGTGTATTCCAATTGCTCTCAAATTGCATTGTTCAATTGCACAACTCTTCTTCATTCTGGATTCTTGTCTTTCTTTAACCTGTAAAAGTAGTATGTAGTATAAGTAGACTTATGAGAAAATACAGCATTTAAATCTTTATCACTGTTCACAACACAAGTGTCCCCTTTGGGAGAGGATGAGCAGCTATATAAATTTGATAAATAAAATGTTGAACTACTGTATATGCCAAAGTTTTAGAATCTAAGTGCTTATCAGGAATTATGGTTTTATTGAACACTAGCTGTACCCGGCCATGCATTGCTGGGGCCCAGTCTGGTTAAATAGCCAACCATTCTGTGTGTAGTTCTACACCTGCACACATACACACAACCACCATATAACCCCCAACATACCTACCTACTGTATCTCTCCCTCTCTATCTACCCCCTATCTACCCCCCTATCTACCTACATACCTACCTACCTACCTACCTACTGTATTTCTCCCTCTCTCTCTCTATTCCTCTACCTATCTACCTACTGTATTTCTCCCTCTCTATCTATCCCTCTATCTACCTACCTACCTACCTACCGTATTTTCCCTTCTATCGACCTACCTACCTACCTACTTACCTACCTACCTACCTACCTACCTACCTAACCTACTGTATTTCTCCCTCTCTCTCTCTATTCCTCTACCTACCTACCTACCTACCTACCTAGTGTATTTCTCCCTCTCTATCTATCCCCCTATCTTCCTATCTTCCTACCTACCTACCTATCTACCTACCTACCTACTGTATTATTTCCTTTCTCCCTCTACCTACCTACTGTATTTCTCCCTCTCTATCTATCCCCCAATCTACCTACCTACCTACCTACCTACCTACCTACCTACCTACTGTATTTCTTCCTATTTCCATCTATCTATCTATCTATCTATCTATCTATCTATCTATCTATCTATCTATCTATCTACCTACCTACCTACCTACCTACCTACCTACCTACCTAACCTACCTAACAACTGTATTTCTCCCTATCTATCTATCCCTCTACCAACCTACTGTATTTCTCCCTCCCTCCCTCTATCCTATCTACCTACTTACTTACTGTATTTTTTCCTTTCTCCCAGTATCTATCTACCTACTGTATTTCTCCCTCTCTATCTATCCCCCTATCTACCTACCTACTGTATTTCTCCCCCTTTCTCTCTATGGGCCACCTGGGAGTTTGCTATCCTCTGTGCTTTGTTTTGGCCCTTTTAGGCCTCCATATATTGTTGCTGAGGAAATGACTGTTGGAAATGCCGGGTGGGTGGAGCTACAGGGTGGTGAAAACCTGATCAGTGGGTACATTTTACATTTGAGTACCTTGCACATGACACATGTGTGCTAACCACAAAATAAGTACATATTATATTATCGGAAGTCCTGGGAAACATTGTGTGAAAATTTGGTGTAAATCGGTCCAGTAGTTTTTGAGATTAGCGGCTTTGTACAAACTATTTTACATTTTTATTTATATAGATGGGAGTAGGTAAAAGAATATTGAGAAATTGGAAATCTGGTATTATTGCAGATATTAAGAAATGGCTGCAAGAACTAAGTGATATGTTGTGGAAACAAGACCAATATTTTATACTAATCAGATGCAGCAGTAAATGTTATTACGGTACTTTTTGTCCTATAAGACTCACTTTTTTTCCTCAAAAAAGAGGCTAAAATCTGGTTGCATCTTATACACTGAAGACAGCATTTTTTTGCCTGCTGAAACCCCGCCCCCCCTTCACAAAATGGCTGTGCAGAGCGTTTAGGAGCCTTCCAGAGAACTCCTGGGGGCTGGGGAGGGCAGAAATGAGCAAAAAATGGGTCTTTTTTGCTCAATTCCCCCCACCCAGCCCTCAGGAATGCTCTATAAGCGTCCTAATCCCCCCCATTTTTACCAAAAAGTGGGCATTTTTGTGAAAAACTGGTTGATTTTTGCCCCCCCCCCGGAGGAACACTCTACAAGCCTCCTAGGGGCTATTCATGCCCTTAAAAAAAATGAGCGCGATTTCACATAAAGCGGGCCATTTTGGGGAAGTTTATTGAGTGCAAAACCTTTTTTTTAAAAATTCATCTTCAAAATCTTGGTGCGTCTTATACTCTGGAAAATACGGTATGTCACAGATTGTGTGATATTTAACAATATTTTGTATTTATAAACAGAACATCCAGATTCAGCCACAATTTTGTTCCATACAGAATCAACCTTGTGAACTCTCAAGCTTCTTCTTTCCACTGTTATGTTGTAGGTATATACATATGTGTGTATACAGCATATGTGTGTTGTGTATGTGTACACTTTTGAGGGCAGGAAAGAGAATTTCATTTTTAATGTGTGCCAGAGTGCCCACAGAAAAAAAATGACAATAAAAGTTATCTTAGTTATAATATAGCGGCATATTTATTAGTAAATCAGCAAATACTAAAAGTATAAAATACAACGTGCCTTTGTTTTTCTTTATTAGCTTGTCTGGGTTTGTCCCTTTTCTAATTTGTTTCGGTTTCTATTATTATTTTTTTTTGATATTTATATTAAGAGCATTAAGTTAAATTAAATTAAAAAGTCATGATTGAATAGGTTAAAGGTTCATGTTAGCACAAATTAATTCCTTATACCAAAACAAGAATCTATCATATATCCAGTCAAAAAGTTCAATTGAGTCTATTCAGATATGTCACGTTGTTCTTCGGGATCTAAGCCTCATTTCTTTTTTTAACCTACTTTCCCTTACTTGAAATGAAAGAAACTGGACCTCTGACTTGAACAAGAAATGGTTGTTTTTCTATGGACCTCTAACCTTTCCTGCCACTGAGAATTTCTAAAATGTTAATATTACTGCAAGTAGCTCACCGATCACCGTTGGCTCCAAGTCTATGAACACAGTCCTGGGGACGTATTTGCCAGCTCCAGTCTCACTGAAGAACGTATTGAAGGAGTCATCTCCTCCCCCAATGGTCTTATCGCTGAGCATCTGCCCATCTGGTTGGATGCCATGTTCTAGGCAGTAGAGCTCCCAACAGGCATTGCCAATCTGGACACCGGCTTGGCCAACATGGATGGAGATACATTCACGCTGTGGAGAGAAACCAATTCCATTATATTTATTCTAGAACAAGCAAACCATAAGTAGAAATTGGCTGCAATGATTAAGCCACTCACCAGTTGAGGAAAGTCCCAACCAGGAATAAATAATCATCTGTTTTCATGCAACATGAATCAGGAGCTATTAACAAAACTTAAGGGCATGGCTGTGCTAGAAATTCTTAGCTCTGTCTGGATGCAGTGAAAGTGCAGCTATGGCTGAAATTTTGGTGCAAGCCAATGCTAACAACTTCTTCGTCTTGTCCGTCATTGGATGTTGGTGATCTTATTTTTATCAACAGCCACATGAAAAAGTGTTGTTGAGTTTTGTCCAAAACAGTCCCTTAGATTTTGAAGCCATGGTTATTGTTTTTCTGTCTGGACCTCGTTTCATTCAATTTCAAGTGAGGTGTGTCATATTTTTCTGGGTGTCACATCATATGTCCAAAATATTCTAACTTTCAGGTTTTTTATAGTTTTGATGATTTCCCTTGGCTTTCCCAGGTGGCTTATCACCTCCTCATTTCTCATTTCAATTATTTCCCATCTCAATGCTGACAACTACCTAGTCTTAATTCACGGGGATAGTTAAGTGCCACCCATTCAGAATATTCTTCTATATTATTTAATGACTGGCCAGCAAGTAAACAACCCAGCAGACTTTTGATCACCGGTTCAGGTAGATGCAGTAATGTGGCCTACCCAGCATGAAAAAGAGTTGGTGATGGGGATTATGGGAGTTATGGTCCAGCACACCTGGACAAGGTCAGGATGGGGAAGCCTGATCTAAGGAACTCTTTTAGATGCCAACTTTGTATTTGGCAATGGGCAGGAGGCGTTGTGAAGGTTCAGAATGTACTTCCTATTTACCTAGCTTGGCATTTTCTTAAAGAAGCAAATTCATTAACTATGAGGTTGGACTCCAGTTTATTTTTCAACCATGAAAAGCACACAAACCAGGATTCAAACTCAGGTCAGTGGGCAGGAAAGATTAAAAATGCCATTAGCTTAATTTTTAAAAGATGCAGCATCCCAAAAGTAGCCGCTCTTTATGACATACTTCTGGGGAGGGGGGGGGGTGCAGCTGCTTCAGCTACATTCATCAACTGCCTTAAATAGGGGAGCTGCAAGCACTTCAACTTGATCTCCCAAAGGATGCTTTCCTGTGTGCAAGAGGGCAAAATATAATACCTGTTCAATGGACCTTACATAATCCCCATCACCAACTCTTTTGACTGCATCTACCTGAACTGGTGATCAAAAGTCTGCTGGGTTGTTTACTTGCTGGCCAGTCATTAAATAATATATAAGGATGTTCTGAATGGGTGATTCCTGCACTTCATCCAACTTTCCTTCATTTCCAGAAGTTGCAGAAGCAAGTGAAAAAAAGACACATATCGAGAAACAGGGGTAGAAAATTGTAACTGTTTCAATGACTGGCACTTAACCATCCCCGTGAATTAAGACTAGGTGGTTGTTCGCATTGAGATGAAAAATGTTTGAAAGGAGAAATGAGGAGATGAGAAGCTGCTTGGAAAAGCCAAGGGAAATCATCAAGGCTGGCTGGAGAATTCTGGGAGTTGAAGTCCACAAGACTTACAGTTGCCAAGGTTTGGGGACCCCTGATATAGACGCTCCTGAGGAGTAGAATTAACCCCCCCTCCCACCTCAAATGTCAGTCTTTAAAACTGGCACACCAGAGTACTGATATTTAAAACTGTTTCCAAAATATTTAGGAAAGCACCTTAATTTTAGTCCAATTATGGCTTTAAATACTTTTTGAGGATAAGCAAACCGGAGTTAAAACTGGCAGCAGCGAATGCTGGAATTACATCTTTGTCCTCCTGTTCTTCTGAAGAAATAAAACACATCATTTCCCCACCAATTGCTTGCAATGTCCCAGCTAGGAAAAGGGACTCAAAATATTTTTACACATGGGTTAATTCAGGATGAATGCTATGGATCTTATTCAGCTAAACATGGAGAGAAATGGGAAGAAACTACTCTAATTGAGATAAGACCAAAAAAAAAAAAAAAAACCCAACCAAGCTCCAATACATGTGAATGTGTTTGTGTGCAAATCGAGTCAACCTTTCTTAATCTGAGGTCTTCCAGATACAATGGATGACAGTCAATCTCCTTCAAGATGCTTTGCAAAAAACCAAGGAACACACATTGCAATTTAACATATTAACAAACATTGTGGTTTGTAAACCTAAGTGCATGGTTTAAGCTATTGTATGATCTGCCTAACTGTGATTTATTCAACCCCAGGTTAATCAAATCAGACCTATAATGAGTAATTATAGTTTATAACCTCCAGGCATGACCAATGACTATGCTGCTGGCAGAGAAGAGTAGGAACTGACCTGGAGTTCTCCAAAAGTCTTTGTCCAGATTGAAGGAAGACAACCTCATACATAAATCCTCAGCAACTTTCAGACATCACAGTAAGCAATAATGCATTGTGAAATAATCCATAAAAAACAAGATTTACCCTATCTGCTAATCCACACACAAACCATATTCAAAACGGTCCAATACAGGTCGGTCTGTTCTTATCAGCTCCAAACCTCCAGCTGCTTATCTCTAAATATCATGGATGATTGACTGTTCTCTTGGAGCAGTCTTGCAGCAACAGGCAAACCAACGATAGAGCTCCACTCTTCCGGCCACGAAAAAGATGTAAAGCCGAGAAGGCAGGAGAATGGAGATACTTTTGGAGGGTGTCATGCCCCAACAAAGTGGGATTGAGCTATTTAGTAGGCCAACCGGCGTCCGGATTACCTCCCGCCAGAGTTGAAGTGAGTCACCCACGGGGAGAAAGTGAAAGGCGTAGTAGCGCTACTCCGGAGGAACAAACCAGGACAACGTTTACTTTTATCGCTCCCCGCACTTTCTCTGTAACTGTGAAGTAGCCCTTTAGGTCCATCCTCACCCCTCCTTCCCTCCCTCGCTCCACGTGTCATGAAAGCTGGATAGGACCCCCCCTTTTCTCCCTCGAATTCACTTTCACTGCCCCCCCCCCCAAAATCACCCAAAGTCGGAAAAGTTTTCCCTTCCAATTAGATTTAAAAGATATATTTTTAAAAACCCATTTGGGGAATCCTTTGTTCACTCACCATGGTTCCTTGAAACTGAGAATGCACCTCCAATGAAAAGGAGTCGAGAGTCTTCCTCACTAATCTGCCCCGTTTAAAAAGCTGCATGTGAGCCAAAACTTCATTTGGGCTGACGCAACCCCGGGCGGGGCCTTTTATATCGTTTGGGCGTGGCCTAAGGCAAGGGGGCGTGGTTAATGGGGAAAGTAAGGAGGAAACCAGCTTGCAAGCACATTGCAAGCAATTGGTGGGAAAATGATGTGTTTTATTTCTTCCGAAGACCAGGAGGACAAAGATGTAATTCCAGCATTCGCTGCTGCCAGTTTTAATCCCGGTTTGCTTATCCTCAAAAAGTATTTAAAGCCATAATTGGACTAAAATTAAGGTGCTTTCCTAAATATTTTGGAAACAGTTTTAAATATCAGTACTCTGGTGTGCCAATTTTAAAGACTGACATTTGAGGTGGGTCGACTCTACTCCTCAGGAGCTTCTATATCAGGGGTCCCCAAACTTGGCAACTGTAAGACTTGTGGACTTCAACTCCCAGAATTCTCCAGCCAGCCTTGATGATTTCCCTTGGCTTTTCCAAGCAGCTTCTTATCTCCTCATTTGTCCTTTCAAACATTTTTCATCTCAATGCTAACAACTACCTAGTCTTAATTCACGCGCATGGTTAAGTGCCAGTCATTGAAACAGTTACAATTTTCTACCCCTGTTTCTCGATATGTGTCTTTTTTTCACTTGCTTCTGCAACTTCTGGAAATGAAGGAAAGTTGGATGAAGTGCAGGAATCACCCGTTCAGAACATCCTTATATATTATTTAATGACTGGCCAGCAAGTAAACAACCCAGCAGACTTTTGATCAGCAGTTCAGGTAGATGCAGTCAAAAGAGTTGGTGAGGGGGATTATGTGAGGTCCATTGAACAGGTATTATATTTTGCCCTCTTGCACACAGGAAAGCATCCTTTGGGAGATCAAGTTGAAGTGCTTGCAGCTCCCCTATTTAAGGCAATTGATGAATATAGCTGAAGCAGCTGCACCCCCCTCCCCAGAAGTATGTCGTAAAGAGCCGCTAATTTTGGGATGCTGCACCTTTTGAAAATTAAGCTCATGGCATTTTTAGACTTTCCTGCCCACTGACCTGAGTTTGAATCCTGGTTTCTGTGCTTTTCATGGTTGAAAAATAAACTGGAGTCCAACCTCATAGTTAATGAATTTGCTGCTTTAAGAAAATGCCAAGCTACATAAATAGGAAGTACATTCTGAACCTTCACAACGCCTCCTTCTGCCCATTGCCAAATACAAAGTTGGCATCTAAAAGAGTTCCTTAGATCAGGCTTCCCCATCCTGACCTTGTCCAGGTGTGCTGGACCATAACTCCCATAATCCCCATCACCAACTCTTTTTCATGCTGGGTAGGCCAGATTACTGCATCTACCTGAACCGGTGATCAAAAGTCTGCTGGGTTGTTTACTTGCTGGCCAGTCATTAAATAATATAGAAGGATATTCTGAATGGGTGGCACTTAACCATACCCATGAATTAAGACTAGGTAGTTGTCACATTGAGATGAGAAATAATTGAAATGAGAAATGAGGAGGTGATAAGCCACCTGGGAAAGCCAAGGGAAATCATCAAAACTATAAAAAACCTGAAAGTTAGAATATTTTGGACATATGATGTGACACCCAGAAAAATACGACACACCTCACTTGAATTGAATGAAACGAGGTCCAGACAAAAACAATAACCATGGCTTCAAAATCTAAGGGACTGTTTTGGACAAAACTCAACAACACTTTTGCATGTGGCTGTTGATAAAAATAAGATCACCAACATCCAATGACAGATATGTCACAAGACGAAGAAGTTGTTAGCATTGGCTTGCACCAAAATTTCAGCTGAAGCTGCACTTTCACTGCATCCAGACAGAGCTAACAATTTCTAGCACAGCCATGCCCTTAAGTTTTGTTAATAGCTCCTGCTTCATGTTGCATGAAAATAGATGATTATTTATTGCTGGTTGGAACTTTCCTCAACTGGTGAGTGGCTTAATCATTGCAGCCAATTTCTACTTATGGTTTGCTTGTTCTAGAATAAATATAATGGAATTGGTTTCTCTCCACAGCGTGAATGTATCTCCATCCATGTTGGCCAAGCCGGTGTCCAGATTGGCAATGCCTGTTGGGAGCTCTACTGCCTAGAACATGGCATCCAACCAGATGGGCAGATGCTCAGCGATAAGACCATTGGGGGAGGAGATGACTCCTTCAATACGTTCTTCAGTGAGACTGGAGCTGGCAAATACGTCCCCAGGACTGTGTTCATAGACTTGGAGCCAACGGTGATCGTTAAGCTATTTGCAGTACTATTAACATTTTAGAAATTCTCAGTGGCAGGAAAGGTTAGAGGTCCATAGAAAAACAACCATTTCTTGTTCAAGTCGGAGGTCCAGTTCCTTGCATTTCAAGTAAGGGAAAGTAGGTTAAAAAAATAAATGAGGCTTAGATCCCGAAGAACAACGTGACATATCTGAATAGACTCAATTGAACTTTTTGACTGGATATATGATAGATTCTTGTTTTGCTATAAGGAATTAATTTGTGCTAACATGAACCTTTAACCTATTCAATCATGACTTTTTAATTTAATTTAACTTAATGCTCTTAATATAAATATCAAAAAGAAAAAATATTAATAAAAACCAAAACAAATTAGAAAAGGGACAAACCCAGACAGGCTAATAAAGAAAAACAAAGGCACGTTGTATTTTATACTTTTAGTACTTGCTGATTTACTAATAAATATGCCGCTATATTATAAGTAAGATAACTTTTATTGTCATTTTTTTTCTGTGGGCACTCTGGTATACATTAAAAATGAAATTCTCTTGCCTGCTCTCAAAAGTGTACACGTACAAAACACACATATGCTATATACATACATATGTATGTACCTACAACATAACAGTGGAAAGAAGAAGCTTGAGAGTTCACAAGATTGATACTGTATGGAACAAAATTGTGGCTGAATCTGGATGTTCTGCTTATAAATACAAAATATTGTTAAATATCACACAATCTGTGACATACCGTATTTTTCAGAGTATAAGACGCACCAAGGTTTTGAAGAGACAAATAAAAAAAAAGTTTTTGCGCTCAGTAAACCCCAAAATGGCCGGTTTTTCACGAAATCATGCTCATTTTTTTTAAAGGGCATGAATATCCCCTAGGAGGCTTGTAGAGTGTTCCTTGGGGGGGGGAGCAAAAATCAACCAGGTTTTCACAAAAATGCCCCTTTTTTGTAAAAAAAAAAAGGGGGGGGATTAAGAAGTTTGTAGAGCATTTCTGAAGGCTGGGGGGGGGGGGGAATTGAGCAAAAAAAGACCCATTTTTTGCTCATTTCTGCCCTCCCCAGCCCCCAGGAGCTCTCTGGAAGGCTCCTAAAGGCTCTGCACAACCATTTTGTGAAGGGGGGCGGGGTTTCAGGAGGCAAAAAAATGCTGTCTTTAGTGTATAAGATGCAACCAGATTTTGAGCCTCTTTTTTGAGGAAAAAAGGTGAATCTTATAGGCCAAAAAGTACCATAATAACATTACTGCTGCATCTGATTAGTATAAAATATTAGTTTTTCCCCCACAACATATCACTTAGTTCTTGCAGCCATTTCTTAATATCTGGAATAATACCAGATTTCCAATTTCTCAACATTCTTTTACCTACTCCCATCTATATAATTAAAAATGTAAAATAGTTTGTGCAAAGCCACTAATCTCAAAAACTACTGGACCGTTTTACACCAATTTTTCACACAATGTTCCAAAGGACTTCTGATAATATAATACATACTTATTTTGTGGCTAGTACACGTGTGTCATGTGCAAGGTACACAAATGTAAAATGTACCCACTGATCAGGTTTTCACCTCCCTGTAGCTCCACCCACCAGGCATTTCCAACAGTCGTTTCCTCAGCAACACTGTATGGGCCAAAACAAGGCACAGAGGATAGCAAACTCCCAGGTGGTCCATAGAGAGAGAGAGGGAGAAATACAGTAGGTAGGTAGATAGGGGGATAGATAGAGGGAGAAATACAGTAGGTAGGTAGGTAGGTAGATGGAGGGAGAAAGGAAAAAATACAGTAGGTAAGTAGGTAGATAGGATAGCGAGAGAGAGAAATACAGTAGATAGGTAAAGGAATAGGGAGAGAAAGAAAGAAATACAGTAGGTAGGTAGAGGGATAGATATATAGGGAGAAATACAGTAGGTAGGTAGGTAGGTAGAGGGAGAAAGGACGAAATACAGTAGGTAGGTGGGTATGTAGGTAGAGGGATAGAGAGAAGGAGAAATACAGGTAGGTAGGTAAGTAGCTAGAGGGATAGATAGAGAGGGAGAAATACAGTAGGTAGGTAGGTAGAGGAATAGAGAGAGAGAGAGAGAGAAATACAGTAGGTAGGTAGGGGGATAGGGGGATAGATAGAGAGGGAGAAATACAGTAGATAGGTAGGTAGGTAGAGGGAGAAAGGAAGAAATACAGTAGGAAGGTAGGAAGATAGGGGGATAGATAGAGAGGGAGAAATACGGTAGGTAGGTAGGTAGGTAGGTAGGTAGGTAGGGGGATAGATAGAGATGGAGAAATACAGTAGGTAGGTAGAGGAATAGAGAGAGAGAGGGAGAAATACAGTAGGTAGGTAGATAGGTAGGTAGGTAGGTAGGTAGGTAGAGGGATAGATAGGGAGAAATACAGTAGGTATGTAAGTAGAGGAATAGAGGGAGAGAGGAGAAATAGAGTAATGTAGGTAGAAGGATAGATAGAGAGGGAGAAATAGAGTAGGTAGGTAGGTTGGGGGTTATACGGTGGTTGTGTGTATGTCTGCAGGTGTAGATCTACACACAGATTGGTTGGCTATTTAACCAGACTGGGCCAGAGCAATGCGTGGCCGGGCACAGCTAGTGTTCAATAAAACCATAATTCCTGATAAGCACTTATATTCTAAAACTTTGGCATATACAGTAGTTCAACATTTTATTTATCAAATTTATAAAGCTGCTCATCCTCTCCCAAAGGGGACACTTGCGTTGTGAACAGTGATAAAGATTTAAATGCTGTATTTTCCTATAAACCAATTTCATTGTAATTTTTAAAATGACAATAAAGATGATGATGATGATAAGTCTACTTATACTACATTACAGGTTGTCCTCAACATGACTGTAATGAAGTCTGCCCATTCTGGTCATAAGTTGTAGTGGTTGTAAAGCAAGTCATCATGTAACTGACTTGATTTTACAATTTTTTTTGTGATGGTCATTAAGTGAATTAATGATAGGTTAAAGAAAGGAGAAGAATCCTGAATGAAGAAGAGTTGTGCAATTGAACAATGCAATTTGAGAGCAATTGGAATACACTGAAATTAATATTTAAGGTGCCTTTTATTCTTCACTCATGCAGAAAGACTTGGTCATTTCCACAACTCTTCTTCATTCTGAATTCTTGTCCTTTGCAATCATCTCTTAGTTTACCCCAGAAGTTCAATTCTTCAGAAGACAAATCACTCTGAAAGCTTTCTCGGTAGATCCATTTTTGAACAAACATCATGGGTTCTTGATCACAGAACGTCACAACAAACTAAATACCTTTTTCATTAATTCTTTTCACAGATGAAGTGCGCACTGATACTTACCGCCAGCTATTCCACCCTGAGCAACTGATCACTGGCAAAGAAGATGCCGCTAACAACTATGCCAGGGGACACTACACCATTGGCAAAGAGATCATTGACTCGGCCCTTGACAGGATTAGGAAATTGGTGGGTAATTTCTGCTGCTGAAGGAGCCCTGGGCTTGGAAATGTGAAATAAAGTGGAGATGACTAGTTCTAAAAATAAAAACCCAAATATTAAGTGGGATAGGATCCCCTGATGCATCTCCTAGTTTTACAGTACAGCATCATCTGCTGCTTCTAATGTGACTCAACTGAATGTTTCCAACTTTACCTTCTGTTTGCTGGTAAACAATTTATTCTCTTTTTAGCCATGATTGAGTTTTGAACAGCAAATGTGATGAGTGAATGAGTTAAGAGTGAAGTCACAAAGAAACCGTAGGGTATTTGCAACACGTTTGTGGGAAATTAGTTTGAAATTAGCGGGATTTGAACTATCAGGTAAGTCATAAAATGTGGTTTTATTTTTGGTATAGTTATGTTTGAACTTAGTTTTTGACTTCTAAACCACTGCAAAGGTTTTGCATCATGTGAGTTGTCACAGGTTTACTGCACAAAATAAAATTTAGTAAAAAGTGTCTTAAATCATGTTTTTTAAAAAGAGGTGGACCATCTGAGTCCCCCAAAGAATGAAAAGAATTGCATCTTAGATCAGGAATGATGATGTGGGGGAGAAATACAAAGACTTGTATTACCAGGAAGCAAATGAGAAGGCAGGGTAATTCGCGAGTAACCTTCTAAATGGGATTCAGTTCTATTGAAGTGGTTGGATTTAAGCATTCATGATAATTGTCAGGGGCTGTAGAATTTGGCATTCACCATCATCTGGAAGGCTGGATCTTATGGTCTGTAGCTCTTTGGAAGTTCCAATAGGCTACCGAATATTCTCATACAACTGGAAGGGATTGAATTTCTTCTGGTATTTTCTTAAGAGTTAAGGATGTTTATTTTAAATGCTTGAAAATTAATGAGAGAAAAATCCGGTTCTTATAATTGACACTGAATCCACTTGGCTTTTTCCCAACAGGCCGACCAGTGCACAGGTCTCCAGGGTTTTCTGGTCTTCCGCAGCTTTGGTGGTGGCACCGGCTCTGGCTTTACCTCCTTGCTGATGGAGCGCCTGTCCGTTGACTATGGCAAGAAGTCCAAGCTGGAGTTCTCCATCTACCCAGCTCCCCAAGTATCCACAGCTGTTGTTGAGCCCTACAACTCCATCCTGACCACCCACTCAACCCTGGAGCACTCCGACTGTGCCTTCATGGTAGACAACGAAGCCATCTTTGACATTTGCCGACGAAACCTTGACATTGAGCGCCCCACCTACACCAATTTGAACAGGTTGATAGGCCAGATCGTGTCCTCCATCACAGCTTCCCTGCGATTTGATGGTGCCCTGAATGTAGATCTGACAGAATTCCAGACCAACTTGGTGCCCTACCCTAGAATCCATTTCCCTCTGGTGACCTATGCTCCAGTCACCTCTGCTTTAAAAGCCTACCATGAGCAGTTGACTGTAGCAGACATCACTAATGCATGCTTTGAACCATCTAATCAGATGGTGAAATGTGACCCTCGTCATGGTAAATACATGGCTTGCTGCCTGTTATACCGTGGTGACGTTGTTCCCAAAGATGTCAATACTGCTATTGCCACCATCAAGATGAAACGTAGCATCCAGTTTGTAGACTGGTGTCCCACCGGTTTCAAGGTCGGTATCAACTACCAGCCCCCAACCGTGGTCCCCGGAGGCGACCTGGCCAAAGTGCAGCGTGCCGTCTGCCTGCTGAGCAACACCACAGCCATTGCTGAGGCCTGGGCCCGCCTGGACCATAAGTTTGACCTGATGTATGCCAAGCGTGCCTTTGTCCACTGGTACGTTGGGGAAGGGATGGAAGAAGGGGAGTTCTCAGAGGCTCGAGAGGATATGGCTGCTTTGGAGAAGGATTATGAAGAGGTAGGGGCCGATAGTGCTGATGGGGAAGATGAGGGAGAAGAATACTGATTCTTTATTGTGTTAATTTCTCCATTCAGCACCCCTGCCTTCTTCTGGATTATATAAATGTCTATTGTATTAAAGCTTATTAAAAGTCTGTTTCAGCTGAAAGCAGTTTTGTTTCTTTCTTTAGAGAACAAACTCTGCCCTCTCCAGTGTTCTGTTGTCAGCTGGGAGTGTGTTTGTTAAATGAATAAATGGTCTGGTCTGTTAGCTTGGCAAAGCTTGAATGGCGGCACAGCAGCGTACATTAAAAATGGACAGTCAAGTGAAGAGTGTAAACGTAGCAGACCCAGGGACTTTGAGCCATGAGCCCTCACTGCAAAAAAATTATGTTCTCTGCAAATGCCATCCTGAACATTGTTTTGGGATTCCCTGGTAAAATTCCAGAGAGAGAGAAATTCCTGATTCCGCTTTGAGTATGTGAGGGAGAATAGATATCTGGTATGAGAGGAGCTGTCTTTTATAAGGGAAGGCTGGAGGTCCTTTGTACTTCCAGGCGGAAGAAAAAATGTCGCCCTACTCTTTCTTTAACAGAGCTTACTTCCATGAATTTTCCCGAGAAGGAAATTCTTTGTGCAATTCCTTTATATGTTGCTACATTCTGTAGATCAGGGTAATTACCTTTTGGACTGCTAGTAGGGACTTGGGGATTCTGGAAAAAATAATCAAGCAACGAATTAACGAATACCTAGAAGCAAACAAAATAATAACCAAAAGCCAATGGTTTGTCAAAAGCAGATCATGCCAGACTAATCCTATTGCATTCTTTGATAATGTGACAAAATTAGTGGACCAGAGGAATGCCTTCGATATAGTTTACTTGGATTTCAATAAGGCATTTGACAAGGTAGACCATAACCTACTACTAGATAAAGTAGATAAAATATGGGTTAGACAGCATCACCACCAGATGGATTCATAATTGGCTGACCAACCACACTCAACGTGTAGTCCTCAATGGAACTGCATCTACATGGAGGGAAGTATGTATTGGAGTACCCCAAGGCTCTTTTTTAGGGCCAGTACTCTTCAACATCTTCATCAATGATTTGGATGAGGGAATGAATGAGGAACTCATCAAATTTGCAGATGACACCAAGCTGGCAGGAATAGCCAACACTCCAGAAGATCGGCTTAAGATACAGAAGGATCTTGACAAACTTGAACATTGGGCACTATATAATAAAATGAAATTCAATGGTGAAAAGAGTAAGGTTCTACATTTAGGCAAGAAAAACAAAATGCACAGGTACAGTATAGGTGGTACCTTGCTCAATAGTAGCAACTGTGAAAGGAATCTTGGAGTCCTAGTGGACAACCATTTAAATATGAGCCAGCAGTGTGCAGCAGCTGCGAAAAAAGCCAACACAGTTCTAGGCTGCATAAATAGAGGGATAGAATCAACATCACAGGAAGTGTTAATACCACTTTATAATGCCTTGGTAAGGCCACACTTGGAATATGGCATCCAGTTTCCATCGCCATGATGTAGAAAAGATGTGGAGAGTTTGCTCAGTATACAAAACTGAGTGTCAGGTGCTCTGGTTATGCATTCAAACACACACCCATCACTATGGGCCTTACTGGATGACACCTAAGAAATTAGCAGCAGCTGCTTTGCAAATCAGTTGGTGGGAAGTGTGGCCAAAGTTGCGGAAGAGCAAAAATCTCGCCTTGCCCATGGAAAGAGAAAATCAATGTTTAAAAACTTGGGATCCCTATACGTTTCTAAACACTCCACACAACTGAAAGATAAAAATATTTTAGTATTTTCCCAGCGGCCATTTTGTTACCTTTTCAATGGCTAAAGCCTCTCACCCTTGACCATTGAACTCTGTGTTGTGGTTCCATCCCATCCATGCATCTATGAAGAAGTAAAGAGAAAGGATTGCAAATGGGATTGGAAGAGTTTCCCAGGGACATTCACCTTGCTCAGGAGCAACTGATGCATCTGTTTTTTTCTAGACTCTTGATGATCTGGGCCTATATTTCCATAGGAAGCTTATGCAAATTGCACTCCATAATAAGCTCTTCATGTATAATTCCCAGTTGGGCATGCAATTACAGAAGCTATGCTAGAAGAACAAAATGTGCATTTGCATAGTTAAAAGGAGATATATTAATAAGAGTTGGAATAAAAATGAGGAATTGAATTCAGTGCCAAAAGCTATGTAGGAAACGGATAAAGCAGAAAAAAAAAGTATTTTAATCATAGAATGTACAAAGGGGTTTTTTTGTACAATGATCAAGATACAGCACTAATTTTTACAAATACCAGTAGATATGTATCTCCAAAAACAATGCATCTCAAACCTTGAGAGTTTTTCAGGAGCTTTCTGTAAGAACAAGCTTTTTTATACTGCTCAGAAGGAACGAGTCTTTTGTGGATGAATGTCAGGCCTGCTTCTTCGTTGGCTTAGGAAAGACCACACTTAGACATTGTTTTGAAATGAATAAGGCTCCTTTTACTAAGTAACAATAGCTTACAGACCAAGTGAAGCTGAGAGTGAATAGTTTAGGCGCGAACAGAAAGTATTAAGCTTAAGCCCATCCCAATCCCCCAACCCCCCCTTTGCATTGTCCAATATGCTTTCGTCTCCAACATCAGGTGGGCAGGTCTTCACCATCCTGGAATGCAGGTCCGTTAACCAAGAGATAACACCAACCATCAACATTGTCCACCAGCAGAACACACTCATCCCAACGCCCCCCACCCTCCCCGTTTCCATGGCAGCTAAGCAGAAAAACTAGCGAGGCTGACATCCGGACCTCCTCCAGGAAGAGCGGGAAATCCGGGACAGCATGCGGAACACGGAAGGCTACACCTGAAAGACAAAGAAGGACAGACAAAACAACAGATAGGAGAGGGGGAAAAAAATCAGGGTTTATGCGCATACTTGGCATAAAACTGGCGTACCAGTTTAGGAGCTTTGAGATGCTCTTTATCCACCCATTCGTTGTGAGAAGGGGGAAAATCTTTCCACATGACTAGGAACTGAGTCTTATTTCTGCGGACTCTGGAGTCCAAAATATCACGGACTTCATAGTGCTGGTGCCCACCCACCATGGTAGGTGCAGGTGTATCAGGCAAAGGTTTGCGGAGATGCGAGGTACGTGCAGGTTTCAGCAGGTGAACATGGAACACAGGGTATAATCGCCGGTAGGTCTTTGGGAGATCCAAACGGACCGACACAGAGCTGATGATCTTGGTTATTGTGAAAGGACCAACAAACTTGGGACCCAGTTTCCTGCATCTCTGGGGGCTATCTAAATTCTTGGTAGATACATAAACTTGATCACCAACTTTGTAGGAGGGGGGAACCGCCTGTTTCCTGTCAGCGTACAATTTGTGCGAGTCATGGGCATCGTTCAAAGTTTTCCGGAGAACTGGCCAGACAGAAGATAGCCTAGAGGACCATTCGGCTAACGAGGGGACTGTCGGCGAGTCATGAGGCAGTTCGGGGATGGGAACAAAGTCTTGTCCGTAGATGATTTTAAAAGGGGTCATATTCGTACTGGAGTGAACGGAGTTATTATATGCCACTTCGGCATGTATGAGGAGATCAGCCCAATCATCCTGTTGAAAATTAATAAAGCAACGTAAGTATTGCTCCAAAACGGAATTAACCCTTTCACAAGAGCCATTCGTCTGAGGGTGGTAGGCGGAGCTTAAGCTGTGGGCGGAGCCAATCAGTCTCAAAAACTCTTTCCAAAAAAGAGAAGTAAATTGAGTACCCCTATCAGAGATGATGCGTTGCGGGACGCCATGAAAGCGATAGATATGAGAAACGAATAATCGAGCCAGAGATTTGGAAGAAGGAATTTTTGTACAGGGAACAAAATGAACTTGTTTGGAGAAAAGATCGGTAACGACCCAAATAACGGTATAGCCCTGACTAGGCGGAAGGTCAACTATAAAGTCCATTGAAATTTCCTTCCAAGGTCTCTCTGGCGTAGCTACAGACTGGAGGAGACCAGGTGGCTTCCCCGGCGCACGTTTGGAAGCCGCACATATGGGGCAACTGGCAATATAAGATTCAACATCTTTTTTCAGTGAGGGCCACCAGAACTGTCTTTTGACAAGATGTACAGTCTTAACGAAGCCAAAATGGCCAGCTAAACGTGAGTCGTGTGCGCGTTGCAAGACAAAAGGACGTAATGTAGCAGGTACATAAATCTTTGAGCCAATCCAGGGAAGATCGTCTCTAATGGTACAATCACCAGAATGTGCGGAATACCATTCATCAGTAAGTAGTTCGTCCTTAATACGAGCAATCAGGTCTGCAGGTGGAGTAGTTTGGACTGTAGCATGACTTCTAGTAGATACTGGAGAAGCTGGTAAAGTGAGTGGTATGATGGGTTGAACAATAGTGAGTTTAGAAACATCATATTGTGGTAATCTGGAAAGCGCATCCGCCATGAAATTCTTTCCACCCGGAATATATTTAAGGTGGAAATTGAAACGATGGAAGTAGTGAGCCCAGCGAAGTTGCCTTGGGGACAATTTCCGCGAGGAGGTAAGAGCTTCCAAATTTTTATGGTCCGTCCAGACCTCAAGAAAATGACGCCAAGTCATGAGAGCCCAACGAACAGCAAAAGCCTCCTTTTCCCAAATCGCCCAACCACGTTCGGACGTAGTGAGTTTCCGAGAGGTGTAGGCACAGGGTTGCAATTGGCCACGGTTGTTGAGTTGTAATAGGACCGCTCCCACAGCGACATCACTGGCATCCGCTTGAATTACAAACGGGGAATTTACATCGGGGTGTTTAAGAACAGGTTCAGCCGCAAACAAACGTTTAAGCTTCTCGAAAGCGGCTTGACATTCCATGGTCCATTTAAGTGGAGATCCTGGACGAGGTTTACCTTCTCCTTTTGTTTTTAGTAGGTTTGTAATGGGTAAGGCAATGTTGGCGAATGACGGAATAAATTGGCGGTAAAAATTTGCAAATCCCAAAAAACTCTGTAGTTGTTTACGAGTACGGGGAGGAGCCCACTCCGTCACTGCCTTGACTTTAGCAGGATCCATTTCAATCCCCTCAGAAGAGATGCGGTAGCCCAAATAGTCAATTTTTTCCTGGTGAAACTCACATTTAGAGAGTTTGGCGTAAAGTTCAGCGGAACGTAGTTTGTTTAATACCGAGCGCACCAGTTTAACATGCTCGTCATGTGTTTGTGAGTAAACCATTATGTCATCAATATAGACAATAACTCCCTTGTAAAGGTGCTCGTGGAGAACCTCATTTATTAGTTGCATAAATACAGAATGGGCACCTTGAAGACCAAAAGGAAGGACTTTAAATTGAAAACATCCAAGTGGGCAGTTAAAAGCGGTTTTCCATTCGTCCCCCTCTTTAATTCTGACCCTGTAATAGGCCTCACGTAAGTCCAGTTTAGTAAAGATTCTACCGGTAGCTAGGTGAGCAAGCATGTCCTTCATAAGCGGAAGGGGGTAGATATTGTGTTCACAAATGGTGTTTAGATAGGAGTAGTCTTGTACTAATCTCAGAGTACCATCTTTTTTCTCCCTAAACATAACTGGCGCAGCTACACGTGGCCTAGCTGGTTCAATGAAACCCCGTTGAAGGTTTTTATCGATGAATTTACGTAATTCCTCCATCTCCCGTGGGGTCATGGAGTACATGCGAGGTTTAGGTAATTGAACCCCAGGAAGGAAATCAATTGAACAATCAGTAGCTCTATGAGGAGGAAGGGAATCACAAGATCTTTCACTGAAAGCATCCTTTAGGTCCCAATATTCTTTGGGAATTTTCTCCTCGCCTGGTATGACTTCAGGTGACGGAAAATCCAACAAAGGTGCAGCAGATTCAATTAAGGGAGGTGGGTTACTAGGTGGTGGGTGATCAACTTCTGATGGTAGAGAGGTATGGTCAGGTAAGGATAAAGGTATGCGTACCCAGCCTTCCTTCCAGTTTATTAGAGGATTCCATTTACGAAGCCAATTGACCCCCAAAATTACAGCATTATCGGCAATGGCAGTCACAATAAAGTTGATGGTCTCAGTATGACCAGTGCCTATAGAAACCTGAATTGGTTCGGTGATAAAAGATGCTGGGGTTCCCCCTGCTACAGAACCATCCATTTGGCAAAAGGCTATGGGAGTTTTTAGGGTCTTTAGGTGAAAACCCATCGAAGACACAATGTCTTGGCTTATGAGACATTTTGAACAACCAGAGTCAATGAGAGCCTGCACATTGCACGTACGTCCAGTAGATGGAGCTAAAAGCTTTAAATTAATATAAAGGGGCCCGGAGCGATGACTCACCAGATTGTCGTCAGAAGAGTCTGAAGACGCCTCCCAGTCATCAGGGTGAGCGCTGGGCTGGTCAGCAGAGAGATTGATAGGCTCCACCCCACTCATGGCCGGTTTAGTGCGCGCGGTTGGCGTCTTTGGATGCTTCCGGTCCGAAGAGGAGGGTGGGCGTGGAGGTGGTCTTGATCTGCATTTGTCGGCCCAGTGCCCCTCCTTACCACAGCGATAACTGCCTGAGCGAGGCTGGGTTGTTCTCCCCCCCCCCTTTGCAAGTGGGCATCCTTCTCAGGGGAGTGAGATTTGGGGCTGTCTTTTTGTGGTTTTTTCTCCGGACGGACAGGATCCTGCAAGTGGGCTTGATCCAACTCAACATCTGAAGCGAGATCTATCCATTCATTTAAAGTCTCGGGGCGAAATCTGTTCACACATGTTTGATAAATGTCCTTATTTAGCCCCTCAACATAAATGTCCATCAGAGCTTGGTCACTATAACCAGTCATAAACACCGATAATTCCTGGAAAATCTGTGTGTAAGCCCGGACAGTCATGCCCCCCTGTTGTAAGGTTTTCAGTTTCATTTTAGCTTTCCTTTCAACACGGGGGTCTTCGAAACGCCTTCTAAGAGCATTCATGAAGCGATCGAAATCCCGCAGCGCGGGTGAACGGCAATTATGCAATATAAACCAGCCACTTAGAAGCTTGATCTTCTAAGGTCATAGAAACAATTCTGATTTTGATTTCATCGTCCAAATCAGCTGCGTAAAACTGCATGAAATTATCGACGTGAATTAGAAAGAACGCCAGTTTGTCGGCACTTCCGTCGTATTTTACACCCAAAGGAGGAAGTTTTGCAAGTCGGCGGGGAGAAGTGGGATTGACTTCTCTCCGCAATTCCCTGCTGGCCCGGGGAGGGGGGGATGGTGTTGAACTCCTGCTTTGTCTGGCAGTAGCTGCATGTGATTCTTTTGGCTGTTTGCGTTCCGCCTCCCTCCCCCAGATTTTTTCCAGGGCTTCCCGTTTCTCGTCTGCCTGGCGAAGTAAATCCTGGGCCATATCTTTCAACTCCCTTTCTTCTCTTAAGAGCTCCGGAATGACCCTCTTTGGGGAAAGGCGACGCCTGGAGACGTTTACCCCAGTCATTCCTACCCCTTCGGACCAACGTTTTGGTTTGACTGAATCTTCGGCTGGCAGATTAAGATCTAGGCCAGCCAAACAGTCCATCACTGACCTGGTCTCTTCAGATTGAACAGGAGGATGCGATGCTTCTGCTCCCAAAATTGTTTCAGGCAGGACCTCCACCAACGGAGGCTCCTCTTGTGAAGGGTCCGACATCAGGTCACGGTTTTTGTGACTCTCAGCTTTCTGTCAGGCCTGCTTCTTCGTTGGCTTAGGAAAGACCACACTTAGACATTGTTTTGAAATGAATAAGGCTCCTTTTACTAAGTAACAATAGCTTACAGACCAAGTGAAGCTGAGAGTGAATAGTTTAGGCGCGAACAGAAAGTATTAAGCTTAAGCCCATCCCAATCCCCCAACCCCCCCTTTGCATTGTCCAATATGCTTTCGTCTCCAACATCAGGTGGGCAGGTCTTCACCATCCTGGAATGCAGGTCCGTTAACCAAGAGATAACACCAACCATCAACATTGTCCACCAGCAGAACACACTCATCCCAACGCCCCCCACCCTCCCCGTTTCCATGGCAGCTAAGCAGAAAAACTAGCGAGGCTGACAATGAACCATTGCAGAAGACTTGTGGAAGCTCCACTGTTGAGATGCCTATACTTGCCTGGGTCAGTAAACTTCTAGTCTATTCTAGAAGAGCCTTCTCTAGGCTCATAAACAGGGGAAATGGAATGGGTAAGAGCAGAGTAGTTTTCCTGACAACAATCAAGTGGTTTCTCATAGCCCATTTGCTGGAATATTTTTGTAGGGTGAATGTAGATATTCTAATCTAGTCTACAGCCTTGAGATTTCATGGTGGCATAGTCTCCCCACCAACCAAGATTTGGTCCTATTTTGCTTCTGAATCCAGATACAGTTGGGTTAGAAACTGCAGAATAAACGTTGTTTAGTCATAACTGGTAAAATCTGTCTGGAATACAGCAGGTTTATGCCACACTTCGACCTCTAGATGCCACTCAAGGACATCTGCTGCTGAGTCCCTCTTTTGTGGCGGCTCTTCTGGTAATCAACCTTCCATCCTCTCTCTCTAACTTCTTCCTTTGAGCTCATTCCTGAGCGCTGCAGATCCTGGATTAAGGGGGAAACTCTGAAGACGCTGGGATGAGAAGGCAAATTTCCCAACGGGAAGGAGAAACTCACTAAACAGAGGAAGATCCATCCTGCCCTTCGGTCAGGACCTTAACGGTGCCGGACGCATAAGAAGGAGAGAGAGAGAGAGAGAGAGAGAGAGAGAGAGAGAGAGAGAGAGAGAGAGAGAGAGAGAGAGAGAGAGAGAGAGAGAGAGAGAGAGAGAGAGAGAGAGAGAGCAATGAAGTCGAGGCGTCTGTTATTATTGACAACCCAAAGGAAGGAAAAACGACGTGAAATCGGCAGAGAAGGGGAGCTGAACAGAAAGAGACTCAGTGACGGAGACTCTTTGGACACTCGGGGACTTTGCCGAAAGGAGGGAGAGCGGAGACGCTGCATTGGAACTGACAGCGCGAAGAACTGGAAAGGAAAGCCGACACGAGAGGCAGGAGAAAGGACTAGGAGGGGGTTATAGAAGACTGGGAAGGCTTGGAAAATGCCAAAGGATTACCTAACAGTTGGGGTGGGGGTTGATTATCGTTCCTTTCTTCTCCCCCGACTCTTCCTCCCTCTCCTCTGTCTTGCCAAAGAATCGTGGAATTTGGAACTGCGAGAAGCTTCAATCGTCAACATCCTTTTGGAGGGGACACTTTGCAAATATGCAACATCTGCTCTCTTTGGGAGTTAAAACTATCCCAGAGACAGTCAGGAGAGAGTCGCTCTGGAAAGGTTGGAGGGCTTCCTCAACACACACACACACACACACACACACACCCCTGTTTTGACTTTGCCTCTGGGTTTGCGTTGTTAGTTAACAGTGACTGATAGAAGGGACAGGGATTCTGAGTGGGTGACCCCTAGTGGATTATAATTTTGAACCCCGAAGGCTGATGTAAGAAAACCAACGGTGACATAACTTGGAGGATAACTACATAACCGAGAGACATTTATTTGTAAAAGATAATGGTATGATATATAACTCTCTGGCATATAATAATTAATAATAATGAAGGATTAAAAACAAAATAGAACAATAGACGGTTAATTGTTGTTAAATAGCGAGATAGATAGTTATTGATACCGTTGAAACGGTGGATATTGTTGATAGGGTTGATAAGAGAACTTGCATGCGATTGTGGGCAAGGTTAGAGAGAGAGAGAAAGATGACAACTTCATTTAGGGAAACACCTGCTGGCTGCCTTCCAGGTGAGACCCTCCGCATCCCAGCCGAGCCCTTGAAGCCGCTCCTGGAGAGTCTCCGCGGTTCTTTGGCCTCTGGAACTCTGCAGCCCCTGCTTCCTATTGTGCTCCCCCCCCCCTTTGTCTTCCTCTCCCCGGACACAAAAGGCTCCTTTGGCAGCTGCATCTCCCTGCCCTCGCCCCCCCTGCCTTGCCCAAATATAGATATCCTCCCCTCGCCGGTCCCTCTCCCTTGCACCCGGGGCTGGCTGGAACAAGGCACATCAGCCACACCCCAGCCACCCTCCCTCCCACACACACACTCTCTCCCCCACTGACCTTGAAGCCATTGCCCCAAGGGGCCCAAAGCCCTCGCCACTCTGCAGACAGGACCCAGTGGACGCCCCTTCAACCTCTCACCCGCGGAGGATAAGCCACCTTCCGCCCCCTATCAGTTGCCCCCCTTCCCCCACATTTCCCCATCTTCCAATTATCTCCGCCTTAAAAAAAAAGGTTTAATAATGTGATTAAACAACATTTCCATAAACAGGGCACAGATCTATAAATAAGGGGCGAGTGAGAGAATCTCCTTCTCTTCTCTTCTCTTCTCTTCTCTGGATCCTCCTGGTCTTCCAGACAATGATTAGTGGATGAAAACGGATCAAGGAGAGATTCAACCTGACTGAAGATGGTTGCAGGAATTGGGTCTGGCTAGTCTAGGGAAGAGAAGGACCAGGGGAGACAGGAGAGCAGCCTTCCGATATTGGAGGAGCTGCCACAGAGAGGAGGGAGTCAAGCTATTTCCCAAAGCACCCGAAGGCCAGAGAAGGAATCATGGATGGAAACTGAGCAAGGAGAGATTCAACCTGGAAATAAGGAGGGATTTTCTGACAATGAGAACCATCCACCCATGGAACTGAAGTTGTGGGAGCTTCATCACTGGAGTTTTTCAATAAGAGATTGGACTGCAATTTGTCAGAAAAGGTGTCTCCTGCTTGGACTAGAGTAGAGTGGGGGGGGGAGGGTTGGACTAGATGACCTCCAAAGTCCCTTCCAAACTCTGTTATTATTCATCTTCCCAAACTCTGGTTTCCTTCTGGGCCCTTTGAGCTGCTCCTCTCCCTCCCCCTTGTGTCACGCCCCCCCCCCCTTGCAGAAAGTGAGGAAGGGGCCACGGAGGCAGGGCTGCCCTTTGCCAAGATGGAAGTGGCTGGCAGAGTCGCCTGGGCTTCAGACAAACTTTGGGCAGCAACGTGTGAGGGTTCGTCTCCCTCAGGGGAAGAGGCAGAAGGCGAGGCCTCTTCAGATCCAGGTGGGCCGACAGGCGCCTTTTGTTTGGGTTGGGTGGGTTCCTCCCCATCCGGACCTTCCCAGCCTCCAGGCACCCTGTAAGCCCCGGAGGGAGCAGCCTCCCACGTTTCCCTGGGCACCAAATATGGAGGTTGAGAAAATGAGGAGGGGGAGTTGATTGACAGGAGAGCTTGGGGGGGTCCTCCATGGGTGGGAGGTCAAAGGGGCAACAGAAATGGGGGCTGTGGTTCTTTTTTTTCTCTCTCTCTCTATCCTCCCGGTTGAGGGCACAGAACCGTTGGTTACATACGGTGAAGTGCCACAATCCCCGCTTGCTAGGTGGTCGGGAAGTACAGAGGTTGGGAAAATGGGGGGGGGGAGTTGATTGACGGCAGAGCATGGCAGATCCTCCGTGGGTGGGAGGTCGAAGAGGCGATGGAAACGGGGTCTGCGGTTCCTCTCCCAAGATCAGCGTGGGTTGGGCAGCACAGGGTAAGGAGGAGAAGGTCTGTGGTGTGTGTGTGGGGGGGGGGCTGGTGGGGCCCATCACCTGCATTTGGGCAAAGGAAGCCCCGCCTGGGTGGCTCCTTCCCTCCTTCTCCTTCCTCTCCCAGAGGGAAACCTCCAGTCCGTGTTTGGGGAGATCCAGATCCAGAGAAGCAAAGACAGCGGGATCCACTCATTGCTCTTCTGAATCCACCTCAGTGTGGAGAGTTGTGTCTTCATCACAGCTGCACAAAGGCTGACAGGGAACTTCTGGGACCAGCGATTGGCCCAGAGGCCCCCAGGCGACTTCCACGCAGAAGGTGGGATTCGAACCCTGAACCTCTCTGTTTCTAGGCTACTGAGCCATGGTGGTGCAGTGGTTAGAGTGAAGGACTGCAGGCGCCTTCTGCTGACTGCCTGCAATTTGGCAGTTCAAATCCCACCAGGCTGAAGGTTGACTCAGTCTAAGGGCTATTGCTCTTCTTTGACCACTAGGCCTCCTCAGGCAGACTCAGCCCAGGGAGGGTGAGCAGCCCCTCCTCCCCCACAGAAGCTCCAGGCGGGGGGGGGGGTGAGCAGTGGCGTAGCGTGGGTTGTCAGCACCCGGGGCAAGGCAAGTAATTTGCGCCCCCTAACCCGTGGATTTTAGCACTCGAGTCTCTTCCACTAGATTAGTTAAAGAAACCCTTACCCCCTAAGCACATGTATTGTTTGTTATGAAAATACTGATGTAATTAAAGTAAAATGCATCTAAATACAAGTTTATTTTCAAACACTTTATTGAGTGCGAACATGCATTACACATTCTCCACATTTTCAGCAGGTCTATGAATACAAATCTACAAATGTAGTAACCTAGAATGGGCCATGCTATTATATGTCGTCTCACAACCATCATATCAAGATGATATCAATATCAAGAACAAAAACTAAACATCAAAATGGAACCATACCCTGGAGATGATCCAAGACTGGGCTAGATGGCGCCAACTTCCTCAATCCTGTACCTCTAATTGTAATTCTTTAATAGAAGTGCAAGATATCAATCTGTATATAATATACAGATTAATTTAAATTCGCCTGCTTTTAATTAGCGCAAATTTTTCAACAACGGAATTGAAATCTACATTAAAGTCTCTCTCAATGGACAGTATTGCTAGATTACTCAGTCTTTCTTGGCTCATAGGTAGAGGGAGAAAGGGAGTAGGTAGGTAGGTAGGTTGGGGGTTATATGGTGGTTGTGTGTACGTGTTTGTTTGTGCAAGTGTAGATCTACACACAGATTGGTTGGCCGTTTAACCAGACTGGGCCACAGCAACGCATGGCTGGGAACGGCTAGTAAATAAATAAATATGATTTATTTGCTTGATATAAATTTATAGTTAACTGTGACATCGAAGCGCTTTTCTCTCCCCAAAATCAGGTCATCCTGATGATGAACTTTACATCAAGCAAATATATTAATTATGTATAAAAAGGATGATTAGTATCAAATCTAGCTGTCAAAATTACTGCAATCTCTATTTATATGTAGCTAAAAGCTAGGTCAAGAAAACATAATATTATAGATACTAAAATGTACATAGCTAGCAATGGTTTGTTTTTAAAGAGACATTGTTTAAATACAGTCCCCTGTTAAAAACATTACGATTGTACAAAAAATAACTTAATCATTATGAAAAATCATAACCATTTTCCTTATAATCTCTGCAATTCCTTCTCACAGGAAGGGTATGTACATTCTACAAGTAGAAATTGAAGCATGTGACATGGGATATAATTCACGTTATACTTTTAGATTCAAAACTTCATGCATGCAACCAATTATAAACAGTCAAGTATACTGAAATGCCCATTTAAAATGCAGTCTAAGAAAAGATGACACTTCAGCAGTAACTCAGTATGATGAAATAAGCTCTTATGAAAGTTCATAAACTAGACCAGTCATCGAAGTGGTTTTTTAACTCTCATTATTTGACTTCAAGTCTCAGGAGGGGGCAAAGGAAAAGGTGTAAGTTCCCACTTTAAAAACAATGAAACCAATGCAAGTTCCTTCATATTGGCATGAAATTCTGAGAGGAAGAACAAGGATTGCTGAGCTCAGACTGTCTTTTTGAAAAAATTGTTTCAAATACTGTACTTTTAAATTTGTTTTTAAAAATATATGTGCTTACTGCAAAACATCAGCAAATCAGGATGTTGTTCAGAATTGGTGACATTTTTTATTTAACACTTTTAGGGGATGCTAACTTGAGTACCTTGGTTTTAAAACCCTATACAAGTGTCCTTCAATTCAATGGGCTTTACTCCACAACTGGTAATCTTCTCTAAGGGCCACAAAAGCTACCTCATAGATACGGATTGTAGATGTCATGATTGACCTCTGAATGAATGCTTAGGAAACCCGACCTAAAAACCCCAAACCGTACAGAGGGACTACTACTCTTTCTGCCACCACCTCCCTTCTCAAAACTACTTGAGGCATCTGGTTGCCTCTAATAGTTTAACCGTCTTTTAACCGTCCTGGAGCCACCGCCGCCGTTGCTTCTCTCCCAAATGCGGGAGCACACAGACACACACACAGACACACACACAAACGCACAGCAGGGGGAGTTGCCTGTTCCTGGCGTCTTTCGCAACAGCCCCAAGGCGGTCTCGCTCGTCGCAGCCGATTGCTCTCGCAATCCCTGCCGACCGGAGGCGCGCGTCTCCCGCCGCGGCGCGCAAAAGAAGTTTCGGGGCAGCCTCTCCGAGCCTCCCCCTGCGGCCTTTGGGTTCGCTTCCCCCGCTCTTTTACCTGTCCTCTTTGCAAGCTGCGCCTTCCCGGGCCAGACGCCGCCGGTGTGTGTGTGTTTGTGTGTGTGTGTGGGGGGGGGCTACCTCCCGCGCGCGCTAAGCTCTTTTGCTGAGGGGGGGGTGTTGCAAAGTGAACTCTTCCTCCACCCCCAGCTCGGCGCCTTCACTCTTTCTCTCTCCCCAGCCCCGTTATTTCATCGGCGGGGAGAGGGAGGGGGGCGGTGGCCGAGGCTGCTCCACAGCGACCTCTGCTGCCCGCAATAGGCGAGGCGAACGGGTGGGTCGAGCCCCTTCCTCTCCTCCGCTTGTAATCTGCATATAGGCGATTTTTGCAGGAGGTGGCGGGGGAACTCTCGGCTTCCTGACTTCCCTTCGACCCTTCCCCTCGCCTCAGCTCGGCCGGCTCGGATCGGATTCGCACAGCCAGCACTGCAGAGAGAGTGAGTGAGCCAGGCAGGGGCAGTGAGCTGCGAGTGCGAGTGCGCCCCCCCAGATGTTGCGCCCGGTGCGGCCGGCCCCCCCTGCAACCCCCACGCTACGCCTCTGGGGGTGAGGCTTCCTGGAATGTCTGGCTCTGCCGGGTGAGGAAAACCCCCCAGGAGTCTCCTCTGATGGTGACCTGAGCAGCCTCCACACCCAGCGCAGAAGCCCCGGAGTGAAAGGGATCCTGGGCCTCAGTTCCTCTGGGGAGCCCCCAGCAGAGACGGCCCGGATCCCCCACCTGTGGAAATGGAGGCCCCGAAGACCCGAAGAGAAAGGAAGAGACCGGATCTCCCTCCGGAGGGAGCCGCCAAGAGGAGGCCGGGCAAGGGAGCTCAGCCCAGGGAGGGGCCTTTCCGCAGCCCCCGCCAGAAGGGCCCCATCCCCTCGGGAGAAGACCAGGCATCACTGCTCGGCTGACAGGCAGGTGTATGGGTGACGTCACCGCTTTTCTGGGCCATTTAGGCTCCGGTTGCGCCCAAGAGGGACCCCCACGCCTGACAGAAGCCCCTCCCCCCTTGCTTCTCTTTGGAAGCCGGTGAAGAAAGGGAAGGGCTTCCTCACCCCCCTTCTCTTTTCTCTACTTCCTCTATTTTATCGCTTTCACTTTCTGGGCTCTCGGCCTGAACCCCCCCTGCCCGCCCCCCTCCCGCTGCCTTGGCCCCGCAGAACACACACACACACACACACACACACACACCCTCGGGGCTGGCCGAGAGCCTCTCTGGGAAGCCGGGAGCGCAGCGGGCAAAGAAGCAGCGGAGCCGACGGGCGCCTGCATCACCTTCCTCCCAGCTTGGCTGCAGAGACGGAGGGCTAACCGGGCGCCTCTGCGCCTCTTCCCTCCTGGCGCCGTCGGAGCTCAGAGGCTGCGGGAGCCCCGGCGAAGAGGCTGCCCGAGGGACAGGGCCGAGAGCGGGAGAAATGCCCCGGGCGGGCTGGAGCTCTCCGAGGGGCTGGAGCCGAAGTGGGGCTTCTAAGCGGCAGCTTCACCTGATGTCTCCCCGCAAGACGAGGCCAGGCAGGCAGGCAGGCAAGCAGGGCAGCGGAGAAGGGGTTCTTCAGGGCGGCGGATTCACCAGCATTGGCCCCGGAATCCTCGGGGATTTCAGCAGTTTGCTCTTCGCTGAGGTTGCAGCTCTGAAGGCTGGGGAGAATTGTATTAGTAGGAAGAATCGGCTGCCTGAAGGGTCCTTAACACCAAATAAGAGGACGTGGGGGGGGGGGGGAGAAGGATCTGGTAGAAAAACCCTCTTTCCTAAGGGAGGGGCAGCTGCGGGAGAGGGATGCTGATGGGTCTCTAAGTGAGGGAGCCTTGAGGAGACCTCCCCCCCCCCATGGTGTGGAGGGTTCTGATGAAGGTTATCCTACAACTCTTGGAGCATGGATCCTGCAGCTTCCATCTTCCCTCTTTTCCTTCTCTCTCTCGCTCTCGCTCTCTCTCCCCCCCCCCTACTTTCAACCACTGTCAGTAAGAATAATTGCTCAGATTATTTTCCATATGCTTCTGGATCTTGGGATTTTCTGAATGTTAAATTCATCTGAATGACTCTCGCAGAGTTCTCTTTAGCTGGATTCATTGGATGAATAGGGAAATCCAATACAATTCAACCATTTCCCATTTCAAAACATATACATATATTATTCCTTGACTCCTGCATGATATCTGTAAGTTAAAATAAAGTGTTCTTTCAAATAAAAGGAAGCTTTGCAATTCTTTAAAGCAGGGGTGTCCAAACATGGGAACTTTAAGACTTGTGGACTTCAACTCCCAGGCTGGGGAATTCTGGGAGTTGAAGTCCACAAGTCTTAAAGTTCCCAAGTTTGGACACCCCTGCTTTAAACTCATGCTGTTTTTTCTCATGTTTTTACACCTGTTCTGGCTGTGAGATGCTCCTTTGTGTTCAGGTCTGGCCTCAGAAGGATAATGTAGCACTTGGGGATGAAGATGCAGCCCAGCAGACCAGCACTGGAGGCCAGGATGGAGAAGACCTGGACAGCCACCATGTATTTCCCTTTGGTGCTCAGATAGGTGGGCACAAAAGTCACCCAGACACTGCAGAAGACCAGCATGCTGAAGGTGATCAGCTTGGCTTCGTTGAAGGCCCCAGGCAGATTCCTGGCCAGGAAAGCCACCGTGAAGCAGATGGCAGCCAGGAAGCCCATGTAGCTGAGGGTGACGTAGAACATGACAACAGCCCCTTCGTTGCATTGTAGGATGATCTCTCCAGGCTGGGAGTGGAGGTCAGAGTCAGGGAAGGGGGGAGAAACTCCCAGCCAGATGGAGCAGATGATCACTTGGACAGCAGAACAAGAGAGGATGATGGAGTTGGCCAAGCTCTTCCCCAACCATCTCTTCACTCGGTTTCCTGGTTTTGTGGCCAGGAAAGCCAGCACCACCGTGATGGTTTTGGCCAAGAGAGAAGAAACGGCAACTGAGAAGATGATGCTGAAGACTGTTTGTCGGAGAAGGCAGGTGGCTTTCCTTGGTTGACCAATGAAGAGAGAAGAAGACAAGAAGCAAAGCAGGAGGGAGACCAGGAGGATGTAGGAGAGGTCCCGGTTGTTGGCTTTGACAAGGGGAGTTTCTCGGTATTTAGTGACGATGATTAAAACAAGACCTGTGATTAAAAACAATAGTAGGGCAAAAGAGACCAGGATGATGCCCAGAAGTTCTTCATAAGACAGGAAGGTTATAATTTTGGGGATACATTGGACTCTGTTCTCATTTGGATATTTATTATCTGGACACTTGGTGCATTTTCCTGCATCTACAAAACCAAAAAGCAATTTTGTTTAATATTCTGTCCTTTTGTCTTACAAAAAATTCCTTCTTTGTATCATCCTATGAAGTTGAGGGAAATCCTAAGGCAGCGATAGTGAATCTTTTTTGCTTGTGTGCCATTGGGGGGGGGGAAGGGAAGGGGGGTCGTGCATAGGCATGCTGCACCCATAATGCAACATGCGACCCCCCCCCCCCGGGTACATGCACACATGAGAGGCACTTCCCCCCCCCCATGCTTTTTTCACCCTCCCCAGGCTCCAGAGGCCCTCCGGAGGAACTAAGGACCCTATGAGCAAACTGGAAGTCACTTCTGCATTGCTCATTCGGAGGTTTTTAGTCCTCTGGAGGCTTTAGGGAAGCCTCCTGATGGTCCTTGAAGCCTCCGGAGGGCTTAAATCAACCCTCCAAGCAAACCGGAAATCTGTTCCTGAACTTCCTTCTTGCCCATAGGGCTGTTTATTTGCACTCTGGAGTCTTCAGGGAATCTCCTGAAGCCTCCGGAGGGCCTGTTGGGGGGGGGGGATTCTTTTTGCCCTCCCTGGCTCCTATAAACCCTCTGGAGCCTGGGGAGGGCGAAAAATGGCTTTAAGAAAGGCTGAACTCAGCTGGACAGCATGCGCAGGTGTGCTGGGCAGCTAACAGGGCAACACTTTGCTTGCCCTGACAAATGGCTCCATGTGCCACCTGTGACACACGCGCCATAGGTTCTCCATCCCAGTCCTAGGGTGTTAATTATCTCTGGTGTAATCCAATTCGAAGCTACATTATTAGAGATTAATAATGAATCATACAATCTTTTTAGGCAAACATCCTGAGTCTTGCCACATGGCAGTTAATATTCTATGCTTGGAGGATACCTAAAGTATCTTGTAACATCTGGAAGCAACCTGGAATTAAGGAGAAACTTCCTAATAGTAAGAACAATTAACCAGTGGAACAGCTTGATTCTCAAGATTTGGGCTTCTTCAACATTGGAGGCTTTAAGAAGAGACTAGACAGTCACTTGTCTGAAATGATATTGGGTCTCCTGCTTGGGCAGAGAGTAGGACTAGAAGACCTCTGAGGTCCCTTTTAGCTCCCTTCTGACTAATTGATTGATCTACATGACTGGCAGAATATTTGTGTAGTGAGTTTCCCCACCATAACTATCCAGAGCACCACATTATGGACCAGTGACTCCTTCTCAGTGATGCTCAAGGGGAGGATCCAATATACAGTGAATTGCAAGGTCTTTCAGAAGGTGGACATCACACAATTCATCCAGTTCCAAAGAACTCAGGTGTTCCTAGAAAGGTGAACTTAGCAGCACAAGTCCAAACTAAGAAGCAGGAGAGAGATTTCCTCTGCTGTTAGTAAAGCTTGCTCAGTCTGCCACCCCCTCCTCCCATCTCTTCCCAGCCCCTCCTTCAAAGTCTTTTTGATTTACTTCCTTTTGGATAAGAAATTCTGCAGATTAAAAATAAATGTGAAAAACCAGGTGAGCTTCGATCTATCATTTAACTTGCACTTTCATGGAAATCTTTTGGGTGGATCCAGTTCCACAAAGCCTCCTATTTTCCTCAGGGTGACCCACCTTCCTGAGTGGAGAAGGTCCCCTCCGGACAAGGAACGCAGTCGTAGCAGCAGACTGGCTCTCCTTCTCGAGCCCTCTTGACAAATCCAGGATGACAACTTTCCACACATCTGGACTGAGGCAGGGACTAAGCAGAAAAACAAGGAAGGCCAAAGAAAAGATGTTAGGACTCTCCGTCCATGGAAAACGGAGGGAGAAATGGATGGAGACAAGGAGCCTCTGGTCTTCATTGAGGTAGATAGGAAACCTCTGACTCCTTCTAAACAGATGCAGGAGGTAGAACAACTGGCAGATTCTCCATTTACTTCCTCCCTTTTGCTTTTGGAAATTAATGTTGCAATAAAGGACTTTTCTACTTAATAGTCTAGAGCAGTGTTGGCGAACCTTCTTGGCACCTTCTTGGCACCACTGCGCCAATATAGGTGTGAGCGTGCACACGCACTGAAAACTAGGTGATCATCTGGCATGCCCATGCACACCAGCTATGTGTGGGAGGAGCTGTGGAGATGGGGGCTGGTGGATGCGGCTCTGATGGTCTTCCTGGACGAAGGACCCAGCAGGACCAGCCTATAGGGGCTATGGAGGACAGGAGCGTTCAATGTAATCTAAAATTGGGGGGGGGAGAGAAAACTGCCCTGCTGTGTCATTTAAGCCTTGGAGAAGACAAAGGCGCCACAAGAGCAGAACTGCAATGCAAAATGAAGGGCAGGGGAATCAGTGGGGAGCTGGGGGCTGAGGGAAGGGTGGGGGCAGGAGGAAGAAGGGGAAGGGCGTGGCTGAGTGAGGGGGACTCATTGATATTACCTCCCCCCCTCCATCAAACACGCCTGTTACCCTTCAATACACTCCAAGCCATTTGGCTGCCTTCCCCTCAAAGCCCTGCAATGGCTCGGATTGGAGTGAGATACACACGTGTTTGTGGAGCGGTTGCCTGGAGGAAGGACCCAGAAGGAGCAGCCTATGGGGGGAGGGGAGGACAGGAGCATTCCACATAAATCTAAAATGGGGGGAGAGAAACTGTCCTGCTGATAATTTAAACCTTGGAGAAGACAAAGGCGCAACAAGAGCAGAACTGCAATGCAAAATGAAGGGCAGGGAAATCAGTGGGGAGCTGGAGGCTGCAGGAAGGGTGGGAGGTGGGAGGAAGAAGGGGAAGGGCGTGGCTGAGTGAGGGGGACATATTTTCTTTTACACCATTTATGTTCCCTCCCCCCTCCATCAAACACGCCTGTTACCCTTCAATACACTCCAAGTCATTTGGCTGCCTTCCCCTCAAAGCCCTGCAATGGCTCGGATTGGAGTGAGATACACACGTGTTTGTGGAGGGGTTGCACAGCAGTGAGGAGGGGGGGAAATCCAGGGGGGTTTAAGGCAGAGCAAGGGCATTGGGGAGGGGGCAAAGTCTGGCAGGGGGCGTCCAAGCCAGAGAATCCAAGGGGTCCCCAGCCTTTGAGGGAATCTGGAGGAAGGGGGAGCAGCATTTATCCTGGCAGCTGACTTGGAGGGCAAGAGGAACAGGGGGTGGTGCCCCCCCAAGTCCCACCTGAGAGACGCTGGCAGGGGGGCAGTGATGGGCAAGCTCTTGTCTCCAGCCCAGCAGCCCCTGAGCTTCCCCTCCCAACCCCTCCCTCTCTCTCTCCAGATGGCAAGTTGACATTTTCAGTTGTTGCTCAGGCGGAAGGCGGGCACTGCTGGCTCTACAAGAAAGCCCCTCAGAGGTTCCCCTGTGGGGTCTGGCAGAGGGGGTCACTGCAGAGACCCCAACTGGGCTGTCCCCACCCCTCCCCTCCCTCTCAGTCTCCCCCCTTCCCAAATCCCCCCAAGTGGAGCATTTATAGGAAGCTTCCCCCCAATAAGACTAGAAGAGTCCCCAGGGTTGGTGTGTGTGTGTGTGTGATAGAGAGAGAGAGAGAGAGGAGGGGATGCACCTCCCATCCGAACCCGGAAGAGCAACTAGTGATGGCTCTGCGTGCCAGGAGATATGGTTCTGCGTGCCATTTCTGAAACACTTTTGGGTACCAGGAGCACACACAAACATTTTTGGCCCCACATGTGCAGCAGGCATGTTGTCCACCAGTTTCTGGTACGCATGTGCGGACAAAGACCACCTGCCTGGTACGCATGCGCCAGTTCCAGATTTTGGGGGTCCTCATGCTTCCCCGTCAGGGTGGCAGGACGTCCCCACTGAGGATCCGGTTCTGCAGTCCTGGACAGGGAGAGAAAGTTGGGTGGGAAATGCCCCCTCCCTCCACTGGAAAACCGGAATCCCTTCCCAGCCTTGGAACAAGCCAGCACAGTCCCCCCTCTCCCCCCACTTCATCCAAGGGAGAGTCTCCATGTGTGAGGAGCTGTGGAGATGGGGGCTGCTGGATGTGTGTCTGATGGTCCCCATGGAGGAAGGACCCAGCAGGACCAGCCTATGGGGGGAGGGGAGAACAGGAGCATTCCACATAATCTAAAATTTATGGGGGGGGGGGGGGAACTGCCCTGCTGTGTAATTTAAACCTTGGAGAAGACAAAAGCGCAAGAAGAGCAGAACTGCAATGCAAAATGAAGGGCAGGGGAATCAGTGGGGAGTTGGGGGCTGCGGGAAGGGTGGGGGCGGGAGGAAGATGAGGAGGGGCGTGGCTGAGTGAGGGGGACATGCTTTCTTTTACAACATTTATATTCCCTCCCTGCCTCCATCAAACACGCCTGTTACCCTTGAATATACCCCAGATGCTGGAAGAGGAGCTGCTGGCCAGGAGGTGAGTTACCCACAGTTGCGGTGGCTGCCCGGTCGCTCCTGCCCTTCCCCCTGTGGCTGCTGCTGCTGCTCTTCTGGGGCTGTGCGGGGGCCAGCTGGCTTTTCTGGGGCGCCTGAGCCGGCCAGGCACTCCAGACCACCGATCCACATCAGTGTCACGGGCTGGAGGGCTTGGGCCATGCAAGTAGCCCTTCTCAGGTGGGGAGGGAGGGAAGCCCTGGCTTGCCCTTGGCAACGCAGCCCCCCCCCCCAGTGGCTGTCCCTGTGCCCCTTCTGGCTAGCGTGGGAGTTGTGGCTGCCACTGCTGTTGCTCTTCTGGGGCACCTGAACTGGCCAGGTACTTGGGACCGCAGATGAGCCGTGGGCTGGAGGGCTGGGGCCATGCAAGAAGCCCCCTCAGGTCGGGAGGGAGGGAAGCCCTGACCACAGCTCTGCTCTGCTAAGAAGCCACGGCCAGGATCTCCTCTCTCTGCCTTTGGGTTGATGGTTTTTGCGCATGCATGCACGCCAGAAACCAAAACCCTAAGTGACTCATGCGCACGTGCGCACTGGAAACAAAGATCATTTTCCTGGTGTGTGCATGCGCACCAGGTGGCTCCTCTTCCACTTTCTGGCACTCCAGTGCGTGTGAAGACCAGCTGACTGCCACGCCTGAACCCGGAAGAGCAACTGGTGATGGCTCCGCGTGCCAGGAGAGATGGTTCTGTGTGCCACTTCTGACACGCGTGCCATAGGTTCCCCATCACGGCTACAGGCTTTGCCCACTTGAAATGGGACCTCAGGCTTTGGCAAACAGAGAAGAGACACCAAAATTTCTCCCACCTTATTGAGCAACTTGAGCTGTGAAAGAGCCTCTTGTATGATAGAAAGTCTCTGTCTTTGAAAAAGCGCCAGAGTCCCTTTGATGAGAACCTCCTTGGGGAGAACCAAGAAGGTGTCAATGAACAGATCTGCTTTTATCTCTCCATTTTGGTCCAAGTACAGGTTTAAGTCAGAGATATTCCAATATTCGTTCTTCTCCAGAAAGGGATGAAACTAGAAGGGGAACATCCAGGAATTTGAAAAACAGAAAACTTTGTTTTTTATCCCACATTGAATCTTTCTTCTACAATTGTCTCATCTCCAAATATGGTTAAATAGGATACAAATACTGCCATTATCTTCATAATTGAATGAAGAAGTTGGAGAAAAGTTCATCAAAATATAGAGAAAATATAATCAACACAGTTGGTCAATTATAGGGAACATTCTGGAGCAGATGACAAATAAAATGAACAGAGAAAAAAAGATGATCTATAAACTCTTTGAAAACAACAGGGTGATTCCCAGAAAGCCTGGGTTGATCAAGAAGAAATCTCTCAGGCTAATCTTCTTCCTTGTAATCCTGATGGAAAACACCTCCACATCAGAGGTGGGTTCCTTCCTGTGTAGACCAGTTCGGCTCAACCGGTAGTAACTTGGTGGCCTGGATCACTGGAACCTGCAACAACCCAGCCTGGCTACACCCCTGAACCGGTTCTCTCGGTCATATTGTTCTTGCCTTCTGCACATGTGCAGAGCAACCATCAGTAGAGGCAGCCAGAACCCACCCCTGGCTCAATCCCACTTAGGAGCCTCAGTTTACTCCTGGGCCCCATTGGCCTTTCTCCCTGCCTCTCCTGGCTAATGTTGCTCACGAGTAAACTGCAGCCAGGATCTCCCGCGTGTTGCACACCCGAAAACAGCATAAAGGCATGGGCGAAAGCTGGGAAGGGGGAGTAACACATGGGGTGGGACCTGGCCAGCCTTACTGTCACAGCAGCTGCCCGGGTGAACCACTCCCCACATCCCCAGACCAGGCCAGGAGCTCATACCAGACCGAGGCCACAGCCGCCACCTGCTCCTTTTGTCCACCCAGCCAGCAGGAGCCAAAGCAGCTCTGGTGATGACTGAGATCTTTGTTTGCTAGCTGGCAGCCGAAAAGTTCTCCCTCTTAAAAGCCTCCAGTGATGGAGCTTTAGGATCCAACCACTCTTTAACCAACCAACCAACTGGGGCTTAATTTGGAAACAGAAGAAGAAAGAACTGCTGAGTGACTGTGCCCAGGCGGGGGGTGGGGAGGAGGTCTCTGAGTAAGTGCTGGGCAAGCAGGCAGGAGGGAGACCTCAGAGGCTCATTGTCAACCCAGCTTTGTGCCCAGTCGGCTCCGGTTGCCCACCATCGGTTGCCTTAACAGTGGGGCAAGGGGAGTTGGGGGAGACCGCTGGACAGGAGCAGTTTGGCTCAGTTGTTTCCCGGATGACAAAGCGGACGGACTCCAAAAGGATGAAGGGGATCTTTGGTGGAGCCGGTGGAGGGAGCAACCTCTGTCTTATTCAGTCTAACTGTGGTTGGTGGCCCTTGCCTTGGGATGGGGGGTGGGCCCAAATTGCCCCCCACTGCAATGGGGATGGAAGAAAGGTAGAATTCCACCAGGCTCATCACAAACCCACAAATAAGGGGATTTATTAAAAAAAGAATACAGCATTTTCAAATTAGCAATATTTATAATATATAAACACTGTGATTGTATCTACTCTTTGGAACCATTAATCCACTGAGTAATTAAATTGGCCAGATCTGTTGAGAAGGTTCACCTCCTTCTTCTCTGGATTCCTTCTCCAAAGGATCTAAGATTAATGGATCCATATCAGGACCCCCATACCTGCCACGGCTGCAGCCTTGGAGACCCCACGATATTTTCTCCCTCTTTCCTTCCCCTCCTCAATCTGGAGGAATAGGCGGCATTCAAGGCCTGGGCCAGAGTCTTCATGAGGCTGTAATGGTGGTAGGTATTTTGGACCCTTCTTCTGTTCCTTTTCCTTTGGGTCTCCAGTGAAGCTTTCTGGGTGCATCTTCTGCGGCCTTTGACAGAAAAGACATTCTTTGAAAGAGAACAACGGAAATTATGATCTTGAAACTTTTCTTCCACAAAGAAAAGGGGTTCAAGGGCAGAATCTCTTGGCCTTTCTTTTCCCTGATAACGAACGTTCCAAATACTATGGATGTATTTGAGAAGTCTGCCTTTGTTTATTTCATACTCTGCAAAATTTGTGCGGATCCAGACTTTCCCTTCAATGGGTCCTGGGAGACGCATAAATGTTAAATGGAAAGGAAGAATTCTCTCCCAAATGGGCTCAAATTGCAAGAAGTGAACAAAAACGTTGACTTGTCTCCACTTAGAGAGGGAATCCCTGAGGTATGCAGTATATCCAGTCTTTGAGAACAGTTGTGATATAACCACACAAATTCCATTCCTGACAAGCATAGGAGTGAAAATCCTCATGAAATTCTCTCCATTCTCTGTGTCTGAAGCAAAGAGGCCAATCAGGGTCCATCTGAAATGGAGGAGCAGCTGGACAATTGCTGGGTACTGGATCCCTTCTTTGGGGAAAATATGGTGGAAAAAGGGGAATTGACTTTTATCACTCAGAACCTCCGAAGCACTTACATGATTGATCTGAAAAATGAATTGAAAGGATTAGAGCCCTGATGGGGAAACTGAGGCACGCAGAGCCCTCTCTCCCAGCCGCCCCAGCTCAGCTCCACTAACATCCACATGCAGGCCCCCCTCCTGCCGACCAGCTGGTTTTCGGGCCTATGCCCAGGAGAATGCAGTGCGTAGGGGTGGGGGGGCACTAGAATTGTGCAGAAAACTCCGGTGGGTGTGAATTGAGTGTGAATGGCCTAGACCTCCTCCCCCACCCCAGTGCTTCCTTGCTGAGTTGGAGGCCTCCTTCAGCAGTTGCAAGGGTTTCATTTTTTATTTTTGCTTCCAGGTTGGTGTAGGAGGCTTTCCAGGGTCAAAACTGGGGGGAGAAACCTGTGCTTTCCACACCCCATTTTGACCCTGGAAATCCTCCAGCACCAACCTGGAAGCAAAGAAGGAAAACAGAGCGGGGAAGCACTGGGGAGGGGGGGGGGGCTTTTGGACTTTGCTGCCCCAGGGCAGAAATGAGAGCATGTCCTGTAGAGCCCTCTGCCACTTGGGCGAGCAGGACAACCACACAAAGAAGAGGAGTAGGAGAATTTTTGCAGGAGCCAGCAGAGAGCAGGTCAGGTGAGGCTGGCTGGGGAGTGGGCAACCATGGTGCTTAGGGGACAGCAGCCTCCATGCTCCGACTGTGCTGGGGGGAAATAAGAGGCCCTGCTTGAATGGGGAAGAATGTAACAACACACCCTGCCTCTTTGCTCAGGTGTCGCCTACACCATTGGCAGCAGTTTGGGTGCCCTCACACACACAAACACACACACACACATATACACAATTGGATCTCACTCTTACCCTGGCTGTCTCTCTCTGGCCCCATTTACTTGGAAGATGCTCCATGAGACAAGAAGCCAAGAAACAAGAGAGGAGAGAGAGGCTTGCAAAGTGAGTCCTTGTTGCAGGAAGGGAGGGAGAAGGAGGAGGGATCTTGGTGGGTTGGGGAGGCCTTGAGGGTCTCTTCTATCACCAGGACCCCCATGGCCTTCCCCACCCTCAGATTCCTCAGGGGCACATTGGTATCCTTGAACCGGGAGCTCTTAGGAAAGGATCCCCTCCTTGTGGGTTGCAAACAGCCCTTTCCAATGGGGAAAACAGGACAAAGCAAGTGGGGGGAAAGAGTTTCCTTTGCTCTATCTCCAGTCTGAGGAAGACCATGGCAGGGTCCCTACAGAAGAGCTCTTGGAAGGATCATGGTGGATTCATAGAAAAGCAGCTAACTTAGCTCTGTTCTTAAAGGCTGAAACTGTTGCCCATCAAAAACAGAGGAGCTCTGATCAACTCCCAGAGCCATCATTTTGACAGTTTGCCTGTCCTGGAGTCTGTCCCCATGAAATGCAAGCATGGAATAAACTGAGCCTGGTTTGTTGTCAGTCTTTTCAGTGGCCACAAACTACTAGCAAAAGTGGCATTCGATCACAAGGCAAGGAAGGTTTCCCCTTTTGCATTGGAGCATCCAAGAAGGGACAGGAAAGAGAAAGAAAAAGAAGGAAAGAGGGAAAAAGAGCAAGGAAGCAAAAAGAAGGAAAGAGGGGAAGGAGGAATGAAGAAGGAAGGAAAAAGACATTAATCACATATGAGTTCTTTTTCTTAACTAAAACCTCGTTATTCAGGTTAAATTGCCATGAGGGCACTCGGAAATAAATAAGTGGGTTTTGGGTTGCATTTTGGGCATTCGGTCTCTAAAAGGTTTGCCATCACTGGTTTAGAGCATAAACAGAGTGCAACCTACATAATTCACTTTTTTTAAAGTTGCTGTTGAGAGAAGCTCCATTATAAGCTAACATGCCAAGATTAAACTTCGAGGCGAATTGCCAAGCTTAACCTAGCAAAGTAACTTCTTGTGAAAAGTAAAATGTGGATTCTGCCAAGTAGCGTTGCTTGTAACTTCAAATGTGTGTTCAGCATTCCCTAACAAAGCTCTGCGTTATAAGCCAGAAAATGGATTTCTTTTCCCTTCTAAAATCTATTGTTTTCAGAGCGGTGAGAAAAATCATGAAATTTGTGTGATATCAAATTATGCTTCTATAGCAATCACATTCTGTGCAAGCTGTGTGAGCTATAAGATGTTTGGAAGACTTCCGGTATCCGGCTCCAGCGGCGACGGGCGAGCCTAGGGCTCGCTCGCCGCTTTGTTGCCTTTTCTGCCCCCCCACGGGGGCGAAACTCTCCGGTTACCGGAGGTTTCCCGTAGGGTCGGCTCAGAGGGAGCGTCCCTCGTCACGGCGGTGGGGAGAGCGCTCCTCTCTGCGACCTAGGTGGAGAGGAACATGCTGCGGGGGGTTTTTCCTTCGCCAACGGCTGTCGGCACCATTCGCTTTAATGGAGAGGGCTGAACGGAGAGACCGGGCGGATCACCGAGGCTTCAGCTGCGAGGGAGAGTGAGTTTAAAAGAACACCTTTTTTTTTCCTTGCTGCCAGCCAGGCTGAACGGACTGGGAGGGGGGTGTTTATTTCTAAAAAAAAAACCTCGGATTTAAGCGGCACATTAAAATGGCTTCTCTGCAAAGAGAAAGTGGAAACTTTCACTCCGGACAGTCTTTAACAAGGGAAAGTGGAATGCGATTCTTTGCAACATTGTTTCTAGGTCTGGCTGGTTAAAAAATTCTTATTTTGCTACTCTCTCCCTCTGGCTCTGAGATGGGCGGTGGAAGTGGCTTTTCTTTGTCCCTGCCTGACTATTTCAACTAAGGAAAATTTCCAGCGTCTCTTTGAAAGCAGGACTCTCTCTGGATTTTTGAAAAAAAAAAATTCTTTTGATGGATTTGTGATTTCTTCTCTGGAATACCTTCGTTATTACTATTTGCTGACCTGGGAAACTGTGTCTCTTTTGGTTTCTGAATTGTTTGCAACTTCACAGCCCTGAACTGAACTGAGCTCCTGATTTGCCCCACCAGCCCCACCCGGAAAACGCCATCTTGGTGGCAGTGACTCTAACTTTTAACCATGGCACAAGAAGCAGCACTTGTAAATTTGGAACAAAGGATGGCTTCTCTTGAAATCTCTATGCAAACTTTGATATCAGAAATAAAGGCCCAGAGGGCTGAAAATATTACCTTCAAGAAGGAACTACTGGATACCCGGAAGCAAGTGTTGGAGAACACACAGAAGAATGAATAACTGGAAGGGGGGTTGGAGGGGGCTAAGGGAGAGATTAAAAATGTTTCTAATGAGGTGGGGGAAATAAATGGGCATGTGTCTAGGATAGATATGGAAAGAATGACATATTTTTTGAGATTTCAGAATGTTCTTGAGGAATCTGGTGAATGCCTGCCTGATCTTATGAGTACAATTTTAGCAGACTATTTACATAAACCTAAGGATGAGATCAGGGGGGACATTGACCTAGCCTATAGAATTAATTCTGCATATGCCAGGATAAATGAAGTGCCTAGAGAGATACATGTGAAATTTGTTAGAAGGTCAACCAGAGAGGAAATCCTGAAAGCGCAGAGAGAGAAACCTCTAACTCACCAACAAAAAACGGTCACTATCTTGAAGCAGATCCCTAGAAAAATTAGAGATGCAAGAAGGAATTTTTCCTTCTTGTCTAAAACCTTGTTTGATCACGGGATTTGGTTCAAGTGGATGACACCTGAAGGGATGCTGGTGTTCTGGGAAGGAGGAAGAGTGAGGATTAAAACAGTTGCTGAGGCGGAAGCCTTTCTTAAAAAATATTCCTCTGTCCTGGGGGAAGATCCAGGGGGGACGGAGGGGGCCACGGCCCCGCCTACGGGGGACCAGGGAGGAGAGAAAGAAGATACAATAGCCAAAAGACTTAGATCAAAAAAATAACTTTGCCTTGATTTTTCTTGAACAATTTTGCATAATATTTCTATCTGGACTTTTTGTAAATGTCTGACAGCATGGAACGGAGAATTTAGGTAAATGTACTTGCTCTCATCTTGTAGTGGTATGGAAAATGTTTTCTATGTTAACTTTTTTATTGTGTATTTTGAGGTCTCGGAAGGTCCGACGACTCTAACGTGAATGCTCTCAAAATTTCTTTGTAACCATTACCCTATCCTGTTAAAAAATGTAAAACCAATAAAACTTTTTCAATATAAAAAAAAAAAGATGTTTGGAAAAGTTTTGGGTGCATGCCCATTTTTCTCTCTCTGCTTTCTCTGTTAAGGTGGGAGACCAAAAGGGTCATCCAGTCTTTTGCTTTCTGCAGAAATAAAAGCTGACAATCCGTAGCCTCATCTTCAGAGTTTCATTGGACTTATCAGATTCTGAGCTGCATTCAAAAACCTTACACAATGAAGAATGCTGTGTTATATTTGGGGTCAGATCAAGTCCAAAATATTAGATTTTAATAAATCCAATCTTGTTCTCATGGAAGCGAATTATTGGAATTATTAGAATAATTTGTTAATGACATTGTTTAAAATATTAAAGACAGAAGTATAGCAAGTTTGAATTATAAACATGGAAAATAATGAATAAATTAAAAAAATATAAACAATGTAAGTCCTATTACTATATTTCACCTCTACAATTTATTGCAATTAGGTTAACATGTGCAAATGCCAACTGAAGTATTCTATTCCAATAAAGGGCCTACTATAATACTTGAAAAATGCTACATCTTTTTCTGCTTCTATGGCCAAGATTCTGTGTGGAGAAATCTTTTTATAGCTTCTTCTCCAGTTGTACAAGAAACAGGGAGACCTCAGTTTCTAATACAATTTGTCAGTCGTACAATCCAAGATTGGTCTTTAATTGAAGTTTTGTCTGTTCTAAGAGCCAATTTTCAGAGTCTGTCAGTTTCCATAGATTAAATGCCAATATCCACATTTCCTCATTTTAATATCCCAAATCAGCTCTGAGGGCAGCAGCTGGAGTCCTTTTGTCCAACCCAAGATCCTCCTCAGAGGCTGTGATTGGGTTGGATCTGCTAGTGGTTTCTCTCTGAAGCTCCAAACATCAGATTGATAGAAGAACATGGGGGAAATCTTGGCCTCACATACTTTAATAATTGTGGCTGAGGAAGCTGGAGAGCTATGAGGTTTTCTTTTAAGCACCAGTTTCACTCCTGTCTTTGATCTAACTGAGCTCCTTTGATGATGAGGAAGCCAAAATTCAGTCTCAGAGAAAACAACCACAAGTAAGGAAAGGTCTTACTTGCTCTATTGGCTGACCATCTATGGCTAGGAGCTCATTTATGAAAGACCACAAATATGAACTTGATTCATTAATTATCAGAAAATTATTATCTCAAAAGAACCCAAGTCTACCAGATAAAGATTTGGAAAGGATTGAGTTCTATCGACCCATTTCATTAATTAATCAAGATGCAAAGATATTTACCGCCATTATAAATAATAGATTAAGTAGATTTATAGATAGACATATAAGTTATAATCAAGTAGGTTTTGTAAAGGGTAGATATATGAGTGACATTGTTAGAAGAGTATTAAATATTATAGATGTAGCTGAATATAATGGTGATAAAATAGGTATAGTATCACTAGATATTTTTAAAGCTTTTGATTCCGTACAATGGGAAACTATTAAAGTAATTATTGAAGTATTAAGTTTTGGTAATAAATTTATACATGTTATTTCGAAATTGTATCAAAAAAGTAGTGCAAGAGTGATGGTGAATGGAATAATGACAGAAGAGATCAAATTGGAAGCGGGTACGAGACAAGGATGTCCCTTGTCTCCAACATTATTTTTATTGGTTATGGAAATTTTGACCAAAATGATAGAAAAAGATGAAGAATTGGAAGGGTATAAGGGATATAAGATAAATTTGTACGCGGATGATACTTTGATTATTTTGAAAGATATAGAGAAAGATTTGAAGAAGATACATAAGCATTTGAAAGAATTTGAAGGAATGACAGGTTTGAAAGTAAATTGGTTAAAATCTGAATTATTAATGGATAATAATGGCAATGAGCGGGAGAATATGCAAGAACAATTTGGGATAGGGATCAAAAATACATTGAAATATTTGGGTATAACACTTTCACTCAAAGTTAGAGAAATGAAAAAACTTAATTATGATGTGATGATGAATGAAGTCGAGAAAAAGATAGATAAATATAAAAAGATAAAATTGTCTTGGTTTGGTAGAATTGCAATGTGTAAGATGATGTTGTTACCAAAGTTTAATTTTTTATTTGAGATGCTACCATTAAATTTGACAGAGAAAGATATTGAAAGATATCAGAAGAAATTGGATAAATTTTGTAATGGTGGGAAAAGACCCAGATTATTGAAGAAAATGTGGTATCAAAATCAAAAAGAAGGTGGATTGGGAATCCCCAATCTACTCAATTATTATTGGGCCTATGGTATTCGAACTGTGGTAAAAATACTTAAAGGTGAAGGTAGTCATTGGAGAGATTTAGAGTTAAAAGATATTAAGAGATTCGGCTCAACATGGTTTTTAGATAAAGCAAAATCAAAAAGGGTAATTAATAGCTATTGGTTAAAGGGATTGAGTAAAATTTGGAACAAATTTGTTAAAACTTTAATTCCGGATATAATTTTTTTGGGGAAGACAATTGGAAATTGGCCGATTAAAACCAATATAAGTCGTGACAGGGCAATAGAAGATGAAAATATAGAAATTATAATAGATTGGCTAAAAATTTTAGGAAATGAGAGAAGGAAAAAAGAAATTATTGAAAAATTGGGCTTAGGCTGGTTTGAAAAAATACAAATAGAAAAATGGACTGAGAAAGTAAGGGGAAATTGCAAGATAAGCAGAAATAAAACTGAATTTGAACATTTAGTATCTCAAATTATGAAAGATGAAGTTGGGTTAAAGGGACTCGTTAGTAAGATTTATAAGATTATAAATTTTGATGAAAAACCACAAATGGTGATGAAGATGAATTGGGAAAAAGAACTCAATATTAAAATATCAGATTTAGATTGGAATGTGAATTGGAAAAGTAGAATTATGAGGATTTTATCTGTAAGGATTAAAGAACATAATTATAAGGTTGTTTGGAAATGGTATTTGACTCCATTAAGATTATCGTTGATAGATAAAAAAAACTACTAAAAAATGTTGGAGATGTGATATGGAATTAGGGACTTATGAACATATGTGGTACAAATGTGATAAAGTTAAAAAGCTTTGGCAACAATTGGAGAAAATGTTATTTGAAATGATGGAGAAAAGAATAATATTGAGATCAGAAACTATATTACTGTTGATAATTAAGGAAACAGAACTAACAAAATATGAGAAAGAATTGATTAGAATTATGATTATAGTGGGTAGAATTATAATAGCTAGATATTGGAAATTAGATGTGAATTTTAGAATAGAAGAGTGGTATTGTGAAATGTGGAAATTAGCTTTAAATGATAAAATGACATGTGACATTAAATTTAGAAATGGTGTTTATAAAAAAGATACTTTTTGGAAAACGTGGAAACCATTTGTGGATTATGCGCTTGGAAATTTGGACGCTTCGATACCTGTACCCAGAGAACGTGGATTTTGGAGATCGTGAGGACACATCCGAAGAACCAAATCTTCCTTTCTTATGTACAGCACAGGGTGAAATATTGTATATGTATATTTTGTTGTAATGTCTAAAAAATTTAATAAAAATATTAAAAAAAAGAAAGAACCCAAGTCTTCCTAACAGGGTATATAATCCAATGTGTAAGTATGATAAGATCACAGTATAAATCAGCATGTTCGAATAGGTATTTATCAAGATAAACGTATGTACCTATAACAGAACTTAAAACAATTAGAACAGTTGGAAAGGTCTTTGAGGTCTGTGATGTTCTCTAGTACAACCCCCTGCTCAAGAAGGAGACCCTATACCAGCGGTTCTCAAACTACGTCCCATGGACTGGATACAGCCCACTGAAGCCATTAATCTCTCTCATGCAGAACCACAAGGCCAAATCACACACACACACACCTGCTATCCCCCTGCCAGCTGAACCCAGGCCTTAACTTCGCAATTCCCACGGACTGAAACTGCAAAGTGAGACCAAAGTTTTTGGCTGGCAGAGTTCTTCTGGCTGAAGGGGAGGCCAAAAATGAGATGTACGGAGGCCCCAGGTGGGGAAAATGGCGCCCTCTGCCTCAGCTTCTTAGCTCGGGCAAAGTGGCACACAGAGCCATGTCGCCTGGCACACGCGGCCTTCCCCTGTACTCTTCTGGTGCATACATGTGTGGGACGATCAGCTGGCCTTTGCTTGCATGGCAGTGTCAGAAACTGGCAGAGCTGGTCTTCTGGGTTTCCCCTGCACATGTGCCCCAGCCAGCTGATCGTTGCGTGCATGTGTGCCAGAAACCAGAAGAGGAGATGCCTGGTGCACATGAACGCACACACTAGGTAACTCCTTTTCCAGATTGCATTCCTGAAAAGAGCACTCGGTGCTGAAAAGTTTTGCCCTCCAAGCCCTCTTCCAAGGGTGGTTTTACCAAGGCTTTATAAAGTGGTACCAATACTTCACGTGATTTGGATTCTCTCCTTTTTTCTTTTTTTTTAAAAGTTTTATTGGGTTTTACAAATTTTTTATAGAAATGGGAAAAGGGTATAAGGTATTACAAAGACATTTTGAGAACTTCAATGTCGAGGTGTTGGCCCCCTCCGAGGCTTCATTAAAAAAAATAGCTAATACAATAAATTTTTCATTTGTTCTACAAAGTGGAAAGAGAAACAGATATATCACTTTAAAATCCATGCAATCAATCATTTATAAACATCCAAATAAAAGTTACACTAAACAGAAATAAAGTCACTTATGAGATCTAAGTCTTTTGGCAATTGTGTCTTCCTCTCCCTGACCTCCAGTGGACGGAGCCGTGGCCCCCTCCGTTCCCCCATTTTCATCCTCCAGGATTGAGGAATGTTTTTTAAGAAAGGCATCCGCCTCTGCAATTGTTTTAATTCTTATCCTTCCCCCCTCCCAGAACACCAACATTCCCTCAGGCATCACCCACTTGAACCAGACCCCCTTTTTAAATAATCTTTTAGATAAGAAGGAATATTTCCTCTTTATCTCTCTAATCTTTTTTGGGATCTGTTTCAAGATGGCAATCTCGTTCTGTTGATAAATTAAAGGACCGTCTCTCTGTGCTCTCAGGATCCCTTCCCTTGTTGACCTTCTTACAAATTTAATATGTATCTCTCTGGGTACTTCGTTTATCCTGGCATATGCTGAATTAATTCTATAAACCAGATCAATGTCCCTCCAAATATCTTCTTTACTCTTTTTTGTATAATCTGCTAATATCGTACACATTAAATCTTTAAAGTCTTCAGCATTTGACTCAGGGACATTCTGAAATCTTAAAAAGTAAGACATCCTTTCAAAATCCATCCTAGACATATGACCAGCCAAATCCACTATTTCATTATGAGAATTTTTTAGCTCTTCCCTTGTCTCAGCCATCCCCCCCTCCAGTTCATCAATTCTTTATTTTCCATTAGTGCTTTCTGTGTCTCCAAAAGTTCTAATTTGGAACTGACATTGTCCTTCCTGATTTCTTTAATTTCTTTCATAATATTTTGAAGAGTTTCCTCTATTTTTGATAGCTGCGTAGCTTCCACCTCTGTTTCTGTGGGTAACATTGAAGTAATCTTAGGTTGATGTAGCTGCTTTTTTGAAACCATAATGAAAGTTTTTAGTCTTTGTCAGTAAAATGGAATCTGTTGGAGAGGCAGTCTGTGAGGCAAGGAGAGAGCAAAGATTCTCTCCTTCTTTTGATGCAACCTAGGATTACAATGGCTTTTTTTGGCTGCTGCCACACATTCCTGGCTCACAGTTGAGAGATTGTCCCCTAAGATTCCCAGATCCCTCTCACAGTTCCTGCTATTGAGCCAGGCTTCACCTGATCTGTACCTGTACATTTGGTTTTTCTAGCCTCAGTGTAAGACTTTCCTTTTCTCTACATTAGATTTCATTTTGTTAGAGAGGACTGGGTTCAAGTCCATCTAGATCCACCTGGACCTTCAGCCTATCTTCTGGGGTGTTGGCTATTCCTGACAGTTTAGTGACATCTGTAAATATGATGAGTTCCCATCTATTCCTCATCCAAACCATTGAGGAAGATGTTGAAGAGTCCTAGGCCTAAAATGGAACCTTGGGGTCCCCCACTGCTTGTGTCCCTCCATGTAGACGGAGTTCCATTGAGGACCACAGGCTGAGCCCATCTGGGGGGTGATGCTGTCTATCCCACATATTTTTAGCTTACCAAGAAGTACTGTAGATGGTGGTTTATTTTCTCAAAGCCTTTCTAAAATCCAAGTACTGTATACTATGCGCACTGCATTTCGCTGGTCCACTAATTTAACCATTTTTGTCAAAGAATGAAATAACATTTATTTATGATCTGTTTCTGGATCCTTCATTAGTCAAAGTATTAATATCTAGACTGAATGACAAGGGTTGAAATATGCATTCTTCCCTTCCTCCTTGGGAAGTATCAATCCTTCTTCTCATGGCTCCATTGAGCCCAAACCTCCCTCTCAAACAAGGACCTGGAGAAAGAGCTTGGATCAGGGCCAACAGACTGAGCTCCATTTTGAGGGCAAACAATTTCCTACATAATAATTATCTGTTAATTATGACAAATGCACTAACATCTAGAAAGCCAAAAAACCATATTTAACAGCTGATATAGATGAGATATTTCAAGACAAATTTCTTACCAATATTAGATTATTAACATGCAATATTTATTATAAAATCTATATAGCTGTTCACTGCCTAAAACCTTCTGGTTCTTTTGCAAGGAATGTATTTTTCTCAAGTTTAACTAAGAGGATCATGGCATAAATTTTAGCCACAATAACTGCTAGTCTATTTGGCCCATAATTGCTAGAGTCCTTTTTATTCCACTTTTTAGATAGATAAAATGCTACAATTGCCACCTTCAATCTAACTACATAGGGCAAACATTATTTATATGTGGAAATGAAGATGCCAATAGAGGCCCCAACAACCAGAGATATTTTTTGATCAGTTAAATAATTGGTAGAATGTCTTCTCCAGGGAATGCATTGCTTGCATTTCAGGCCTTTTATGACTAATCTCAACATGAACATAATGTGGTAAAATATTGACCATTTGTGCTAATATGGAGAAAAGCAGCTCTTGAATTCCATGGAGAAGACATGATTGCATCTATTGCTCACCCATCACCACCCACCCCTCACTTTACCAGAGGGACAAAAACACACACAAACCTGTGGGACTTTGTAGGTGCCTCCTAATGTTGATGCCTGGATAGAGATGTCCCTTGTAGCTCCATCAAGAAGAGCCAGAAGGTTCTCCTTCCTTCCACAGCCGTAGTTGGGGACATTGGCTTCTCCAGTAGAGAGAATGTCCAGCAAGGCATCTGAAGTGTGGAAAGTGCTCCAATAGTTGTCATGGATGTTGTAGCCCAGTGTGAGATTGTGCGGGAGCTGGGAATTCTTGTTGACCATTTGGACATTGAAAATGAATAGTACGCCATTTCGAAAACCATAATAAACCCTATTGTAAAAAAAGTGTTATTTTAATCAACAGCAACAAAAAATACTTCTTTCAATATATAACCCTCCAAAAGCCTACTGATCCTTAAGCCAATGTTGATCCAAAAGCAATGATCAGTTACACAAATATGGGAATGGGCTGAGGTACGGCAACTACAACTGGTTCCACCACTACTTTAAATAAAATTCATTATTCAAGTGATAAATTAAGGATTGAACAGAGGGAGGAAAATAATCTGCAGCCCTTTCAGCATTTTTTCAGACCCCTTTTTGGATCTCTTTCACCAAACCAGACAAAAGAGAGAAGCCATGGAAATCAAAATCATTCAGGAAATTAGACATATCTCCCAATATAGGAATAAATGAAAAATATTAACAGTAAAGAAGGAGAGTGTTAGAATGGAGGGAGGGCAACTCCATCACCCTGAATGACTTACGGATCATGGAAAACAAACTGGAGAGAAGGAGCCACGTTGAAAAGCAACTTTGTATGCAATCTTTCCTTTCCATTGGTGACTATAGCAATGAGATGGTCTCCTGGACTGTAAAAGCTCTGTGGCTGTTTTTCATCCTGATGCTCCAAACTCTTCGGGCATTTCATCCTCAGCTTCCCTGAGGCTGGAAGGGACACCAGCAACATCAGAAGCAGAAGCAGGAGGTCCATCATTCATGGGGTGAATTAATGAATCCCTTTCATGTTTCTAAAGAAGAATTAGAAGAATTCAAAGGATTCTCACAAGGTGGAAAATGATCCAGTGTCTTTCCTGATTGAAACACAGAGAAACACTCAGCTTCACCTGCAAAGGAGAGAGACAGACATTCAAGAGCACAGACCCTGCCTGTCCCTAAACTCCCTATTTCTCTGCCCAAAGTCTCCCCTGGAGGATTCGGCCAAAGAGCAGAGCTGAACCTTTGATCATAATTCTCCCTCTCAGGAGGGATCCCTGGAAAATTCAATCAGTTCTTGGACTCAACGGTTGGGAAATTCTCTGGAGGGAAATGAAAGGGAAATAATCCCCATGTGAATCATAATAACAGGGGCAGAGATGGTATTAAATCGATCATCTAGCATTGAGATGTTTGGGGTCTCCATGCTTGAAACTGGCCCCAGAGGGAATATACGGCACCTGTGGCTGAAGAAAAAAATAAATGTGACATTTATTGGCATTGTGGTTAAGGAGAAAAATCCCAGAGGCCAGTTAATGCTGGAGCATGTCACAAATCTGAAATAGCTGCCTATTGAGTTGGAGTCAAAATTTACTTTATTTTGAAACCTAATGCTCAAGGGCTTTGCACAAAATGGCTGATTAAATAGTGTAGCCAGTTTCTAAGAACAACTTTAATGAAAAATTAATTACCAAAACTTTGCAGAGATAAAAAAAAAATCACACAAACACACAGAGAGGGTAGAAAAAAATGAGTGAAAACAGATGGAGAAATCAAAGCTGCTTCTCACCCCATGTGAAGAAAAAAGGAAGGGGGGGGAAGGGAGTCTGGGAGGGAGGAGAGGAAAGGAAAGGGAGCTCAGGACCCTCGTGTTGCAGATGAAAAAGTTGATCTGCAAAATCCAACTTCCATCTTCAGAGAATGCAGAAGCCCATGTCCCATGTTCCCCTGCCACCCTTTCCCACACAGAGGCCAGGCAAGGGGGCTCTTGCAGGGATGCCAGGCAGGACTCTGCCTGGCTGAGTGGGGAGCCCCTCTTGAGAGGAGGAAGCTGGGGAGCCTCGTGTTGGGGAATGGAAGTAGATCTGCAAAATCCCCCTCCAGGTTCCATCTTCTGAGTCCTGGAAATAGGTGGGAGACCATATCCCATGTTGCTCAGCCACCCCTTTCCATACATGGGGCACTCAGGGGAAAGCCAAGCCCAGACACACAGAGAAATCCCAGGATGGCGAGGAAGGGGGAGGGGATCTGCGGCATTCCTGGGAAGAGACCAACCTGGTTTATGGGTCCCAGGGTTGAAGGTTGGGGGTTCCTCCAGCCTCTCTTGGGCTCCGTGTCTTTCCAGGAGAGGCTCCTGTGGGAGAGAAGCCATGCAGGGCTGAGTCTTCCAAGGGGGATCTGGGGTTCCCCTGGAGGAAAATGTGGCCTCACCCTGGAGGGGACCCTCCATGACTCTGAGGAAGATGGGGGTCCCTGTGGCCCCTCCAGACCCTCTGGACCTCCCAGCTGTGGAGACCCACTTCTTTTTTTTAATAAAGATGTTTTTTTTTATTTTTAACATAAAAACAAATTAAAAACATTATTCATCTTGTGCTTTGTAAAACATGTCGTTCAGGTAAGCATTTTGTGCATCAGTACTTAAAATTAGAAACATAATTGTCAGTTATCTTTTCATTACATATATATCACCTTATTTTCTATATAGTAGCATTGTTCTTTGTCAAATCAATCTTTTTTCATAGATATACAATATATAATCCTTAAGTTTTTCTTTTTTCCAACCATTGATAAAACATATTCCATATTTCATAAAATTGTTCATTCTCCTGCTCTCTAATTTCAAATGTTAATCTACTCATTTCTGCACATTCCATGATCTTATGAATGACTTCCTCTTGTGAAGGTAATTTTTCATTTCTCCAGTTCTTTGCAAATACAATTCTAGCGGCTGTCAAAACATTCACAATCAAATATTTCCTGTCTTTATCAAGTACTTCTGATGTTATTCTAAGTAGAAAAAGTTCATGTTTAAAGTCTATGTGCTTATGTGTCATTTTCTCCAGCCATATATGAATCATAGTCCAATACCTTTTAGCCTCCGAACAAGTCCACCACATATGAAAATAAGAGCCAGGCATCTGGTGACATTTCCAAAATTTTTCGGATTTGTTCTTGTTCATTCTTGCAATTCTCGCTGGTGATAAGTGCCACCTGTGAAACATCTTATACAAGTTCTCTTTATAAGCAGTTGACATTGTCATTTTATAATTTTGCGTCCACAATTTTTGCCATTTATCTAGATCAATCCCATGCCCAAAATTTTTCCCCCAGGTTATCATAGTTTCTTTCACTTGCTCTTCCTGAAATTTAAACTCTAATAAGTAGGCATAAAGTTTTTTAATTACTTTTTCATCAACGCCTGTTAAGATTTTATCTAATTCCGTTATTTTATCATAGACCCCTCCTTTTTTTGATCCTCCTTATATCTAGAATGCATATATGTATACCAATTCATATCCATTCCTTCTTGTTTTAATTCCTGGATGGTTTTGAGATTGCACCCTGAATTTAATAACTCGGAGTATATAATTGTTCGTTCCTTTTTATATTACTAGCTGTACCTGTCACGCGTTGCTGTGGCCAAGTTTGGTTAAATGAAAAAGTTTCCCCTCATAGACCCTCTCAGCAACCCCCTTCCTTCTCTGCCTCGGTTTCCCCACCCTCTCCCTCACCTCCCTCTCTTACTCTATCTACCTACCTACCGTATTTCTTTCCCCCCTCTATCCCTCTACCTACCTACCTACTGTACTTCTCCCTCTGGATCCCACTACCTACCTGCCTACCATATTTCTCTCTCCCTCCCTCTCTCTCCCTAGCGTATTTCTCCCTCTCCATTCCGTTACCTACCTTCCTACCATATTTCTCTCTCTCTTTCTTTATCCCTCTACCTACCTACCTACCATATTTCTCTCTCTCTCCCTCTCCATCTACCTACCTACCTACCTACCTACCTACCTACCTACCTACCTACCGCATTTCTCCCTCTCCATCCCGCTACCTACCTAGCTACCTACCTACCTTATTTCTCTCTCTCTCTCTCTCTACCTCCCTACCATATTTCTCTCTCTCTATCTATCTCTCTACCTACCTACCTATAGAGAGAGGAGAGAGGGGCCGCTGACTTGGCAGCAGCCTTGTGGGAGGGAGGAGTTTGGAAGAGGGGGGGCGCTGGTGGTGGCATTTGTGTGGCAAGGTGGTGGGGTGGAAGGCAAGAGGCGTGCAGCATTGCCTGCACCGGTGTTTCGAGTGGCGAGGGGTGGGTGGAAGGAGGCGACGGGGCGTGCAGCATTGGGAGCACAGGTGTTGCGAGGTGCGAGGTGGGAGGGGGGAGAGTGGGAGGAGGTGGGGGGCATGGCGCAAGTAGCTCCATTGCAGGCATGGTGTGTTGGGAGGCGGGAGGAGATGGGATGTGGCGCAGGCAGCTCCGTTGCAGGCATGGTGAATTGGGAGGGGGGAGGAGGTAGGGGGGGTGGCGCAGGCAGTGAGAGTTAGGAGGTGGGAGGAGGCCAGGGGCGTGGTGCTTGGAGCTCCATTGCAGGCATGGAGAGTTGGGACGGGGGAGGCAGGGGGTGTGGCACAGGGAGCTCTCTTGCAGGCATGGAGAGGGGGGAGGGGGGAGGAGGCAGGGGAGTGACTCAGGCACCTACCTAAAGAGAGAGGATGTTAAGTTCTCTGAGGTTGTTGAGAACAGAGGGAGTCCAGCCAGGTTTGCTCAATTAACAGCCATTTATTGTAGGCAAATAGAATGAGTAACAACTAATTACAAGCACAGAAAATGGGCAGTAGACAGGGGTCCCGCGTTTGACAGCTCCTTATATATGGAGCTGTCAAACGGGAAGCCAATCAGGCTGCGGCAGGAGCCGGCTTCCCGCCAGGCGCGCCTCAGCCAATCAGGCGCATCTGTCGGTTAGCCGGCTTGCTACAGCCTGTCTCCATGGCTTCCCAGAGGCAGCCTGGAAGACCCGCGGCCGGTCGTAACTCGAGACTGGTCGCAGGTCGAGGATACAACACCCCTTTCCCTCCTCGGTCTGCGCATGCTCGAAGAACTGTCAGTCCCGATGAGTGAGCATGCGTAGTCTGCCAAGTAGGCGGGGCGGCGTCGGGACCGCCCAGACCGCCTCAGTTGCTGCTGAGGATCCGACGAGGTAGGTTGCCCCTGTGGGAGCTCCTCCCTTCGGGGAGTGGAGCTCCAGGTGGTGACGTCATCGGGGCCTACATGCAGAGGCGGAGCCTTCCGGACTGGTAAGTCGGGGCGAGGGGGCGCGGCGACCGGAGCATAGGCTGGTGGATGCCGGTTGGTTGTTGCGGCATTGCAGGGCGGGTCCTTAGGCGCAAGGGCCCACGCGTTCCCAGCGGCTTGATCCAGGTGCTGCAGCGTTTGCCGGAAGGCGGCGTCCAATTCAGGGGGGCCTGAGAAGGCGAAGGCCCGGAGCGGGGTTTCGGAATACTCGTTGAAGGGCCCAACCGGGGCAACAGGGCAGGGCGGATCCGGCGCCGGGGCCAATGGTGTTGGCAGGCAGTGCCTCAGCTGATCCAAGTGGCGCCGCCACTCGGATCCGTCCGGGAGGCTGACCCTAAAAGAGCAGGGACCTGTTAGCTCGGTGATAGTGGCCGGAACCCATTTAGGGTCTCCAGCGTAGTTACGGGCGTACACAGGGTCCCCGGGCTGGAATAGGCGGGAAGGTGGGGCCCCCAGGTTGCAAGGCTGCACGTCGTTGTACGCAGGGTGCAGCCTGTCCAAGGTGGTCCACAGGCGGTGACCCATCAAGAGCTCGGTGGGGCTTTTCCGGGTGGCTGGGCAAGGGGTGGAATGCTGACACAACAGGTTAGCAGCCACCCTTGCAGGCCAGTCCCCCTTGGTCATCCTTCCCAAGGCCTCCTTGGCCGCGCAGACGGCCCTTTCCGCCCGACCATTGGAGGCCGGATGATAAGGGGCCACTGGCGCGTGGCGTATCCCCTGTGAGGCCAGGAACTCCTGGAAGGTGGCGGACTGGAACTGGGGCCCGTTGTCGGACACCACGATGTCCGGCAACCCATGCGTCGCGAAGAGGCGACACAAGGCCCTGACCGTACTCCCGGCTGTTGTGGAAGCCATCAAGATGACCTCCACCCAGCGGGAGTAGGCGTCCACGACCACCAGGAACGTCTGGCCTCGGAAGGGGCCGGCGAAGTCTATGTGGAGCCTGGACCAAGGGCTCCGGGGCAAGTCCCACTCCCTGGGCCGGGCGACCGGAGGGGTGGGGCGGGTGGACTGGCAAGGGACACAACCCCCGACCCAGGCAGCCACCTCCGCATCCACGCCTGGCCACCACACATAGCTGCGGGCAAGCGCCTTCATCCGAGCTATGCCGGGGTGGTCGGCGTGGAGCGTCCGGAGCACGTGGTGACGGAGAGGGGGGACGACGATGACCCGATCCCCCCAGCACAAGCAGCCACTGTGGAGCGAGAGCTCCAGCTGGCGTGTCTTGTACGGCCGAAACTCTTCGGCCAAGCTGCCCTGAGGCCACCCTCGCAGGACCCAGGTGGAGACCTGGGACAGGACAGGGTCGGCCCTCGTCCGGGCAGCGACGTCCGAGGACGTCAAAGGCAGGCCGGAGTCTGCCACGGACAAGACGGACAGTGCCGGCACCGGCTCCTTGTCCGCCTTGGGGAGGGGGCACCTGCTCAGGGCATCGGCGTGCCCGAGCTGTTTGCCAGGACGGTAGTACAGCGTATAAATATACGCCACCAGGAACTCCATCCATCTGGTCATCCTGGGAGAGAGGATGGGGGGGTCGGATGGTCACCGGCCAAGAGCCCAAGGAGAGGCTTGTGGTCTGTGAAGACAGCAAAAGTCCGACCGTACAGGTATTGGTGAAACTTTTTGATGCCGGACACCATAGCCAGAGCCTCCTTGTCAATCTGGCTATAGTTTCTCTCAGTAGGAGACATTGTCCGGGACCAAAAAGCAATGGGGGCTTCTGAGCCATCTGGGAAGGAATGGCTCAGGACGGCCCCCAGGCCGAAGGGGGGGGCATCGCACGCTAATGTCAAGGGCAGCCTGTCATCGTATTGGACCAGGACAGCCTCTGACGTCAGCGTGGCTTTGACAGCCGCGAACGCATGCGTCGTCCACCGGGAGCTGTTGATAGGCCTGGGCCATATCCAGCTTCGCAAAAATGCGGCCTTGCCCCAGGGAATGGAGCAGGTCCTGCACAACTGGGACTGGATATGGGTTCGCCTGGAGCCCACGGTTGATGGTCGACTTATAGTCGGCGCAGATCCGTACTGACCCGTCGGGCTTGATGGGGACCACTATGGGGGTCTCCCATCTCGCCTGGTCAACGGGCTCGAGCACGCCCTGCGCCACCAGCCGGTCAAGTTCGGCCTCGACCTTGGGCTTCAGGGCGAACGGCAGCCTGCGGGCCTTGAGCCTAATGGGTGCAACCTGAGGGTCAACGTTCAAGGAGACAGGGGTGCCTATGTAGGAGCCTAGCCGGCCGTCTAGCACGTCGGCGAACTCCTCCAAAACCCCGGAGACGGGGGAGGTGGCGGGGACGGAATGCACCCCGTGCACTGACAGGCCCAGAGCGGGAAACCAATCCAGGCCGATGATGGCTGCTAGGGGGTCGGAAACCACCAGGATGGGCAATCGCCCCTTGAAAGTCCCATACTCCACCCCCAGGGAGATCTGGCCCAGGGTGGGAATAGAAGACCCTTGATAGTCTTGCAAGACTGTAAGGGGGGGGGGCAAAATATCCAGAGAGAGGCCGGGGCATATCTTGGCCAACTGCGCCCGGGAGATGATGGACCTAGAGGAGCCCGAGTCCACCTCCATGCGGACCCCCACCCCCTCCAGTTTTACAACAGTTCGGACCGCGTACGTTTGGGGAAGGCTTCCTGCAGGGTGGGTGCATCGGTCAAGGCGAAGCAGTCGGATGGCTGCGGCTGTTGGCATCTGCCCTGGTGTCGTTGGGCGGTTGGTTGGGCCGCTTGACCCCTACGATCGTCTCCGGTGCACCGTTGGGGCTCAGGGGAGGGCGGTGAGTCGGAGGGCGCTGCGGCGCGGCAGGCGGCAGCCAAGTGGCCTTTTTGGCCGCAACGGCGGAAGTTGGCGGCCCGGAACGGGCAATCGGCCCGGGGGTGCTTTCCCCGGCAGCCCAAACATTTGCCAGAAGACGGTTGGGGTGGCTTGCGGCCAGCCGACCGCACGTAGGCGACCTGGTCCTCTTCATCCAGGTCGTCGGAGTCCTCCACCAGGCAAGCGCGAGCAGCCGGTTGGCGGTCCAAGTCCCTGTCCAAGACCGAGGACTCGGACATCTCGAATGCCCGAGCCTCGTCCACTGCCTGTTCCAGGGTCAGTTCTGCACGGGCCAGCAGGTGCCTTCTGAGGCGGATCTCCCTGAGGCCCCAAATGAACTGCTCTAGCAGCGATTCGCTAGGAAAGCGGAGGCGAAATCGCACGGGATGGCGGCCATACGGAGTGCCTTGAGGAAGTCGGCCACCAACTGGTTGGGCTTCTGCAGGCATCTTCTGAAGGCAAAGCGGTGGGTCATCCGCGACGGAACCGGGGCGTAGTGAGCCCGGAGCCACTCGATCATGGTGTCCCACGGCATATCGTACACCTCCGTAGGCACGGCCACGGTGTGGGCGGTCGCGAACAGTTCCGTGCCGCCGCAGCCCAAGAAGTGTCCTAACTTTCTGGCCGGGGGCAGCGCCCCGTAGTCGTTAGCCAGGACGAAGCACTCAAACCGTGCCATAAATGAGACCCAGGTCTCCTTCGAGGAATCGAAAGGAGCGAAGGGAGGGACTGATCCCATGTTGATCGTACCGCTAAATTAAGATGGAAAACGGGGAAAAAAAATTTTTGTGAGGAAAATATTTTTCCTCTGCAAGTAGAGCTCTGCCTGGCCCCAGCCCTCGTCGCCAGTGTTAAGTTCTCTGAGGTTGTTGAGAACAGAGGGAGTCCAGCCAGGTTTGCTCAATTAACAGCCACTTATTGTAGGCAAATAGAATGAGTAACAACTAATTACAAGCACAGAAAATGGGCGGTAGACAGGGGCTCCCGCATTTGACAGCTCCTTATATATGGAGCTGTCAAACGGGGAGCCAATCAGGCTGCGGCAGGAGCCGGCTTCCCGCCAGGCGCGCCTCAGCCAATCAGGCGCGTCTGTTGGTTAGCCGGCTTGCTACAGCCTGTCTCCATGGCTTCCCAGAGGCAGCCTGGAAGACCCGCGGCCGGTCGTAACTCGAGACCGGTCGCAGGTCGAGGATACAACAGAGGAGAGATGTGCTACTGACTTGGCAGCAGCCTTGTGGGAGGGGGGAGTTTGGAAGAGGGGGGGTACTGGTGGCGGCGTTTGAGTGGCGAGGTAGTGGGGTGGAAGGCAAGGGGCGTGCAGCATTGCCTGTGCCAGTGTTTCAAGTGGTGAGGGGTGTGTGTAGAAGGAGGCAGGGGGTGTGGAGCATTGGGAGCACAGGCGTTATGATGGGCGAGGTGGGAGGGAGGAGGTAGAGAGGCATGGCGCAGATAGCTCCGTTGCAGGCATGTTGAGTTGGGAGGGTCGAGGAGGCAGGGGAGGTGGCTCAGGCAGCTCCGTTGCAGGCATGTCAAGTTGGAAGGGGGGAGGGGGGTGGCGCAGGCAGCTCCGTTGCAAGCATGGCGAGTTGGGAGGGGGGAGGAAGCAGGGGGGGTGTCAGATCTGCTTCCATCATAATTCAGGAAAGACCACGCTTAAGCTCATTTGGAAGTTTAAGGTTACTTTTACTGAAATTGATAAGACCGCAGTGAAAGTCAAGCAAGGAATGAAACATTTAGGCGTGTAACATACGTATCAAAGCATAACCCAACCCTTAAGCCCCTTGGAACCCAGTATATTATCCAATGTAGAGATGTTCACAACGTCAGGTGCGCTTCCTGCTCAGGAGCATCATCACAGTGGAATGCAAGACCATTAACCTTGGTGATAACAGGCCTTGGCTCCATCTCTCTCCAGCTCACTTAATATCCAGACAGCGCCCCCCACTCCCCATTTCAAATGACAGCTGAAGCAAGCAAAAAACGGAGGCTGACATCCGGACTTACTCCAATCCAAGAGTGAGAGAATGGCAGGAGTTTCGTGAGGTAGTTCGGGAATTGGTACAAAGTCCTGCCCATAAATTACTTTGAAAGGAGTCAGACCGGTGCTGCTATGAATGGAATTGTTATAAGCCACCTCAGCATGGATTAACAGGTCGGTCCAATCATCTTGTTGGTAATTAATGAAGCACCGAAGATATTGTTCCAGGATGGAATTAGCCCTCTCACAAGCTCCGTTAGTCTGAGGGTGGTGGGAGGAGCTTAAACCTTGGGAGGAGCCAATCTGTCAGGCTTGCTTCCACCATTATTCAAGAAAGAACACACTTAAACTCATATTGGAAAATTTAAGGCTACTTTTACTGAATATGATAAGACTGCAGTGAAGGTCAAGCAAGGAGTGAGTAATTTAGGTGCGAAGCATACATATCAAAGCATAAGCCAACCCCAATAACCCATGACCCCCACAGTAGTGTCCAATGTAATATCATCCACGATGTCAGATGGGTAGCACGTCCACAGCGGTCATCAGAATGGAATGCGATGCCGTTGAACCTGACGATATCACTCCCTAGCTCCATATTCCTCCAGCACATATAATGTTCACACCCCCCACCCTCCCCATTTCCATGGCAGCCGAAGCAGGCAGTAAAGCGGAGTAAAGCGGAGGCTGACATCCGGCCCTCCTCCAGAAGAAAAGGAACTTAGTCCTGCAAAACAGACGAAAAGACAGAAACACACAACAACATACACATAAAACAAAATGGTAGAGATTAAGGTTTGTTAGGGTATTTCGCATAAAACTGCCTTAGTATTTTCGGGGCCCTAACGTGGCGTTTGTCCACCCATTCAGTATGGGAGGGGGGAAAGTCCTTCCAAGCAACAAGATACTATACTCTGTTTCTATGCACTCTGGAGTCCAAAATGTCCTGAACTTCGTAATGTTGTTCTCCATCAACTAACACAGGACTGGGAGAACCAGAGGGTGGTTGGCGAAGATGTGACAAGCGTTCCGGTTTTAGCAAGTGGACATGGAAAATTGGGTAAAGACGTCAGTAGGTTTTTGGTAGGTCCAACTTAACTGAAACAGAGCTGATAATTTTAGTGATCGTAAAGGGCCAACAAATTTTGGACCTAGCTTCTTGCATTTCTGAGGGCTGTCTAAGAACCTAGTGGAGACGTACACCCGATCACCAACTTTGTACTGTGGAGGTACCGCCCGTTTCTTATCGGCGTACAACATATGCGACTAGTGAGCATCATCCAATGTCTTTCGTATAATGGGCCAAACAGTTGACAGCTTACTACTCCAATCCGAGAGCGAAAGAATCGTGGGAGTGTCGTGAGGAAGCTCGGGGATTGGGACAAAGTCCTGGCCATAAATTATTTTGAACGGGGTCATGCCAGTACTACTAAGAACTGAGTTGTTGTACGCCACCTCAGCATGAATTAAGAGGTCAGCCCAGTCATTCTGCTGGTAATTTATAAAACAATGCAAATATTGCTCTAGAACCGAGTTGGCCCGTTCACAAGATCCATTAGTCTGCGGATGGTGGGAGGAGCTTAAGCCTTGGGTGGAGCCAATCAATCTCAAAAATTCTTTCCAAAATTGCGAAGTAAATTGAACTCCTCTATCCGAGATGATACATTTCAGGACACCATGTGAGTGAGAAATAGTTTCGCCAGAGCTTTAGCCGATGGGATTTTTGAGCATGGTACAAAGTGAACTTGTTTGGAGAACAAATCCGTAACCACCCATATAACGGTAAAACCTTGGCTACTTGGAAGGTCAACAATAAAGTCCATAGATATCTCCTTCCAAAGAGCCTCCGGCTGCGCTACCGACTGGAGGAGACTGTGAGGTTTTCCAGGAGAACGTTTCAAAGCAGCACAAACTGGACAACTGGCAATATAGGATTCAATGTCTTTCTTCAGTGAAGGCCACCAAAACTGGCGTTTAACTAAGTGCATAGTCTTTACAAAGCCAAAATGTCCAGCCAGCCTTGAATCATGAGCTCTCTGCAAGACCAATGGTCGAAGTGTTGTGGGGATATAAATTTTAGAGCCAATCCAAGGCAAGTCATCCCTCAAAGTGCAATCCCCAGAGTGTGCAACAAACCACTCATCAGTGAGCAGTTCCGTCTTAATTTTTGATAGCAGTTCCAGTGGGGCTTCAGCTTGTAGAACTGAGTGGCTTCTAGTTACGACCGGGGCCGCCATGCTATATAGTGGAAGTACGGGTTGAATGACAGTGAGTTTAGAGCTGTTATATTGAGGCAGCCGAGATAAGGCGTCAGCCATAAAGTTCTTTCCTCCTGGAATGTATTTGAGAGTAAAGTTAAAGCGAATGAAATATTGAGACCAACACACCTGCTTAAGGGAAGGCTTGCGAGGTGTCCTTAAAGCTTCCAAATTTTTATGATCAGTCCATACTTCAAATGGGTGAGTGGCACCCTCCAGAAAATGACGCCATGTCATAAGCGCCCATCGCACGGCAAACGCCTCTTTTTCCCAGATAGCCCATCTTCTTTCGGTGTCTGACAACTTACGAGACGTGTAAGCGCAGGGTTGTAATTTCCCGTCACGGTTGTATTGCAGCAGGACAGCTCCTACCGCTACATCACTGGCATCTGCTTGGACCACGAAAGGTGCATTAACATCTGGGTGTTTAAGAACTGGTTCTGCTGCAAATAACCGTTTCAGTTTCTCAAACGCGGCTTGGCATTCCACAGTCCAGTTCAGGGGTGAACTTGGTTGCGGTTTGTCTTCCCCTTTCGTTTTTAGAAGGTTTGTGATAGGTAAAGCAATACTAGCAAAAGAAGGGATAAGTTGGCGGTAAAAATAGGCAAACCCCAAAAAACTTTGTAACTGCTTACAGGTATGAGGGGGGAGGGCATTCCGTTACAGCTTTTACTTTTCCAGGATCCATCTCAACTCCCTCCGCTGAGATGCGATATCCAAGATAATCAATCTTTTCCTGGTGAAATTCACATTTAGAAAGTTTAGCGTATAGTTCAGCGACCCTTAACTTGCGTAAAACAGAGTGGACCAGCTTCCCATGTTCTTCCCGTGTTTCCGTATAGATAAGGATATCATCAAGATATACGATAACGCCTTTGTACAGGTGTTAATGTAGTACCTTGTTTATCAATTGCATGAAAACTGATGGCGCCCCTTGGAGGCCAAACAGCAACACCTTAAATTGAAAACATCCTAAAGGGCAGTTAAATGCAGTCTTCCATTAGTCTCCTTCCTTAATTCTGATTCTATAATAGGCTTCCCTGAGATCTAGCTTAGTGAAAATTTTTCCTGTGGCCAAATGCGTTAACATGTATTTCATAAGTGGGAGGGGTAGGCATTTTCTGCACAGATGGCATTCAGAAATCTGTAGTCCACGACCAGACGGAGATCCCCATCCTTTTTTTCTCTAAACATTACAGGGGCCGCCACTCGTGGTCTAGCAAGTTCAATAAAACCCCTCTCCAAATTTTTGTCAACAAATTTACGAAGTTCAACCATTTCTCCTGGTGTCATAGAATAAATACGAGGTTTTGGAAGTTGCACCCCTGGGAGGAAATCAATGGAGCAGTCCGTGGTATGGTGGGGGAGGGAAGTGTGTTTGAGGATTGCTTGCTAAAAATGTCCTTAAGGTCCCAATATTCCTTGGGAATCTTCTCCTCTCCCGTCATTACTTCCAACGTGGGCACAATCTGGCCAGTGTTTACGGGTTCTTTGAGTGGTACTGGTTCTGTATGGTTCTCTATGACCGGGGGTTGCGGCGTGGGTTGGGCCTCTGTACTGGGAGGCATAGGTAAGGGAATGCGAACCCAACCTTCTTTCCAGTTAATTATAGGGTTCCATTTCCGTAGCCAATTCAGGCCTAAGATAATCGGGTTTTCAGCAATGGGGGCTACAATAAAATTAAGGACTTCCCGGTGGTGGTCGCCAATAGACACCTCAATCGGTTCTGTAACAAAAAGTGCGGGAGCACCGCCCGCTATGGTACCATCCATCTGGCAAAACGCTATGGGAACTTTTAAAGTTTTAAGATGAAAACCCATTTGCTGCACTAGGTCTTGGCTGATAAGGCATCGTGAAGAGACAGAATCCAGAAGGGCTAGCACTTCGCAGTTGCGGCCACTAGAGGGAGCCAAAATATTCAAAGGGATAGTAAAGGGACCCAAACCGGAACTCACCCAGTTTTCGTCAGTCGAGCCTGTGTCCTTCTCCCAGTCATCTGGCTCCTCCCTCTGCTGACGATGGCCAGTAGTCAGATTCAGAGGTTCCGCTCCGCTCATCGCTTGCTTTATGCACATGCTCGGGAGTTTCACGGTTCTTTTCACTTTGGTTGATGACTGCGGGCGGGGTTTCACTTTCATTCTGCAGTTATTGGCCCAATGACCCTCCCTTCCGCAGCAGAAACAAGCATTAGAGCGAGGCTTACTAGAAGCTCCTCCTTTACTTTCACTTTGGTAATCACAGCCAAAGGAGGGAGGGAGGGAAATTTTTTCTCCCTTTCTCTTTCAATCTCAAGCAGGCTCTTATTTGTAGCTAAGTCAATTTCCACATCAGCAGCAAGTTCAAACTAGTCCTCGAGCGTTTCAGGACAAAGCTGTTGACACAGCTTTGATATATAGTGGGGTGCAAGCCTTCAGTATAATTATCGATAAGAGCCTCCATGCTCCAACCCCTCATATAAATTGCGAGTTCATGAAAACGGTTAGTATAGTCCTGCACTGATCTTTTACCCTGGCGCAAAGTTTTCATCTTGAGCCGGGCCTTTCTATGGAGGAGAGGGTCTTCGAACTGTCGTCTCAGGGCGGTCATAAATCTGTCGAAATTTCCCATTAACGGGGACTCATCATTATGCAGTGAAACCATGAAATTGGCAGCCTTGCCTTCGAGCGCCAGAGAAACAATTCTTATTTTTGATACATCATCTGGCAAATCGATGGCAGTTGAGACCCCCAGACTTGTAGTCATGGGGGACTTTAATTTGCCATGGGTGGGCGAATCATCCGAGGTAGCTCGGGAGTTCATGGCTTCCATGACGGCCATGGACCTGACCCAACTAATTCAAGGCCCCACCCACGAGGGTGGACATACACCGGATCTCATCTTTGTCTCAGGCCAATGGAAGAGTGATCTGGGTATAGGGGATATAGTCATCACGCCCTTGTCATGGTCAGACCACTCACTTCTCCGGCTCGACTTTCCAACCGCTGTCCCCCACCGCGGGGAGGTGGAACCTGAGTTGCCTATTTGGTTCCGCCCCAGGCGCCTGATGGACCCTGATGGATTCCAGGCGGCGCTTGGGCCACTTCCTGTACCCCTGACCCGCGCCCCGATGGAGGACATCGTGGCCGCATGGAATACTGCGACCACGGGAGCCTTGGATCGGGTCGCGCCCTTGCGGCATCTCTTGCGGCAGCGAGCCACTCTGGCTCCTTGGTTTACCGAGGAGCTAAGGATGATGAAGCGCCACAAGAGATGCCTAGAGAGAAGATGGAGGTCAACTCGATCTGAATCCGACCGAACACAGGTAAGGGCCCATTTACGGACTTACATTGTGGCGCTGAGAGTGGCCAAACGCCATCATTGTGCCACTCTCATAGCATCCGCAGATAACCGCCCTGCCGCCCTGTTTAGGGTGACCCATTCCCTCCTTCAACAGAGGGTGTGGGAAGCCCCATTACAGGGTAGAGCAGAGGAATTTGTGATTTATCTGCAGGAGAAAATCGCTCAGATCCATAACGAGTTAGTCTCCATTGATGGCCCAATGGGAGGCCATGAGGCGGATCTTGGTTGGGAGGAGTTTGACTCCGTTACTTCCGAGGATATGGACAGGTTACGTGGGCGACTGCGAGCCACCACATGTTTATTGGACCCGTGTCCTTCCTGGCTTGTACTGGAATCCTGGGATGTGACACGAGGCTGGCTCCAAGAGGTTGTCAACGCTTCTTTAAGCGAGGGTTTCTTGCCTGCCTCCCTTAAAGAGGCCATGGTGAGGCCCCTCCTGAAGAAGCCCTCTTTGGACCCAGCTTTATTAGCCAACTATCGTCCCGTCTCCAACCTTCCCTTTCTGGCGAAGGTTGTAGAGAGTGTGGTGGCACAACAGTCTCCCCGTCACCTGGAGGAAGTTGATTATCTAGACCCGCGCCAGTCCGGCTTTCGGCCCGGGCATAGCACCAAGACGGCATTGGTCGCGTTGGTAGATGATCTCTGGAGGGCCAGAGATGGGGGTTGCTCCTCCATCCTGGTCCTATTAGACCTCTCAGCGGCTTTCGATACCATCGACCATGGTATCCTATTGCATCGGCTGGGGAGGTTAGGGGTGGGAGGCACCGTATTACGGTGGTTCTCCTCCTACCTCTCCGGTCGATCGCAATTTGTGTTGGCAGGAGAGCAGAGGTCGACCTCGAGACCCCTCACATGTGGGGTGCCTCAGGGGTCGGTCCTCTCGCCTCTCCTGTTCAACACATATATGAAGCTGCTGGGTGAGATCATCCGTGGTTTTGGGGTAGAGTACCACCTCTACGCTGATGATACGCAGTTGTATATATCTACCCCAAAACACCCCAACGATGCCGTAGCGGTGATGTGCCAGTGCCTGGAAGCCGTGCGGATCTGGATGGGAAGTAACAGACTCAGGCTCAACCCGGCCAAGACCGAGTGGCTGTGGTTTCCGGCCGCCCGATTCAACCAGTTGACTCCATCACTGGCCATAGGGGGCGAACAACTTGCCCCTGTGGATGGGGCGCGCAACTTGGTTGTCCTCCTGGATACCCGGCTGTCCATGGAAGATCAAGTGACAGCCGTGGCCAG